>CM023835.1:7069193-7801693 GCA_013266295.2 Branchiostoma floridae x Branchiostoma japonicum | reverse complement strand
CTAACCTATTCTGAGTTCTCTTCCTTGTGTACATACTATACTAGACAGGAAGTGGACTTCTCTTCGGAACTTGTGAAGCTGATCAGAAGTAGTTATGTTTAATTCCGAAAGTACACAGATGTATCGGAAGTTAGGGCGTTTTTCTTGCATATCATTCGCCACCATTTTTCGTAGTTTTTGTATCTCAGTTCTGTTGAGCTTCGTTCCTTGTGTCAATTAAAAAGCAAGCTGTACATGGGAGACTTTCTTACAACGTAGCCTACCAGTAAGCAGACTTAACACAGATATTTCACACAGCAAGAGGGTTATAATGTTGACTCTTCTCTATATGTTTTAGTCTTAACGAGTTTATGAATGCTGGAAGGGCTGGCAGTGACACTGGGCGGAAGAAGCGCCAGACTGATGACGACACCTTAACTAAAATCAACCGCATTTCTCCCAAGGAACTCAAGCTGAACATGAGAAAAGGTGACACTTCGTCTCCTGTCGTTTTCAAAATATGTGGGGAACGTCGTGTTCTTGTGTATGTTATAACCGTACATGTACTTGTTAAGCAATTTAAATGCTTTGGCCACGTAGCGGTACAACAAAACATGCTTGGGTGTACATCTTTGCAAGAGTCCGTGTAGCAATGTAGATATAAAAATGTTTTGATACCAAGAAAAGCTGTCATTGGGCCCCAAACTGTAACTATTTCGTAAACATTCAGCGGCAAAAGAAAGCATTTTTGGCATCTACCAACGTATGAGATATCCTTATAATCCATCCAAGTTCCTCCAGTACAGTAACTCACAAACCAACAACACCAATTGTAACACCCTTGACTTCACCCACCTCCCCTTCAGGGTCGACCTACACCTTCACAATGGACGTGTACCGCCCGAAGGACTACCCTGCCGACCTCTACTACCTTATGGACCTGTCCGACTCTATGAAGGACGATTTGGAAAACCTGAAGTCTCTTGCTACCACTCTGAGTGAGTTCTCACACTTATCCCGACCGTTTATTACTGTTAACAATAGTTAGGTCACACTTAAGTTGATTTTACGAATGAAACCTCTGTATGTAGTAAGTAACTACAATGTTATCAAAGTTATCATAGTATGTAGAACCTCCACACACGTTGCTAAAATGGTTGTTGTTGTTTTTGAAATGTGCTAACAATACTTGTTTTAGACCGTGAGTAGGTACACTTCTCTGAACGGTTCGTCATGTTTATTTTTTGTGTTTTTAGCCACCGAGTTGAGGAAACTTACCAGTAACTTCAACGTTGGGTTCGGCGCTTTTGTGGACAAGACGGTGTCTCCCTACGTGGACACGTCACCAGCTAAGTACGTATGCGTCACAACTGGCGGATAGATCACACTTAGACAAGTATAGTAGGGCAACTCTTATACTTCTGCTGGGTACCCTAAGACTGTCATGTTACTTAAAGACTGTCATGTTACTTAAAGACTGTCAGGTTACTTAAAGACTGTCAGGTTACTTAAAGACTGTCAGATTACTTAAAGAGAGATACTAACGCAGGATCAGTAATCCTTGAGACATACACACAGGATGATCCAGGTGTTCTTGAGAATGCCTTACTTTTTTCATATGGAGGTCTTAGGGTCTTAGACCGCTTCCTGAAGCCTGGTAGAGGCTATAACATTGCCTCCTCCCCTCCTGTGTTCCAGGCTGTTGGAACCCAGTCCCGGCGCCGCCCCGCCCTTCAGCTACATCAACGCCCTGTCGCTCACGGACAACGCCGACGTGTTTAACGAACAGGTCGGGAAGATCAGGAGCTCCGGGAACCTGGACGCGGCAGAGGGAGGGTTCGACGGCATGCTGCAGGCGCTCGTGTGCAGGGTAAGAGGCAAAGCTATGGTAGAACATGGTCAAGATGACACCGCAGATGTGATAGGATGCTATCACCTAGTACCTATGTGTTTTATAGCTTGTGCTTGATCATCAACCGAGGACAACGGCTATAAGGTATACAGGTATAAACAGTAAAACAAAGTTGGTTTAAGGATGCCAAAGTTTGTTTGATAGAATAGGAATGTCCTTTTGTTTATAAACAATATTTTGTTTCGCGTGTTTTTCCTGCCAGGGTAAGAATGGTTGGTGGAAAGCCTCGACCCACAGTATAGCGTACAGGACTTACAGAATATCATGAAAGAAGGATCAAGCACGGTTCTGGATAGTCTCCATGTATCCAAGAACGTAGATTTGCCCTAAGTACGGTTCTGGATATGTGTGGACTATCCAGAACCGTGTCTGATCCTCCTTTCATGATGTTTCTGGATAAAGCACGGTTCTGGATACAACAGATGATGATGATGATGATGTGTTTTTCCCCTATCAGGATATGATTGGTTGGCGGGAAGCCTCCACCCACATTATCCTGTACGCCAGCGACGCGCAGTTCCACTCTGCTGGGGACGGCAAGCTGGGCGGTATCGTCAAGAAAAACGACGAGAAGTGCCACCTGGACGCACGGGGAACCTACATGGAGGCGTTTGCGAACACTCAGGTCTGTCCACTGCAAATAGATATCTCTGCCAAAAGGGTTATGGTTTTGGTAGCGCTTGTAACGGTGTTTTGTTTATGGTTTTGCAGCATAACTCAGGAAGATATGGATGGATTGTTATGAAATTTTGTGTGGGGCTAGGTCTTCACCTATTGAAGAATTGATTAATAGGTTTTTGGCCCCCTTGTGGCTTTTTGCAATATTGCAGCACAACTTACGGTTTTTGTATCTCGTTCACTTATCTTCCCAGGACTATCCGTCAATCAGTCAGATCAGATCCCTCCTGGAAGCAACCAACACTCTGCTGATCTTCGCCGTGGACGCAAAGTACCAGAGTGTCTACGAGGTAAAAAAAAAATCATATAAAGCATCATACTAAGTGAATTTTCTGACTATACAGTTAGCCTTCGTCAAATGGAATTGCTGTTTAGTCTGTACCTGGTACAAGATCTAGAGACTTAACACATCGTATCATAGTCAGAGTGTAGACTACTGTAGCTGGGTATCGATTGTCAGGAAAACATTTTATGTTTGCCTTTGCAGAAGGAAAACATATTGTTTTTGCTGTGTTTCTTCTTCTCCAAATACATAAGGCCAATGACCTGAACCAGACGGCTATCGCCACGGTAACTGGTGCTGTAGCAGACACCCTGTGGTGTTGGGTTACATTATGTAGCAAATGGCATAACAGAGTTGGAGAAGCTGGTCACCATATATATGGATGTGTTTGAGTGACAACAAACAGAGCAGTACTTTGTTAAGCTAGACCATGTGAAGGTAAATATTATGCATTTGCTTGCAAATGTTAACTTTCCAGTTTCTCACCTTTCTCCTTGCAGAGCTTAGCAAACAACCAGTTCGCAGGCCTGGCGACCGCCGGTGTGCTGGAGGCTGACTCCAGTAACATCATCGCACTTATAGAGCGGTCCTACAACGTGAGACAATACATGTTTTCCAAATACATAGTGGGCAAAAAAGTCAATGAAAATGCTACCAAAAAAGGTCGCATACGTATACGCACATGGAAACGTTCATAAATCATCAACTACACTGTGTTGTATTAGAAATATAAATGGTTACTTTGGCAATAGTAAACTTCAGATCTATTGAACTGAAAGACAGATGATGCATTCATACTACTATCATAGGATATAAATCTTGTGGATTAATCTTGTGTATCTTCTACAGCAACTGCTGTCCCAGATCGAGCTGAGTTTCGTGAACTTCCCCAGCGAGTACATGTCCTACACGGTCACCCCAAACTGTGGCAACGGGCAGAGAGAGGGCACCAGATGTACCAACGTGCAAGTAGGGGACGAGGTGACATTTACCGTTGACCTGACTATGAATGACATCCCGCAAGACTCCGCCCTCCTGAACGCCGAACACGAGTTCAAGATCAAACCCGTCGGTTTCCACGAGGAACTGGTGGCTAAGCTGCGGTACCTTGGGTCGTGTGACTGCGAGGCGCAAGCGGTGGGTAGCAAAAGATTTGTAAGAAAAGGCATCTTCGTAAATCGTAAGCTAGGACATGGTGGATCTTTTCCATCTCAGGGAAGAAAAAATGATGACAATAGAACAAGTGATGATAAAGTTGACGATGATTGCATATTCTTCGAATTCTTACAACTAACAAGATAGTTATACTTGGTGAAAAACAATGACAACATAAAAGATCATGCAATTGTAAAGAAGAGTTTCATTATGGCGACATTTCAATGCTTTTCAGGTTCCAACGAGTGGCGAATGTAACACCCACGGGACATTTGAGTGTGGACAGTGTGTCTGCGACTCTGGATGGTGAGTATATGTCGCATTCAAAGAAGTAGCTATAGACTCTTTGTTCTAGACCTTCTGTTACTACCACTTTTGATAGTATGTACTTATTCCCTTGCAATTAACCCCCGGGCACAAATCTACACATAGAGATGGGTATTATCATTTGTTCGCATTTCCAGGCTTGGGAAGACGTGTACTTGCGACGCCTCCAACAACACAGTCGCTCTGAACAACGAGGGCTGCATCATGCCCGGGAGCTTTTTAGGTGTTCCGTGCCAGCGGAGGGGAACGTGTCTGTGCGGGGAGTGCATCTGCGACAGGCCAGACCGCTTCTCCGGAAAATACTGCGAGTGTGACAACCAGGCCTGCGAGCGATTCAACGGAGCGATTTGTGGAGGTAAATGTTGCAATGTGTTTTAGAGAATGCACACTGTGGCGTCGTGTGTCGCAATAGTTATACAGGGTGTTTGGCCCAGAACTCAGGGGTACTGGGTTCGAATCCCCAACATGCCCCGACGTTGTACCCTTGGGAAAGACACTTTACACGACTTTCCTCACTTCACTCAGGTGGAAATGAGTACCTAGCTTCGGTTCGGGACGTTCCTCGGATAGGACGTTAAATGGAGGTCCCGTGTTTGGGGAGATCCACACCCCACACACGTTAAAGAACCCACCACAGCTTCGTACTATCTGATAGTGAGGAATTTACACTAATGGATGCTCGAGATTCTTAACAAACAAACGGTGAAATTTCAACATGGATAGTCTTGTTAGATTCGTCAGGCATGTTTTTAACCTTTTTATGTCCCACTAGGTCCAGCGTTTGGAACATGTGACTGTGGTACTTGTAAATGCAAAGAAGGCCGGGAGGGCAGCGCCTGCCAGTGCCCAAGCGACCGTTCGGTCTGCAAACCAAGCAACGCACCGGACGATGCCGTACGTTAAACCTTTTCACAAACTTCCACCACACTTATCGATAAGAGGAAGGGTTGTAAGGAATAGATATGTGTGTGTTTGTATGGGTTAAGAGTGACGCAAAGCATTTAACATTGATGATGATCACCACTGCGCCTCTAGTTTTTTTGCCTGTATTTTGAGAACCTTTGAACTTTGACTTACTTGTCAGAAGGTAACGTCGAAAAGTAGAATGTTTGCTTGCTGTCTGTGTGTGCAGGACCTGTGTAACGGCCATGGCGAGTGCGCCTGTAACGACGGGGAGGAACAGCGCTCGTGCGTGTGTGAGGAGGGCTACAGCGGGAGGTTCTGCGAGGAGTGCCAGGTACTGCAATCCTATCATTAATTTCTTTAACCTTAGAGTTATCAAGTTTCTTTTTATTCGAATCATTCATAAGTCACTAACGTTACATGTATTGTCCATACACTCTGACAAACTGTGTAGTCACAGTGGAAAGCTGCAAGTGACCGCAAATGGAACACGCGTTCGGTTCGAATTACGCAATATCGAACATGGTTCGGGTTCTATTAAAGAGATTATTGGCTTTGTGTTTGTCCTTAGCCATGTTCATGTTCATTATTTTCTCTCATAATTTCATCCTCTAGATCTGTGAACCGCGTTAGTATTTTGTTTATTGTTCTTTTTTAAATTTGTGTGGCTTCACGTCCGTTTCTAGGCGTGTCCAGGGAAGTGTGACCAGCTGAAGCCGTGTGTCCAGTGCCACGCCTGGGGAAAGAACTGGACCGAAGAGGTCTGTGTAGAGAGATGTGCCGACAAGGTCTACATGTCCGACAGGCTACGAGACGGTTCGTACAGTTCATGTTCATGACTTTGACTTGACGTGATATTTAGGGACGAGCCGAAGGGAATTATGATGTGAAAACGTACATCAGTGCGTTATGGTAAAACATGAAGACATAAAATAGACAGTTATAAAAAAATAGCCAGCTAACATGTTACAGCAAACATAAAAAATATCCAAAAGTATCTCCAAACTAGACTCTTCTCTTTGATGTCTTTGATGTGACCACTGACTTCCCGAATGCAAAGCGAGTACTAGGAGGCTATTGCACCGGGTATTCTTATAGTCTAAAGATAACGACCCTTTCTTGCTGCAGATGTTGGAGTGACACGTTGTTCGTACAGTGATGACGACGGCTGCAGGGTCCACTACACCTACGGAACCGACTCGTACAAGGGGAGGACGTCAGACGACTTCGTCGTTGAGGTCCGCAAGGACAGAGGTAACGGCCCTTGAATTCTTTACGATTCTCCTATTCTTAAACCTACGTATGGTCGAAAGTAGTTACCACTCTAAACAGAGAGATAATGTCTCAAAAAGCAATCAGTATATACTTCTTGCGGAGGTTGCAGGGCTAGCACCATGTTTATGCAACACCCATTTTACTTTTCTTCATTATATTGTGCCGGCTGAAGTGTGCCCGTTCTTTATCAGCGACACTTCTCAAATCATGTTTTCATCTATCTAAAGTGTAGTTTATGTTAAATTTTTGTAGGGATCAAATGAGTCATAACCGTACGTAAGTTGAATATGAAAGAACGTCAACGTGCTGTTTTAATAATTGCAGACTGTGTAACGCCGTTCCCATGGCGGTGACTGGTGCTGGTCATTCTGTTGTTGGGACAGTCATTCACTCATTCATTCATTCATTCATTCATTCGCTCAAATCAATCGTCCATTCCCTCATTCACTCATCATTAGCATGTACCTGTGTTTATTACAGACTGTGTGACGCCGTTCCCCTGGTGGTGGCTGGTACTTGGGATCATCCTGGCCATCCTGCTGCTGGGCCTGTGCTGCCTGTGCTGCTGGAGGTGCTGGGCGTACTACAAGGACAAGCAGGAGTTCCTCCTGTGGCAGGACGAGATGAAGGCTCAAGCTGCATGGGACACGGTGAGTAGAGTGGATACTATTAGTGATGATGACATCTAGGGCCCAATTTTCAAAGGACAGAGACCGTTGGCAACGGATGAGTGAACAGCAATCATTAGTCATTGCAAGGTTATGGAGAGATCATTCGAAAACTTTGGAGATCATGTAAAGGTCTTTGGAAGATCTTGGATATCATTCAAAGCAATTGTTGATGAATGAATTGAAGCCTTCTCTCTGATAGTTACTCGTCGGAACAAACTTAAGAGTACAAAGATGGAAACTTTAAATTAAATGTGTTCGATCGCATTTCAATATCAGACAAGTTTGGGATGGAATATGTATTTATGTGCTGATTACTTGGCAATTTTTTACCGTGTTGCATATATATGTAGCTTTCATTTGAAGTAACAGCTTACATAGATCTTACATACGCTGTGTCTGACTATTTTGCAGGGGGAGAGTCCAATCTACACAGGTGCGGTCACAACACACCAGAACCCTGAATTTATCGGTGGGGGAGGTAAGGTTACTGGAGACATTTGATCCTGTTCACAAGCTGAATAAAAGTTCTGATCGGGAATGTCAAGATTCAAAAGAGCCCAACAGAAATATTAAGAAGAAGTTAATTGCAAACACATGCCCGAGGGCTAATTGCAAGTACAAACAAGTAACAACAACCAACATGAAAAAGAAGATACAATGGTATGACAGACTACGTGATATTACATTCTACAACATACGTGGTACTAATTTGGTTGGGTTTGGCTTCTTCTTTTCAGGTAGTGGGAGACGAATTTATCCACTTCGTCTATAATATGTGGGTTCTTTGATTTTAGTGGGAAAATTGTTTTCTCTTGTTGAGGAATATTGGGAAAGTAAGGGTGCATTTTGGACATGATGGTGAATAATTGGTTTCTGATATCATTTCAATTTCCAAGGGGTGGGCACTAATTCTAATCTTACTGATAGCGGAGCGCTGCTCGATTAATAAATTTGTTACTTAAGTTAAATGTATGGATGTTTTGTGCCATTATCAGGGGGAGCGACTGTTGTTGATGGTAGCCTTACGAACGCAACCGCTCCAGTTGCAGTTGCAGCAGGTAAGTAACTTTCAGATTACTTTCTAACTTTCACAAGCATTGGTGGTAGATATTACTACGAAACTAGCAGTGATAACATTTTTTTTTCACTCATGACTGTTGTAACAGAAAGGTATATGTACCCTGGTACTCAATGCACCAAAAGAAAAAGAGTCCGCAATTAAGAATACCTAACGTGTCTTTATATCAGCCATATTGGTGGTTTAACTACGTCATAGCCACGTGACTGCTGACGTAACTGTTACCTTGTATGTATTGCCGTGTAGCTGCCCCGATGATTAACCTTGACCTGAAGGACAAGTTGGTGGTGAAGACGGGGTCAGTCATCATCCTGGATATCCCCTTCAGCGGCCGCCCCACTCCGGACATCGTCTGGACCAAGGACGACGTAGAGATCTACAGGTCAGGACATCAATCAATCAATCAATCAATCAATCGATCAATCAATCAATCAATCACTCAATCGATCTTCATCAATCATCAGGCAAAACAATATCTTCTTTACACCGTTCCCTTTAAACACCAAGAGTTTATCACCATTGGCCATCTAACTTTAATCACAGAGCTGAAAAAGTTTACAAAATACTCATGTGCTCATTCCTCCTCAGCTACTACTATTGTCTTAGACCCTGAAAGCATTTTTTTTTCGTTTTCACTTCTGGGTACGAAAGTATTGTTTTGGGTGGCTAACTGGTGTCAGTTTGTATGTTTCGTGTCCTGACAGAGCAGGTTGACAGGTTTGGTGAAAGGTCTCAAAATCTGGAACCATGCGGCATGGGGTAGGATTGCATACTTCCCGGAAGTCTGAAATCTCCGGTTTCTTGTTTCAGTGGTGATCGGGTGACCATCGAGAACGCGGCCACCTCCACCACCCTGTCCATCAAGAACTGCCAGCGGTCGGACGCCGGGAACTACCGGCTGGCCCTGGCCAACACCGCGGGGCGCGCCAAGGCAGACGTGGACGTCGTCGTCATCGGTAAATAACTCCCAAAGGAGGCTATTGTTTTACCATATATTGTTTGTCAGGTAACCGTATACCTCAGGAAGTTGACGTGTGTTTGCAGATTATACCACTTAGAAAACCCTAAAAAACAAAGAATGTAGAAACTTGTAGTACATTGGACGCCTTTGTTCTATCTGCTCTGGGTGGGGGTGGGGGTATAAACTATAGTAACATGTCATTGTTTTTTTCCAACACAGACAAGCCGGGACCTCCAAAAGAAGTGCGCGTCGATGACATCATGCAGGATTCCGTGGCGTTGTCATGGCGACAGCCAATGGACGACGGTGGCAGCAACATCACTAACTATTCAGTGGAAAAGTTCGATTATGACCGTAACAACTGGGTCATGGTCAACCCCTATGTCCCAGGTACTCCAATAATTTCCATGTGAAATTTTAAGACCTGGAATTTTACGGCCGGGAGCTTCCGATTTCTGATGTTAACTCTTTTCTTAACATCCAACATCCAGCTGCATTAAAGTAGAACCAGCTAGTATTGTCCTAAGGAAGGTGGCAGACGGTCCACAAACGTTGGCAACATTGGTTGTGTGCAAAAAAAGTCACAAAAATTTGCATTAATTATCACTTTACAACAAGGTACTTATCTTCAAAATACTAGGGTCTAAATGTAAGCCAAACTCTTATTTTCTAGACAGTCAAAAAGTCCTCAGACACCATTCTACACTAATTTAACCTTATATCACAATGTTTTTCCTACAGGTTTCAACTACACCGTGCCTAACCTGGTGCCCGGCGCGGAGTACCTGTTCCGTGTGGCGGCTGAGAACCAGTGCGGCGTCGGGGAGCCGACCGAGAGTGAACGGATCATGGTGCAGAGCCGGCACGGTAGGGGAATATCTCCTCAAAGGAATAGACAATAATGGTATAGGCAGATATCACGTTAATGAAACGTAAGCCCGAAAACTGACCAAAATGGGAATCAATTCTTTCATTAATGAAAAAACACAAGTAACAGACACAGTTCATGGCGGTAGAACAGCGCAGTATTGTCTCTCCTTTGCAAGAAACTCTCTTATGTGGTATTCTAATTTGCTTCTTTTTGGCCATTAATTGCATAAAACACACCTAGACTGCGCACGTAGCCAAAAGGGATTACCATGGACAATATATCCCTTAGGGACCAAGAACAGCGAAAGTAGGTAAAATTATGTCGCGAAGCATTTGCTATATACACAAGTGCAACATGTTCTTGAATATTCCTACATACTGTTCATCTCTCATTACCAGGCCGACCTCCCGCCGTCCCCGGGACCCTGACGTATGAAGAAGTGACCGGTGACCGGGTGACCCTCCGCTGGAGCCCGCCACTGGACGATGGAGGCAGCGAGGTGAGTAGGGCATACTGTATCCAGAACCGTGCCTATCTAGGTACATGTAGGCCTGAATGGGTTAGGATTAGGATTAGGTACAGTTCTGGATAGTCTTACAATAGTCACTTGTTCCACTTGTCACCATCTCCATACACTGTTTCATGTTGCAATTAGCCCTCGGCATGAACTTGCAAATAAAACTATCAAAAGTAGGATAAGAGTTGAACACAATGTGTGTGTGTGTGTGTGTGTGTGTGTGTGTGTGTGTGTGTGTGTGTGTGTGTGTGTGTGTGTGTGCGCGCATCAGCTATATGTGCGGACTTAATTCTTTTATCAATGTTAAGTATACTGAGCAGTTGAACTCATGTCTTTGCAATACAGACATGTAGTGTACACATTCATCAATGTTTCCTTTGAATCCTTCAACCCAGATTACCAACTACGTCATCCAGAAGCGTGACTCTAACGACCCTCACGGTTGGACCACGGTGACGTCCTCGGCCACCCGGACCTCTCACCGGGTCGGCAGCCTCAACCCCGGCGGACACTATCGCTTCCGCGTCCGGGCGGAGAACTACTACGGCCCGGGACCCTGGACTGAGTCAGGCAGTGTCATGCTGGGCGGAAGTTCGCTTGGTAATTTTTTTTAGTTTTCCCCGTACACGTCTAATAACCATGCTCCCACCATGTGTATTTTTGTGCCAAAATTTGACATCTACGTTCTAACAATGCAATTGCATAATCGTACGTTTATTCGTTAAAGTTCATCGAATATCTATATGGATTAGATTTAGAGACCTTCAATACTTAAAACGCAAGACGTGTAAAATGTCAACAATACAACCATTGATTAGACTTTTTCTTCGTTACCGTATTTCTAGTGTTCCCGATTCCTAGATCATTGCTTGTGGTACCTATTAAAAAATCAGCAAAAGGGGGCAATTAAAGAAAACATAGGCCACAAAGCCTGTCATGGGTGCAGCTGCGAATGTCGAAAATTGGTGGAGGGCAGCTCACATATCGTTTACAATGCACCGTAACCTCGTCCACGTTTTCAGGAAGGGGACAGGTTCAACAGTCGTCCATGTCATCGTTCAGTTCCGGGCAGTTTGCCACTCTGCCCGCCGGGATGAGTTTCCAACAGCCGGCCTACATCATCGCCCAGGCGCCGCCCATGCAGAGCGCCACCCTGCCTTACGGAGCCGGCTTCCCCTGGGGATCCATGACCATGCAGCAAGAGGTCCCCCAGCAGCAGGCCCCTCCTCCGAAACCAGATCCAAGTGAGGCCCCCTACCGTTCGCAATTGGGACTGCCGTCCTCCTATGCTGCCTTTCCCTCCCCTACCTTCCCGATTTCCCTTACTCGCGCACTCTTGAATACATACCCTTATCCCTTGCCACATCTGCCCTATGCTCTTGATACCGTGCTCTTGATCGCGCTATGCCCCCCATATGCTAATGTATCAGCTGAGTAGATCCAACATACATATACAGAACAGCCTTGCCTACCCCTCTAAGCATTCGCAGGTAGTGATTCCTTGCTCCCTGTGCATTAGCGTCAATTTCGCTGTAGAAAGTCTTGTATCCCGCCCGCCTGTAGTGCTTTTGTAATGTTCTGTGCTCAGGTTGCGAATCCTTTGTTTCGCACATTGTTGTAGTGCTTAAGTAGCTGGTCTGTCATAATGCAGTTGGGATCCTCAGCGTGCAATATAAGGCGCGTGCATCATGCAGATTCTAGTAGCTTCCTATACTAAATTTCATGCAATGCAGTAGCTGCGCCTTGGTCGTCAGTCCGCAAGCTATGTTAATTTTGCCTTTCCTTTGGTCCAGCCGCCTTACCAAACTTTTAACAGTGCAGATATGCAGTATTTCCCTTGTTGACAATGTATACCATGCACCCCCATCCCCTAGTCTTTTAGCTAAATCATAATTAAACTTGCTTGTTGTAGGCTTGCTACTAGCGTTCCTGTCAAAGCTTGGTGGAAGCTACGAATATGTGCAATGAGCTTGGAAAGGTTGCCTTTATTCAATGTTAGTTTGCCTTTGATCCATGTTGTTTGCTTCTTGAATTATGAACGTGTATGCCGTGAGATTGTAACAGCAGACTCGTTTTTTACGGGAAGCTGTGAAGCTTGCTTTGCAAAAAAAAAGGATGACGATTAACGTTTACGTAGACAGCAAAAGGTAATCCGTAGTGCCATCAACGAAAGAGAGACGACAATCCTCAGTGCCAATAGAGATTTTGCTTCTGCAATAACACGATCGAAGAGACCGAGAAGACCGTAAGATGCTTGAAAGGAGCTAATCATTGACGCTTGCATAGACAACAGCGACAGATAACCCGCAGTAGCCTCCAGATAGACCCGTCGTTCTGACGTGTGTTGCCCGTCTCAGTTGGCCCGGTGCTGCGGCAGGGAGTGACTCTGGTGTCGAAGGACTTCACCGAGGTGCTCCTGATGCTGATGCGGGGAGACACCGCCATGCCGGATCCACTGGCACGCTTCTACGCCTACCAGCCCATGGACCAGATGGGCGAGCAGCAGCTAAATGACTGCACCAGCAGCCTGTGCGGATTCAAACCCGCGGAACTGCTCATCCTCTGCGGACTCACGCCTAACCGGTCAGTTATGGTCCTCGTCTTTGTAAGCGACGTTTTGGAAAAAAATATGCATCCGTAACAGGCCTAGCCTGCATACCAGTATTACTTAGTACGCCTTCTTTCGTTGACAGGGAAGTGGCCAAGAGGGCCTACTAAAGCTAAAAAGGTTGGCACCCAGGCTATAATATAAACATAAACAATATATCATATTCTTGTAAGATAACCTTTATCTTACAAGTATTTTAGTAATATATAAAAAAGATTCAACTGTTGTTTTTGTAGGTCAAACACGCTTAAATTGTGCCATTACCTCATCATTCTGGCCAACGAAGAACGGAGCCACCATCCCAGCTTTAATGTGAGTTTGATTTCATTTTATTTTTTCTGTATACTAATAGTCACCACCTAACAAGATTCGAGAGCCATTCAGGAGTACAGTAAGGAGGCAAACATGATACGATATCTGACAAGAGATGAGGGCAGAAATGATATGATATCTGATAAGAGATGAGGGCAGAAAAGATATGATATCTGATAAGAGATGAGGGCAGAAAAGATATGATATCTGATAAGAGATGAGGGCAGAAATGATATGATATCTGATGAGATGAGGGCAGAAAAGATATATCTGATAAGAGATGAGGGCAGAAATGATATGATATCTGATGAGAGATGAGGGCAGAAAAGATATGATATCTGATAAGAGATGAGGGCAGAAATGATATGATATCTGATGAGATGAGGGCAGAAAAGATATATCTGATAAGAGATGAGGGCAGAAATGATATGATATCTGATGAGATCGAGAGATGAGGGAAGAAAGGACATCACATCTGTAAGGACATAGCTGCTCTGACTACAGACTAACCGCCAATGCAAGACCATGCTAGGTGTTTATCTTAAGAGCAACATTTTACAATGTACTAAACAAAGTTGCAAAAATGCAACATCGAAAGTTTGCTCTGCCATACTCTTATCACAGAATAGACGTAAACATTAAACTTATTTTTCTCCGTAGAGCCTGGAGGACGTCCTGGCGACCGTGAAACAGATCTGTAAGAAGCGCGACCTGTCGTACGACGCCATCTCCCTCATCAACGCCCTAACCATCCTGTTGGAGCTGGGCCGGAAATACCGCCACGAGGACTGCAACAAGTTCGAGAAGGCCCTGCACGAGGCTCGCACTAACATCACCAACAGGGAGCTAGGCCGCATCATCCTCACCATCCTGGGTACACGGCGGTTTTTACGTACCTGCTGCTCAAGCTGGAGGCACAGGACAAGCAAATGACTGCTTACAGCGAAGAAATACTGCTTCAGTGCCATTCTATACCCCTTTCCCCCATAAGCTAGATAGCGCTTGAAGACCCTGGAAGTCAATGTATTAGAAATATGCCAAGTTCAACATCCCTGCTTGTTGCCTATGCTTAGAGTGCTTGAGACAATGAACCACGCACCCCTTTCTTAAAATCATTACGCGTTCTGTCGCCATCTTGGATCCAGGCAACCCACCACCATGGCGGCGGTGGCAGCAGCAATTTTTGGCTTTCTCTCGCGTCGCCTTCGCACACTTTGCAATGGATAATACATCCGCTCTGGCTGCTGGTAAAGGCTGTAAGATTGCCGCGTCCCTTCCTTTGTTCCTTTTCCCAGGTAGAGCATTCTCGTTCTCTCTTCATTTCTCTCCGATTTCCTTCGCTCCTAGTGGGAATGTACTCCATGGAATCCTGCTTTACTCCAATTTCCGTTTTCCCATTATGTTTGTGTGAGGGGAGTCATATACGAATACCATTCGGTCAAGTAATGTCTTACACTTGTTACAGTTGGGTAGAATGCACATTACCTTTCATCGTCAGTGTACTAAAGTAGTGTATGGCCATTAACCAGTTCCTATCAAATTGTTCAATTTTCAATAATCGTACCAAACACAATGCCATTCTCAGAGATAAGAAGAACTGAAATTAATGCATACTTATGTTATTAAATCATTAACATTCTATCAACGCCAACACCCAACTCTAACATTTGACCTCACTATTGCTCCTTAGGCTTGAACGTCGTGGTCGTCAAGGTGAACGTGACCTTGAAGAACAAGGACATCACGCCCCTCCTGCTCAGCCTGAAGGACGGCGACGTCGACCTCCCGCCCAACGGCGATGACCTGTGCCGCTTCAAGCTGGACACTCCCCTGGACCAGATGACTGACGACGAGCTGCGTGACAACATCGAGGAACTCTCGGGCTTCACCCCCGAGAACCTGCTGGAGTTGATCCAGATGCCGCCGACCCGACAGAACGTGCTGGCCCTGGCGCACCTGATGATCCAGCGCGCCAACGAAGACCTGCCTGTCACCCCAGCAGCCATGACACCCAAGGCCCGCTCACGGACGTCCTCCCAGTCAAGCGGCACGGGCCAAGAGGTGGGTATAAAAAGGTCAGTATCGGACACTCCCTGCGGTACGTATCTTCATCTGCCGGCGCCTCGGCTGGCGATCTCGTCTAGAACTAACCGCCAATCGTGTCTTCCACAAGGAAAAGGTCGCAACTTTTCACGTATTTTCTCAGATAAATGACTGTGAACTCTAAGCAGATGTTGTGAGGTACGATTGAAGCGTTTAAATTGGTAGGTTATGTATCGGAAAAACTGACTGGATAGACAAAAATTAGTTGCGGTTTTCGCTAACCGGTATCTGCTTTGAGATTGTTTGCTGCACTTTGTTCTTGTGATTCGTTTGATGAGTATGTGCTTCAGATTACGATGGGGACATGCTCTCCAACAAATCACTGACGTCAGTGAATCTAGTGCACACATGCTCATCCAATGTGACGTCACCAGAACTTTGTGCTTTCAATCTGACAACAGCTTGAAAATTTGAGACCTTTTCCTTTTACAAAATACCGCTTACTAAACTTATGAGGCATGCACTGATTTACCCGAATTTTGAAGGAAGGTTTCAAATGAGAGAAAGACCTCCAATTTCTTTTCTTTGACAAGGTGTGCATGAAATTGAATTTCTTCAGTTTTCTTATATGTCAGCTGTAAGGAATGTGTTTGTTCTTGAAAAGTACTTACCGTGGACGTGTCAATGTTTGGGGCTTTTGTTGGGTGCACTTCTAGAGGTGGTTGTCATATTGGGTCTTCTTTCATTATGAAAACTTAGAAAATCCCGATTGACGATATCTCTGTTTCTTGCACAATCTTCATACTTATCTAAAAGAAGCACAAAAGAAAGGCTACAAAAGAACTTTGTACCAAAAATGCGTGCATGTTACTTCAACCCTCACACGCTTCATTCTTTTTAGAATTCCTTATCTGATTTCACTCTTTTAAAATCATTTAGCACCTACCGAAATTCTTTGTTAGTCTCAGTCTAAAGCATAATCAAAAAGAACTTGTGGTCTCTTTTAAAAATTTTCTATTGCTGAGCGGCAGTTTTCAGATCACGCAGGCTATCATAGATTACACTGCACGAAAAGTTGGATTTAACAATGGTAGTAAAAGACAGTAAAGCCGGGTAATGTAAACAGTATCGGACTATACAATGGTAGTAAATTAAATTACCGGATATACTTTTATTTACTACCATTGTAAAGTTCGGTACTGTTTACAAAGTGAACATTACCCGAATTGCCTGGCATTTACATTCCAACTTTTCGTGCAGTGTTGGCTTTCAAAGATCCTGATGTTGTATTTCTCCCTTTTGTACAGTTAACCGGACCAGAACGGGCAGCTAGGGTGGGGAGGAAACTTGACTGGTTAGAGACAGCGTTAGAAGAGGCAGCTGTCAAACAAGCGTTAAACTGCGCAAGACTTTCAGCATCAAAACCACCGAAAGACCTAGACAGGGACAGTCTGTTGAGAAGTTTAGAAAATCTTGAGGACGTCACAAAACAGTACCAACATCCGGAGTGGAGATATTATCAGGAAACATTGACGATAGCGAGACAAAGTGTGTCAGACCCAAACCTTGGCAAATTGGTCCTGGCACTCATTGGAAAACCGAGTTAGTAGATATTATATGAGGTGTTTTATTTAAATTGGAGATTCGTGTAAAAAAGAACAACTTGAGTGGCAAACAATATGATAACCCACTGATGACATTAAAAACTACAAGATGTATTTCGACATAAAATGAGCCATTTGAGAAAGGTGCCCATGATACCGTAACTTTGTATACAGTTTTCGAAATAGTTTTGCAAGTAAGCTATGTCAATATTTTACGTTGAAAAGGCATCCAAGGACATTTTCTAAGATTGCTTTTAAGTTATTAATAATGTCTTGATACTGCTGTTTGGTAGATTGGTGATAGGTTAAGTTCTAGCTGCTACTGAGTATATATAGTCGTAGTGTCGCCTTAAGGAAACTGTTCATCGGGATGTCCTGTGCTTGTTCTTTCCTTGTACTGTTTTGTTGAAATCAGGACGGCAGCTCTACTCGTACTGTTACTGTCCTTTTTTAGCGATGGTAGCACAGTAAAAATTCCAACGCAGGACTGTACATATGGACAATTTTAAGGTGACACGTTAATAATTTTGTTATATTTTGAATCATTTCTGGCGCTATGTATGTTCAGATGCAGATGCGTCAACCTCTAAGTTATATATGGTGGGTATGTTGGCTTCGATGTTCTACGTGTTGAACGGAAAGGCAAGGATGTATTTAAAAGTAAAGTTAATGTAATTTATATATGTATATTGGCTTATGTTTTGAACGTTGGATTATTTTGGTGGTTAAGATAGGGTGCTACAGGAGCTGTATTATAAGTTGCATTAGTATCGTAAGCATTGGTGTCTGTACCAGACAACAAATATCTATGGAAATGTGCAAAGCACTGTTCTGCCCATCTCTAGCAAGCTTTATTCTGATATCTGATAGACTAGTTGGACAATGATACCGAATCATGTATCTCAAAAATAACTGTTGCTTGGCAAACAGTAAAATAAGCTTTGTGATAAATTCATTGCTTACGCGCTTATTAAGAGTGGGTAATTCATTCGAAGAAACATTTTCCATCAACAAAGTCTTCTACATTTACCGCAGACTGTTTTTCTTTTAACTTCAAACTTGCAAAGTGCACAAATCATGCCATACGATGCTTTCATTTCTTTAGATTTGAACCTTTAGCGCTAAATGTTTAGTTTGATTCATTTTGTTTTGGGGATTTTGTATTAAAAGATGTGAGGTCTCAGAACAGTGTGGTGTCTGCTTCATTCTTATGTGTTCACTATTGCATTGGTTTATTGATGATCCTAATATCCACTTAAATACAGTGCAGCTCATTAACTACATACATCAAACTGGTTGACTACAGAACAAAAGTTCGAGATCTTATATCATTGGTGTCACACAGCTCATATTGTACAAGCAACGACCAACGGTATAACTGCAATCAAACATGCTCAATCACGGCTAAAAACAGACCACTAAGTTACAGTTACTGTTAAACATTTGCATTCAAGAGATCACTACGTTAAGAGACTAAGCTTAGAAAACATAACGTTACAAACGTCCTAGTCTATGCACAGAGCGTGAAGCATCATTCAGGCTACTTTACTACAAAAATATTCCTGCGTGACGTCATGAATCCGAAGCCGGGTTCTTAATGCTGGTGAGTTGTGGTGGATGACGTCTCCCTCGTCACTGCAGGGAAATAATTGAAAATGCGATATTACCAGATAAAACAAGTAAAAAAGCTATGTCAAAAGAGTATTTCAAATGTTTCGATTCTGATATCATAATTCTTTTCGCATATATCATTTGGGACATAACCATATACATATTTCACGCAACAATGTGAAATAACATATCATACACGATGCTAAACCATAGGAAAGTAGGAAATATCAGGCTAGTTGCTGTGACTAAGCGTCCCGTGCCAGAATATCTACATAAGAAAACACTACTGTAGAATGACCATTAAAAATATATATACAGTCAAATCTATCCAAGAATACCACTCAAAGGACCTAGAAAATCTGCTCTCTGTGGGCACTATATTCGTAATGCTTGTGTCTATGGGAAAAAGTATGTAAGAGACCACCAAATTTGGTCACTTATACAGGTTTGACTGTATATGTTGTCCCGTTTCCACTACTCACGTAGGCTTTCCAGCACCAGTACCAGGTGCCCTTGGTCCAGTCGATACAGATTGTGCGGTACTTCTTCTTCTTGCCTCTTTTCTGCATCTCCTCTCCCTCACCCTCGGCGCCGAAACCCTTCGTGTCGAACGGCAACTCCTGTTCTTCCGGAGCCATCTTGTTCGAGTAGTCGTCCTCTCGGTCAATGAGGGGATACGATTCCTGAAAAGTTGACATTTTTCAATCAGACAGTGCATTTCTATGGGATCTCAAAAACATTTCACTAATTTGCCCGGTTTATTAACTAAAGTAGCCGTATCTTTCATTTTTGACAACAGTGTCAACCCACAACCAAATGTGCTGGAGCGTTCTACATGGATAAAACACTGGCCAAACTGGCAAGTAAACTGCAACGGGTACAACGTGTTGACAACTTTGCTTACAATTTGATACAGAGGGAGTAAAATTTCACATATATGCTTGACTGTAGACTGTGCTACAAATTCCAACTTTTGAAGTTTAAAAGGCCAATCTAAACTTACATCTTCGTCGTCCAACCGCTTGAGAAGATTTCGTATCTCGCTCAGCCGATCCTGAGAGCTGTAAGGCGCAGGCGCAGACTCAATCGTTGGCGGGGCCAACAACGTCATCAGCAGTGACGTCATTAGCAGTGACGTCATTACATACACCGGGATATGTGTGTTGACCATATTTGTCTGAAATACAGAAACACTGGTATAAGATGGCGTGCCTTGCGCACATCATTTGCTTGCTAAATTGCTAATTTTACAGTGTAAAACATATAAGGATTCTGAATGGCTCAGTGAAATTCAAAGCATAGCGACATAATGGAACTAATTATAATGTAAGCACCCAGTTGAGAAACATCTATTTGACTGAACCGTCTCCCCATTACGTCATACTTGGTTTGAGCCATCGAACACAAGCGCCTAACAACATATAAAAGTTAATTGGCAGATAGGCGATAGGTTTTCTAATGTCCCAAATACAAAGACGTTGGTATAGGATGGCGTGCCTCACACACATCGTTTGCTTGCTAATTATAAAGTGTAAAACATGAAAGGGTTTTGAATAGCTCAATGTATATTAAAGTCAAAGCATAGGGACATAACTTATGAACTACTGCAAGCATCCATAGAAGTATCCATTTGATTGGAAACCCTCTCCCCATAACGCCATGCTTGGTTTGAGCGTCTACAACATAGATAACCTACTTGGGAGATAGGCAACAGGTTTTCTATTGAAAATTCTAAGACCGTTGCAGGAGGTAGACAATTTGAGAAGTTGTTATAGAGATGCGTTTTTCTTCATGAAATGTTTTTTATCAAGAAATTGTTCTGATATTAGGACGACAGCATCCCCACTAGCTTTAATAGCATCTATCCAACCGCAGCGTAAAGGATTGATGAAAAGTGACATGACGAACTGATCCCTACACAATTGGACCAAGAAATCTGTTGATCCCATCTTTGACATATGAAGTCTTAGTTTTCTCCAGCTCTCCCACTATGTCTGTCTGACGTAATTCAAAAGCCCGACAGTATTGCTTAGATGATACACCGTTGACGTCATACCATTCTATTCCCTTTAGAGTAAGTTGGGCTACTAGTATACATGCATTGCCACATCTACTGTGTATGCGTTGCAGACAGGGGCTGAATTGCAAGCTCACAACTAAATGGACTGAATAGCAGGGCTCCGAATGGCCGTCATTTGGTAGAGGCAGGTCACATTCCCCGTACAGTAGTTAGGTTTACGACAGCAAATTAAATTAAGTTAAGAGGCAGTTGTGGATGTGTCATCCAACATTCAGCTGATTTGTGAGACGGAAAGAATTGCTGTAGACATGGTAGACCATTCTTGCTGGTCTGTCAAATGGCATTGCTGAAAATCCTCTGAGCAAAAAGGCTTCAGGACGGATATGAATGCACCTTTCCCCCCAACACAACTTTTTCACCCAATGTGTGCACGGTTTTTAACAAGTATACTAAAGCACAAGAATCCAATTGCTGAGGCCCCCGCGTCTTTCGGCAATCACACACTCCACACCTTTACTATATCATCAAAATCACTACATGTGGGTGCTTTCAATTCAGAAATGATGAATATGCCAAGTGGTAACGAATGAAACTAACTAAGACTAGATTTCAAAATTGGTCAAAAGGCCTAAAGGACTTGAAAGTGATGAATGGTTGAAACCCTGACGAAGCAGTCAAATATATTCCTACGTTACCGTCGGCCTTCCTTGTTGGATCAGTGAAAGTAATGCTAGTCTGATTCTTTCCCGGCTAGTTTTGACGTCGTTCCGAAGATGATGAATGAAACGCCTACGGCTTCAAAAACGGACGTTTTGTAATTATGTAAAGCGTCAGATATGACCAAACGATCTCGGTTTGGCTTACTTTTATAAAACGCAATAAAACTCAATAAGCAGGTAAAGGTGTTATCAATCATAATCCCAGCGTAATTCTCTCCTGTACGGATATGACGTGACGATGACAGAAAGGCCACACGAGAAACCGACCTAACCTAGATAGAGCGGTACATCGATATTACCTATAACTTAGGATGTCAACATTCTAACATACTATCACCGGCCATATCAATGAGCTACATGAAACGAACGTAACATTGACGTTTCAAAGATAAGCAAGGAATCGCCAAAGGTTTTCAAAAACAGTTGAAGTCCCAAACATAACTGTGTGGCCTCTGGTCTTTCTCCTAAAGCAATAAAACTTAATAAAGAACAGAAACAACGTGTGGGCTCAATAAAAGTGGGTTAGATGTCTTCAGCCTATCTTGACATTTTTCAAAAAGGTGTAAAAAAACAGACTTAAGTACCAAGCCGAACGACCCCTGGTCTTTCTCATAAAGCAATAAAATCTAATAAAGACCAGGGCGAACCTGTCATCCATCCCGGGCCCGGCGTATTTCCCTGTTGGGCGGGGATCATGTATTTATGGCACGTCCATCGGCGGAGAACTCATAAACCTGCACGACCCAGTTGGCACAGTAAACTCCCGATCGATGCCAATCAAATCTGACATACTTATCTGTAACACAGCTCTCGCGTTGGAAGGAATATTCGCTTGTAAATCTCAACCTATTGAGTCAATTAGTCAAGATTGCCTAAGCTTAAACGTTAGTTCAGTGCCCAGGAGTGGTCCATATGGCATTGCACTGAGCAAACTCGTTAAAAATCTCAGTAAACGGATGTTAGATATGTATTGCCTGCTGGATGATTTTGATAATGAGTGTGGTACGATGGTTTGGCCACCAGGCTAACTCCACTCCTTTATCCCAACCATTTCAGGCTGTCGTGACTGCCATGCTGCCGTATATCTAGGTCATGACGACAACAAAAGCTTTGGTGGCACAATATCCCAGAATTTTCCATCGATTCCGGTCCAAGCCCACTTGTTTCCGTAATTGCCTTTCAAAGCGTAGGCAGGTTATACAATTCAACGACCCTCTTTAAAAGCCTCGGGCCCCGCCGAGGACTTCTGCATTTCGCAATCAAGACGGCATCTCTGATGAGGAATAATTGCCAGATGTTTTCAAAAACTCTGAAACTCCTTTCGAGAACTTTCAACTTTCCGTCTTTTCATATTCTACATACTTCAAAACACGAAGTCAACGCCAGATCACCAAGACATATCTATACATAGTATACGTACTACACATTTTGTATACATATGAGGCTTTAACGATATTGTAATGTATTCATGAATTTGTTCCTCGGTTGCTTTGATACGATCTTTTGTGTCTTATCTTCCGGGGGTCACAGTTTTGTAATTATGAACTTGTCACAGTTTTGTCACCCGTTCAACTCTGCGATTACTTTTTATAAAAAATGTCACGACCCCTATTGTATCCTGCTACTGGCAAGTAGCAATACCTGTTTCTACTGTATTTCATTCCGTTTCCATATAAACGCGCGTGTCCCTTGTCACCTTCCTGTATTTCCTCACACGTCTAGTTCTGTTTCTCTTGAACATAAGCATATCGCAGTGTCAAGGGGCCATCTTGTTTTTCGAATACCAGCTGATGTACTTAATTGACAAGAGATAATTTAACAGATAATGGTGACAGACAGTTTCCTGTTTCAGAAGGAACTAAAAGGGTATTTGCGTCATCGTCTGTTATCTCTCATTAATTCAAGCTACGTAGTGACATGCTCCATCTAAAGATTAAGGTCTAGCAGATGCCAAAACAATCGAATCAGATCTTGTCTTGATAATGTCTTTCGGGCTTACAGTACAATGCGTACTTAGCGTGCATGTAATTTTATCCTACACTGGCTGCTGATGGTGCTCATATCGTTTTTACTCCTTTTCGTAGTTTTTCATGTAAAACTATTTTTATAAAAGAGCCAAATGAAGTCGTATCTGCTTCGACATCCCCTTTACATTCCTTTGTCATTTTTTGCAAAATCATGCCCGAAGGCTAATTGCTTGTACAGAGCCATACTACTACTACGCTAGCTATTATGAGGTTTGCCTTCTTCTTTGAAAGCAGTGGAAAATGAATTGACCCATGTTCTGCATGATGAGTGGCTTTTGTGATCGTAGTAGAAACATAGACATCAACTCATGTTAGCGTAATTCGGGTGCAGGTAACCGAAGCGAACATAACTCGCCTGAATTGATCGCAGAACTCATTTACGAAGACAAGATCGTCCAAAGTATATCAATGCACTTTAGCAGGACAATTTGTACAACGGACTGATTGGGTTATAGCTGTGTAAACGTGTCAGCCGAAGGTCGGAGCAGCAATTATCTTTCACTTTCGACTGCACCCGATGTGTTGAGAGTCAAAGATCAAGACCTTGTGACACGTCGTCATGGAAGTGTGAGTAATTCTAAGGAAATCCTATTGAAATGTTAGCTTGCCAACGTTGAACGGTGGATGATGATCATACTGAGATACAGTATAACAAAACGCCCTTTATCTTTACTACTTTATCACTACATTCAAAAGCAAGGCTTCGAATACTTTAGGAAGAAACTATTAAAAAAACATTTACGTCCTTGTCAGATGCCTTGTCCTCGATTAAGTCAAGCTATGATACTTAACATCTTTCTCTGTACCTTTGGCGAGATTTGATCTTTCACTTTGTTTGCATGTTTGTGAGCTGTTCTCGACAGATCTCTAAGAGATACACTTAACTTCTCGAAGAGATACAATAATTTCCCGTTCAACACGACTCTCAAGTCTTTGTAAGTTACACACTGACATCTACCGAAGAACAATGTATCACATCTATGCCATAAATATATAAGAAATGAATAAAAGAATTGCATGCTCAAAGCGTGTATAATTCAATGAGGACGTTCTAATAAGCCTGGTCCCCTGACATCAATACATTATTGATGCCATCCGAACAGACCTTACGGGGAAACCCAACTGGGCATGAAAGAAAAGCAGCGACCATGAAAAATCCGATATGACGCATTTTCGTGCAGGTAATGATCCCTTATATATCGGGAATAAGGTGACCAAATAATGGATGTGTTATTGCTTTCTTTACGAGTAACCACAAAGTGATGTTTGCCGACCAAGGGGCAATTTAGATATAAACCACGAAGGGCCGTGGTGGATGGTAACGGTAAATAGTGAGAATTTTGCACGTACGTTGGAAGAAAAATGGTGACAAAAATACTGCAGCAGTATTTTCCAAAGTGGTTCAAACACAAAGGAGTGTTCTGTTCATCTGCATTTCGGCGATGACTGTCATTCAGACACGTATAAGCACCCATTGTCGAGCGAAGTCCAGTTAGATGTCTCTACAACAGATAATTGTTTCAAACAACGAAATGAGTAGAGAACTTTATTGCACGACAGTGTGCAGGGCCTAGACATTATGATATAAGTTTAATTATAACCAGCCGCTTCTGAATGCCTGCAAGGCTGGTACTCGTATGTTACATCGAATTGCACTACCAATGCCGAAACAGATGTAGAAGGTAATACGGCAGCTGACAGTGATAAAGACTACCAAAGCGAGTGCTGCCGGCTATACATGAATCAGTCCTTTGGATACGATTCATATGGCGTAGTTTGTGCTAACGGGGACATGTACTACTGACGCCATAACCATGAGCATCGTCATCATGCCTGGAGAAATGTTACTATGACGTACTGGAAAGTCTTAATGAACTGAATTCTGTCGCAATAGAACATCGGCTTTTACTCAGCTATGATACAATCATCTAATATAAACCAAATATCAAATGCCCCATGGTCTCAATGGTATTTCATTGCCTGTGGTATTCATACACCTTGTGCCAAAGGGTTTGTTGTAATATTGCGTCATGAAACATCAAGATGGTTCTATACTGACATCCATTTCTAAATTTCACTAATATTGAAACGACTCTTAGGTCACAAGAAAATGAGTCTCCCATTCGTCATCTGTCACACAGGTCACTTTGGTTTGAAAAAAGATAAACCTGGAATGAGTTGAATATTTTGGAACTATGTACGTTTATTAATGGGAAATCTAACTTTTTGTACATTGTTCAAACCACTCAGGCTCTTACGAAAAAGCCTCTCTTAAACTTGAAGCACCTGGAATTGGGGTAATTTTGTTTTGTACTCGTCATGTTATACTTTTGTAGCTTGAGCTAATATAACTACATTGTAAACGACAACTAAATGAATCAATTCACGTGTTCAGTGTCACAGGATATCGAGATCATACATGCGTGTTGTCTTTCTTTGTGGCATGCTTGGGGGAAGCTGTGCTAGCTACGCCGGTCGTATTTATCTATTAGACCTGTTGCGTGACTTTGCCCAAGTCTTTATACTTAACTCAGTAAGTCTTTGTGCATTTCCTTTGACACATATCAGTCTGATCCTCGCGTGTAGCGAACCGGTTATAAACAGGGATCAACCAGTAATCCCCACATCATTTAGGTAAGATCCACTCAGTGGAATCTGCCTGTACGATGATCCGCCTTAGCAACACCCGACAAACATGACTATAATCCATATAATGCTGATAGATCTCTTGCAAATTTAATGACGTCAAGCAAAGTGGGTAATGCTTAGCCTCCACTAAGAGAACTGTTTGCCGGTCTTAGCGGCCCAACTCCCCGGGCATATTATCTGTCTACTATGTGGCCAATTCCTACTCTTTCCAGGCTCTTCCCGAAGCATGGTCGAGGCTAGGGAATGCTATCTTGTTTGTTAAGTCGTGAAAAGACTGTACTGTATGGAGAGTAGAATGAAAAGAAAGTTAACTGTTCCAATTCCGCGGACTGCTTTAAACTCCCATGCACCTTCCAGGCCCACTGGAGGAGTCACGGAGTCGTTGAGATATTGTTTTAATAAAATAACTGAGAGAAAGGCGAGCAATCTGGTGATCTTAGAGTCATAGATAGCAAAAGGTCATCGCAGGCCAAGAAACGCCTCGTTTTTTTTCTCTAAAATGAGAAGGGCAAAAGTAGGGGTCTGCCTAAAGTATGTTGGAACATTGCCAAAATTGTCGAAAATTGCCATGCATGTCACAGGTGACGATGTAAGCACTAAAACATGAATGGAATTCAAATGGAAACAATCCACAAAGTCTGTCTCAAATACATCTTTATTTTACCCATATTCACCGCCACCGAATAGCTACTAGTTAGCAACATGTTCAAAGGGACCCAGCCTCATAGCATACAAGCCTGCACGGGGAGTGAAAAGAACTTCGATTCTTATTAGATCTCAAATATTCATGGATGCTTATTGATTTTCATTCCGAATGTACATGTTCACATGCGGGTGATTTCTTTTGGGGTCACAAACAGACGAAAACAACACAAAGCCAACGGCGGCGTGTAAAGAGAGGAAGCTATGTGGGGAATTGTTCAAACGTCGTCTGAAAATGACGTGTACGAGATTAGTTTTCCGGTGGTATTTCCTCTGGGGATGGTTGTTCTTGGAAACTGTCGAACACGAGAGAGTGAAAGTGACATTAGCGTCTTAGATGGGGGTTAGGTCCCCACCTCTCTTCCTACCTATTTTACACGCTCGTTTTCTTTGTGTCGTTTTGTGTCTGTTTGTGACAACAGATACTAGTCGTGCAGTATCTTTGTATTGTCTCGATATGAACCGAAAGCCCGATGCAGAAAATTAAATTTTTTATTTTTCTTATATACAGCATATAAAATTGAATTTTAGATTTAAAATTATATTAAAATTATATTTCTTGTATTTTTCTTGTATACAGCAGAAACCTAATTGATATTCTACCTCGAGCTCACTCGAATACGACTCTGCGAACGTCTAAAATCGCATGGGAAGAAGTTGGAGTACTGGAGTTGGTAGCACGTCAGGTGTCTTTGCTCGACTGGCTACCTGTCAAAAGTAGTGTTTAGCCGTAATCGTCTGAGAGGAGATTTTAACATTTAAAGACTTCCCGACACCTGGTACAACATATGACTCACGTCGCGACTTACGAAAACAGCTTTCCTGACGATTTTCAGACAAAGGCGATTAAAGCTCCCACCTACGGAGATGTTACTCATGCCAAAGCCTTGCTCACTACGAAATCCCTCCTCCACAATCTTCTTTTCACTTTTAAGACTCTTTTTTACGGATGTACATTAGTGTTGCAACTTGATGTCTATAGTTTATCCCCTTTCTGGAAGCAAATCATTGTCTTTCACCTCAATTTTCTCTAAGCGTTTTATCCACAAAATTAATGACATTTCAAACCTTTCTGTACCTAAAATCCTAAGAATGTATTTTTCACGATTCCCTTAGCTTTTAAGAACTTATGATAGACATTTGTGGAATTAGACAACTTGAATGCAGCGAAAATCCATGCTCATCAACTCCTGAGCAAGAGTAAATGATAACGAGCGCCGGAACCATGCTTTCTTTACTTCCTACAACTTAGTACAAGCTAAAACATGACGCTATTAGCGCTTTTAACCCATTTGACACAATCCATTAACTTTTACTTTCCAGGGAACTTTTCAGCGAACCCAGAGGTTGGTCCATGTACCACCCACGCAAGACATTTGTCATGCTGGTACAGAAATTGAGCTGTCACCGGGAAGATAATAGATAGGAGTCAAGATTGTGTTCTGACTGCACACATTTTGCATGTACAGCCGCGAGTGGCGCCGCTGGGCAACTACAGGATAGTTTTGTCTTCTTTCAATGACGGTTTTTCGTGAACTGAGGCACGGATTTGAAGTTGATTCTCATTCTGCAGAGACCCGGGGCGTCTCTATGGGAGTTTGAAATGTAAAGTGCACAACCAGAAAGTTTCACACGAGTTTTGTAGCTACTGTTGGTACGTAGTGACTGAATTGAGCCACTCCACACTTATGTAGACCTAAGGTTTTTTTTAAGATGCTCAATATTTGGTACTTTTCGCCCAAAGTCTTGCTCTGTAGAGTCACCTCCAAACAACTGCTACATTTGACAGTACCAAGCACATGGATACTCCGACGGAATAGAAATCCCCGGCCCAACTGTTTGATCCAGAGACGGGATTACCAAGCACTACACCATAGCACGCTATAGCATAGTGGAATACTTTTCTTGAGCAGCCATTCTAATACCTTTGGAATAACGTAACACGTAGGCATAGCTGGATATGCGGATAAGATAACTAACAAGAGAATGTATTTTTTGTAAAACATTGTAAGCATGACGCAAAACGCTGTCTCATAGTTTGGCGGAATAGCAGTAGATTACATTTCAGAATAGCCAGTCTAAAACCCTTGTATAGATGACGAAAATGATGCAGCATCTGCTGGGTGTTTCTTCAATGGCCATTCTAAAACCATTGTATAGATGACGCAAAACGCATGTCAATTGTCAACACATGATCCCTTTAAAAAAACGTTTCCCTTCTGTAGTTATGGATTAAGTGGAATGCTTCATCCATTGAATGCAAACCTTTTGCAGCCTACATCTGAATTTAAACCTTGGTATAATGCATTCCGTACTTATTAACACTACTGCCGTTAACACACCTGCAGTTAATAATTCATACAAAGGTGTGGCGTATAACTGAACACTTGTCTAAGTAAAGGGATTGACGTAAGCTAGGACTCGTGGGTCTCCCTAAATTACATATAGACGCAGAAAGTAGACATATTCTCTTATTGTGTACTAGTAATTTTGGCAATTCTACCTCTTCGTGTCCACTCTATCACCATAAGTTGGTGGAACAGGTGACGGCAGATGACCATGTTTTTCTAACTTTGCTGTCTTCTGCAACACACATCTCCGAAAATGACATTCTTTTCTCGAAGTTTTCATACATTTGGCGATATATTGATCAACTTCATAGAATGTTTAAGAGTATCATACAAAATCAACTAATACTTTATGTTTTCTTTAGCGAGTCATGTACATCACGTCTTGTAGATGCATCAAGCATGGAGCTATCGGATGGTCATTCTAAAACCATTGAATAAATGACAGTCAAATGAGAACAAATGCCCCTTCCTTTCCTTCTGTATTGATTGATGGATAGAATAGAATTTTTCATCGAAAGTGAACCGTTTGCTAGTAGTTTGCATGTTCACATATTTGCACATTATGCCACAAACACATTGAAACTCTCCTCGACGTTACAGCATAAACATAAATGCCATAAAATTATGGAATTATCTAAATTGATAATTAATCATACTTCATCTGGACAAACCTATAAACCAACGATACAAAGCTCTTACCTGTCCTGTTCTGGTCGTCCCCAAGTTGACGGTAGCTGTCCCGATGCGTCTCTCTTGTCCTTGGCGATTGTGGTAAGGGCGGAACGCGCGAGATATATGGGCCCGACCCGCCCGCGCTTTTCGGAACTGTCTCACGGTTTCCCTGGAGACCAGAGCGTCACGTGTTCCGTCTGGCGGCTGATTGGTCAATTCTACTCTTGCGTGAGTTACGCAAGATCAACGTTTAACAGCCACCCCTGTGTTTGCCTTGTATGTCCCTGGCATTGGATGCTGTAAAGGTCTTTTGTCTCTGCACAGCTTCGCGTTGACAAAGCAGTTAAACTGTCTAGACATGGACCATTGCGTTAACAGGTCACGCTTCTCGCAATATCTTTCACATATTCATGCATTACATTATTAAGGCTCTCACCGCAAGTAGCATTTTGCATCAGAAAAATCGTTATTGTGGTCCGTTCAAAGACACTCACACAAGGCAGTTGGAAGGCAAGCTGTTGAAATCGCGCCTCCTAGCGGACCTCCGACAGAGTGGCATCTGTGATTGCGTTACAGTTGTGTATCACTTCAAAACCATTTAAGGAACTATGTTGCAAGAGCGTTCAAGGCTTAGTCAAAGAAAAATTTTATCCCTATAATCCTTTTAGATATTTGTAATTAGCCGTGTATTAGACGGTTTGTTTTTAGGTTTGTATTTTCAGTTCAATTCAGTGCGCGGGTCATAGCGCGCACTGCAAGGCTGTGAATTTTTGATGAGAAATAAACCAATCACTACTACTACTACTAGTTCACAGAGGACAGTTCCTTTAGAAATGGAGAGGGGGCGTTGTAACACAGATTTGACACATTTGCATGATAGAATGCACATGTCATACCATAAAACTGTTGTTATTGTCCTGCAGGTAGCGAACACATCTAGTGAGACAATACATGTAGACATAAAACAAGTATATCAACAACAGAATGGGACATCTTAGCGACCATGTAGGGACATTGTGTATCTATGTTTGCATGAAATTCCACCCTGACTTGTCAAAATACAAACTCTAGAATGATAATGCTAACTTTTTGCTCAAGTCTGAGAGGGGGTGGGTAAGAATACGTCGCTCTCTGATATTTCAGCACTGGTATACGTTACTAACTCACTGTGTAATTAGATATCGTACCGAACCGTATGTAGCTGTGTATCGTGCATGAATAGTTTCATCAGGTTGGCAAATCAGTTTCGCGATAGTCCTTCTCCTACCTTCCTCGGGGTAATACTGACTAGTTCTATGGTTATATCCATCCTTGTCCCTTGTTTGTTCGTGTGCGAAGACTGTAACGTTGTTATATGTCATAAGTGGTGAGTATTCTACAGAAACATCTACGCTAAGGAAGATTTTACCCACCTGTTGACAAGATGTCATCCGATCCGGCGGTTCTGAGCAAAAGGTCAAAGGTTGCCTTGCCCATCTCGTACTCATGGTACCAACCTCGTACCCAGGGCCCGCAGCCATTGTAAGTGAACCATGTTTTCAGCACCAAGGACAGGACCACCGTTAGTGTGAACGGGGTGTATTCAAGTTTTACAGGGGCTCCAAAGGCCGCAATTGTTTGAAATATAAGTGTGGTGGAGATATACAAGGATTTTTGCTTTAAAAGATACATTATTTTGTAAAAGAAAACACACACACACACACACACACACACACACACACACACACACACACACACACACACAGTAAATAGGATTTCCTCCTCAAACACTGCAATTCTCTGCAAGCATCCCCATCTCCCCATCACATAGTTCCCGGGTGACTCTTCTTAGCAGCGCCACTTTTCGGAATCCCTTTGAATGTCAGCGTATCCTCTCTTACGTCTATTGTAAATCAGTTGGTAAATGACACTAAGAACAAGGAAAACCTTTACGTTTACTGAGTTTGACACATTATCCTTTATTCAACAAAGATATATCTTTATCCTTTTCCACATTCAGTACCGTGGCAACCTAGCATGTTCGAAAGTCGATGGGAAGACTGAAATTTATCTCCTTACAAAGTCAATATAGAGTTTGGGGATTCCGTTGTATTGGGATGGAATAAATGGAGGATTTCGTAATTGGAGGGGGATTCAAATTGTTACAACGTGGTTGCATTTCTTGGAAATACAAGGAGGTAGTTCTCGATACGAACAGTAAATAGAAACAACTACAAAAAACTATAGACATAAATGTCTAGACGTAAACAATGTGTGCTTCATATATAGAAGTTCTGGTTGTCATCATCTGGTGGCTAGAAGCCACAACTATCTGGAATATTGGTGTGTGGATCCAACCGGTTGAGGGTTTAATTTGCTTGTATTGCCTTATTTTCATTAAAAAGGGCGGCTATAGTCGAGAAGAAATTAATGTGATGAAGTTGCTATGAAATTGTCCTAAAATGCATCTTGTGTATTTGTTTGAATATCTTCGTAGCATGTATTCCTCCAAGTCACCATTTTTGCTAGGAAACTCACCAATCAGCTATTCTAGTTATTGTGGCCTCAAAACATTGTCATTGTCCGTAAACACTTTGCTATTCATCGAACAGCATAATAGAGCACTCCATATTCTGATAGCTTGTAACTCCATATCACTACAGACAAATATGAAACAACGATGAACATTCTTTTACAACTGTGTTAGAGATTATAGACAATTTGATAGCATAGAATCGCTCTTGAACTTCGCTGATGACTTAGCAGAGGTCAGAGGTTGATCCACGGCGCATGCGTATTCTGGGGTCAGTCAAGGCCACGGTGGCGCTGGGGATGATGGGATTCCCACGTCACCATCGGACCCTGTCCTCGGCCTTGCTCGGATCTCCCTGGATGGAGAAAAGTAGATCGATAAAAATACAAAATTTACTTGTACTGACTATGTGTTTCAAGGCAACTAGGGAACTATGACATTTGTAGGGGGGTCTGGAAATGAGATCCTTGACCGGAGGGTTTACCTTCAAATGTACTTACACTGGGTTTCTCTGGAGAGAACTAAACAAATATGGAAAGAGGCACAATATATACCGACTGTGCGTTTTAATATGACACCTTCGGGGGTTTCTCTGTAGGCATCTCTGACATTCTATTCTTGACCGGGGGTTTGTCTTAAGATGTACTTCCGTACTTCCCCGTGATCACTCTGGAGAAAACGAAACAATTGCAGGAACAGGACAAGATTTACCGACTGTGCGTTTTGAAATGACACCTTTGTTGCTTCCATATCTGTAGGCATCTCTGGCAATTTATCATCAACCAAAAGTTTGTCTCACAACGCACTAAACGTACGTTTGCTTACCTTGGGTCTCCCTCAAGACATTGGAACAAGTGCAGAAACAGAAAGAGATTTACAGACTAAGCTTTTTACTGAATAGCACCTCGGAGGATCCCTCCATTTGTACAAGTCTGTGATGTTGAATCCTTGACCAAAGGTTACCTCAAAATCTACGTACCCGGGGAAATGCTCCTTTGGGCATTTTTTGCGCCCTGACCTTGAAGTCCATTAACATGTTTAAAGTCTAAACCATATGTCAGACGTTTCCTCGCCCGTTAAGTCCCAAAGCACTGTCCTACCTACCTATACATATGCTACGGGCGTACGATTATATTCATAAGAGCCTAAGATTGTAACAGAATGTGTAAGTTGTGCAGATACATCAAAACACTTCTCCCTTTTAAAGCTTGTATCTTCGGGGACGGTAGTGTTTTCTGGCACCTGTTCAAGACTGTTTGAAACCAGACTGCGGGAACTTTCGAGTTAGCCACAAGGCACAAACGACATGAATCGTGGCGCATACTCTACCGCTGTTGAAGTGTGAATAAACTGCTTCAACTGATCTCACAACGCCTCGTAGAATTAGAATTTAGAGTTGAATTCTTTGTATCCTGTTCCCAGAATGGCGTACATGAATATCCCTTCCAGTCATTTCTCTAGAACGTTTTTTATACAAAATAAATTGAGTATTGAATAATCATAGACTACTCATTTATACCTCAATATATATCATAACGTAACATCTGTGCAAGTCTAAAGATGGTATCTAAAGTGTATATTAAAAGTATTGACGTTTCAGATTCAGCTCAAGTTCCATCTAATGCTATCAAGCGAGATACTTTAAAATGATTCTAGCTTTATTCTCTTGGTGATTTACTCCACTGCTCTGGCTCTCGCTCTTTGATGTTGTCCAGATACTCACCGATTCATGCCGGAGTAAACGGGCCGTGAAGAGGGATAAAGTGATACTGGTGTACGTGACCCTTACCCTTGGACATACATTCAACCTGTCGGTCCCATTGATGTTTTGTAAAGGCACGGCCACATTCGTCGTGGGCCGTTGTTAGATTTTGATATCGTAGGAATTTCACGCAGAGAAGCAATCGCCACTAAGGACCTAAGAAAGCCTTCTCGGTAACAAGACGGCTGAATTTTGTACGAAACTTGCACGACGGCTCTCAGTTTCCGATCGTACGACGATCGCACGACGTGTGACTGGGCCATAGGACCACATCCATTCTAAATCTTGGTTTTCGGACTTAAACTTGAATACACAAAACTGCAACTGCATACGTCTGCATTTTTAAATGCATCCCCCAAGGCACTGGTAGATATCTATTCTCCGACTGAATAATACTTATAGTACATTCTTAAGCCATTAATGGAAAACTAAGGAATAGTCTGGGAACCCCAAGAATGACAAAAGCATACGGGTCCATCGATTTTGCAAAATACGTAAACCACTTCATGCTAACCTTCAAGAGTTCGACACAACCTTCATTCTTATTCCGTGCGATGTTTGGCAATTAGTTCACCTTCTAACCACAGACATCGGCATTACAAGTTCGCACGGGGGTCATCAAGTCCATCTAGCAGCAGGGTCCAAGTCCAACTTTTGATTTATCGCCCATTCTTCGTTAACGTGTGCAATTGCTGTCGCATGATAGTAGCGGCCCACAAAATTTTTAAAACATGCAATAACTGCGTATCTTGTGCTTTCCTGTTATCAGTACATGATAGTAATATACTAAGTTATGTTTTACCGCAACTGTCAGCTGCCTTCGGGTCGTCCAGGCGAAGATTTTGCTAAGAAACACGCTAAAATCACCTGTCGCAACCACTAGTAACGCACAAAACGTCGGGTTCAAACAATGAAAACGTGTGAGTTGACTAAATTTTCAGTCATAATTTACACCTATCCACCAAACCGTCTTGCCACAGGTGGATGAACTTGTCCAGCTGGCGTCCATACTAAATCTGATGTCGTTTTATTTTTGTCGCAAGGTTTTGTCTAACTTACGTTACCGAAAGATAGACGGGTATAATTCGCCCACGAAAAGATATTTCACAATAATTTTCACACTGTCTTATCCACTATACTGTGTTTTTGCGAAACAAATCCATAGCAGGGAGAACAAAACACGAGTATCGGAAAAATGACAACAAAAAACAGCGTTAGGCCGTTTGTCAATCTTTAATTCTAACTTACGTTACCATGGTTATTCGGATGATATCCCATTGAGATTAGAGACAGAGACTTGCACTTCCATTCATCAGAAAGAGGGTCATCAGATATACATTTGCATGTAAATTTTATAGTGTAAGGGCTGACGGCTTAGATTGTATTGATCATCATAAGCATAATTCTAACTTACGTTACCGTCTAACTTACGTTACCATTTTTTTCTTCACTGTGTTATCGAATTTACAGGAAAAGGATACGATGCAAAGTTCGATTAACAGCATTTTATCAACTGTAACAATACTGTAGTTGGCCTTGTCTTGTACAGAAGGTTTACTCTCCCTGCTTTAATCTCCAAGCAGATGTAGCACGTGAGCTTGTTTTGGCTATTTGGTGGTGTTTTTGGTGGTTTGTTCCGGAGATTACCATTTCTACAGACAAAAAACTTAATATCTCGAAAAGTATAGGTGGTAGCACCGTACAAAATTGGCAAAAGATGGTCGACAATACTGGTAACAAGTTCAGCACATTTGTTAGGTATTTGGAAGAACTTTATTTTTCACCATTTTCTACCCCCAATTGCACACGTTAACGGAGAATGGGCGTTATGCTTTCCAAGGACACAGGATGCCGTGTTACTTCTGGTCCAATGGCGCCACCTTCTTGGCCTTTCTCCAATTAGGTCTACCTCTCAAGGTTTTTAAGACTTCACGTCTCAAGAAAGGTCAGCTCCTTAATGCGCGAACAAGTGGTTGGAGGTCAACTTGGAACGAGCGTCTGAGTTGGCGTGAGGGATTTTTGTTTACGGTTTTACGATTTTCAATCTGAGGAGGCAGTGACCCGACATGCCGGGCCAGGGCATCGCATGTAGAGCCTATGTTATACTCGTGCAACATGAACGTATTTTGAGCTTTCAACTAACATCATGTGAAGTTTGGGGGGCATATGTGTCCGGTTATCCCAGCTGTTGCTTTTAATGACCAATTTGGGCTTTGTTCCGAGACTGCAAAAAGTCCTTCGTGATATTTGACAAGTTTATAACTGTTAACTTTTACTGTGTTATCATCATCAACAAACATACAGAAAACAATCTTTGAAAATAGGAAGTGACATAGTGGCCTTTCGGGAAATGGCATGTCTTTACAGGAAGTGACGAGAGAACTAACAGGAAGTGACGTATGTCCTTACCCTACAGAATCGCCACTTTCCAGTTTTCTGGTTGTAGCAGACGTACATCCATCCGAGCCTGTTGTGTAGCAGTCGTACCTCTCCAGGCAGGGTGTCCCTGTCTACCCCGTACGGCACAGGCCCGTCCACCGGATCAGCTTCTGTCCCATCTTCATTCTGTTAGAAATGTCAGAAAGGTCGATATCTAGTTTACAACAGAATTGAAGGCGTTTGAGATTTCCAAAATCATAGACGTGCTATGCCCTACATAACGAACAGTGTAAACCCATTCTATCTGTGCCAACTTGACACTATGGCACCTAAAAACTATTGATTTAAGTTGTTTAAACTGCCCATGTCGTACAAATATCAAATAAACAATTTGAATTAAAATTTATTGTACTTAGCTTGTAAGAGCACAAACATACAATAAAGGTCTTTCATTCATTCATTCATTCATTAAACCTACGTGTGACAAATATGTCGAACCCCAAGAGAATAAATCCTCTAGTAATAGTAGAACCATACAGATTACATTGAAATGACACCACAATATTTTGAGGGCATCCCCAAACACCGTCTTGTTAGTGGTAAGCCTTCTGTGTCCACAGAAGCTTAATAAGAGTTTTTGACGTCAATTGAATGGGTCATGCCAGATCTCTGAGCTTACCCTTTTGACACCAAAGATCAGAGAGAGACATCCTCCTGTCCCCTAGGAGAGCCAATTTGTCCCGAAGTATTTCATAGACGGCGAGGAAAAGCCAACACGTAGGACCGAGTTTTCGGTTCTTGGCAAAGGTTTGGCAGTACTTCTACTTACATGTCAATAACGAATGCTGGGTCACGTTCCAGTTACTCAGTGGATGTGAACCAACAGCTCGGGAGAGATAATTAACACGAAGTCGATGAGTTGGTGTCGACAGAAGTTCTTATTTTAGATATTTCTGTAAATCTCTATTGCTTCATTACACAAAGTGTTTTGACCCCAAACACACTGTCAAGTACCATATATGATTATAAAGAAAGAGTACAACAAGTTCTACTTTTGGCTGTCTCTCAAATCTTACGTGCAAAGAGGGAAGGATAAGTTACTTTACTGCGTGGCAATGTATTCAAAATCTGAGTCATAACAATAAGATATAATCATATTGTGTGTTAAGTAGATACAGTGTACAATCGTTTAAGCCCCACGAAGGTCATCATCTTGAGTGATAAGGATGTATGAGAACAGAGAGTGCTAAACTAGTCGTGTTATCGTTACATAAAACATAAAGAAGGGCGCTGATTCTATCATTTGAATTGTCGAGAAGATTAGATGGTAAAAAGGATATGTTTATCCTGTGGCACAACATTTACCAAAGGTTATTGCACAAGTGTTATCGCTATATAGTCTGAAACTCAAATGATAGACCGTTTATTTTTTATTTGAATTTTCCACATATTACAATGGCAAAACAGGTGACGAAGATCGCCTTTACAAGTTGAATCCCATAAAGCTACTTCTGGCCTAATGCTCTTTCTAGGCAGCGAACTGAGACCCAAAATAAAGATAGGAGAAAAAAGTTCATTACCTATAAGCTTGCTTCACCAAGATTGTCCACCTGCCACGTTTGTTTCTGTATATAGTGTATGAAATCCCCTTGGAGTTTTCTTTAATGGAGCTTAATTGTGAGGGGACCCATGGCTCCACCCAACACAGAGAATGGTTTAAATATAGTAGGAAACCTTGGGGGTATCTCTGTCTCTGACAGTTTAATTGCATCAGGTGACCACAAGAGGACTCAGATCGATGGTTTAATTATTAACCGTTGCCCGGAGGAAAGAGGCGATTTCAGGCAAGTCACGACCTGGAAGTGATAGATTAATATCACCACCCGTAGAAGAATTGATTTCTTCATCAGTGTCTTCGTTCGATGACGTCTGTTGTAGCTAGGACATGTCAAAGTTCAGGAAGTGATTGACAGTGATTGACACAAGCCCAAGGCTACCTACGGTTATACAAGATCACTCAATATTGACTTTTGAGCTATAGAAACCACTTTGGAGCCTTGAGTTTTGTTTTATATTATTAGAACCAATGTGTGTGTTTCTTTAAAATGACACTCAGTTTGTTATAATCACACAATTACGTGACTAATTACATGGCTGATAATGTGGGTGGTCTCAGCACAAGGGTGCACAATTTCCTCACTTCAAAGTGGCAAAGTGAGGTGGGGCACTTCTTTTGGGCTATACATTCCTTCCTACCTTCCTTCCCTCCTTCCTTCCTTCCTTCCTTCCTTCCATCCCTCCTCCCTCCCTCCCTCCCTCCCTCCCTTCCTTTCTTCCTTCCTTCCTTCCTTTCTTCCCTCCTTCCTTCCTTCTCTCCTCTCCTCCCTTCCCTCCTTCCTCCCTCCCTCCCAATACTTACCTGTGGAGTGGTTCCGTCCATGGGCAGCATGACGTCGAACTCCTCCCCAGACACAGGTCTCCTGACCTGGCCGGTTCCCGCCCTTTTGAACTCGTACCAGGGGAAGATGTGGTTGTGCATCGCGGACTGGGCCAGGCATGTCGTCGTGGCCATCACGAGAAGCACAAGAACCATCGTCGAGGGCCTCATTGCTGAAACAGAAGAAAATCGAGAGGAGTGTCAGATTGACATTTTTCTCAACCCAGCTCTGTTTCCGTACAGATAATCTTCCACTGGCCTTCAGAGGAAAAAAGACAGACGCAACAGTCAGTAGTATGCATGCGCAGGCTCTCTAGAAGACACAAGAACCACGGCTGTTGCTCTCCTCACTGAAACAGGAAAGGTTTGAAATGTTTCACGATACAGGAAAATAAAATGCTCGCTTTCGAGCTAGCGGCAAAGTACAGCACTAGCTTCGATCAACTAACTGCAAGATAATCCAGGTCGGTTCTTTAGGAGTGAAAGTGGATAGACCGGCCCGGTATCAGCTTCATTGCAAACAGTAGATTCTTTTAACACTTGCGGCAGAGGACTGAGTTATAGCTGCTATCTTTCACAAATCTTAAAGTAAATAGTAGTTTTAACAGCGCAATTTGCTCATGGTCATGTTTCAGTGATGTTGGATAAAAACACGCCGCGGGAATAACTTCCCATATTCTTCTATTAATACTAAAAGGTGCTACGTTAAATGGGATCGTGGAAACTAGCAACATTGCATGGTACGTTGTACCTTTGGCAGCGGCCCAAATGTGACATTTACAAGCTTTGCAATTTCCTTTAACGTTATGGCTGACTTAAGATTTCTACTAAATTAACAAGGCAGAAAATTAACGCAAAACATGATTGTGCTTAAAATTCAAATGTTCTCGCTATTGATAATCTACCTCACTGGAGGTTCTGAATTACAAAATACGATCACTGATCTGAACAGCGAGTATGAGAAGCTGCATTGCTATCTGCAATGAATTTTTTCCCAAAATCTAAGTTGTACATGGACAACGACTAAAGCACTGCAAGGCTTGAAACAACAGCCTGCACGACATATTCATTAAGGTACGTGACAGAGCTTAGCTTTCCACCAAAGCGGTTTGTGCACAGCTTTACGACGAAACCTTAGCCTAACGCACAAACCTCTGTAATATATCACAGATAAAAGCTAACACATGGACGCGCCCGGGGGACACAGCCGCTTCCAAACAGACAAATTGAGACGTTTGCTTGCCGACATGCCCGAGGTAACATACTAGCAGCTCGACAAAAACGATTGGCAAGATCTAGAGAAGATAGGTTAAATACAATCCTTCTACAAGATCACTCATGATCATACAGCATGCAAAGACATGTTTTAACATCTCATATCCTTGAGTGCACGTTCTATTGTTTCGTTCTGACAGTTTGCACTAGGTTTGAAGCACTGACCCTGTTCCGTCGAAAAATATTAACATCAACAAAATGTAGACGATTCCTTACACATCAGCTGATTTCTAATATTGAACTGTAAGATTTCGCAGAATCTACACGTAGTAATTTTAAGATGTACTTTGTCAAAGACCTACCGGTAAGAAAATCACTGCCACGACTTCTCTTCCGATGAAAATGCCACTGCCTTTACTACTGCCTACTGGTAATACAGGATTCTATTTATGATTACATAACCTAAATAACTGCCGGTAACATCTGTAGGATCTCCTTCAACCAAAGCGCACACCCTCAGTATCCGTCTTATCGAGTGGTCGCACTCCCGACAAATCTTTAAGGACATTTGCCAATGGTCAAAAACGGCACCCGCATGTATTGTAAGACATTTACAAGGTGGTTAGACATTTTAAATGGTCGCACTATCCTACAAATCTTTAAGGACAGTCGGCAACGGACACAAACGGCACCCCAACGTACACTAAGACATTATAAAGAAGATGGTTGGACATCTTATATGGCCTCACTGTCCTACAATTCTTTAAGTCGGCACCGGATACAAAAGGCGCAGCAATGTACTCTACGACATTACAAAGCTGCTCGGACATCTTTTAGAAAACACTTACCGTATCCTGAAGAGTGAGGAGACGGAGAGTAACGTCCTGTCTGACAATCCCAATCACCCGCTCTGCCTCTCAGCGACCCTGGTGACGACTAACGCGGGCTGCTCGCCTGTCAGGGGGTGACGGCTCGCGGCAGGAAGGTTTTAAACAGATCACCGGCGAGCAGCTCTGCTTGGTTGGTTGTCCCGAAAGATCTCCGTGACGATAACGTACGTGGGAAGGAATGGCGTTTTCCAGGCCGATCTCCGAGGCTCCTCTGAGGAAAAGTCACAGAGGACGCGCGCATCGCCCACGATCTGCATCCATCACAGATGCATAGATAGATGTATATAGCTGAGTTTCGAGTGTTCCGCAACCTATTAAAGTTTCACGTTTTTGACAATCCTGCAAGGGATAAAAGATGCCACGTATAAAATTGCAGAGATATCAATCATCTCTACCAATCTAGTATTCCTGCAAGAGACGTTTATGATTCAGGCATGCACGATTCCTTGTCCCTCGATTACTTGAATATCTGACTAGATTGTGGGCATAACATAACATTACGTCTATATCAATCTATGTCTCCCATAGAGCTAACAAGAAGTGAAGACGGGGCGTTTTGTGAGCGCTGGTTCACCGTGTGCTGTTTGATTAAGTGCTTGGAATGATGTAATAAATGGGACCTATTGGGCGATGTCGATAGCATCACTGCAAGTTACACATCTGTGCACGGTGACGCTGGAAGGAAAAAGTTATTTGTGTCCTAAGCTGTACGTAGTTGTGAACTTTCGTAGGTGGGTTAGAAGTTAGCCTGAAACATCGATAACTGTGCAGTGCCCGCGAGGCAATGGAGCATGTGGGGCCAAGCGCTGCAGATGAGCAACTGGCAGAAATGAGTCACGATACCAAATGGACTAGATATACAGAGTGCTTCCATGAATTAACAATGGTCGCTTTGGATTTTTAAAGACACTGGTATTTTAGGAAATAGAGGTTCACCCAATTCATTATCAACGTTCACACGGGCTCGACCAATATATTATATATGATAATCATATTTTTCAGTAGTTAGAATTGGTAAATTCTAATCTTCAGTTTAGGGGGCTCTAAAATTTCGATCTACACAGGTCGTTCCTATGCTGATTGAGTCTCGCGAGGGCATAATCCGTGATATATTTGCCTTAAAATGGAGCAAATTATCGAAATTGTCTTTAAATGTTAAGAAAACAAATTTAATAATATTCGCAGGTAAAAATAAAAAATACACGAAGGAAAACGTGCAAATATTCATAAACAATAATCTTATTACTCAAGTGACGCACACTCGTTTTCTAGGGATTTTAATAGATGCAAAATTAACATGGAAAAATCACATCGATCTTATTAGTAAAAAAATATCAAAGAACATTGGGATTATACGGAAAGTAGGAAATCTTTTATCTCCTAAAACATTTATTACTCTCTATTATAGTCTTGTTTATCCTTACTTAAGTTATTGTAATATTGTATGGGGGAGTACGTACACTACATCACTTAAACCGCTCTTTCTGCTTCAGAAACGATACGTCAGAATAGCGTCAAAAATTTCATTTACTTTCCCTACTGCACCGTTATTTAAAAAACTCAAAATACTGACCATAAATGACATAAATAGACTACAAACCAGTCTTTTAATGTACAAGATAATAAATAAATGTCCTTGCCTTCCTGAAACCTTCTACGACACCTACACCTTTTTATTAAACTCAGATATCCACAACCACTTCACACGCCAATGCAATTATTTAAGGCCATCCAATGCGAAATCAAATATACGTCAATTTACAATCACGTACAGGGGCCCAACAATTTGGAACAACCTAAGTAGATCCTTACAAATTAGTCCCTCCTTCACCATTTTCAAAAATCATATTAAAATAGCTTTCCTAAATAACCCCACACATTCCTAATTTTTATGTGTCCTTGTTTACTACTTTATTACTTTTCATTACTACTTTTCATTATTGTAAATTGTATTGTATCGTATTTTGTTTCATTGTTTTGTTTCATTTACCAGTTACCTAACTTATTTCTTATTTATCCGATTTATTTGAATTGTTAATTAAGGTATGAAGGGAGGCCTCTTTATAAGCATTTTATGCTTCCGGCCTCCCTGCACTGTTACATCTCATTTATATTTTTGTATTTGTATTTGTTTTGTTACATTTTTTAAAGTGCGAATAAACTGAACTGAACTGAACTGAACCAAGTAGAACGGGTCCCGAGGTGTCAAGAGGATCATTATCGCCAATAACAGAAGTTCTCTAATCCTTCAGTCCCACTTTGTGCTCACGGTAGCGACCGTTTCAGCGACAGGGGATTTGAAGACCCGGCGATTTGCACCCCAAGAGAACTGTTGGGACTTAACGCGGGGATTTAACACAAGGGCGGCTGACTCCCGCCGTACTCTGTCTTGCCTCTGCGGGTCAAATTGTCACCTACCACCGTGTTTTACTATGCTCTATGGGACCACGGGCTTAAGCCATGTTTGTACGGGGTTAAATGCCAACGCATTTGGGACAGAAGACACAAACACATTAATCAATAAGGAGATTACCAGATATACCTGGGGACAGTTGACGACCATCAATCATATGATTATGAACATATGGGTTATGTCAGGGGAAAGTTTGCTGCTCAATTCCCTGGTACCATAGAAGGACATAATTTGACTCTCATGCGTGAAAAGAACTGGTCATCTCATCTCATCTATCCCTTGGTCTTAATTACTCGACCACAGATGATCTCACGACCAGTTTTCTCCACCCTTCTCGGTTTTCTGTCCCTTTAAATGTTTCACTTAGTGTCATGCTGGCCCATTCTCTGATATTATCCTCTTTTTTTGCCGTTGCCTACCCCTCTTTCTTCCTATAGAAGCGGTCATGTGTCTGACAAATATTCCACAAAGTTGCTTTGATTCTAAGCGTGACACTGGCAATCCAAAACCGCATCATTAACGTCATTATCCACGCGTTTCCGACACTAATGCAATTTCAAAGAGGACGGGATACGTCCCGAACCAGGTTCGGTGGTTCCGAGGAGGTTATAACCTTCTTGATGGTTCTGACACCAAATGACAAGTTGTAACCGCCAGACCTTTTAATAGCGCTTTTGAGAAGAGAATTGAGCTTTTGAGAAGAGATTTGAGAATCACGTAGTTTCCTTGAGAAAGTGGTTCTCAGTCTTGAACTGTTACAGATTTTACGACTGACACACGTTCATCATCTTGACCATGACAAGAACACACGAACTGCGTCACGCGTTTGAAAGATCGCGTGTCAACCAGACGATCAGTTATTGGTGAACCTTAAAAGGCCGTAGTATGAACGCCCGAAAATTCGAGGTAACTTTTCTCTATTGCGCTGCAATACAGTTCAGTTACCAACAGTTTTAATCACCACCACACACGTTCAAGCTGATATTTGTTGTTCTCTTTGAAACCGGGTTGGTGCCGGAAGAGAGTTGGTAATTACACTAACGATGCAGTGGCTGATTGTCAAGTGGCGCTGAGAACCGGAGCAATTTAGTTCCGGTTCTTAAGAGGGAGGAAAATGGTCTTAAACACGGGAATTAACAGTTGTGTTAACAGTGATTATGTTAGAATCACCAGACCTAGGAAAACGAAGCACACACAAGTGTTTCTCTGTATATTGTTAATGAACTATACGGCATTGCCATTACCTATACGGCATCGTGACCTAAGTACTGTGAATATCAATTGTTCTTAAACTGTTGCGTATTAGCAAGACTTATTTAGGACTTAGTGATTGTAGGCATTATTGCATTACCAGCTATACTATTTTACCTTAAAAGCGTTTTCTAGCTGACCCGTTTTTTTCTGAAGAACACACTGGTGATAGATTTTCTTTCCCTACATCTGCTTGGAAATACGCCAAGCGTCCATTTCACAAGATTTGATGCTCCAAATTGAGGTTGACGTGTTGAGAGCCAGGCCGCTGTACTGTTGGAAAACTGATCTATCTTTTCAGACAGCCTAGTATACGTGGTCAGGGCAGGTGAACAAGTAATTGGGCGCAGAATGGAGACAAAACTATTCATAACAAAAGCGCGTAGGTGTGGATGACAACGTACATTAGAGTGGAGATTTTTTGCAGAGATATTGCAGTCTTTGCGATTTTTAAAAATATTTTTGATAGAATGCCTTACCCTAAACATCTGTACGTTAGGGTACATATGAGTCAATAATGCTGCAGCATTTACATGTGTTCCTTGATGAAGGTTAGACATCCAGGTAATGAGATACACATAAAAATTGTTACTCAGGCAACTGAATAGATTTTGAAAACTGTCAAACGTTTCAAGTAGCATGCACTACTTGAAAAGTCACTGACGAAAAGTGGTGTTTAACTGTCCATTTTTGCTGTTCAGCACCAAGGACAGGTCCGTTTAACTATCCATTTTTGCTGTTCAGCACCAAGGACAGGTCCGTTTAACTGTCCATTTTTGCTGTTCAGCACCAAGGACAGGTCCGTTTAACTATCCATTTTTGCTGTTCAGCACCAAGGACAGGTCCGTTTAACTGTCCATTTTAATGTTCAGCACCAAGGACAGGTCCGAATCTGCCCTCAACATATTTGTGACTATTGATTCTGCGCTGCTTAGTCTAAGGAATTTACACCATTCAGGATGCAGATTATGTCATTATAACGTAAGACCAATATAGACTGACCTGAAATCCATCCTATTCTAGCTCCAGTCCACTCTCCAGACCACTTGCCTCTCGAATAGTCTGGCACTAGAGAAATATAAGACTATTCGACAGGGAAGCGGTCAGAAGAGCGAACCTGAGCTAGAATAGGATGGACAGCAGGCTAAATGTAGACTTAAGCACCCTATTCTCAGAAACCATTACAGTAATGACTACAAAAATAGCCTGTTGGATTGCACTTTCGGCAAACCAAACCAAACCAAACCAAACCAAACCAAACCAAACCAAACCAAACCAACTCAATCTAGTCCTGGCTACACGGAAGCAAGACGGGTCATATTCATCCAATTTTGCAGGCAATTGTTCTCGTGGACATCAAGAAAGCAATTGACATCCCCGTACCCTATCAGAGGGAAAGTATAGTCTGTTACGAACACAGTTTATAACCAAGTACATGTAAGTCTTGTGTGATTTATTAACTCACCAAGCGCCATCTATTCGAACATAATAATGCAGAAATCGACCATTGATGAACTGAAAAAAGTCCCAAGGATAGGCCTTGCAAAGATATCATTCCAAATATGGTTGCACATTTTTAATCACATTTGCAGTACTCTATTTTGTCTTAAAGCATTATATTTACATTGTCTTATGTTGCTCGCACTTGACTGTACAGCTGAATTCTACCTATGGTCAGTACATTCGTAGGCTCACTGAACATTATGGTGGCACAGCTTGAGTTTATCCACACAACTTCCCAACATCTTACACTGAAACATTGTCGCCACATCTCCTTAACTTGTAGTACAGCACACTACTAAACGGGTTAAGAAAACTGCAATGTCTTATTGAAAAACAGAGTTAAAACTGGAATGTGTGTACCCCTTTCTAACGTGAACATGCACACATTAGAGTAGTATTCTGTCCTTTCAAGTCTACTGTTCATGTTGTCTCTTGGCTATGGCAACCGCTAAAACGACATAACACGTATCGTAATACATTATATTTACATTTTGGAAGACCAAATGTACAGTTGGCATCGTGTTCTTGTACCCTGTACTACTTATCTATATAATTAGTGTTTGCTCTGAAATCCAAATGCAAAAGGCATCCGCGGTCGAGTGAAATTTTCATCTTAGGTTACATTTTGCCTCTTATAGAATAGTATATGGTTCAATATACATGTACATGACTGCACTATTCCTGTGAACGTCATACAACCAGAGAAACTAGAATGACCCCAATCTTGGATAGTAACATGAAGTCTTTTGTTACAAGAAAATGGACTATAAAGAAAAGATATCAGTTATAACTGATAGCAATGGTTGCTCAAACTTAAAAGTGAATTGTGCAATATGGACCCTCCTGTATTCATGGCACATCTATAGAAATGTTTGAATATACGTCTTTCACGTTGTTGTTTAAACTGTTGCAAACTACTTGAACAAAACATATACTTGCCAAGCAGATATTGGATTGGAACACTGTAACCAATCTGGTCCTGTTTCACATAACCCCATGATCTTACTTGCCAAGCAGATATTGGATTGGAACACTGTAACCAATCTGGTCCTGTTTCACATAACCCCATGATCTTACTTGCCAAGCAGATATTGGGTTAGAACACTGTAACCAATCCTGTCCTGTTTCACATAGCCCTATGATCTAAAACATAATGATACCTATACCTACTGTATAGCTGCTCTAGATAATCAATTCAATAGCATCTAGAAGTGTGTAGACCTACATAAAGATTTATCACTTTCTTTAAATGCCAGCAGTCTCCATTACCATGCCCCAACCCTCCTCCATCAATAACTCCCGTTTGCACAACCACAGAAGCAAAGCCCGCTGGGCCAGCAGTGCTTCTTCTGTAAATCTGCCTAAGTGGTTAACAATGATTTACAACCTCCCCTAAGTACATTAACACCAAACAAACTGCACATATTTACCCATAAAACAGTATACAGGTGGGGAAACATATCTATAACAGTATAATACTTTGATCTTTTAAAAGTGATGTGATCATGGTCGTTTGTAGAGTACTGATTGTGCAGTGTGGATCTGATGACAAGTGAACCTTGACAATGGTGTGTGTGATTAGATGTAAATGTAGGGAGATTATATCTGCTCTGAAAGGCTTCTGGCAATGTGTGGAGGTGTCAGGTTTATTGCATATTAACATTAGTTAGAAGAGACTAGCACATTGTCTTGGTACTGGAATTTTTGGAGAATTGGAGTAAGTGAGCAAATATCATGCATTTAGATATCTACTTAGTAAGTGAATCTTCCCTGTTATACATGTAGCATGTACTGTGTCTGTGTATCAAAACTTGTTGGAAATGCTAATAATATTACATGCATTTGTCCAAATTTCCAGACAAGACAACTTAGGGCCCTGTCAAATACGTTGTACAATCATCATACGATCACAAACTGATTGCATTCTTGAGATAGTCGTGCATGTGTCCTGCAAAATTCAGCTGTCTTGTTACAAAAAAGGCTGTCTTAGATCCTTGTTAGTGGCTGGTTCTGTCACAGCTTGCTTGAAAATTTTTCAGCATCCACATTATTGTAGGATGACCTATGACAAATGTGACTGTACCATTACTGGAAACAGACTTTTCTGAGCACCAAGGTGTTCAAGTACCCTTGTCAACCACAGAACAGTTAAAACACTACAGTATAAAACTGTAGTTCATCCTGGTTATGTCATGTATAACAAATTGGAAATCAATGTGAATAATGAACATATCTTACCCTTCTTTAATTATGCATTTATGCACCAACCTTGTTTTGACTGCAATATATCTTGGCAGCATTTAACAGGTACACATATTCATGTACATTTCATTTTGTCTTTGCAATCAAGCTCCTACCTTCATAGACTTTCTACTAGCCTGACTACATCATGCTTCTAGCAGCCTTTCCACTGGTCAGGCCCCTAGAAGCTTGATGGCCAACACCTCTGAGTCATGAGAATTTTGGAGAGGAGACCCATTCAGCCCCTAATAGCAAGAGATTGTATGACACAAGCTAGATTTTCTACCATGGTACTGAAATAAAATATAATCACCATCCTCTACTGTAGGTATACTGATAACATACTAGTATTCATGTATGTAACTCATGAAGAATTAATAATAAAATGTTCAGTGATCATTCTTAACAGAAACATAAAATTTGACACCAACAAAATTGCACACAAGATAACCGAATAAGATATAAATACAAATACAATCATAATGGTAACACTTCTACCAACCCAACAATCGTGTCAATCTATTTCATCCATAATATTGCATCACATCAGGCTTAACACACCATCCTTGACATATAACATTTGAAACAGTTTCTTTTCTACTGAACTCTTAAACGACATTTTATGTTAACCCTTCTGTTTGTAAGATACCTGTGTGGCCAACAGGACAACATTTTCCTTAAGTTAATAGCTTATGTCTTAATTATATTTGAATAATTATGTACAACAATTCTGGTACTGTAACCTTAGTGGTAAAGAAATATGATTGCTGTAGTATAATACATGTACATCTTTGCAATAATTGTGCTCTAAATGCCTCTAATCATTACATAATACAGTCTGCAACTTTAGCATTTTGTAACTACAGTTAGTCTTGCTGGACTGCAGAAGTGAGGAACTGGAAAAAGCTTCTCTGATGTTGTTTGAGTTAAGGTGACGTCAGTGGTGACAGCCATCCCTGAAATGCACAGAAGACACAAAATATTCATGACGTTTGATGAGAGCATACAAAGAGATATATCTATTCACTGTTACTGTAACTGTAGCAGACTAGGTCAGATTCAGTCAACAAAAGATAACTTTAAAAGAATTGTGCAGTGTAACTAGGTCTCCTTTAACTTAAAAACAATTTGGCTGGTTGCAAAATGCTACAGGGCACTTTTTCTAAACCCATCTTAAAAATCTCATCTAAAAAACTAACATGATCTTCTCTTTGTTGCCTAGTAAAATAAGGTGAAAAGTAACAGTTTATAGTTCACTCTCAACATATAACCATCCTTATTCCCCAGCATGTGAGAAGTGTTATGAAAGTTTGCTGCAGAAGCAAAGGCATGAAATGGTGTTCCCAGCTTTGAATGAGCAGAAAGTCATGGCCAGATGGTTTAATTAACAGCTTTTCTGTAAAGCATACAGCTGCATTCTTTCATGTAACAGTAGAAAATGTGTAACAGTGATTGTAGCGTGACAGAGAGAGGCTTGGATCAATCACTCCAAATATTCTTAGCTTCTTACAACAGTTTGCAAAAGCAGAAAGGCACACATTGTTGACAAATACAAAATGTATCATTACAAGAATCTGGATACATTTTCTAAAGAGTCAGATGGTTCAGATTGCATCCACTATCTTTCACCACTATCTTTCACCAGTGAAAATTGCTGATGAAAGATTGGATGCTATCTCAAACATCTGACTATTCAGAGAAGTCTTTCAGTTTCTAGACTTACTTTCCTTATAATAAGCCAAATTTCTATTTCTGCTTGAAGACGAATGCTTCGTGGTCAGTTTTGGGGTTTGCAGAGTCCTTAAAACCAGCTTTGTGTCTGGAAAACTTTATCATTAATAAGAGAGCAGTAAGGAGATAGATGATAGAGAGAAAGGCAGATTAATGGAAGAGAATATCAAACAACAGATGCCAACTAACCATCCACGTGTGCCACACCATACAAGCGCACACTATGACTGCATGAAACATGACAAACAAACACAGGGTTAATAAGGAAATGCAGCACAAAAAAAGGAGAGAGGCTGCTGCTATCATGTACTACAACTGTAGTCTCTAGTATAACTTCCTACTGTTGTTGCTAAGTAGCAGAAGTTGCCATGCATTGTATAGCATCTTCTATGAATGCTGTGCAACAAAGCTATCATTACTGATCAAAGCTATCAAAATAAAAAAAAATCTACACTAACTTGCACAATGTACATGACATTGTACAAAGGCGATAAGCTGAAGAAATTCCTATGCTCTACAAGAACAGGTTATTTCATAATAATAAATGTGTTCTTACTATCTACACCAAGTGATGTACTGCTCAAGTCATCCATTTCCCACACAACAAACTACAGGTACTTTACAGATTTGTGACTTACACTACACACCCCCTACCTCCTTCCCACCCACCCACTTATCAGAAATTCTATCTACCCCCTGGTGTAAGGAACACTGGCTGAGTCATGAGATGTCTACAGTTGATTTACTCTCCACAGACAATGATTATATAATTCATGCCCAAGGTTCCATCATCTGCCTGAGGTATCTAATATTTTGCCCCAACAGAAGGATGATTTAAGCTACAAGTTCTGCAAACTAGAGCTGTACAATGTACTTGCTGTATTTGGGTCACTTCAAAAGAAATTTTTAAAATGTAACAAGAAAGAACCTTCAAATTTTTCTTTGCAAAAAAAAAAACCCAAACCTTTGGAAGTTCAAAACTGAAAATGTGGTTGTTCATCTCCTTTGAGAAGATGCCATTATGAGAAGGTAATAATTTTCACATATCTGGAAAGATTCCAAGCAGCTGCAAACGATGCCCATAAGAATGATAGACTTCTGGGCTGCTGAAAGTCAGATTTTCTTCTCATTAAGGGTAGGAATGATTAATGGTAGTAATTTGGAAAGAAAGGAAACAAATTTGCGGTTTAACCCCTTGGGGGTATGGGAGTTTCTGGTAGATGGTATCTTTGCTTATCGAAAACATGATAGAAGGGACAGTACATAATTGGCTCATACAAAATGTGAATGTAGAACAAAGAAAAATTTCAAGTTCTTGTATGTGTCTGTTTTGCATTACACGTCATACAATATTCTTTGTGCTTTGGACTTTTGCTTAAAAAAACAAACAGCAGGACTGGTACAAGAATTATCCAGTGGGATTTCTTTACTCCAATGCAATCTTGCCAGAGTTGTCAATAAACTGACAAATGGCAGCAATGACAACACACTAGTTAATGATATAGAATATTTCATGTTGGTTTATTGGCTGGTTGGTTAAAATAAATTAAAATATTTTACTATTTTCCCCATTATTGGTGAGAAGGAAGTGGGGTAGTTCTACATCTAGGTACATGTTTAATTTATTGGCAACATTTTTCACTCTTGTGGAATAGGACTAATTTGTTATGACGTATAATTCCTTCCCACCCATTTAAACATTAATCAATACATCCAACGAGGGGGTGGCAAACCCTTAGTTTAAACCCCGTCCACTGGTGTATCTTAATGATTTCCTGGGGGCATACAGCACGTTCTTCTGTCCCACCTTTAGATCCTTAATGTTGACACGAGCGGCTTCAGCACTGATTGATCAGCTAATTTAGAGGCTGTCACAAAGTTGGAGTATTGATCATGCACTTTGTGCACAAGTTGCCGGGTGTCCCTGATTGTGTTATAATTAAGCTACATGTAATCACATAATTACTTCAATCCATCAAGCTGACAGATAATCGGAAGGGCTTAACTTGTAACAGGTGCTTTAAAATCGCCAGCAATTCCCCACTTACATAACAATGTACATTCAAAAACAGCTACTGTAGCTTCTCCTTTAATCGCATGGACTTGAAGTCTAACATTATTGATTTTTAGTACCCTGGCTGTCAACTTTTTATCTGATTGACTGTGACATGAAAATCATTAGTAAGTGTGGATGTTAAGTCAATCTGTACTGCACTCAAGAATACCTCAATGGTTAACAGTATGATGATTTAGCATGATATAACTCAGTATGTATCTGAAAATTGTTTTCAAGTACATAACAATTGTTATAGTTTTTTTTCACATCATTGTTCTGGAACTATAGCAACTACATGTAAGTCTCTTCTCAGTAACAAACTACATGTAGTAACAAATTAGTAGTTGTCTGATGCAAATTCTGTAACAGTTATAGATTTAAGCAATGCATTTCAAATGTAGCAAAACAGAAGACTTGAAGTGAAACAGAAATGAAGAAAACAAGTTTACTTTGTCTGTTCCAGCTCCAGAATTGGCCAAAAAATGTGGAACATGTGAAATAAAAAAATAAAAAATTAAAAAGAAATGAAGAAATTCTAAAAGAAGTTTACCATTGTTTTTGTCTCCTCCTGCTCTAGGATTTGCCTGGTCTGTTCTGCTGGGAACTTCAAGATGGCAGCTATGACCTTGGCCATGGTCTGTGGAACAAGCAAGGTCAAACAAGTGTACAATGAAGGTAACGGCTTAAAAATCTGCTGAAATGCTAGGCTCGAAAACCCAAATTGAAAGCCCATTCAGCTGGTTTGTTATATATACAGATCGGTGACAAAAACTGGCATTTTTAGACAAGTCATGATGGTACTAAAATAGTCATTTTTAACATGACATACAATGTACAACTAATAATGACAACTAAAAATTACTCTCATGTGTACTTATCAAAAAATAAAGAGATAGATTCAGAAGTTTAACTCACCTTTGTTTCTCTGCCCATCATGTATTCGAACAAGACTTTCTTTAAGTACTCTGTTTCGGTGGGTTCTGTGAGCAGAGGGCCGAACGCGTCAGCTTCCACATCCTCCTCCTCTCTACCCATCGCTGAGGCAAGCTGCCAGGCAACATCAGATTGAACATTTACTTGCAATAAAATCTCAGGAACATGATTTTTATAGCTTTGTAGGGGAAAGATGAAAGCTTGAAATCAGTATAAGCATAAATTGGCCGGAGGATAACAAGAAGAAGAACAGGGAGAAAAACAAATTGAGAGTCCCTTTCCTCTATTCTGTATGTAGGGAGGAAAATACATTTTATTTTATACATAGAAAGGGATAGTTGCATGCAAGCATCAAGGAAATCATAAGGAGAGAAGATAGCTAAGCCTTACTGAAACATTAGCTATTAGCTACATGTAGACGCTAAAAAATGACTGCCTAGTGTTGAATGTAAATGAAGTACAGACCGTTTCATCAATGTTCTGACACCCCCCCCCCCCTTTTAATAGATGAAACAATAATCCATGTGTGATTTAGCTTTGTTAAAAAGGCTTAACACTTATGAGGGAGAGGCTTATCACAAAGTACCAGCAGTAGACATGTAAATACTCCCTAAGTGCTCTTGATCACTGACAAGTGTACAGTTTCAGGAACGTGGGATGTGTAAAAACTCTCTCTCTCCCATAACAGATTAAACCCTGATCCATGTTTGTTTTCACTTATGAATCATGAAGAAAAATTAACACTTCTAAGAGTGTGACTTTTTCCTATGTAACTGCTGCAGGAGACTTATTGAGTTCTATTAAAGTCTTCTCAAGTGTTCATCAGAGAGTTATCATTGATCCATGTACAATGTATGTTTTCACTTCTGAAGCATTAATGTAAAAAAAAACCCTAGTAGTAACACTAAGTCTTATATAAGTGTTATGAGTGTTTTTTTCCTAAAGTAACAGCAGGAGTCTTATTAAGTACTATTAAAGTCTTCTGAAGCATCACCAGAGAGTGATAAGGAGAGGAGAAAGCTTACACAATGCTGTGAAATATTAGCTATTAGCTATACTCTGCTAAAGGACTGCCTAGTATTGGATGTAAATGAAGTGCAGACCGTTTCATGAATGTTCTGGATGTGTGAAAACACACCCCTCCCTTCATAGATGAAACCCTATATAATCTATGTACGATTTAGCTTCATTAAGGCTTAACAGAGACTTATTAAGTACTATTAAAGTCTTCTCAAGCATCGCCAGAGAGTTAGACACCATGACAGGAGTGAGGTATTGATTGTTCCTACCCGCTGCTTCAGCTGTCTCTCTCGCTGCCTCAGACCTTCAAGCTCTGCCGTCTGCTGGGACAACTGAGCCTGTGGGGGTGTAGGGAGGATTGGCAGGAAGGCACTCCATTAATGCAACAACCACCACAAAAAAGGCTAAAGGTCCAGTGGTCTTTATGAGGCCATAAGGGCAGTAGGTTGTGAATCGAGTGTGTCTTAATTGGGCATGGTATTGGAAGGCGGGGCCCATCCCTCTCCTTTCATTGCCTTTTACATGTACCTTCCCAACCAAAGTTAGGAACCCATTTTACACCTGGATGGAGTGGGGGAAAGTCATGTAAAGTGCCTTTCCCAAGGACATAATGTCTAGCTAGGTATGTCAGGAATTCAACCTGTGGTCTCTCAATCCCATTTCTGCTATCCTAGCCATTCATTTGTCGGCGCCACTTTCCAAAAGGCCACTGTGACAACACATATTTTAAAGTTAAGTAGATTTGCAAGTTTGCAAGCAAAAAGGGGGCCCACATTAGGGCCTCAAGACACAAGGAACTACTCAAAATTTCTCAAGGGTTGACTAGATGTAAATCTAAGACTTGAATGTACATTAAGACTAGAATGTGAAGGTTGATTTGGCGACTTCTCAGTCCCACAGGATGCTCTTCACCAAAGACGCTAATAGCATTTGCCAATTACCATGCATCTTTGGCAGATGGGGGCAGGAGCGAAAAAGCAAAACAAGTACTAGGAAAAACAAATCTACAGATCCTTGGCAGCACAGGCTATAACTCTTCAACAATGATGTCAATGTCAAGGGAGCTACACCATAAATGCAGGTAAATATTCACTAAATGTTCAACAAAGATCAGAGCTCTTCTGCTGTACAACTTGAGCAATTCACCAACTTTTCATCTTTTGATTTTTTTCCTTACCTTTTCATAAACAAAAGCAAACAATGACAGACTTCACTCCAATTGGATAGGTAAGAAACACAGACACACATGCATACAAACAGGCAGACACAAAAACAATACTTCACTCCTTTGAAGGTGAGGAAAATCTGCATTTTTTTCTGTAGCTCACCTGAAGCTCCCTGTTGAACTCTATCCACTGTGCAGCAGGGTCCTTACTGATGTCCCCGTCTGGAGGCAGCTGGGGTCGGTTCTGTTGGACACGAACTGCCTCACGGGCCTGGTCCAGCTCTTTCCTACAATGTTATACATTATTTAAGATAACTGTAGATTCCCAAACTCTTAAATCTTACACATAACTATATATAACTAATTAACTAATATAACGTTACATGTATAAGTTGTTTAAAGCATTGAAGTTGGACATGGGTAGCCTCTTGGACCTGATCTACATGTAGCTCTTTCCTGCAATGTTATACACGTGTCTATAATTAACTGATGGAAATGCTTATAGAAATTGTTTGAAGCATTGAAGTTGGACATGGGCAGCCTGTTGGACCTGATCTAGCTCTTTCCTGCAAGTGTTACAAAATATCATAATGATTTATAGTTACCTGAGTTGTTTCTTAAGTTGTTTGATCTGTCTTGCGTGCTCCTCAGCCTGCGTCTTAAGTAGCTGGGCCACGTCTTCCTTCCCCTCCAGGGCCAGACGAGCCAGCATGTTCTGCTCCTCAAGGACCTGAGCAAGGGAAGACTAGAGTCGTGAAAGACACTCTCCACACGTGTGACTGTACTACCATGTAAGTAAACCCAGTAATCATGCTGACGAGTGTATGAAGAAAGATGACAACTACCATATCTGATATATCATATCCTCCATTTACTATTTTGTAACATTTATCTGGCTGGTTACATATATCCGCTACTTTGAAAAATAGTGTGTTTGAGAGATCTGAAATAGCAACACCTTGGTATGCACAGTTTAGATATTTATACAGGTCTGGAGTGCTTTATACTGGGGGATGTTGCATTGGATTTCTTTGTAGACTTTTTTTCAGGATGGCAGATATATGTGACCTGGCTGAATTATGTTTTAATAGATGATCATGATTGTAACATGTACAGTATTATCTTTTCCAATTTTTTGTCCAGTTGTAACAGTGACCCTTCAAAAGGATGAAATGTTTGTTTACACGACTTCTTTCACAGCTCTTAGACTAAAGAATATGTATCAGTTGCTCCTTTTAACGTACTGTGTAACCAATGGCTACGGTAACCATGACAATATGGATGACAACGTGAGACTGAAGTGATGCTGGTCTGTATTGGACACAGGTCTGGGGATAATGGGCACAAACTTAGGACACACATGGACTTGAAAAAAAATAAGAATGAAAATGGATATAAAAAGAAATACTGATGACAGCAACAATGAAACTTAATGCCACTGCTTGATGTTGGATGGTTGTGAAGTTGTGAGGTGGCATGAAATGTACGATAGCCCATAAGTACAAATCAGTTTTCAGAAAATGCCAGCACAAACTAATTTGCACTTGTGGTCCTTCATACAAATATATTGCAGTATAGAAATTTTGAATGTTAAGTTTACCCAAAGCATTAGAAGTGTAGTTTTTTTTTTGCAAATTTGGGTTGGAACCAATAATCCTGTTGAAAAACATACTGAACTTGGATGCAATATTATTATTATTCCAGTTCACTACAAATCCAAAGTTTTGTAGCTGAGCAACTGAAATGATGATAATACTAAACATAATGCCATGCAAACATGATTTTATGGTTGACATCAGTGTACCCTTTTGGCTGTTAACTGTACAGAAAGAACACTCCTGTCATTTGACAGACTGTCATAAATCCACTCTCTCAGCAAACTACAAAACTACAAGTCAATGTCATACATACTTATTAGCTGTAGAATGAAAAATGGACAGATACCAGTAGATCTTCCACAAAACAAAGTGTATGATATTAATTTTAAAAAGTATAGCTGATACGAAATGAGCACAGTCATATGTTGTTCTCAATTCATCACAAAATAAGCTGACTTTTCTCTTTCGTCTGTCAGAATGGCAAATTGTATCATACTCTGGGTTTTTGTAGGATGTCAACCATGAAATCAAGTTTGTTTGGGCCGAAAGTCCAGGGGTTTGAGTTTACCTGTGCCTCAGTGTCTCCTGCCTCCCACTGTAACACAAACACAGCACCAACAAAACGTCACAACAAGCACAGGTCACGACACAATTACGCTGCAAGGAATGTGCTAGAAAACATCAACTACAAAGTAAGTAGCATTGTGCAATGAATAGTACAAAATACAGTGGCAGAAAAGTTCCAAAGGAACAGAGTTTTTAAATGAAGGTATCAAAAATCCTTTTGCACAGAAGACTATAACTTACAGTGGCAGAAATTACAATTCTTGAAAGGTATTTCAAAAACACATTTAAAATAAAAGTGATAAAAACATCAAGGAAATCATACTGTACATATTAAAAAACACAACTTGTATATAGCAGTAGAAAGACTATCAAGGATTACAAATTGATAAATACTGGAAAATATGACAAAGTTTCATAACAATTTAAAGGTAACATTATTCATGCAAACACTATGGGTATAGACAAAGACTGTCCGTATAAACACAAGGGAAGAGCTGGGAGTAATAAGAAGGTGCACAGTGTGTATGCTGTGTCTCAGAAATGTATGTTTGTCATTGCTGCATGAGAAGCTACAGAACTATCAAGGCTTGCATCACATTTGTACATAATTTTGCTTTGTTTCTTTTGATTCAACATAGATGCCATAGCAGTAACACAATTGCCCATCTACAAAATCAGCAAAGATAGGAAAAGCAAAGTAACTGTAAGCCAAAAGTGACCAACACCTTTCCACAGACTACAAAATACTCACCAAACTCTGGCATCACAGAACTAAGTTTTGGTGTTGCTGTTAATATGTGTTTTGAATGTACAGTATATACAGTATACAAGAGATAGCAAAAAGACATGTAGCACAGTCTGTTAGAAAAAAGCATACAGAACCTTTACAAATCAAGTTTCTAGGACACTTGTAGTTGGTCTATGTATAGTACTGTAACAGTTGAAGTTGGGCTGTGTAAAAGATACTACCCTTTGACTTGAGTGTCAGCTGCACACCACCACTTCTATTTTCTCTCTTATCTGATTGTTGTCTCTTACATTCTATATGATTATGAGCACTAAATATTGTATTTCTCAAGTGTTAGGTGTACTCTTTTTACATGTTCCTCCATGTGCTCATGGCCTCTTCTCGCCTGATGTCTGTATGCCATCCACCCCCTTGTCTTACCCCGTTCTCCCCCCCCCCCCCCCGTACCCCTCAAATGAACAAACCTGTCTCTCCTGATGCCACTCCTCAGTCAGACTCTGCACCTCATCCTGGTGCCTGTCTTCTCCCTCCTTCTCCTGACGTCTCAGGGCGTCCTTCATCCTTTTTTCCAGTGCCTGAAAAGTTCACAGCATATTATCAAATATACTCTGCTTATGAGATAATAAAGACCTCTTCGCTGAGAAGTCAAAGTGCTTTCATTATCAATAATGTTGTTACTGACCATAATCAAACTGGTTGTTACAGTATACATGTATGTACTACTAGAATTGTAACTACATTGTTTTCCACATTGTGATTTTGGAAATAACTGCAGCATTGAATCATTGGTCAGCTCTTTTGTATTAACGAGCTCAACAACCAAGTTAATAAAACTATGGCTTGTTCATATTATCTCCTGTGGTTATTCTTCACTCACATCTCACTGGAGAAGAACATTTGTTTTTAACCTTTAGCAGACTGAAGTACTGTAGCTGTTTGGCTACCAATTCTCTATTGGTTTGAGGTTTAGGCATCAGGGAGAAGGTTAAGATGATACCTGCAGTTCAGCAGCATGACTGGTCCTCTCAGAGTCCAGGTGCTGCTGTAAGCTGGCCAGCGCTGCCTGATGGGAGTAGTCCTGCTGTTGTAGCTGGGTCTGCAGCTGTTCCACACGACTAGACATCTCAACTTCACGCTCCTGAAGGGAAAGAAACAAACAAATAAATAAATAAACAAACGTGACGTGACGTGACAGAAGCGGTGGATTGCTCCTTCCTTCACAAAGTACAGCAGTTGGTCAGTTGAAAATTTGGGTATGTCTAATATTTTGTGTTGGCAATTACAGTTCAACCTTGATTAAGAATGACTTCTACACTGTACTACCAACACAGATGAACTTAAAAACTAAAGCACTACTTTTTCGGCTTCTACGACAAAATGACAAAGTGTTACCTGTACCATGAATAGTCAACCTGGCCTGAAGACATTCCTAAGGAGAGTCTATCTGCACTTATTGATTGTTCTCTAACATCTAGTCTGCTTCAGGAAAAGATCAATTCAGGCGAAACAAAATCATGGATGGTCATAGATGATAGACCTTATTTCTTAACACATTGATTTCCAATGCACACCGCAAGCTAAACGTATACAACGTAGTGCACAATTGGACTAGCACACAAATTACATCTGTCTTACAAAAAACAATATATTACATGTATTCACTTTTGCTTTGGTAAACACTAGGAATTGGCAATCTAGATAAATTCTTTCAGACTTATTTCTTCAACATCTTCTAAATGATGACAGAAATGAAAATACCAAAGTACAGCAAAGGAAGCATGCTCTTGCAAACAACATGTGAAAACAAATTTTAATTGAAATGTATACTACACTTAGAACTTTCAACATGGTGACCTGAAATTCACTCCAAGACATGGTGAGGTCATGACCGTGGTAATGCAAGGGTACTGATGACAGTTTGTCAAATACCATTTCCTTGGCAGCTCTAAAAAGTGGTTGTTGCCAAAACTATGACATCACTACTATTACGTTACTAATAGATTATAACTTTCCAAATAAAAACTTTTTAAAAATAGAGCTTCCACATGGCTCACCTCCAGTTGAAGCTCATGCCTCTGGATGGCCTCGTCGATCTCCTTGTCTTTGGCCTTGAGTTCCCGCCGTACCTGCAGCAGCTCCTCCTTGTACTGCTGCTCCAAGTCGTCCTCAATACGCTGCCCCCTACCTGTAGCAGGGAAAAGTGCAAAAGCTTAACATAGATACATACAATGTACATGTACATACATGTATACAATGTATATACTTGACCTGAATCAAACATAAAAAGAAATCTTATTCAGAGATTTCAGACTTCCAGGAAGTATTTTGGGTTTTTGTGACCTTCAAGTTCAGCCCATTTCCTGTGTCTGAGCTTTTGACCTCCTGTCATTCTGCCTGTCAATTTCCCCCCACCCACATATGCTGTTAACATATACATGTACATGTATATACTCTGTCCAGAAAAACAGACACACAAACCCACAGCTCAGCAACTCAAAACAATACTTCCATACCCAGAAGTGAAAAGACATCATGATTATTATCATCCTGATGGAAAACTCCCCTACCCTCTCTCCATCTACCCCCCTCCAATCCACCCCCTCACCTATAGCCTCCATCAGCTGTTCCTGAAACTCTTGTTCTTGTTTCCTCATCTTGATGGAGAACTCCCTGAACCCCCCTCATCTGTAACCCCCCTGTCTACCCCCCTCCAATCCACCCCCTCACCTATAGCCTCCCTCAGCTGTTCCTGGAACTCCTGTTCCTGTTTGCTCATCTTCATGGAGAACTCTCTAACCAACTGCTTGAGTTTGGAGCCGTGTGTGTTCTCCGTCTCCTCCAGTTTTCCCTCGTATTCCTGACGCAGTGCAGACAACTGGGAGGAATAAACAAGAGCATTTGTTTATTTGTGCCTTATTTGTTTGTTTGAATTTACCGTATGATACTATGGAGAGGGGGACAAAGCAGGTTAGTAAAGCTTGCTTTTACAAGTCGTCTCCCTTGATAGCTCAAGTTACTTTTATTGTGCTCAAAGAGGAAACTTTGGTCGCAAAATAGCTTCCCCAAAACTTTGAATATAACAGAAAACAAAACCTACCCACAAGAGATATAAAATCAGGGAGCCAGTGATATATTTACCCTACACAAAAATCAATTAAATAATTATATATTCCTAAATTCTTGAAGCCAAAATCTGTAAGGGGTGGGCAATTAATTGTACAATTTTGAAACAAGCTAAACTTGGAGAAAATTAATACTGGAATTCTAACAACATAAGGCAATGGAAGAGGTGTGGTATTGAATAAAATGTATTACTATTCATCTCTTTTGTTACATGGACAATCCTACCTTCCCTTCTACTTCCTTCTGCTGCTTTGGGTACAAAGATGTGCAGCGTTAAAAATGGAAACCAAACAAAGCAAATTAAAACTAATTTAAATGAATGTGAAATGGACTGGCACCATGCACTATTAGACAAACAGTGACAGAGTGAAAGAATTTGAGACAGTGTTACGTAATTTAAAAGTAAATTGTTGTATGATGTTAAATCAAGATAGACAAAAGTAAGATGATGAAAATCAAGAAATATAAATTTGATGTCATGTAAAATGGTCTTCAGCAGTCAAGATACATAATTTATCAAAAGACATGTAATTTTGCATGACCAGAAACTCTAAGCCAAACCGATGCTTGAATGCCATATTCAGGGTTTGCAAAGAAAAACAGACTCTGAGGTATCTTAATTTTCAAGTTGCTTCTTCTTTGATTCAATAATTCACCTTCTCAGTCATCTCCTTCTCATGTGTCTCAGTGTCAAACTGGAGTTCCGCCCTCAAGTCTTCCAGTTCCTTCTTCATTGTCTTAACCTCCTTCTTCATGGTTGACTTCTCCTTCTGAAAACCACACGGAAAACACTTCAAGGTTATCAGGGGTCTGTGTTGACATTCCAAAAATATTTTTTTCCCATTATTTTCGCATTTATTACAGAATGTCAAATCACCACAAAGTCATAACTAGTCACACTTAGCGTAATGTATTATCCGTACACAAAACCACATCCTGCTTTCTTAAAGCCATGGTTACCTCCGCCTTTATATCCTTCCTGGTCAACAGGAAACACAGCTTCATTTTATAATCCATCGTGAATTTACCATTACACATTGGGCACTACCATAACATAAGAGTTTGGTGAAATGAAAGTGTTATGCATCTAAACAAAACACAGACATAAAGACAAGGTGGCTGTAAAACCTATAGCTTTAGTACAAAAAGAGAAAACCACACAGAGAACACTTCAAGGTTATCAGGGGTCTGTGTTGACATTCCAAAAATATATTCACCTATTCCCAGAGTCTACGATAAAACTTATTTTCCAGAACTTTGCAAAGAAAAATCTCTTTGCCCTATCTGAAAGTCTGTATTTTCCATTCTGTATTATACCTGCCCATATACATGTACATGTAGCTGCTCTACTAAGGACTCACACTACATTGGATTGTCTGGTGAATTTCACACACCTAAGCATTAATAAGTCAGAAGTGTGATAAGGTATGCTCAAAATTGTATTTACTTAACCAACTAATACCACACTATTGCATTTCACGCTTTTTCTCTACCTTGCTGTTCTTACCTTAACCTCGTCTAAAGTCTTCTCCGTTTGTTCCAGCTGTGTCCTCAGCTTCTCCACCAGACTGTTACCGCCAGCCTCAGGTGGTGCTGTCCCCTGTACAGACGCCTCCTCTTTCTGTTTAATCACTTCTGTGGCTGGGGCTTCCTCAGCTTGCTGTGGCTCTTTGCTATTCTGGAGCTGTTCTTCAGCCTGTAGCAACTTTGCTTGCAGCTCTGCAATGGTCTTCTTGGCTTCTTCTTTACCCTGAAGTGATTCTTCAGCTTGTTGTAACTTTGTCTGCAGATCTGCAATGATCACTTCCTGCTCTACTTTCTTCTGCAAAGCGTCTTCCGCTTGTAGCAGCTTTCCTTGCAGTTCTGTGACGGCCTGGTCGTGCCCTTCTCGACTTTGCAGTGATTCTTCCGACTGTTGCAACTTTGCTTGTAGTTCAGAGATGACGGTATCCTGTCCCTCTTTAGTTTGCAGCTGTTGTTCAGCCTGCTGTAGTTTGGACTGCAGCTCGATGATGTTCTTGGTTTGCTGCTCACAGCTGTGGAGAGTTTCCTGTAGGACACTTTCCTTGTCATCCAGTTTAGACTGCAGGTCTGCTAGAAGGGACTTCCTGTCTGACTCCAGTCTAAGAGATAGAAAAATGCAAAGATTCCTTAAATTTCAGACAAAAATGATTACAGTCAAGTTAGAGACAATACTTTTCATTAACCTCCAATCTTTTCCCCCAAAATGCATTACTCATACCAGGTCACCATACAATGGCAGGCAATGCCAGTTTAACCAAGAAAAAAAATTAATGTGTTACTTACAGAATCAAAATCATTGTACCAGTAAGTCTCATCTAACTAACTTAAGTTCCTAATGGGAAAAATCCACCTAACTAAAACTGAAATGAAGTTGTTTTCTTTTGTTCTAACCTTTCCTTTTCAGTCTGCAGTTGTTCCTGTGCAGCTTGCACTGTCTGCAGCCTTGAGAACTCCTCAGCCTGTGTGCCTGCAGCTGCAGCCTGAGAATCTTGCAGCTGCTGCAGTGTCTTGTCTTTTTCCTGCAGTTGTTCCTGTGCAGTTTGCAGCTCTGTCTGCAGCCTTGAGAACTCCTCAGCCTGTGTGCCTGCAGCTGCAGCCTGAGAATCTTGCAGCTGCTGCAGTGTCTTGTCTTTTTCCTGCAGTTGTTCCTGTGCAGCTTGCAGCTCTGTCTGCAGCCTTGAGAACTCCTCAGCCTGTGTGCCTGCAGCTGCAGCCTGGGATTCCTGCAGCTGCTGCAGTGTCTTGTCCTTCTCCTGCAGTTGTTCCTGCAGGGCCTTCTTCACCTGCGCAATCTTCTGTTCTGCCTTCTTCTTCAAGTCAGCAAGATTGGATCTTCCCTAAGTGAAAGCAAGAAAAGACAATTTTGAGTCATGATTGTTATTAATAATAGTACATAGTATATTTGTAAGAATCAAGAACATTGCTCAAGCTTTGAGAACTACAAATGTAGTTGTGACAGCAGGATTAGCTTTTTTCTGCAAATACAACATGTAGCATTACACAATGTTGTAACACTGGGTTCCTACTTCTTGATTGTCCTATTCTGTATTTCAGGAAGACTACATGTAGCTTATTAAGATCAATAAACAAATTCAAATACCTTTTCCTCCAGTTCTGTTGCTTGAGTCTGCAGGGCTTCCATCTTCTCCTGCTGCAAAATTGCAACCTTGTCAGACAGTTCCTTGTCCTTCTGCTCCAGGGCTGCTTTATACTCCTCACACTCCTGTTTGATTTCTTCAATCTGAGTGGTGAAGACACTTATTTCATTCTCACTTGTTTCAAGCTTCTGCAGAAGGTCCTGATGTTTCTCTGTTTCCTGTTTCAGAGAGTCCCTTTCTTGGACAACTTCGTCATACTGCATCTGCCTGAACTCCATCATGTGATCGAACTCGGCAACCTTCTTCTGAGCTGCTGCAAGTCTCTCTTCCAATCCTTCATTCTGTTCCTGACTGTCTGACAGCTGCTGTTTCAAAGATGCTAACTGTTCTGTTAGCTGGTGTTTCTCTTCTTCTGTCTGTGTAGCACCTTCAGCCTGTGTCCTCCTTGACTCCTCCAACTCCTTCAACAAGTTAGCTCTCTCTTCAGCATCTTGTTTTAACCTATCTTGGCTCTCCTTACATTGTGATTCTAGTGTGCCTATCTGATTGGCATTATCTTGTAAGGTTGACTCAAGTTCTTTTATTCTTGTCTCTCTTTCAGACACCGCAACCTCGTGCTGTTGTTTCTGGGTTTGCATCTGTGTTTGTAGTTCTGAGATCTTGTTTTGAGCCATGGCAATCTTCTGTTCTGCCTTTTTCTTCAGCTCTCCAAGCCGAGTCTTTGCTTTGTTCTCCAAGTCAGCAGCTTGCTCCTGTAGAGCCTTGGCATTCTCTTCCTGGAGTTTTGAGATTTCTTCCCCCTTCTTCTCTTCCGCTATCCTTACAGCTTCTTGCTGGTTTTGACACTCGGTTGTAAGCTCTGCAAGCCGGGTTTGTAGCAGCTGGCTTGCCTGACTACTATCTAAACTCTGTTGCTGAAAGTCTGAAAGTGACTTTTCAAGTTCTGCTATTCTAGTTCCTTTTTCCTGAACTTGGACATCATACTTTTCTGACTTGACCTTGAGCTCTTCCTGGAGGCTTTTGACCTTGGATTGGAACTCTCCAAGCCTCTGTTCAGCTTTCTCCTTAAGTTTTGTAAGCTTTGCCTGGCCTTGTTCTTCAACCTCCTTGACACGCTTCTCTAATTCTAACTGCTTTTCCCTCTCATGGTCAGCGTACTTCTGAGAGTTTTCCTGCTCTTTGACTGACAACTGTTCCTTCAGCTGGCCCACCTCCCCCTGCAGCTGTGCCACCAGCTGTTCATACTCCCCGACCTTCTGTTCAGCTGTTTGCTGTTTGGATTCCAGCTCTTGTATCCTGGTCTGGCTGTTCTGTGTCTCTGCCTCAAACTTCTGCGCCGTCTGGTCTTGAGTTTCCTGCAGGTGTTTTAGCTCACTCCTGGCCTGCTCTAGTTCAGCTTGCACTTTTCCCAACTCCTCCACTTTTGTGCTACCGTCCTGCTGAAGTGCTTCAAGCTGTTTTTCCTTTCCACTCATTGTGTCCTGTAACTCCTGGATGGTGCTCTCTCTGGTCTTCAACTTCTCCTGCATTTTTTGGACAGTTTCCTTGAACTGCATCTTCAAGTTTTCTGCCTCCTTTTCCATCTTTGAGATTGTCTCGCTCTTCTCTTCAAGGGAAGCCTTCCATTTGGTCTCCACCTGTTCCAGCTGCTGCCGGTGTTGCTGCGTGAGATCCTGAAGCTGCTGCTGGTATTCAGACACTTTACTCTGCAGGTTCTGCTGCAGTTCCTCTGCACCAAGCTTGGCCTGTTCCTCCTTTTCCTTAATTTGCTGCCTCAGCATCTCCACCTCCTGGGTGAAGGAAGCCTTCTGAGATTCCAGCTTCTCTTGGTACTCACTTACGGAAGACTTGTGTGTCATGGCAAGCTTCTTAAGCCGTGCTCCTGCCTCTCCAAGCTTGTCTTTTGTCCCCTGAAGTTGCTGAGACTTCTCATCAAGCTGCCCTTGAAGGTCTTTCACTGTAGCTTGGTATTCCAAGTCTTTGTCAACAAACTCTCCTATTCTGTTCTCAAGCTGAAGCTTCTGCTCCTCCATGTCTTCCTGCAGGTTTTTCTTCATCTCGGCCATGTTGTTCTCTTGTTCTGTGTGGAGTCGTTGCAGCTGTCCCTGGTGCTGAACTGTCAGTTGCTCCAGCTGTGTGGAGTGCTCCTCTCGCAGCTGCTGCATTGTGGCCTGCATTTGCTGTACTGTTTCCTGCAACTGCAACAAACATACAATACACAATAGGAAAAACTCAGTACTAATATTTGAAACAATATGGTTAAAATAAGTATATCATATTTTTTAAGTAAAACACATTGAAAACACAACAGCTACTATTACTTTCTTTCATATGGTAACATCTGTCTTTCTATCCTTTAAACAAAATTTTGAGACACCAAACCTGAGAATGAATCTATAGTATTGAAAAAAAAGTGAGGTATTGCTGAAGAATTTAGACATAAAATTATAGAAATGTGTATAAACTGATAGTGGCACACATTCTTGATACATACCTTGTTTGTATGCTCTGCCTTCATAGCTTCCACAGACTCAGCATGTTGCTTCTCTAGTTGGGACAGAGCCTCTGACTCCTCTTTCTCCAATCCTTCCACCCTCTGCTGCCACTCCGTTTCCTTGGCAGTCATCAAATCCTGCAGCTCCTGTTGCTTCTGCTGCAGGCCTGAATCCCGCTCTGACTGCACGTCCTGCAAGGCCTTCTCCTTTTCCTCTTGGATTGTCTTAAATTGCTGGGAAAATTCCTCTTCTTTTGTTCTTAGAACAGTTTGGTGATGCTCTTCAACTTCCTGACGAACTATCTCCATCTTCTGCTGCCATTCTGCTTCTTTTGTTGAGAGCAGTTCTTTCACCTCTTTTTCCTTGTTCTGCAGAGCATTTTCCTTTTCTGACTGAATGTCTTGAAGAAGTTTGTCTTTTTCCTCGTGAACTGCTCTGATCTGCTGTGAGAATTCTTCCTCTTTTGTCCTTAAAAGAACATCTTTCTGCTCTGAGATCTCCTGGATCTTTATCTCCCAAGCCTTCTCTTGCTCAGTAAGCTTCAAGGTTAGCTGCTCTTCCTTTTCTTTCATAATGGCGTCATGCTGTGCAGAAGCTTCTCCCTGCTTTCCTTCAGCTTCCTGTCTGATCTCCTGAATTTGCTTCGAATATTCCTCATCCTTTGACCTCAACAGCTGCTCATGTTCAGCTTGCAACGTCTTCACCCGATTCTCTGCTTCCTTACTTGCGGTGTTCAGTTTCTCGGCTAGATCTTCTTCAAGCTTTCTCAACTCTACTTGGTGTTGCTCATGAGCTTGCTGTAGGTCCCTGCTTGCTTGTTCTTGTGCTGCAGTGAGCTCTGTCTCCCGGTTGTGCAGGTCTGCTTGCACTTGGTTAGCACCCGCCTGCAGTTGGGTTCGCTCCTCTTCCAGTGAAGCAATCCTTGCCAACATCTGCCCTTCCCTCTCAGACGTCTCAGTCTTGTTCTTCTCCATCAAGAAGGTGACTTTTTCCTTCAACTCCTCTTCACGTTTCTCAGACTGCTGGAGTTTTTGTGTCCAGGCTTCTTCCAGCTGCTCCAATCTTGTCTTGGCCTCCCTTTCTGCACTCTCAAGGGTGGACTGCAAGTTCTTCATCTCTGATTCGTGTGTTGCTTGAAGTGCTTCCACTTCTCTTTGGTTTTTATTACTAATTTCTTGAAGCTGGTTCTCAAGTCCCTCCTTAATGTTGAGTGCTTCTTTTGCTTTCTCCTCAAGTTGGTGTTCTAGCTGCTTCCTTTCACTGTTGAAGGATTCTTCAAGTTCCTTTGACTCAGCTTCATACTTTTGGGTAAGTTCTCGTATTCTCACCTCAAACTCTTCAACCTTAGTGGACATTTCTGTTTCTTTCTGTTGAAGACTACCTTGAAACTGTTCTCTTTCAGTGTTGAATACATCTTGTGCTTCTTTAATTTGCTCCTGATGCTTTCCTTGCAAGTCTTGTATTCTTAACTCAATCTCTTGTACCTTACTTGCCTCGCCCTCCTTTGCTGACAGTTGATCTTGTAGCTGTTTTCTTTCGTTCTGTGAAGAATCTTGCAGTTCCTTTAACTCTGCTTCATGTTTCTGATTCAACTCTTGTATTTTTGCTTCCATCTCTTGAAACCTGTTTGTTGCTTCCTTCTCTTTTTCTTCACGATCTTTAAGAAGTTGCTCCCTCTCTGTCTTGAAGGTCTCCTGTAGTTCTTGGACCTGGGTTTGGTGTTTGGAGGTTAGCTCTTGTATGTTTGTTTCTAAACCTTGCACCTTCTCGGCTAGTTCCCTCTCTTTGGTTTGCAGTGACTCAACCATCTCTGAGGATTTCTTGTAGGTTTCATCCTTCTCTACAATTTGTTGCTGGTGTTCTGTGGTTATCTACAATAAAAAAAGTATTACAAACTCTTAATCAGGCATTTGAAAAGAGTGATAACCTGAAGTACATGATTTTCCTTCACTTGGCCAAAAGCAAAACTGAGCAAATAGTCCAGGAAAGATTACCAATGCTATACAAATCTATTCACTACACAGAAAGAAATAATAAAAAATCCCACACATTCATTTTTGTACATGTTTTGGTGGCAGCTGACCAAAACAATTTGCTAATACAGTAACAGTATTACTAATACCAAGCTTTTTTAAGATTCTCACACTGTTTCCTAGTTTGACAACTTTAAGATTAGATTGTGCCTTGTTTATAAACTTCAGTTCACAACTTAGCACATTGTACTTTTTCTAACCTGTTCATCCAATGCTTAAACCCTGTATTTACTTATTTTAACACATGTTATTTGATCCTAACCTGTTGAATCCTATTCTCCAGTTCCTGTACCCTGTGCTGGTACTGTGTGACCTGCTCTGCCACCTCGCTGCCCTTCCCTTCCAGTGCTCCCTGCAGCCCGGCAAGTTCCTTCTGATGGTGTTCCCTCAGCTGTGTTATCTCGGTAACCTTCTCTGTTAGTGCCTTCTGGTGGGTCTCCTTGAGCTGGGCCACGGTGGTGTTGTGCTGATCACGGAACTGTTCCAGCTTGGCACGGAACTTCTGTGTCAGGTCTTCCAGCTCTTTTCTACATGACAAACATGGCAATCAGAGATGGCAGCCTTTACCCCCCAGTGTTTGAAATACTCACTAGCACACTAGCAATTGCAACCTGATTTTCTTGTGCGCTAGTTGCTCCCTGACTCAGGTAGCGCACCACGCAACCTGAAAATATGTACCGCTGAACTCAAAGGTGCACACTGTGCTACCTGGTTCAAAAAAGTATTTCGAACACTGCCCCCTTAAGATGATACTTTGCGACCCTTCCGGTCTCAAAGACCAAAATATAAAGTGCTATTTTGTGTCATGCTATTCACTTTTGTCTTCCTATTTTGTTTCTTTAGTAATTTTCGTCTGTCATGATGTTCAGTCCTCTCAAGAGTAAGAAGTTCTTACATTGATGAAGGTTAGACATCCAGGTAATGCATGTGTACCTCTGTATTATGTGATTGTTTTTTGGGGGGCATAAGAAGTTCTTACTTGTGAGCCTCTTCCTGTTCCTTCTGCCTGGTCTCCCACTGTTGGATGGTCTCGATGGTCTCCTGTAACTCGGCCTCGTGTTTCTGTGTCAGACTCTGGAGCTGCTGCTTACCCATGGTCTCCAGGTTAGACGTGATCTACACAAACAAACAAAAACAAAAGCACAAGAATCAGTTACCTACTCATGTGTCTGACATTACTGTAGTTGTCAAGCATTTTCAACACAGTATTCGTAAACATCATTCAGTATCTTTTACAGGGAGATGGGTTCATGTCCAGGTATCATACTCTCCCAGTGGAGATCCACTGTGCACCAGGATAGAGGAGATGTGGAGGGAAGCACACCAAAAACAAATCTTAAAAGCTGCATAACATAAAAGAATGAAGATATCTAGACAAAAAGGCTTGAAAGTTCTCCAGTGAATTCTGTTTTCTGTTATGAACTGCAAACACCAGTCTTGCTTCTTTTACAACTGCAGAGACAGAGAACCTAGATTTGAACCTACCAATCCTTTTTTTTTTCAATTTTCCATTCTTTTTATTTTATTTCATAATTTCATACAACAATTTTCCTCAGTGTAGCAGAAAGACAGCAGAGCAGTTAAACATATGCAGCTGTAGTATCTTTTCTGCACATGCTGTTTGGAAAATTTTTACTTTTTCAAACCAAGTCTGGCTACTGCTAAGCTACAATAATCATTGTATCTTTCTGCTCGTCTGTCTTCAGTACACCACTGCCTCATTTCAATTTCAAGATCAATCAAGCGAGATTCCTTTAAGTGCAGCAGAAAAGAAGGCAGAGGAGTAAAGACAGCTGTAGTACCTCCTCTACTTCCTCCTCTCTCCTGGCCACAGCCTCCAGGAGCTGGCACACAACAGGGTTACAGGAAGGCAAAAGAAGGAAAATTACAACATCTGGGGAAGAAGGGAAGAGAGGACTTTGCACAAGCTGAAGATACCGAGATTTCAAGACAGCTTTCAAGTTCTTTTGTTCATTTTAATTTTGTCCACTGCTTTGTTTTTGTCTCTCTTAAAAGCCAAGTATGAATTCTTATAAAGAAAGAGTTTTTAGAAGGGAATTGTTCCCAAATTCATTCCAAGGAAAATCAGTCAAATTTTTTTTCAACTTGTTATAATTTTTTCAATGATTCTCTAGACTAAGAATTTGTGGTATCCTTCAGAATGTACAAAAGCCCAGGAAAAGGACATGAAGAGGAAAATTTCTATGAAAGGGCTAAAATAAAATTAAGAAATGGTTTCTAATGAAGAAGGAGGCAATATACACGTATTAAGAAATTGTTGCTTCTAATGTATTTATACTAATTTTTATATATTACACACATGTAAGAGAGTTGGTAGAGCAATTTTTCACCTAAATCCAAATACTTCCATTCATTCCGAGCCTGTTTCTGTGAAAAGAAAATACAGTGTAAGATAAGAAAAAGTCCAAGAAAATCTCCTGCAACCTTACCTCTTCAATCTCTGACTCCTTGGATCCGAGCACATCTTGAAGCTGCTTGTCTTTCTTGGTGGCCAGTTCTGCCAGTCTACCTTCCCATTCTGCCCTCTGCTGTTCCAACAGCTGTCCCTAAAACAAAAGGGTTTGGACCTTAAGTCTTGAATAAGCTTGACTGTCACTAGCACAGTTTACTGAAGTATACTAGGATAAACAAAAAAATTAAATGGAAATTTATCTTGATCAGGTTAAACTTGCTCCCGCTGACAACTTGGCCTGCCACTCCTGGTCCTTCTGTAGTAACTGCTCCTTAATTATTTCTTAATACATAAGCTGCCCCATCTTTAAGTCCTTCTATCCCTCACCTTAGCCTCCAGCTGTTGCTGAAGCTCCTGTTCCCGTGCTGACAGCTTGGCCTGCCACTCCTGGTCCTTCTGTAACAGCTGCTCCTCCAGAGCTGAAGCCGACTCCAGACCTCCCGACGACTGCTCCACGTTCCCATTGGTCTTGTTGTTCTGTGTGAGATTGTTTGGACATAAGAAATAGCCTTGACTAGAAGTTTATTGTCTTTGAATGAAAGTTTATCTTTGACAGTAAATGACATTAATACAAAATTTTAAAAGGCTATAACCGTTAACAAAAGTAAAGTGCTTACCAATAAGTTTTCAACAGACAGATCTCTGACCCTTCTCAAGTTGAAAATAGTAGTTGAAGTTGAAGTTGAAGTAGTGCTAAGCATTTGATTTGACTGTACTGTAATTATAGTATTTTATGCTAGATCTTCATAATGTCAACCTAAACTTATTGTTCATCTCTAAAACAGCTATAGATTAGAAACCATTATCCTTTTATATGAACTTTCTCATGCAACAGTTATGTTTAACTTTTTGATAGACAGGGTTAAGACATAGGTTTTTGAAAGCTACCAATAATCAAGGTTAAAACCTAAGACACAAAATGTATGTGCTCTGTGTAGTTTTATACTATAGATTGAAGAAATTCAAAAGAAAGCTGAGTTCATAAGAAATACAAGTTTCTTGACTAAAGAATCTGATCACCTGCTCCAGTTCCTTGAGTCTTGCCTTGAGTTCTGACACCTCCTTGTCTCTGCTCTTGTCTCCTGAAGACTTACCCAGCTCTGCAGAAACTACAGGAGAGAACAACCAAGGTCAGCGACAAGGTCATTTTCACACTTTCAATAAATTCAACTATATCTAGTGTTGACTATCAGTAATAATGATTTATCATAATCATATGATAGAAGTAACAAATTCCACCTCCTGAAATCTATCTACCGTTACTGTATCATCTTATCAGCAGGGCTAGCTACATGTACATGTTCATGTAGTTGGCCAGCCCTATAGCTAGCTGTATGCAATGCCACAGCCAAAGCAATAAAAGATATGAGAGCTGCATGCACTTCTACACAGAGTAGCTTGCTACTTGCCAAATAGCAGACTTTATCTGGCTACAAATTTAGCAATGCCTGCATAATCTTAGCAGCCTACAAGCAAAGCAGGCAGTGTTGGAAATGAAAGTAGACAAAGTTGGAGGCTGAGTTTGATTTCTTTAATCACTACATTTACTGTAGGTAATCCAACAAGGACTCAGGTTAGAGGGCATTGAATAGATATTTAAAAAGTTTTGTTTGATCTTAATTTTATCTGATTGGTTCAGAGGATTTTTTATCTTTTTCCTTTTATTATGATACTTGCATACTACAGAAAGATATCATTTGGTGATTCAATGTCCTAAAAAAAAAATTCAAGTTTTAGTGTTGGACAACCTATCAACAGTACTACACTAGCAGATGAGCCATGTTGCATGTACTCACACAGACAGGAGTCCAGCGATGGAACATGCAACAGAGAAGTGGTGAGAGTTAGTGGTTACGGCTGCAAGTGGTGCACAGACAGGTGTCTGCCATTCTATGCAATGTCTAAACTCATAATTCCACCAGGTTCCCTAAGACTGTGGATTCAAAGAGATCTACTGATGCAGCATTAGTAATCCCTGAGGTCTGCACACTTCAGATACATGTACATTGTATCCAGGTGTTCTAGACATTCTTGAGAAGGCCTTGATAACACTATTTTTCACTGTAACTGTCTTAGGGTACCTGGTGGAATTCTGAGGGTTGACATCTTGTTATGGTGATTCATAATTGATGCACATGTTGTGAAGTTAGTGTCAAGTTTAATGATTAATGATACAACACTGCCTAAGGTGAATTATGGTTACATCTTTGACTATTTAGCATATGCCTAGTTGGGAACAAAAATTCCCAATCATACAGTAACTGGTATAAAGTGCTACTTATTTAGGTTATTGATTTATTGGCTCTAAGATACTAAGATGAAAGCTTTGATGACACAGGGATTGTCAACCTGATAAAAATATATAAATGATGCACATTAAGATACGATGTCATAATCATAAACATAGAGACATCAATATAACAGCACTCACCTATCTTCTGGGCTTGCAGTTCTGCCTTCAGCTGCTTGATTTCTTTGTCCTTGCCTTCCAGACTCTATGACAAGAAAATGTCACAAACACTGAGTGTTATAATTCACTTCATAAATAAGGTTGTCTATCCTCCTTCACCTAGTCCCATCACTTAGTACTGTTGATACAGGTACAGCAGATGTGTTGACAAATGTACATGTATGTCCTCACCTTACCATAAGTCCTAGGGCTGTAACATTAGTTTGCAAATAGACTTCATCTCTTCAGGCCACACTCCTACTCAACGACTGGCCTTCAATGCTTATGTGTGTGTTGACTTTGTAGATTCTGAGGTAGACTTGTAGACAAATGTACTTCTGTCTAATAGCATATTCTGACCTGCAGTAAGTCCTGGTGTTGGGATGTCAGGGCCCGGCTAGACTTGGTGCTGGACTCCAGCTGCTCTATCAGGTGCCGAGCATCCTGCAGCTGTCCATCCAGGCGCACCTGCTCTTTGTCCTTCCACTCCTGGGGAAGCAAAAACCAGAATCATGATTGTGTACTTTGTACATATATTAGGGTGTTTTTGGAAGGTCCATTCTTGCATGGAGGTCTCAAATTTAGAAAATTCTATTTTTGGAGAGGGATAATGTTCAGAGTGGATCAAACCTTTCAATCTGGTCTTACTGCACTTACTGTACTGTACTAAATCTACAAGACTGGTGAACATGTGTTATACCCAAAGACAGTTTACCGGTCATGTGAAACAAACAAAATCCCCCCTTGTAGTTTTTCAGTTTTTATGACAGTAATTCCCCCCTGTAGTTGCTGGACCAGTTAAACCTGTCGCTGACCACTTTTTCACAGGACAGTAAGCAATTGAACCAGAAGGGATAGGGGGGTGTAAAAATTCTTCTTTAACTTTCTTAAAGGTGCCTTTTTTCTATGACCTTCCAGGTATAAATTGAATTTTGTTCTCTATCCTTTTCACCAATGCCTAACCATCCAACCTTGGACTCGTTGGAGTTTTTCAGTTTTCTGACTGTTTTCAGACTGTGTGCAGAATTGTTCTCTTTTTCACAATGCCTAACCACCAAGTTTTTCAGTTTTCCTAAGAGTTTCCCCCCACCTGTAGCTGCTGGACCTGTTGAGCCTTGCTCTCCAGCTCTGTGGCCAGTTTCTCTCTCTCACTGGTCAGCTGAGCCGTGCGCTCCTTGTTGTTCTTGATCATGTCCTTGCACTTGTTCAGCAGGTCCTCAAGACGTCGCACCTTTTCCTTAAGGATCACGTTTGTCTTGGATAGCTCTGCAGAATCTTGGAACACACATTCGAATATCATGTGTTTAGAATCAGTAGAATCATTTTTACATACAGATCTGTGCTGGTCTGTTTAGTTTCAAGTTGGCACAAATTTGAGAAGTATGACTGACTCACCAACAGTGTCCCCGTCTCCCTTGGCATTGGCACTCCCTTCAGCAGCATTGTCCAGGTTTCCTTGCTTTAGCAGCCGCACCTGACATAGAAAACAACAAAATTAATCAATGTTACAGAAAACCAAACTACATGACATGTGAGAATCAATAGAATTTCGTCTACACAAAGAGATTTATTCTTTGTCAAATTCTGAAGTGTCTAACCTTCATCAACACATTCAGGTAATGATTGCTTTGAAGCATCACACAACAAGGCCTATCCCTATTTAATTATTGACAAAATTGATGATTGCCAACATAAACCCTCATTCATTTGGCACATAGGGGTTAAAAACTGTTAAAATGTTGATTGTAGAACAAGACTCAAACCTTACAAAGGCAGACTGCTAAAACTTCGCAAAACTGACTCCCCTATCTAGCCAATAACTACTGGAAAGAGTAACAAAAAGTGTTTTGTGATTTATGATTTTCATGATATTCCATGTCTGTAACCATTACCTGTGTTTGAAGAACACCAATAAGTTCATCCTTCTCCTCCAAGTTGAAGCGGAACTCCTCCTCCAGATGTCGTTTGGCCTGCTGGTCCAGAGCTGCTGCCTGGAAAAACAGAGAGGGCAACTACATTTATACTGTAAATGTCAAATCTTATAAGAAAGGGTTAGCAGATTTATTTTGCTTGCTATCAGTACAAAATTAGCAAATATATGCTATATCACATAGCGCAGTTTACTTATCACTACCTGTTACATAAGACTTAATAGCTAGGCGTCAAGAATTTTGTCCATACTACGTTGTATACCCACGTCATAGACTTGGAGTTTGCCTATTAATAATGTGCTCTGCGGCCTTGCGTTGCATTCCGATGTCAGTTTGGCATGGAGTATCATATGTTCTTTTTTTTTTGATGACTCAGAAGCCATTTGCCTTTGGTGCACACAGTTTTAGAAAGTTTAGGTTTATGTTTGTTTATGTTTATTGTTTTCGCACAAAATACATAATAAAAGGAAGTAAATTAAATAAAAAACACTGTGCCGGAGAAGGGAGGAAGCCTGTTAGGCTTATTCTAACCCTTCTCCTTAACATAACATAACAAATAATAATTACAATTTAACTAAAGTACTTGAAATGACAAACAAGGCAAAATATTAACGAATCATAAATAGGTAACAATTAAATAATTGAAACAAAATTATAGCAAAATAACTATCTAACGGAGAAGCTAAGTAACACTTAAATGATTCAAAACAAGAAAATATGGCAACTACAATAACATAAATAAGACTATCTAATAGATCTAGAGAATTAAGCTAGTTGAATGTTGGGTGGCTTATAAGATATTGTTTTAAAGTGCTCTTAAAGTTTAAGAAAGATGAATTAAGTTGTAAACTCCGGTCTAAAGTGTTCCAGGTAAATAATTATACACTCAGTGATATTTAAGTTTTCGTCCCAGACCTCTTTCATCTTGCTCCATTCTTTCTTTAAAATGTTCCAAGAACTAATTAAAATTAAAATAAACAGGTTCATTCTGCATGGTAAAATCTGGTGGCGAGTAAATGATTTTGTTTCAATTCAAATCCCTTACTCTAGCTGGCACTCAAAGCCTAAGGACTCTTGCGTGACACTTACAGTGTAGGTATTTGCATGACAACTGTAAACAGTGGTCGAGGAGACACAGGTCAACCACCTAGGACTGGAACTTCTGATTTTTACATGGTTACATTATATTCCAATCACAATCAGCCAGTCAGGAATTCTACAACATCAAGGTGAATGAAGTATTGCCTGTAGTGGGTCAAGGTCAAAACACAAAAGGTCAAGAATGACACAAGAAGCTATGATCAGACAATTTACAACAAATTTCCCCCTTCACCTTAAAATTGTCATGCCCAAACTGAGTGTCATGGAATGTGATGAACAATGCCCAGCCCGGGGTTAAGTAAACACCTGTGGAAGCTCAATATTTCCTCCTGCGCAGTTACACAGCTTGGTACAAGTGCAGCAGACACAACTTCAAGAGTTGACTTATCTAACTTGTCATAGATCAACAAAAATAAGACTTTTGAAGAGTTTATTTGTCCATGGTCTCTTGGAACTACTTTTCAAGTGGAGTCTTCAAGTAAGTTTCCGTTCCCTTTTTTTCTAACAAGTTCTTGCTAAATACTCTTAGACTAGTTGAAGCTAATATGTGGGTAAGACTGATCACTTTGTAAATGTTCGTTTAAATCTGGAACGTTTCCATAAAAACATAGAATAGTACATACAAAATATGTTAAATTTTGTATTTGCATGCAGGAGTAGAATTTTATAAAACTTCCCTTCAATCCGTGTCCAAAGATACAAGAAATGCATGACTTACATTGTGCTTGTTCAATTCTGCTTCCAATATCCTTACACAATGTCATGTATATGTACATGTAAGTGCAAGTTCGTCATAAAATCGAGTAATAAAGTGTACTCATAATCTCATAAGATCAAGTAATAAAGTGTACTCTGTTCAGTGGTTATATAAAAATCAAAGATTGCTCCCCAACAACTTCTGTTCACCTGACAGAAGCATACAGCAGCCATCTGTCAACGATAAATGTATTTTAATTTACAGTGGACAGAATCACCAAGTAGTTTCAAAGCTTCACAATCCGTTTCGTAGCAAAAGTGAATCTGGATCAATTCATACAGGTAAGACTTTCAGCGTTCTTGCAGAAAACAAAGTCTTGATCAAAATGTAAACAAGCTTAATTAACTCAGAGTTGCCTGATGCAATGACACTTTTCGTAGCCTATATTTCTGGATATAAAATGTTTCTTTGTATCAGGTCAAAATATATTTCCAGTTTTCAAGCTGAAACTGAATATAACCAGAGTGTGAAAGGGATTCTGAGGTAGCAAGTCATTTCTTTGCATGAAAGGTGCCAACTTGCCATGAAATGATTCATTGGTGTATGAACAGCAGCTGATTGTGCCATATCTGATCTTTCAAGGCAACATGCCGAACAAGGTTAAGACAGTGCTGGTTCTTCTGCTGATCATCCTGAAGGAAACTGCACCAGCCAAAGCCTGTAGCAGCAGCTGTTCATCATTCTGTGACTGCCGTGAGTTAGGCCTCAGCAGTGTTCCTCAGGACCTGCCTACAAACATCACAAGGCTTGACTTACAAGGCAATGCCATCACAATCATAGGGCAGTATGACTTCTCATCAAGATACAGAAGTTTGGAAAGATTGAGTCTTGGAGACAATCAGATCTCCATGATCCATAACAGAGCATTCTACAACTTGACCAGCTTAACAAGAATAGACCTTTATCAAAATCAATTGACCAATCTCTCAGCAGACATATTTGAGGGACTTGGTAACCTGGGGTACTTGCATCTTTATTCTAACCAGTTAACTCATCTCTCACCTGGCATATTTGAGGGCCTTGCTAACCTACAGTCCTTGCGTCTTTCCTCTAACCAGCTAACCAACCTCTCAACTAACATATTTGAGGGACTTGGTAACCTACAGAACTTGTACCTTTCCTCTAACCAGTTGACCAACCTCTCAGCAGACATATTTGAGGGACTTGGTAACCTACAGACCTTGTATCTTTCCTCTAACCAGATAACCAACCTCTCAGCTGACATATTTGCAGGACTTGGTAACCTGCGGACCTTGTATCTTTCCTATAACCAGCTAACCAACCTCTCAGCAGACATATTTGCAGGACTTGGTAACCTGCGGGCCTTATATCTTTCATCAAACAAGTTTACTAGTCTCTCAGCTGACATATTTGAGGGACTTGGTAACTTATGGTACTTGCATCTTGGCTCTAACCAATTGACCAATCTCTCACCTGACATATTTCATGGACTTGGTAACCTACAGACCTTGTATCTTTTATCAAACAAGTTTACCAGTCTCTCAGCTGACATATTTGAGGGACGTAACTTGCGGTACTTGCATCTTGGCTCTAACCAATTGACCAATCTCTCACCTGACATATTTCATGGACTTGGTAACCTACAGACCTTGTATCTTCCATCAAACAAGTTTACCAGTCTCTCAGCTGACATATTTGAGGGACTTGGTAACATTGCAACCTTGTACCTTTCCTCTAACCAGTTAACCCAACTCTTAGCAGATGTATTTGAGGGACTTGGTAACCTGCGGTACTTGTATCTTGACTCTAACCAGTTGACCAACCTCTCAGTTGACACATTTGCAGGACTTGGTAACCTTCAGCGGTTGTATCTTTATTCTAATAAGTTGACCAGTCTCTCAGCTGAAATATTTAAGGGACTTGGTAACCTTCAGCAGTTATACCTTCACTCTAACCAATTGACCAGTCTCTCAGCTGACATATTTGACATACTAACTTCCATTCCATCAGTTGCCATTGACATCAACCCCTGGCTGTGTGACTGTAGGATGCTTCCCTTTAAGCAAAAGATGAATGGTTCTTATACATTTGAAAGCCAGATCACCTGTGCTGGACCTGGTAACCTTACAGGGAAAAGCTTACTACAAGAAGTTAATCCCGAAGACCTGATCTGTGAACAGACAACAACAGCCTCCTTCTCTTCAAATGCCCCATCCACTGTTGCTCAGCCAGAGGTTTCCACAGCAATAGTACCAACATCTTCCACAAAACTCACAACACATGTTGCTCTCACTACACCTGACCTATCTACAGTCAGTACTTTCTCCCCTCTTAGTAGTGCAGGACAATCAACTCCACTTGCACCTATGTCTTCCCCAACATCCAGCATAACTCAAAATGTTGACTCTACAACTGACTTTTCTTCAGTCCCTACTTCCTCCCCTTTTATTAGTGCAGGAAAATCAACCCCACTGGCACCAATATCTCCCACAATACCCAGCACAGTAACCAGCACTGACTCTACCCATGGCTTCTCTACAGCTTCCTTGGGTCCATCCGTAAAGTCAACATCACAAACACCAGTCTCTTCCTCACTACCCATTTCCAGTACTTTTCATAGCACCCAGTCGAGCATGACAGAAAGCAATGCCGCTACTCCTTCTGAAGCCTTCTCTCTACCCGTCTTCCTTAGTGGTTTTCTTGGCGTAGTGGCTGGACTCTTCCTCTTGGGCATCGTTCTCTTTACAAGGTACATGTACAAGAGGAGGACCAGCAATCCTCCTGCAGACCCAAGTCCCAGTGTAGTGTTCAGCAACACAAACACCACAGCTTCTGTCACAATCAGTGCTCATAACCAGACTAGTGAAGCAGAGTATGACGATGTAGCTAGTCAGTCAGGAAGATCACATGTACGTACAGGCCACAGGCAAGATCGTTACAGTGTTGAAGGAGGTTATGAGGTCCCGCCTCCCTCCCTTCCCCCTAGAAATGGAGCTGGTCAGCAGGTTTACTACCAGAATGAGTCAGTAGTTGTACAGGCACGTGGTGCTGATACAGCAAACCACTATGAACCTCTCAGGTGGGAGTAAATGGTGATAGGGTTCACCTTGTGACTATAATTTTACGACGAAAGGAACAAGATTATATGTGACTGATAGTTTCTTACAGGTTTACAATGTATGTCTAAGGAGATTTATTGCTAAGAAATAGTTGTTATTAGGTAATATACTATATACCATTTGCGGTGAAAGGACAAACTATAAAGTGTTTGAAATAAACATTAATTGTGACTTTGTATTTTAGAATTAGGAGTTATCATTTTAAACTTTTGTGGTGATTAAGGCAACAGGTTGTTGAGACATGTTGTATCTGTTCAATACTAGTAACTGTAATGCTGAGAGGAATTTGTTAGTAGTTTATATCTTTTTACTTATCTTTTGATGATATAAAACTATCAAACTGTACAAAATCAGTAGTATATTTTTTGTGAAATGATGTTTTGTGAAAACAGACTCCGCTTGGCTTGTAAGTTTACCTGGGTTGGTGGAATTCATTCTGCAAAACTTGAACTGTAAATTCCAACACTGACAGTGGAAAACCAGACTTACCCAAATTTTTGGCTGAATGTCACTAGTTTTTGACAAGGAATGAGCAACCCAGTGCTTGTGTGATGTCATATTATGTAGATTTTCTTATGACTTGTATAGCATTGTGTGTAACATGTATAGCATTGTGTGTAACATTTACATATATATATAATAAATGAGTTATTTACATACAATAATCTGTCTTATCAATTCTTCACCAATCAAAGACATATACCAGTACTGTGCAGGCATTTTGGTGACTTTCATATTTCCTTGAAATGTAAAAAATACATTCATCTGTCCCCTTGTCAAACATGTGTAGCAAACTTACCCCTACAGTTTGTACTGTCTATGTGTCACAATTTGCTCACCTCTCTCATTTCTGACATTCTTCGGAGAGCCTTGTCCTGGGCTTCTGTTAGTGTGTTCTGGAGAACGGGACAAGCGCATTAAAACATCACATGTTATTCACAAAACACATTCAAACTTCAGCATGTTACAGGGCTGTTACCTAATGTCAACTCTTATAATTTCAACTGTACTTAAACGGGGTTATGAAGGATTATCGTAGAAAAGTGAACATACATACTTACATGCAAGTTTAAACAATAAACTCTAGAGTTGTGAAGACATTTATAATGGGTATTCCTACATATACCATTGACAGGTACATGTATGGAAAATTTTGAACCACCACCACTTTATATTTAACCATCACCCAAGTCTGATAAACAGCCATACATGCATCTTCCTCTAGGGTGGAGAGCATGCACAACATAAAAATGATGTTAATAAAACTGGAACAAAAGGAGTAGCTATGTACTACATGTATATGGAATATAAAAACATAAAATGTTTGGCAATCAAAATACATGCATTCTTTAACAGAGAGCATGCAAGTCAGATTTTCATGGGAGATATCAGCGTTAATCATAACATAGACATTTTAATATGATAAACTATACTGTATTACTGTAATGTAAAGTGGTAAAATTTCCATACATCTGAAAGACACAATAATTTATTATCATAACTTTAAAATTGAGCAAAAAACAATTTAATGTCTGTAATGCACTCAAGTAGTTTAATTCTAAAGGAGTACAAGTAATTAGTAATCAGTTCATACCTTGATCTTTTCCTTCTCCTTCTCTTGATCTCTGTAGGCTGATGCCATCTAAAGAAAAGAAATGTGGTTCTTAACTGTTTCTTATGTTCCCAAATCTTTCTCAATTTTGAACATTCTCAGAAGCAAAAGATTTTCTACATGATTGTGTTACATGTATATACGCTGGTTATATGTCTATCTCTAATACTTTATGTGACAACTTTTATTTATTTATTTATTAATCTTAAGACGGCTGGGTGACCCCATTCAGCCTACAATGGCTGTTTTCCAAGGGGGCCCAGCTTCTTACAGGACAATGTTACATACAGTAAAACAAAGGACAACAATGCAGTAAACATAAAAACATATAGGTCCAAGACGTAGTACACAAAATCATAATCCAAAACTCATCGTCCTAGCCGGTCCATGGTCAAAATAACGAAAGTTCAGCAGTGGAGGTCAGAGGTCAGGTTTCATACGACATACGCTTCAGGGCAGCTTTGAACTGAAGAAGTCAAAGGATGATAGCCAAATATTAATCAAGAATTGTCAAAGTTGACTTGCAAATTGTCTTTCAGTTCTACATACAATTCTACGTAGTTACACACTCATTCACTAACTCTTTCAATCACTCACTCATTCACTGAGACACCTTCTCAATTACTCACCCACTCAATCCTCTTCTCAGCCTTCAGTTCTGAAAAATCAATTTCTTTGTAACCAATTTCTGAATCCAAACCCCACCTCGTTGTACTTCCCCCTATAAGCAGTCATCATCTTCTCCATCTCCTTGAAGCGGCGGTACAGTTCCTCCTTGTTCATCGTACGGAGGCTGAAGGACGCCTCCGAGTCAAGGTCACTCTCCGCGTCTGATGGAGTGTCCCGGTTCTTCCGACCGAACGGAAGGCTCTGGAACATCCCCGCTAGCGAGTTTATGGACTCACGGGACTCTGCTCTGGGTAAGGGCTGTGAAGGCAAAGATTTTCAACCTTAACCAAAGATTCAATCAAAATAGATGCAAAGCAAATAATGTTTAACTTCACATGGTCTAGCCTAACAAACTGTTTATTCTTACTCAAATACATCCATATAACATATATGTCCAAAAGCTGTTCTGCCACTTGCTACATAATGTAATCCAACACCGTAACAGCCATCTGGTCCAGGTGATCGACTTTATTTGTTTAGAAGGGAAGACGAAGAAACAGAGCAAAAACAAGACAAGTCAAGACAAAGAGACAAAAAAAAAATACCAAGCAGTAAAAATATACATTATATGTACACACAAAAGTAGAATCTACTTGGTAACTACATTGTACCTTCTCTGCCAGTGGAGTTGATTGTGATGAGTGGTCGGCATCTGAGTCCACATCAGCAGCTTTCACCTGAGATTAAAGGCAAGGTAAACATTTGCTTAGTTCCATATGTGCCTGTGAAGCTGGTGTGTTACGCTGAAGGACAGTTATGCTGGCTATACAGATAAAGGCACTCAAATGTCAGCTACAAAATCAAGTCTTGCACTTGTTATAGTGTGAACAGGTACAACACAGTGAGTTGAGGACACAGCCAGTGAGAGGACTGACCTTATGGGGGGGCAACATGTAGCTGTTGGACCCCTTTAGAGCGGTAAGAGAGGACAGGAGGTCAAGAGCAGCGGACCGCATGCTGCCGTCAGCCGCGGGGGCTTTGTCAGACTAGTCCACGCAGAGATACAGAGTGACATGCATAAAAATGGGTCAGAGACATGGGTGTACATCATACAAACATATATCTATATGGATGTCAATATTTGACTGCAGGGGATATTTCAGACAGAACAGAGTGGGTATGAGAGTAGTCAAAGCGAAAATACAAACATGCATGGCAGGTGAGAGTCATGATCAGGTACATTGTATATGTGTAGGTATGTTATTATCATTATACCAGAACATGAATGAAATATAATCCTTGGCCAAGGTACAGAGTCAGACAGGATAGTGGGGATGAGAATAGTCCATGTAGAAATACAGACATGCAAAAACTGGGTGGACTAACATAGGTTTGCCATTTACAAATGTACATGTACAAATTGTTCATAGTGAGTATTTGGGCGAGAGCTAAAATCATTTAATTAGATGCACGAAGAAATGACTCCTGACCTCATGTGACTCAGAGGTCAACTTCTGTTGTATGGACTTAAGCTTCACAAGTCACATGTCAGTGGTGTGGATCCCTTGAGTCATCATTACATGTATATCTAGAACTACGTACGCTATCTGGGTCTCTTGTTGCAACTTTAGAAGTAAGTGATAGAATTCTAGGGTTTTAGAGTCGCTACCTTGGTGGGAGTCTGGTCCAGCCTGCGAGGTGTCCCTGCTGACCATATCGCTGGTTTCCTGGCCAGCGGGGTGGCTGGGGACGATGCATTAACGCTGGCGGGGGGAGCATGACTTGGGCTGTCCTAGAATCAAAGGAACATTGAAAACAAAAGATTGGTACATTTACAATTTAAAGCAACTTACTAGTGTTAGTGTTGTACATTTGGGATAGTTTAAACTGATTCAAACGGTACCAAGATTACATTAGGATTGGATTATTTCTGAGCATACTGTAGTTCATTCTTGACCTGCAGAAAAGCAGATACCCAGGTATGAGATGAGATGATTCTGGTTCAAAAGATGGGTCTGAACAAGCATTCATAGAATTAATCCTTTCTCTAGTACGTACGTAGTAGGCATCAATACTGTTATAATGTTAACGTACAACAATTAATGATAGTGATTCAATCACAACTGCACATCAACCAATCTCACCTCCAAGTCCCACAACAGATGAGAAGTTTCAGACATCACCCCAAATGTTTCCATGTCAAAAACACTTCCAGTTTTCCTGATCAGATTCAGCCACACACAGTGACAGACCCTACGTACATGTACTGCTGGCAACGCAATCTATTTGATTACCGCAAAACGGATTGATCAAATGGAATCACCCCCACAAACAGGTGACGATTCCCTCTGTAGTAAGGAGATTGAATGGAGCAGGACTTGATTAAGTACAGGATTATATATAGCTCCGGTTCTTCCTACATCATATAATTTAAAGTGCTACCTTGGGAGCAGTATTAGGTTGTATCTATCTAACTCTGACAAGAAAGTTATATTTTTATTTGGTTGATTGGTTGATTGGTTGGTTGGTTGGTTGGTTGGTTGATTGGTTGATTGGTTGGTTAATTGGTTGCTTGGTTAGCAGGGTAACTGAAAAAACTGCAGTGAATTTTAATGATGTTTGTATTGGGGAAAGGCCTTGGGTAATGATGATGATAATGAAGGAAGTTTAAGTCTGGTTTAGGCTCTTAATGTCTTAATTAAGGATGAAATCATTACCTCTGTGCTGATGAATTTGCAACTCATTAACCACGTCACTCAAGTACATTCACTATCACAATAATCATTTGAATGAAATATTGTTTTAATAAAAATGTACACAATCAATTCATACTATCACATATTATCAATCCACACAAAATTACCAGTTGGGATGTTAAAATGACTCATTGAGAAGCTCAAACTGTCAAAGTCCTGGATGGATACCTTGTTATCTGATTTAATTTCCTAACATACATGATGGAAGTCTGGTTGTGCGTCATGTTACCTGTGTGCCACCCACACAGACCTGCAGGATTACGTCATGACCAGGCTCATTTGTCAACCTTGGGGAGTTTCCTTATTAGCTCATATTGATTCTATCCTCCACAGGGTAGGAGGCAGCTGGCCTGAGGTACGGGGGGATTTCTAATACTTAAACATACTGAAGATGTGAATACAAGCCATAAATCTGTGAATTGCAGGCAAAGACTGAAATTTGATTTGAAAATAAAATCTTAGAAAACAGCAAGCTTGCCGGCAGAAGAAATTCAAGTTACTGCCTTATGAATCAACATCTGTCGTAAAATTTAAGATGAACTATACCTACCAGAACACCTTTATTTACAATAAAATGAATAAGGATAATTGTCATAATCTCCTTATCCACACTTCTTTGCAATAGTATAATGTCTGATGCTGATGGTAGGTTTATAATTCTAGCAACAGCCATCCCAAGGGCTATTACACATTATTGGATTTTACTTTAGATATGCTGCTGAATGTGCATGAATCAATATTAGTTTCACATCATGTGGGCCTCGTTAATGAAACAACAAGAAGAGATTACAGAAGAGGTACACATGAGAAGTAACTGATATAGTCATCAAATTAAAACTCAATTAAGACAACAAAACGACCATGTACCTAGCCTGAAGTTTTAGATATAACAATATCTAGAAAAAATTGAAGTGTTGACCGTGGTGTTCTACATACTGAATGAATAAATACTGATACAAACCATGTGGTTATAATGTATCTTTCCAAATTTTAAAATCTTCTGCAAGTACGGTAGCAAGGTGGTTAGGGCGGTTGTTGGCTTAGAATCTAAAGGTTCTGGGTTCAAATCCCTAGCTGTACCCAATCACCAAAGTTGTACCCTTGGGAAAGGCACTTTACAGCTTCAGTTAGGGATGTCCTCTAGGATGGGACATAAAGACGGAGGTCCTGTGTTTGAAGACAGCCGCACCTCAAGCATGTTAAAGTGTAAAAGTGTAGGGTCAACAGGATCTAACTGGGGACTGGCCTGTACATGTGTACTGGCACTGGGAACGTCCCTGGCGGATCTAGGGTATATGTACATACCTGATCTGTATAGGCAATCAATACCTTGATCACTAATAGTAACACCAAGTACACTATTTCATTTAATATGAGCGATCACTGTTTTTGTTTACATCATGTTCATGTAAAATATTTGAAGGCATATGCAAATTATTGGTGAGCAAATCACCCAACTGTCACCCACTTTTTGCTTACAAAAATGATGTCATGGTGATTGCCAATATTGTGAGCAGTGTAGTTGTTGTTGTTTTTTAACTATACATTGAAAAGTTGTTCTTTATCTAGATGGGTTTTGATACAATTCAGTGATGATACAGAAAGATGTAAGATACTCTAGGAGGCACTTCTAAATTGAAGAAACACAATGATCATATATTGATATAAAATAATTTGTGGGGATATCATAAATCAATTTTTTAGAATCAATCCTGTTGGAAGGCAAACCAAAAATATCCTTCTGACTTAGATTATGGTTAAGATGTCTTAAGTTATATCTATAGAATAGACTTCATCGAAATTTGTGCAAACATTCAAACTAACTTTTTACCAAAGGTCGTGAAGACACTTGTTGTGATTCTCTATGATCAAAGTATGGTCGAAAATACAACAATCTTTACCAATAATTAATTTTTAAACACAGCCCTGATAACACACAACTTAATGGGTAAACTAGTGTCTTCCTTTCCTTCACGAAGGAGTTATAATAAGACATTAATTTGGAATGTTTATGTTGTCTGCGTTAACGCCCCCCTCCCTCTTTCAAACCCCTCCCAACTTGTTCCATTCTACACCTAATTTCTCACCGATTCTCCCTTCGACGGCGAAGCCCCTGACAGCAGCCTGTTGACCGGCGATTTTCCCGCCTCTTCTTCTATCTTGTTTTTCAATTTCCGGAACATTTCGGTAGTTTGTTCAAGAAAACTGTGTATCGAAAAGTGTAAAATCAGCCCATCGGCTACGTGTAGCGTTTACAACGCATTGTGGGTATGGACCTTTAAACTTTGGCCTTTAAACCAAGATGGCCGCGCCCATGCTGACGTAAGGGTGTGTTTTTGTTTACATCAAAATCGACCACATTTTACGCTGTTCCGTGGCATGTTTCTTGCTGATCGGAGATACATTGATGACATAAACGTTCTCAGAATGTGCTGCGATTCTCTATTTAGTCATCGGTCGTACGGGGGTACAGCGGGGGTTACTTTAAACTGGTAAATTCCTAGCTCAGGAAGTCGCTTTTATATAATTTGCGTGGGTTTTAGATTGTAAACAGTAAGTTGCCTCACAAAATATCTTTTTTATTCCGAGCAACAAGCGAAATTTACCCCCCAGATTTAGTAAGTTTGATTCACATACCTATAGACATCACTCCTCTCTTCCAGATTCCTCACTCAAACTTCACAAGCTAAACAGTGAAGAAAATCCTCCAAGCAGAATGAGGTTGAAGGAGTTGGAGAGTTACCTTCAGGAAGTGGAGACGTTTGAAGAGCCCAAGGTTCTGTTAGAACAGTACCCAACCTCTCCACATATAGCAGGTGATACACATACAGTTAGAGGAGAGACATTTTTATCGTAACTGGGCTGTGATTGCAACTTTTTTGTGACCTTAAGGCAATCTCAACAATGCCTTAAGACTAAGTTAGATACTAGTATGCAAAGGTTGGGTGTGCCAAGACACGCTGTAACGTTAACCTGAGCTGCTGTCAATCCTGTTGGTGTGTTACACAGAAAGGCAGTTATACCGACTATACAAATACCTGTGAATTAAATGTGATTCATTTTCAGTGATAGCAAGCCATTATAGTTAAAAATACAACTAACCACTGGTGTACTGTATGTGCCCGTCTTGCAGCCCATATGCTGTACAGCATGCAGACCCAGTACAGTGATGTGGAGGGGCGGCTGGTAGCAGACCTGGGATGTGGATGTGGGGTCCTGTGTGCTGGGGCCGCTATGTTAGGGGCAGGGTAAGAACTAACCCTACATTGTATACTTGTACTACCCCATGTAGCTGTGGCACTGAGCTCAATCTATGCCTTTGTTTATGATGGCTTGCAATTTGAAGGATTTTGTGGTTTAAATTCAAGTCAACTCAATGATTTATTGTAGAACATAAAGTATTGATCAGAAGTAACTGCCTGTTTTTGCATCTTAAAACACTTATTGTTCACAGATTACTTGAAAGTGTAAGAAGATCTTCAAAACTGCTTGAGCTACAATCCACTAAAATGCAATCCAATGTGGCAGCTAGGAAAGAGTTTTATTGTTTTACCCTCCATCTCAGTGCCTGTGTGGGATTTGACATCGATGAAGATGCCCTCTCCACATGCCAGTCCAACTGCACAGACCTGGAGCTGGACACAGTACACCTGGTACAGGCTGACATCACACAGCTGCACACCTGTCCTGGCAGGTGGCACAAGGCCTTTGACACCGTCATCATGAATCCTCCGTTTGGTACCAAGAAAAACTGGGGTGAGCTTAGCATGATGTTCTTAAACTTTGCCAGATCAACAGCAACTCAACCAATGAACTTTAAGAAAAATTTCCAACACTTTTCAAATTCTACAATTAGGTTGGTGTGTTGAATGTGATGTTCTTTTTTTTTTTTTCAGGAATCGACATGATATTTTTGAGAACAGCCCTGGACATGGCCAAAGAATCAGTTTACTCTCTCCACAAGACATCAACAAGACAAGTATGTCTAATTCTTGTGTATACATATTCAAAATGTGTTATCTGAATTTTTCTTTCTTGTTTACTTAACAACAGGCCACATCTGCTGCCTTAAGAAATATGATGTTTTGGGTGTCACAGTCTTCTACAAGTTGAAGTTGAATATATTTTGTGTAGATGACACAAATTTGCTATGAAACAAATTCTGAGTTGCAGAACATGGGAATAGAAAACAAGGACTAAAGTAAGCATTTAGAAAATACACTTTAAATTGTTACAATACAATAAAATGACATTAGAATGTGTGGACTGTTCAACATTGACCCACTGGACAGGGTCACATGGAGACATGGAGCGACTGTTGCCCGCCCCTAAACAGGGAATCTGGCAGCAGAATAATCAAAGCCCGGATATGTATGTATGTAGTGAATTCTTTTTTTTTTCAACTCCCAGCACATCAAGAAGAAAGCCAAAGAGTGGAGTGTTAATATGGAGGTTGTTGCAGGTACATTTAGAGTCTATTGTTCCTCTCTAGGCTAGTACAATCACCAAGAGTCTACTGTTGAGTGAAAAAAGCAGGGTAGGGCCTAGGGAGAAGATTCGATTCATTACCGGTATGGTCAATTTCTTTGTCATTTGTTGCAAATCAAAAATGTTACAGCAGCCTAAGTCGTGTTGTATTTCTTTCCACCAGAATTGAGATTTGATCTTCCAGCGAGCTATAAATTCCACAAGCACAAGTCGGTGAGTGAATGAACTCTTTTCTTATCTCTCGTTTGCTATTTTTGCAATGGTATCTTTAACTTAAGATTATCATCGTCAGATTCTTTGACAATAAGTACATGTCTTTGACAGTTTCTGAAGTGATGCATGTAGATTTGTAGCTTCGAATCATCAAACATTGCTCTTTTCTCTCTCATTACAGGTTGATATTGAAGTGGACTTTATTAGATTTTCTTTTCCAAGTACATGTAAATGAGAAATTGTCAGCAGAACATGTACATCACAGACCAGACAAGACCAGGAAAGTCAGTTCGAAGATGTCTTCAGCTGAACATTACTGGTACATCAGAGTGAAAAGGAGATTCGTGCTCTTAATAACTTTTTGGCAAGAAAATTGATGTGAACAATACAGTCTGAATTGAGAAAAAATTGTTCCTCACAATATGAGTAATGCAAACATGGAATGCCATAGTAACTTTCAGCTAAAAAAAAAATAAACATGCTACTTGGAGCTCTGTGTTGTTATTATTTCTACCCCACCTGCTACCCTAATTTGGGGTTTTCCAATCCCAATCTAATTTCATTACATTTGGGAATTTCAAATCCCTAATCCCTAAAACACTCACAATGCTAGATGAACTCAGGGCAACACCGAGCCTCCCCTAGCTCAGCCGGGTTTCTAGTGGTTTAAATGATGCCAGACAGCATTATCTTGGGTATTTAGAAAGACAAGATCGAGTCATCAGAAGTCAAATCATTTCATAAAAGTTACCTGTATTGCATATTTTCTCCACTTCGCTCTGCCAAACATTCACCGTAAGGCCATTGTTCGTCAAGCTCAGATGTAATTTGAGTGTGCTAGTGCAATGATTTCCTTCGTATATTGCAATCACTGTGGTGATGTTTGGTTAGTGATGGAAAAAAGCCAGGTTGAAACTGAAGACATCCCTGTCCTTGGTGCTGAAAGCCATCCCTAAGCAATATCAACCGCCCTCCCCCCCGTTCGTAACAATATTTAAATAGCCGTGTCGACAGGCGTTTTTCACCTCTTCTTGTTACGTAAATCGGCCCTTTTTCTCTGTAAAGGCAGCTCTAACAACTCTGTTCCTTATCTGAAGGAACACAATCGTCTCAAACATTCCCGTTCGTCGGAAAATCCTTCATAACTTCAGTATTGTAACCTTGTTTACATGAAAAGTAGAGCGGCTTCGTTGTTACGATTGGTTTCCCATATTTGGGCAGAAAGCTAACCGTCATACGGTTCTTAACCAATCAACATCGAGCAGAAAGTCGTGAACCAATCAGCATCAATGATTCAAACCGTTACAAAACATAATGGCAACCAATCAGCGTCAAGGATACATATTTCAATGCAAATTTATGACTGCAGCGCCATGGATCAAAAGCGACTTCTAGCAGTCATTGAAATTATTGCAGGAAAATTTGGCTCAAACGCTTGCAATAATAGGGCCACAGCAAGTAATTTTTTATGGATGACATCAGCGTACGCATTGATTTTCGCCTGATTTCAGAGAAGAAAAAAAAAAAACAAGAAATTTTTTTGACCTCCGACAGTGGTTATAAACATGCCAAAAATGGCCATGCCACCGGGAGCTCCCCGGCATGTTGACGTTGAGACGTTGAATGGAAATCCATTGGACGTTCCTATTGGTCATTCAGCAGAAAAACAAATTCAACAAAATGAATAAATACGAGGCCTAAATGGATAAATAAGGGCCCTATTCCTTTCTAATGTTTCGATAATAAGCATAATTTTGCTACTTACAGAGGCCTAGGTGAGAGACGGCCGACCTTTCTGACTCACACACCTCGTAAACGTTTCCCATGTGTCCTAACAGACCTCGGCGGACACTCCCAACATCGAATAAAACCACGGAAGCACACGATCAACTGCAACAAGAGTTCTATCAAACTCGACAATCGGATATACTTTGCTGTATGTGGGTAATCAGGATTTGGTATATGATAAACTTTGACCCCAAAACAGAAGGTCAACGTTCAACACTAGCAATGCCCTGATTATCCACATAGTGACCTTCTAGCGCAGTATAACCGACTGTCGATGTAAAACGTATTACAAAAAGACGGGTCCAGATATATTCAGTCGGCCAGGCAGCATTATTTAGCTACTTACAGAGGCCTACTTGAGAGACGGCCGACCTTTCTAAAACCCACACCTCTTAAACGTTTCCCGGGTGTCCTAACAGACCTCGGCGGGCACTGCAACACTCCCAACACCGAAGAAATCCACGGAAGCTCACGCGATCAACTATTGCCCGGCTATGATTGGTAGTTACGTTACTGTTAGCAAATATTCGCCGAACAAAGCCCCCTTCCCTTCCGACATTTCGTCGACCCAGATATTTAGTCAAACGCCGCGCAGAAAGCTTTATACAGACGATACAATCGGCCTCCTTCTTCGGTGTTGTCTGCTATCATAGCCATCACATTTGGTGCAGTCCTGCACTTAAATGCTAGGGGCCGCTTTTGATCCATGCACTTCACCCTCCCACTGAAAGCCGTAACTACACAGTACACACACGGTACGAGTTGAAGTTGAATTCCAACCGTGCACAATTCATGACAGTGTGAGTCAAACGGCTTTTTACCTATCGATAGATAAATTTATCAGCATTTGACGCATTTTATAGCCAGGATTATCTGACTTTGCGAGTTATATAGTTACTGTGTGTGTTGAAGCGGCGGCACTGAGTTGGTTGAACCATTGAAGGCCGGTTGAATCTCCTTGAACGTCAAAACACAGAGGGAAGTTGGCCTTGAAGCCGAGGAGAGGGACACATCTCAGTGTATTCATTAGTCCACAAGTTACTGGACGCTGTTTATGGCGTAAGTCCGTCAAAAAAAAAGAGGGGACCCTGGAAGGTCGGCCCGTACCGCGGCCAGGCCGGTTCGTACTCGGCCCGCTAGCGTCAATCCGGCCAATGTATGATGCGGCTCGGTGTATCTCAGACCGTTAGACTGTCATCGCGGCCGCGCCAGTTAGATTCTAGCCTGCCGAATGAACCGCCCTAGCCCCACGATACTCTCCAGGGTTGAGGAAAGCCACAATCTTTCAACTTCTGCTTGCAAAATGTACCCTGAGCGCCGGAACACCGGCTTCCTCTCGGTAACACGTACAACCGCTCGGCACGTTTTACAATCCAACCCGCCGAAAACACCCAATGTATCGCCCCAACAACTACGCCTACTCCTCCTCAAATGCAGTAATGAAAAGTTTATGCCATGAGATTGAGTTATCTGTGGTAGGAATTGTGCAATTTCGGTTCAATGTTTGTTGTAATCCGCGATACGAACGGTTGAAACAACACGGACTTTGTCAGCAAAGCCACTTTCGGTTGCCGTGGCTTGAACCGCACAGCGTCCGAGAAATTACCAGTTCAGCAAACGGCGAAACCGCGAGAGCCCGAAAAAATCAGATAAAACTTCCATTTACGCCCTTTCTCGGTCGTGGTGTTTGTAGAACATTTTAAATGTACGACGGAACTGTTGAAAAATCATTGAAAATACTCAGCGTTTTCCAGAAAAATTAACATTTGTACATCGATCAAGTAACAATGGTAAACCCCCAAGATAGCCTAATTTTGGCCTTTCAAATCCGGCCGTGCAGAAAGGGGCGTGTCCCTAATAGAAGAGATTTCAGCCAACTCGCGGATTTGGGCGATTTGGGAATGGCCAAAACCAATGGGCTCGTATGGGGTTTTCAAGTTTTTACGGAATTTTTCATATTATGACTTTGTTTAAGTGTTTACTCGTTCAAAATATATCATTTTATTTTCTATAGGTTTTAAGTGAAATAATAAACGACAAATTATGAACATTTACGAGTTTGTTGAAACTAGAAAAATATTTTATTGCAAAACTGATTTTCTTTTATCTACTTCTTAGATTTAATTCTGTTTGTCACATTTTTGTGTACATACAATGAATGACTCATTTTACACATTATACAGCAGTGTGTTTGTAAACCTAACCCTTTTTTGAATGTTTTGCACCTATTTCCAAACAGCAACCTGACGATAACGTACTGGCTCAATGCCTTACCCAAAATGCCCTTGTTTTCATACTTTGATTGGCGGAATTAATGTCTGACGTCTCCTTGTTTCCGCTATCTTGTAGAATAATAGCCTTGAAGTGCGTTCCTCTGCTCAAGAACGGCTCTTTTGCTGACCTACGCATGGTGTATTTGTTCAATATCCCCGCCATGTTAAACCCTGGTTCTACATGATCTTCAAGCAGATGTTGGGAGTATAAAACAAACGCTCGCTCTGTATATACCAAGGGGGTTATAATATTGCCCCTAGGCGTTTTCAATGAGTGTAGTGGGATCTATAGTGTGCTCGAGATGTTGTTCCAAGCAGATGTATGGATCTGATTTGTGCGTTTGTATGTTGTTACATTGCAGTTTCATGCATTCTAACTCTAGAGTAAAAGGTGAAGTAGGGTGAAATTCAATGCACTGTAGGGGGAAAATAACGGTCCAGCAAGGTTATTTGAACCTCCTTGAATTGGGTACAGTGGCAATGAAGAACTATTTTAGACACTTTTGTATGACTCATAGACTTTTATTTTACAAAGGATCCGTGACAAAGTCATGGATATCATACAATTTATAGAACATTCTTGTGTACAGTAGTCATTAAAACTAATAATCATTCCTTGTTACCTCCGGGGAAGGAGGTATCCTTCCGCGGAAGGGTAGGGCGACTGTCCGTCATTTTCATGTTCGCAGCTATATCTCGCGGTTGGGTGGGCGGATTTTTGTGGGACTCGGTATACGTTTTGCTGTTAGGCTGCAGTTGTGGCACATTCCTTTTTTTTCGTTGTATGTGTGTTTTCGGGCGTGGAAATGAAACCTTTTGGAGGCCCCTGGACACCCCTTTTTGTCTGAAAATGGTTATGCATAAATTACTTGGCTGTTGTCAAGGTATAGCCGGGTGCGTCCATTTTTATCAGGCGTCTGACAGAGGGGTGTGTGGTTCCGATAAAAAGAAATTAGGTTTTAGTCAGATCGTAGGTGCGGGACGGGGTCGGAGATTAGTTGTTTCAGATGTAGGCGATCAGATGCAACTTGGTGCAGTTGACGGCAGTGGTTAGCTACTGTATTACACGTTATTTTTAACGTTTGATTTTACTGTTCTGGTTGTCATTCTGTGTTTCGTTCCGTGTTCCTTGCGGCTTTCATAAGTTTGTAGGTTTATGTTTTAAGTTGCAGATGAAAATGGGTTGGTGGTTTGTTGTTTCAAATGTTAGTTTTTGACACTATCGTGCGGAGCTGTCAGAAGTGTGGACTACATGTAGTTAACGTTATTTTTAATGGTTGCGCTGTATCGTTAGTAGTTATCGAATATAGCGCATTCTGTAACCAAATGTTGTTTTAATTTTTTTGTATGTAATGTGGTTTGGTTTTTGTTTATTAAAGTTATGCTATACATTTTTATTTTTCGTGTTTAAAAAGGGTTTAGGTAGGTATAGTATTCCGTTAGTTTTTTTTATCGCGGTATGATGTGAGTTGAATGCTATAGACAGTCATCTGTTATATTTACACCATCATGACCGTTATATACACAACATCGTCAGTTTAGATGTAATTAGCCGTCAGTCAGCTTAGATGTAATTAGCAGTCAGTCTAGCGTCAGTCGGACGTTGCCAGTTGTAGCAACAACTGTAACATAACACCGCCGTCAGACGGAGGTTTTGTGGCCATCAGTTACAAGGTTTACAACGACATGGCCTTTAAAGTTTATAGCTAGTTTTTCAAATTTAAGACAGATACCGCATATGTTGTTAACATAAGTAATATCGCTATAGTGGATTAGGCATAGTTTAGACCGTCACGTTATTAAGTATAGGTTAGAAGAAAATTTTGTTCGTTGATGAAGGACGCATAACATAACAAGCTACTCACACTACAAAATAACACAAACCGATCAACAGTTATGTTCCATATCTCACCATGCTACATCAGAAACTCTTGCATTTACTACCAGTTACAATGCCAACGCCCAACCATTACCCGACACACCTTTCATTAACACTATCAACTATATATAACAAACAACATATACAAAAAGAAATTACAACAAACCCGGAGGTACAAAATCGCCGATTTTACTTGTTATCATATTAGCTAATAAATACCAGAAAGTGACAGTATTTTGTGACAGTGTTTTTTCAGCTCTCTGTACATTGTGATATTCAAGTTATTGTTATACCAAATGATGAGATACTTTGTGTTAATGTAAGATTTGCTACACTATGAATAGAGACTAAACCCAGGAGTAATCAAGCCATTTGGAGACAATACAACCACATACTTTAGTCATGGATAGAATGGTAATTTACCAGACAAATAAGACAGCATGTTTACTGGTATCTGTAATTTCACTGTTTATGCCAACTAAAACAAAATGCTCTTTACAGTTGTTTCTTGGATGGAATAACAGATTTTGGCCGAGAGTACTTTTCATCAACAATCTGATCTCTCAATCATAATGGTGGTCATATGGAATTCATTTTTGGTCTTCAGTCTCAGTTCAACATAAAAAAGAGTCACAAATGACACTAAAAACTTCTGAAGTGTCGAGGATTGAAAGACGGTGGGAGCGATTGGCACCTTTTCTGCTATTTGTGACTAAACCAGATGTATCAAACACGTCATCAAATTTGTCTGGAAGTACATGTACTGTTAGTTTGGTGTAATAAGAATATACTTAACTAGTGCAGCAACTTTCTTCACTGAATAAACAATAAACATAACAAATACAGTTACATAGAGACTCTGAAGTCATAAAAATAACGTACTTTGCATAGGTACAATTCCTATCGGTTTTTGGCAACATCTCTGTCCAAACAGATAGAAATGCACAAAAGTTGACTTACAATACTATGTTCATGATACTTATCTACATACAAACAAAAATTCACTGTTTTATACAAGGATAACACACAAGAATATTTCACCTACTATACGTACAAAAGTACAAAGGCTTATATGATACTAAACTTACAAGTTTCTTGGTGTAATCATGATCAACTGTATAGTGTTATCAAAATTCCAAAATAATACATACATCAAGTGTCATATTCAAACATAATTGTGCATTCTAAAACAAGTTTGGGAACACTACAAGCTGCTCTAAGTCTTATTTATATCTTTGCCCAGCAAAGACTTTTCTTCCAGCTTCTTCAACCACTTATGCCCAAAAACCCCTTTTTATAAAATGGTGTCACCCACATTTCTTCAGAAATCACAGTTGTCTGGAACAGTTCATTTCAGGATAGGGATGCTTTGCCAAATACCTTTATAGATTAAAAAAAAGGTAACCAAAACAAGGTTTATCCACAGCTGAATGGAATAAAATCTTCAATGCTCAACAGTGAATAAAAAACAACAGTAATCAGTGAAAAGTATGATACTAGTTGGTAATGTATCTCAGTGCAGAAGAGACTTTAAACACTATACATGTAATAGATAAATAAATATTGTAAATAATTAGCGTTGAGAATGTTGAAATTATCAGGCCTAGGTAACAGAAAACCCTACATGTATAGTGGTTAACAGAATTGCACAAACATAATGATATTTATTCACTTCACAATAAACATTTACACCAATGGGGTCCTGGCAAAAAGTACATAATTATTAAACATTCTAGTGTAGAATGTCATCCCCATATATAAAAACCATTCATAAGCCCAAAACATGTCACACAGCACAGCAGATGTGCTTAATTCTCTTAGACAGCTTTGCACAATAACAGAGAAAGCAGATACTTTTAAACAATTCACTCAAAAACCTTGGCTACATATTAAGCCTGGGCACTGCAACTAGTCATGTTTGTTTCTACAATGATGAAGACAACCTAAAGTGAAAACCAAAGGGTTATGTTATGTTTGGTCCAGTTATTGTTTGATAAAGATTTGTACAAATTTTGCATCCATCCAAGGAAACTTCAAGCATGGCATCATCCAATTCCTACTTTGGTCCCCTGTATATGCATTTAGATAACCACTCATATGCAGTAATATTAATTAAGACCCACATTTGAAAATGCTCAGCTAAAATGAGCCATTTGTACGTTTGTTTTCAATGATTAAATTTTCCAGCTTCTAAACCCTGATTAAGTTTCCAACTACCAGATAATCATCAAGACTACATGTTGAAAAGTGTGAGGGAATGCAATATGTGAAGGGCCAACCAAAGATGAATGCATTAAGGCAACAAATGTCGAATACCATAATCAATCTGTCCTTATAGGTGAATCTCTTATCTTTTACCTCCAAACCAAGCCCTAGCAAAGTTTCAAGGGTTCTTGTACCAGCCAGAGCTTGGTTCTGAGGTACAACTAAACCGTCAGTGACTCCGTGGTCTACATAAGAATACAAGACCCTCTCGTCTTGCCCTAGTAGTCCGCCTTGTCGCTGATGTAACCACTGCTTGCGTCGGGGCTCTCGCTGGTGGGCGGGTTTCTCTTGATGGCTGTGTACTCCTGCATCGTTTGTCTCTTGAAGAAACCACACTGCGGAACAAAAAAGGAACTTGTGAGAAACAATTATGGAGGTTCTTAGTTAAAATGACTATGTTTTAGACATGCATTTTGCTGGGTGTGAAACTGATGTTTACTACACTTACAGTGATTACCTGCTCTACGAATGGCAGTAAAAATTCTTGGCAAACTTTTATACTGGACAACTATTTAGCTAGATCTTGTGTCCTCTCCTTTTCAAGTAGCTAAGACTTCATTCATTTATTCTAATGTCTTTAGAGATCACTGCAAAATAAATGCATGTACAGTTCAAAGTTCATAGTTGGGCATACCTTGAAGAGTACGAGGATGATGAGGACGAGGAGGAGCAGACCGGCGCAGGCGGACAGGATGATGATCCACAGCGGCACCGGCCGCTTCCCCACCGACGGCTTACTGGGGTTCGCTGTCGTCTCAATCTGAGGAAAAACGGTCAGGAAAAACATGAATTTGTGGTAGAAATAATACTTTGAGGAGTCTTTGATTGAAAAATATCTAAACTATCACCCTCATTTCATGTCATGTATTTTATCCAGAATCCATCCTTGTCTTTCAGCTAGTCACTGTCTTTGTCATTACAACACTTTCTGGTAGAGAATTCCACGTTTGTATAATTCTGACTGCAAGGGACTGTGATGATTTAATAATGAATAAATAATAATGATTTGAATTCTATACAGACCAATTCCATCCTTTACGTCTAAAAATATCTAACATAAAAAATACATTGGATGCAGATTTTGTATCACATTATGCTTCTGTCAATGACTGGGCAGAAATAGTGGGGAAAACATGAATTTGTGATAGGGATAATGAATCCTAGACAAATCTCCTTCACATCTTTCTCATTCTCCTATCAAAAATGATGAAATTGTACTGACCTGTGCCCTGGCTGTGGGTAGAACGTCTGCTGTGATGGCATATGGGAACTCCAGCACTTCAAAGTCTGCTACTGATATAAGCGTCGTCTCTGCAAAACCTCCCTGTGTGGGAAAATACACAAACAGTCAGCAATGATTTTTACACCTTACAATGAGAACCAGTGAATCTGATTTGAGTTACTGGTAAACCATCACACAGTATAATGCAGTACAGGTAGTTCTGAGTTGATTAAGTAGAAAGTGTATAACTTCTAACGAATGGATATAACACCTCAGCATGCCCTGCTCTTCTCAAGAAGTATGGACAGGTGGATGATCTAACAATTGCATAAGTGTTGCCCCTTCAAGGTCTTAAATATGACACATGGCTTCGAGTACTAGTGTCCCCAACAAAAGACTAAGACCTGCACTAGCAGTGTACATATTGGCACTCAAGACTTATATGGTGGGTCAGTTACAAAAATTGTAATAAAGGACGATTATACCACAGTGATTCTTACAGACACAAAAAAGAGAAAAAGGGCTGACTTCAAAACATCTTAGCTCCACTCCACTCCCCTATTTAACCTCCACTGTACAAGTGAGCTCACCTCCAGTAGTGTGTCCACCCACAGTCTGGACCTGATCTGTACTACTGCGATGTTATCCTTGTCCAGCCTCTCCAACATGCAGTCTATCACAATACACTCAGCATTGATGCAGTCCTAGGACAAGGGAGAGAGATATTTTAGATGCAACATACTGTCATCTGCCTGTAAGGGTGTCAAGGAAGAGAAACTAAAAGAATGAATGAATGGCTAGATGGATGAATGTGTGGTAGGGAGAAGTGTTATCTGGAAACCAAAGAAGAACCAAAACTAAATGGGGAATGGTTAACAAGATGTTGGTGGAAGAATGGTACAACTTACGTACAAGTGTGAAAGAAAGATGGACGAATGAATGTATGAATGAATGAATGGATGAATGAATGAATGTATGAATGAATGAATGAATGAAGTGTATAGACTAGAGGAAGGCAGAGAACATCTTCTAGCTTAAGGTCAGACAAACAGTGGCCAACAGATTGCCATTAACTATTAATTCATCTGTACCTGGCTGCACTATACAGTAAGAAAACAACACCAAGCCACAAGACACAACACCACACCACCAGCATAAGGACATATTATTAAAACAAATGCACAAAACATTCACTAAAAAAAAACATCCAGACTTGCAATCTGAATAGTCAGAATAAAACTGAAGGCTCCACAGTGTAAGAACACATGGTCAAAACAAATGCACAAAACGTTCACTTAAAAAAACACCCAGAATCGCGATCTAAATAATCAGACTAAAACTGAAGGCTCTACAGTTGGTCAGAGGAGAGAAGAGTGTTACCTCTGTGTCATTGACCTGTGGGTCATTGACCTGGGGTACAGGCTGACAGGAGAGGGACAGACAGGTCAGTGGGTTAGTAGGAGGGCCATCATGCACTTGTCAACACAAATCCTGAGGGGTGTGACCATACACCCCCTGGATTTGTATTGGTAAGTGCATTAGGTATAGAATAAAGACAAGAGAACAGCTTATTCATATAGAAATGTAGAGATTATACATGTAGTGTGTGTCATGCAAGCTAGGTGATTATTTATACACAGAACAGGCAGGGTACAACATTGACCAGGTTAGCAATACTATTACATGATAAAGGGTTAAGTGTTAGTTACAATCACACGTAGAATATAAAGAAAAGTACCAAATGGGTAACAAGACAGACAGGTAATTCAGATTTCAAAATTCTACATCATACAAAAAGGGGTAACACCAATCTGTAAGATACTAGTACATATCAAATAAGTTGTTCCAATTTTTTAGTCGGAAAGTCCAGGTAAGCGTGTGTATTGTGAATCAGTGTGTATATGGTCAATAAAATTTTACCAGCACTTACAAAAAATGAAATACATTTTTAAAAAGAATTGTCAGAAATAAATGAGCAGTTTTGTTGTGCATAATGTTTGTAAGATTGACAAGTAGAACATAGATGAGAGGAAGACATAATGTAATTACAGTAAGTGTAGGTGGATTGAAAAACACTTCAATCTCTTTCTTCTTCAAGCCGTGTCTCTTTCCTTGTTTCTTTCTCCTTTTCTTATCTTTCTTTTTGTGCCTTACTGTACTGCTGGGAACAGTGGGTCTGGCCTGGGGATGGTCCATTAACGCAGCAGTAAGGGGGGGGAGGCACAATGGTTGAGTTAGGAGACAGTAAAGAACAGTACATGTAGTATGGAGTTCATGAAGTACATGTAATAGCAATAGTACATAGCTGAAAGTAGCATTGTTCTATATAGGCACAGAAGATCATACAAGAACATTACTGAATCAGATGATGAAACATGTTAATAAGATATTATTTGAAGTGATTTTGTAAGATTGTGGACATAACTAGCAAGAAACACTGTTAATTTTTCAGATAAATTTCAAAGGAGTACATACAGAGACATTTTCATCATACATGTGTACAATCACACTACTGAATCAGAATGGTGAAACATGTAAGAGAGATGCATGTACAGACATTGCTTGAAGTACGTTTGTGAGACTACAGATACAGCCTGTCTGTAACTTTCTAAGAAGTATATAGAAAACAGGGACATTTACATGTATAAGCAACACATTTTTGGGGTCTTTTCACCAACAGGTACAAAGCAGGAAGAAAGGTATTTTTCTCGTTCTTACCATTTGTGCAACTTCCTTGTCGCTTGTCGCTGCTGCCCTACGATGTCTGGCAGCGCGGGAGGAGTCCAGAGCGTACAGAGCTTCTGCCGTTTGTGCTGCAGATGCCGACACAGTCTGAAGAAACAAGGTTTCAACATTAGATTCAAGGGCATAACTAAGATAAACATACACTGTATCGTTACAATAAACATTTTACAGTTTCACTACCTGTATCTGTATAGCCAGTATAACTGCCCCTCGGGGTAACACACCAGCTATACTGTATAAAACAGAAATCCAACAAGACAGCATAGTTTTTCCTGTCCCTTATCATCGATGCAAAATGGTCCACACAGTTCTAAAAGTTTTGAATCCTGTTCAGCAACCAACCACCTAACCAGAAAACTTGATACATACATGTACGTAACATCCTTATCAAGTCAAGAAGAGGTAACAAATGGATAAGAAACTTCTCCATAAAATTCAGTTTCCACCAAACACTTCATGCATTCTATCACTTACAGAGACTCCTTTGGGGTTGACGTCCCCATTGACGGTACAGCGCCCGTTGCCCTGGGTTACGTTAACGGCCAGAAGGTACAGCAGGTCCTCCCCCGTGCGCGTGTGGACCGGCCACTGGATCTTCAGCTTGGAGCGGCTGATGTCACTCGGACCTACGTTACGGATCTAGGAAGGAAAAAGAAATGTTATCCTCATAGCTGAAGGATTTAAGGCAAAGTTAGGGATCTTTTCCAAAAGAATATTTATAGAAAGCAGTCAGGCAAGATATTCATAATCAATGGCAAAGCAGATGATCCTTGGGCTCAGATAACAATGACTTTTATAAAACTGCAGTAAGACAGTAAAGATTTTACAAACTTTTAGCTCTTTACTATGTTATTATAGCTGATGCATGTATTTCCATGCATATCTTTTTTTCATGCTGACTGTATCTCTTAATGTAGTTCTGTTTTATGTTGTAGTGTCCAAAGTAAACAATAATATAAAGATGACAATAATACCTCGTATCTGTGTATGACTTCTGGACCGATGTCCTTCTCATCTGTGATGTCCTCGGACTCCCTCTCCATCTTCATGAACACCACTTGTTCCGGCAGGGACACTCTGAGGGGGAGGGGGGCAAACAAAGGGGGACGTCAGCATTGTTCTATCAGTCATAGCTTCAAGTACAATGTCGCAAAGAGACTTGGCAATATTGTTGCTGTTTTAGAAAGTTTGACATTGTATGTCATTTAACACAGCTCTCTGTACCAATGGCTGAATAAGGGTGCTTTCACATGATACCAAATTTATATCAACATTTGATTTAGAAAGTAGATTTATTCTTTCTTTCTTTCTTTCTTTATTTGGCCTTTCCATTGGGACAAAATAGAGTAAAGACTCACCCTCTAACAGAAAGGCTGGCGTTGACCTTGACAGGTACAGGGAAGGTGATGTGGTTGTCATTTTCGTTGCCAGCTTCCTCTGCATTTGTGCTGTAAAACATAAGTTCAAATTAATCATTCAAGTATTCATTCAAAAAACATTTTTACTTGCCAAATAGATACTTCTCTGTAAGCAAAAATCTTGTTTTCTGTTCTAATCTTTGTCCTAACTTCTTCTTTTTCTTCTTCTGTCAGCTGCTACTTGCAGGCGACTGTGAGTCTTTTCCAGTGTTCTGTTTCTAGCAAGGTCAGGGATCTGTTTTGGTAGAACGTAGTTGTTGCAGTCTCCGAGGAGCTTGTCCTAACAGTCTGTATTTCTTTCTACTTTCATTCAAGCTTTGTCCTAACTATTCTGTATTTCTTTCCACTTTGACAAGAAGAAAACGTGACCTCTCACCTGTTGACGCTGAACTCGAAGTCGAGTGAGTTGCTGTTCCCAGCCAGCTGAACGGTGGACAGCCGAAGGCCGAGCTGTGTGCGGGGCGCTGTGAAAGGGTTGCCAAGGTCACAGACCAGCAGCCTCTGGTCCTCCTCCTGAAGGTTACAGGTGATGATGGCACCCTGGGAACAAGAATGTGATGGTTAGCGACACCCTCTTGTGAAGAAGTATGTAACTGCAGTTAACAGGTGACCCCATATGTAATGCAATGATGGTCTTCTCCTCATCCTCAGAAAATTTGCAAAAAGACAGCATTGAAGTCAATCAGGACTTCAACATTAAATAGAAAAGGCAGACGTTAAAAGAGCCATCTTTTTTTATTCTGCAAAATGCTATGATAATGATTGTATATATGCTCCACCATGTGTCACTACAAAATTACAGTGCACCTCAAATTTCTCCTACCCCATGTACAAGTTAGAAGAGCCCTCTTGCAACTAGCATAACAACTGCATAAGCAAGATTTCAATACAAGCTAAGCTAAAATTAGTTCTTTTACATGTGATGATGTTGTGCATAGAATTGTTTCTGTTTGATCGTACCCCAGGGCTAGTGCAGGGGGTTTATCTAAGGGCAATAATCTTAGTCCAATGTTTCTCACCCCTCGTGGGTTTCCTGTTCCCACGAAGTCGACGCCCTCGGGCAGCATGACGGACAGCAGGGCTTCGTACGCGCCCTCCCCGTGGTTCTCCACTGCCACGTCCATCAGAAGCTGTTTGTCGCTCCCAACAACGATCTCCGTGCCCTGCCTGGTGACGGGGAAAAAACATAGAGATTTGAAATGAAAGAATCTTAAACCTAAATCTTAAACTTTATCCTTTTGCAACATTCTTTGCGATCTTTGCCAAAATTACAGTTTGAAAGAAATCTGCTATTTGGCCCAAAATTTATTCAAGTTGTAGGTGTGTTTATTAAGGTAGGCTGCAAGTCGTAGATTTACTTGTATGGACACAAACATCTTCAATTTATGATACCGGTAACATTGGGTAAACTAATGTTACAGGACTAGTGTTACTTACATGGACACACCTCAAGATATACAAATGTTGAAGGTTTTTACTTGAGTAAAGATGAAAGCCTTAACATCAGGTACTAGACAGAAATTGTAGGTGTGTTACTTACATGGAGACGAAGACCTTAAGATCAGGCACACAGATGTTGTCTGACCCACAGTCCTTGAGGATGTTGACCTGGCGCGTGCGCCGGCTGGGCTGGTTCAGGTTCAGGATCGGCAGGAGCTGGTCCGGCTGCGGGGTCACGGGGTCAGCCATCGTGTACGCCACCGCCACGGAGATCGGGCTCAACTTGTCACGGATGTCATTCTGTAACCATGGAGACAGACATTTCCAATATTGCTACATCAGTGACAACTACAACTCTTTACAAATATTGTATGTGAGAGTGTGAAAGTCCCATCCTTCAGTAGAATTCCATTTCAACATTTCATTACTAACGTTACAATACAATTGCTACTTTACACATGGAAATTAATCAATTATCAATTTGTAATTTCTACCAAATGATTTGGGACAAAATCTCTACATTACAACATATATACATGATGACAGGAATAAAAAGGTCACAATATAAAGGAAAGTACATGTATGGTCTTATGAAACAGTAGCTGAATATCTGAACTGAATAATTTTTTGACCATTCTGTTAAAATACCAACCAAAAATGGACCTCCTTGGATAAGATAACAAACATGCTTATTGTAGCTACCGGGTCTCATTTCAGGGATGAATATCAGACTAATAACAAAGATGACTGTCCTACCCTGAGGAAGGCCTTCTGTGTGATACACATGGAACTCGGGTCTGCTTTCCTTAAGGTGGACGACCATGTCTGAGACGTCTCCCTGCCGCTGAAGAACACACGCTGTCCAACAGTCTTCAGCGCATCCAGGGTCACCTCATACTTAAGTTCTGTGGACATAAAGGGCAGACATTAAAGAAGATATAACGTACATAAAGAGCCCTTCCTCCCATGCTCAAAACCATGTATGTTATGAGCTTTTCTACAGTACAAAATTGTTTTACAAAGGTTTTTGTCTGTTCTGCCATGTCTCCTTATGTTAGTGTTGTTGAAAAGAATTGAAAAAAATCAATTCAATTGGTGGTTATAGGAAATGACCAGGCCTTATGACACCATTTACAACTCGGGGCAGGTCATTAACCCTTTTAAGATTAAAATTATACAGTATATAACTTACGTTATGAAATTCAATATGAAAGTCACAAACAGAGTCACACCTACCAACTTCTGCAGGAACATTAATTCCAGTATAAGAGGCACAGATGTTGATGTCAAAACTGTAAAGAACAAAAAGAGAAAGATACTTTAGACAATGATGACAAACAATACTATCATACTGTGCAGTAGCCAAATCTGCACTTCTATCTCTGCCTGCTAGGTGGTGCTTTTGTGCCACTCCAACAAATGTTATAGTCAAATATGTGCAAGTAACCACCTCTACATAACCACCTGGCCATTGTGACAACTTTTTGGTGGTCCCTTTCACCAAATTTTCCCTTTGACACAAGCATTAAGGTCTATAGTGACTACCTGTCCACATAGACCAGATTTTATCGGTCCCCTGAGTGGTCTTCTAGGATAGTTTTGACTGTACATGTACACATTATGTAAAGGACACCAATTGCTGGAACATTGCAGCCTTAGAGGCTGAATTGCATTTCAGATTGTTTCAAAAGACTGAAAACAAATTAGATGGCTCCACCACTCACCAAACCACGGCAGTCCCGTCGTCCAGCGTGCAGGTTTTGTTCTCCGTGTCGATGAACTCTGGCTCCACCTGGACGATCACGTCGGCGTTAACGACCGGGCGGGACTTCAGGACTACAACGGAGTCGGCCTCGTACGCACCGATAGCGATGTCTGTGGGAAATAACGGGAGGTTAGGAACTTTTCCAACTTTTTTAAGGACATGAAGAAGAAAAGAGTGGTTACAAAATTGAGGAAAACATTCCAGCAGGCCCAGTAGATACTCTTGGAAATTGGAAATTGAAGTGAGGACCAAGAAGCAGAACAGAACAACTTGAAGAAAAACATCTTCCACCCAAAATGACTGACTTTCCCTACCTGGGTATCTGTTGTTATCTACATCCTTAGCTCCGGCCACTGAGAAGCCAAAAGCCGACAGAGGCTCCGGGAAGTCTGATGCCTTTATCTCCTGTAACAGAGTGACAAACACAGTGTTAGAATGTTAGAACTTGCCAAAACACACAATGTGGTTCGTTTCACTTTTATCTTTATATGTACGTCATAAGCATACTTCTTGATTAAGACTGTTCTGAGAAATTCCTGAAATAGAGTGTCAGGCACTCAGTCTGTTAGAAGTTGTGAAGGCAGGCAGTGTGTTTTATATTTAGTAAGTGTGCTTTTTGAAAATTTGATTGATATTGTTTGTGACAAGGTTCATTCAAAGGGAAAGACAGACTTTAGTGTTCTTGATAAATTACAGTGTATGTGTGCAAAGTATAATCGTGATCGTTAAAATCAATTAAAAGCAGTTATTGGGAGAAGTTAGAGTCAGAATGTTCATAGAACTGATTTTTTAACGATGCCAAAACCTTAGCTTTCAATAGTCAATCTTGTGAAGAGGACCTTTGATCGTAATGAAATAAGAGGCAAAATCCATCCTGTTCAGAAGTCACTACGGGGTGCTTCTCCCTCCTCCTAACACTGATCTCTCTCATGAGGCAGCTACTGTCCGAGACTGATGCCGGGTTTATAGTTATGGCCATGATCATGATTAGGAATTTTACTATCTGTGCTTATTTAAGGAACTCATTTGCCTTTTTTGTAGTTTTTTTCTTTGCCAAAAATGGATATCTAATTGTTTCATACATTTGTCTTACTTTTGAAAATAGACAAGAAAGGGAAAAATAGGAAAGGTGCCAAAAGAGTCAAAAACTAAGGCAGCATTTAGCTCATCTTATTAGGTCTACAAGTCATGAAAACATTCTTGAGCCCAGATCTGTATCAGCTAATTTAGAATTCGTTGACTTACTCCTTTGGCAAAGTACAAATGTAATATCAATCCGAAAACTGGAAGAAGTCATATGTAAATTCTAGCCATCCTTTTCACTAACCAACTTACCAAAAATTTAATAAAACAAAACGACACGGTTAAAACCATATCCCTCTTGACAAGCCATCCTAGCAAAGATAATGAGAACATAAAACCTCTGCACCTCTGCACATTACCCCTCACCTTTTCCTGATCCGTTTTACCTCGTACGTATCTAATCGGCGTTCCCTCCCATTGGAGAGCAGTAAAGCGACCACCCCCATAAAGATTTATATCTTCACTTAGATTCAATCTCATCCTATCTTACACGCCAACATCAAATTTTCACCCCTCGTGCGACCCCTATTCACCTTCTGACACCGAGCACTTTGGAACGATTTCGTTCTGACAACAACAACATGATGCTAAATTTATAATTTCACTGTTCAGCAAATTTCGGCAGTGAAAATTAATCAAGCATTTGGCGGCACGGCATAAAATTGGTAGTCTGGCCCAGTTTGGGAACTAATCGGTAAACGTTATACCCGGGGTTTGGTTATTGAATTTTGGACCATCCGGTGGGCTTCGAACCTGATTACTCAGCAGATTGTAAGTCTTCGTTCTGCTGGTTTGATGCTCACGCATCAAATTTGGAGCCACGAGGTCCAATTAGTGCTGGGGTATTCCTCCCGTAAGGGGAAATAAAATTTGTAAATATGAAAAATTGGGTCACACCCTGGCTTAACTCAAAGGCTGGATTAATCAATGAAACATGGAAAGGAGACTGATAGTGACAAACTAAATAAAACCTAAAGGATGGTTGCCTTACAGCCGTACAATTTTTCATTTCTTAACTTTCCAGCTCTTGGGTTCTTGTTCTCCATCTTGGAAGAGACACATTTCTTTTACTCCACTTTTAAATGTTCTGTCAATATTTCTGTTCAATTGCCCTCAGCCCTCTATTCTCTGTTTCCTCTCTTCTTTTAAGTACTGACAACTATACTTTCTTCCTTTCTAATGTCATATTTTTTTGCTTCCTACATTAACTTTGTTCTCTATTTACATGTGCCTTCTCCTATTTTCAAGTTAATTAGCAATAGGAGATTTTGGTCTGTATTGTTCATTTTACACTCAAAGAAGACTTGGACACAAAAGGTCACAAAGCCAGTAAACTGAGCCAAAAGAATGGCCTATTGAGGCTAGAAAGAAGGCTTCGCTTTCTACAGAGAGAAGCATCACCATCCTTGATTACCGAGCACAATAATTATATTTTCTCATCACCTACTGCCCAATATGGGCAGGATTTTCAATTTGTAAAATGGGTGAGAAAATGGAGAACAAATGGGATGGCCTTTAAGGTACCAAATCCAGTTTGCATTTATGAATGAACTTACCAACAATCCTCTAATCTTGGCATCATCAAAAATCTTTGTGATACATTTTTGACACAGTTTTACTCACTAACACTTCTACATGATTATACAGTAAACTTAAAGTAGCATAAGCTTGCTTTGAGGCCTTTTGTGATACAGTGGGTATTGTTAAATGTAATTGTGTGGATGTAGAAATAATGTCTTCTACAGTAAGCATAGATAGGGCCTAAGAGAGGACTGAGCCATTTTAGGTTTTGATTCATCGTGCGTAAAATTGGGTGGTATGAAAGAGGATTGTGGCGGTTCTTCCGGTCTTTTCTGTAAGCTGCGGACAAAAGCTGCAAAATCCTGTGTGAGAGTTATTCAGGACCACAAATACCCACCTACCCTGTAACCTGTACTTTGCAGAAAAATGTTTCAGATTACCGAAAAACAAAATAACAACAAGCTGCAATTTGGCAAGCTGAAAGAGCTCACCAGGCTCGGTAATTATGAATTGCTTATTGAGGAAAGAGCAGAAATAAATACTTTTGACCCAGATATTGTATGACATGCATTCCTCCTTTATAATACAATAAAAAGAACATAAAAATCTCACAAAACATATCGTTTGGCCGTCACCTTAAGAGGGTGTAAAAAAAAACTACATTGCACAAATCAATATCAGACAATTTCGAACATGTATGAAATGTGGGCCAACCTTTTAGGAAACAGTACTGTAGTGTCAACTCATTGGAGTTAAATGCAGATACACTCTCTACACTCTCATCAACTTCATTAGATACTTTGCTCCAGGACAAATTCTAATTAGTAACGAACACAAAGTGGTGAAGGGGGTTTCCATATGCATGAGTTAAACGTTGGTTGCCCATCTCATTTACTACACAACATTGCTCACAACGGTCTTCCACATCCACTGGGATTTGTGGAAATGCAAACAAATTAAAGGACATTTTAGTTAACATACTGGATGTAATTTTTAGCAACATTAGTGCAGTACAAGCCTCACATTATAGTACACTTAACCATTTGCCCTTTCTGAATCTAAATAAACGTAGCTTTTCAAGAGAAATGCTTTTAAAATCAACCTTGTGGGAGAAAAGCCTCTCAAACTGAGTTTTCCGGATGTATATAAGAGAAAGCATAGACGTCATCAGCCCTTTGTATGTTCATCAGATCACCTTGTCAGAATTGGGTCAAGAGGTTTGTTTTTCTGGATGCTGCAGGTGTTCAGAATAACCTGTGGTGCTTCACAGTACTGTAAGGCCAAAACACCTCATTTTCTTGGTTTTTGCACATCATAAAGTACAACAAAAAGCAAGGGGCTAGAAAAAAAGAATGGGCAGGGAGGAAAACCTCAATCTATGTTTACTGGCCATTATAAAACAATACGTTTTTCAGAAGTTATTAATAAGTGCTGAAATGCATTATAGGTCTGTAAATTAAATGTCAAACTTTGTCATGGCTGAAGGCTAAAGGTTAAATGTTAAAGGTGTTGCCCACTGACCTGTGCTGGTTCCTCGCGGATGCCCTCGGCTGACCCATGGTAGATGTACACCGCTCCCATATTGTCTCCCTCCCCTGTCTGATACGGGGCACCCACAGCAATGTCTGGAAACAAGCAACAAACAAATAAACAAGTGTGTCTGTAGACAAAACATTAATAAACAACACTGGTGTGTGTGGATAAAGGTTAGACATCCAGGTAATAAGATATGCCAAAAAACAGTTATTCAAGCAACTGGATATGATTTTTGAAACGGCCCAAAATCATATCCAGTTGCTTGAGTTAAACTGTTTTTTGGCACAACACTGACATTATATGGTGGCCTGACAAAGTCAGATACAGCAATAGATACCACTTGATTAATAAGATGCATATAACAGTAACATTATGTAATACATACCGTTGAAGCCATCTTGGTTGATGTCGCCCAACGCAGCGATGGACGTTCCAAACCTCCCGCTGGAAACCTTTCCACTCAGGATGGTGGGTTCACTGAACACGGGCTGTACAAAACACAGGAAACAACATTCCACTTAGGAGAGTATGGTGTTACTGTTAACGTACAACTTAACATTACAGGCAAGGTAAAAACTTTGATTCGATGTCCAGTATCTTTAAAGGTCTTGACAATAAAGATTTTCAGAAAGTCTTATAGTTTGCAAAATCCTGTGCCTATCCCAAAGCATACAGTACCAAGAAAACAAATTTAACATCTGAGTTAATGAACATGAACTTTAGACTTTTTTGTTTTGTGGGGGTTTCAAGCACCTGGTTTTGGTCTACATTTTGCTGACAGTGTGTGCACTTTCTCACACTCACTACCCAGTGGTTTCTAAGAATCCATGAAAGGTCAATTGAATTTGCAGAAACAAGCCATGAGCTGAAGTCTGATGCCTGTTTGCTTACAGTAAGGACCGAGCTGCTGACAAACAGATCCAACGTGCTTCATAAGTAAGGCACTCTAACTTATACTTGTGGTTCACGCAATTCTAAAGGATGAAATAATGCACACATGTACATTGTATACGTACATGTAGTCGGTCTTCATCTTAATGTAGTCATTAAACAAATTATAGCTACTTGAGGTGATAAACATCCATCCTCCACAAGTCTTATATCTTTCCCTATATATCTTTGTTATAATGGCTAACAAGTGTAGTTAACAACAAAGCTTCTAGGGGAACACTAACAGGTTGCAGGTTGCTCCAGTCGGTAGACTTATAGACCCTGCCCAGATCCCATACCTTTTCTCTACCTGTCACCTTTGCTTTCTGACTAACATGTCTGTAATCTGTAGTTTTAGAGGAAGCTGGTAGGGGGAGTGCTTACCGAAAGTCCAGGCTGTTCCAGGTGGTAGACATACACCCTGCCCAGATCCCACAGGTGTTCCCTCGGGCTGGAGTACATGGGCGCGCCCACAATGATGTCATCAAGTCTGAAACAATATGGGACACAGCAAGATCATGATCAGCGCAAGGTATTTCAAAAACTCATCATATATATCTGACAGTTACAGCAAAATCATCCTGTTATATGGCATTGGCATTAAGCAGACAAGCACTTCTACAAAAGAGTTCTAGAATCATATACATGTAACAGCAACTGGCAGTTCTTTTCTTACAGTTACCCTACATTTAAGACCATAAATATTTTTGTCACTGATGTGTAGGTGACAGTTATACCAAAATCATCAAGCTTTTTATGCCCGAATAGCATCCTGTTAATAACTTTCCCACTAGAGCTCCTTGTGTTCATATAAACAGAATGTCTGGAGTAATATAGTGGCAATTATGCAGTTTTATTATAACCACTAATTTAGCACCATAACATTTTCATGTCACTGATATGTAAGTTCACATTGTACAATAAACCAGCCATTGATAGCATCCCTTCAATGCCCTTGGCATTAACATTGCCACGTGCAGGAGTAAAACAGATTGTCTGGGGCAGTGTAATGGTAATAAATTAGATCAGCCAAGCAGAACCCTGGTCATTTATCACCTTATGGAGGGCAGCAATATGGCAACAGCAATTCAAACCCAGTATTAACACTATGACCTTGGCACCTTCTGTTATAAATAAGGGTTTATGGCGGTGGATATGAATAGGAATAAGTCATGTTCACAGCAGCATGTTTCCCAAATGAGCTGTTATGAAGGTCAGTTATAAAGTGAATCTGTATTGTGAGTTACGTTAACTTTATACGTTTAGTGTACATTTGGGACAACCAGTTTTTGGCCAGCACACGTTGTAGAATACCGGTACATCATATTCTATAACATGGGTTCCTATCTATGTCTCTACATATTTCTCCCTCTTACGTTTTCTTGCAGTTCCCATGCCAAACTAGTTTTACTTTTTTACTGACAAAGCAATGAAGACAACAGAACAGTTTTGCAAACATGCATCCTTCGTGTCCAAAGGTTGCCATATCTTCCCACATAACAGTGCTCTGAAGTTTCTTTATACGATGTCTTCTTTCCTCTCCTGATCAAGTGATTCTGACATAATGCATCTCCTCTGTCAGGACAAGCCCTGAGTTAGTTTGACCTCTGACACAGTCGACTGCCCTGACCCTTTTACAGGACTCATCATCTACCTAATGACATCACAATTACGACCTTGGAGACCATCTTTGACCTTCACAAAGACCCCGACATTTGTCACTCTCCTTCAATCACCACGTACACACTGCCCCGCCCAACACGATCAATAGCAAGTATATCACAACTTCTTTTAAGTATAATGGTACCCTAGATCTCTTAGCAAATGATCATGATGGAATCCTCGTTTACATCAAACACCATGGTCAACGTTACTTTCAATCTTTGAAACAGCAACATCTACTTAGCTTCCTGACATGAAAACATTCGACAGTAAATCATTTGTTTTTGTACAGTTATGACCATTGTATTAACTAAAAATCAGCTTGCTTGAACAATCCATAAAAAGGTAGCAATAAAAGTTGACAGAAAAAAAATTACACCAACATTTCTAAAAACCTTAAAAGACTCTTTCTGATGCATCACTTAGTTTTAAGCCATTCTCCATTATGGTAATTGTGGTAGTTGGTCTTTACTGTCCGATATCAGTCATAGTTTGTATGGTAATTAGAATATAAGGACCATTGGCCCTATCCTAGGGACAGAGATAAATGAACGGCTTTGACCATAAGTCCCTACAAATCTGCACCATTTAGATTTAAAAATACATGATTTTCAAGAAAATACCTGACCTCTTTTGCGTCAATACATTATCAAATACATGCATGAATTTATTCTGCATCCATCTAGTCTCAGATTATGGGACTGAAAATGATTTTGAATGCCAAACATCGTAGATCAAAATCAACTAATATCAAAATTGTTTTTAAGAATTGATCTTTCATTTCATGTACTATTCTTGAAGTTGATACCTTTAGTAATTTTGTTATCTTCTCAAACCTTGTGCAAAGTCTCCCATAAAAATGTCTTAATTTTGTTCACAGCAGCCGTTAGAAATCGCATAGCGCCATACGGTTATTCAATCAAGGATCTCTCCACGGATCTCATGTATGTAAATTCCCATCCCAGGAGTGGAATTAAGGAAAACCATCAAATTATGACGGATTTGCTGAAACAACCATCTTGCTCATTAACATTCACAGAACACTTCACTCAATCTAAGCTATATTAGGATATTATAGTCCCTTTTTCCTTACTTATTCCTGATATACAATATTTTTAACTGTCATGTCATATTTCAAAAGGTCTGAGAAAATGTGCCATCTTTACCACTGACAAGCTAATTCCTTTTCCTTTCTAGGAATACAACTCCTTCCTTGCACTCAAAATCTTATTGCTTTTTAATGATGATGACAGCATTTGAAGCAATAATATGACAACAAAAAATGCATTTGATAGATATGAATTTCAAAACAACAACGACGCTTTTTCTTGACACTCTCAATCAAGAAATCAGACACACACATCTAGGACAAAATGTTTGGGCTCATACGATTCATAAAAAATTCTTTTAAAAAACATTCCCATGCACGAGCTATTTCTTTATAGCTGTATCAAAATTCAAAGACTATGAATGGATTGCCCAAAGGTCAGCCTTGGAGTTTAAAAGCGACCATTTGTATTAAGAAGAACGATCTCGGCCCCAACATAATCAAATCTTGTCGTCCGGTATTAAACCTTACCGTCAGAAATCCTGGATAGAGATATGATTATGGTGCACTTTGCTGAATGGGAATCAGAGGGATATGCAATTATGGTGCTGATTATACTGGTTTAATGTACGACGGGGGTCTGCGATGTCTGTTGATGTAATTTAGCTGACTGCCGGTTCCATAACTTATCCTAACTTTTAACCTGTCTGTAACAAGTTACACTGTAGAAGCACTTGATAGAGCAAAACTCTGATATAACTAGACACTACTTGGAGACAGACCACTGATTTAAAACCTTCTCCATGAGGCAGTATAGCTTCCCTTTATATTTATCCCCACTTGTATCTTTGTGGATGTTTGCGGACCTGTCCCTGGTGCTGAACGCCATCCACACAAATACCTGGTATTTGACGTTCTTGTCAGGTATAGTTTGAAAGAAAACTGGTAGGGGACTGTCTCTTGATCAAAAATCATGTAAATGCATTATGAATCTGGAAAAAAATCCCAAATATTACTCAAATTTCTTATTTGGTACCAAAAGTATCCACAAAAATAATATTCATTACTTTATATATCAAATAACTATAATAATATACATTACGTTAGTTACCTGTTAACAATATAAACAGATCAGCCAACGTACAACCAAATTTCAGTAAAAATACAACTTCAATCCTTGACAATTACCTCAGTGGAATGTATAAAATAAATGACAATAATATACCCATAAACCTGCTGATTACAATGTACATCTAAAAGTAAATATGCAATTACTACTGTTGACAAAACTTTGCTGTTCATGTATTTGTCTACCCTAAATTATTGATTGAGAATTCATTTGAATTCCCCTGTCTAGACTAACCCAAGGATGACTCAATACAAATCCAGCCAAAGTACATAACTATGATACAAGCTGGCAGAGTTCCCAGCCAGAAACAGGAGTTCCTGAAAGAGCAAATATTGTAAAAATGAAGTACATCCGAACAGGATGCCAACTGCCTGTTAGCTGCAGGAAGAGGCTAATACAGGGAGGAAGCTATGGGACTTGCAGAGAGGTGTGGTAACTGTGGGCAAACTGTCACTCAGCCAACATAGGCAAGAACAACCATGACTCAGTACTCACCCATCTCCATTCACGTCTTGAACCACCAGAGAGTAACCAAAGTAGGAGCCCATCTAAGAAAAACACAGAGGAACACTTTAAGTTTGTCATATTGAAGTAGTGCATAGTTAAGCAAGTCTAAATCAATGTTGTTTCTATGCAATCAAGTTGCTTTAGACCTATAAACATTTCTTTTGCTTTTAAGACATTATAGTTACAAAGAGACATGAAACTTTCCTCACCTGTTCTCCAATGAGGGCAGTTTTTTCAGGCATAGCCTGCAGCACAGCAAGGTTACTGTCATAGATGGACACCTGAAATGAAAAGAAAACTTGGTCAAAATACCTCCAGATTTTCCCATTCTTTATTCTTTATTCCACTAAAATCAACTGCTATTTCAGAATGCTTGTGAATCATGTTTTAATGGTCCCTAAGAGCGACATCCTTGTGTGTATCTTATATGTGGTTACCTCACATTCCTGCAAAAGTTTCACCCCATTTCTGTCTAGAATTGGGTTAATTACGTGAGGTTTATGCAAAAAAGGCAGTTTTAGACTTTCGTTTATGCATTTACAATTCCCCAGTGCTGTAAAAATCTACATGTTTTATACTGGCAGAAAAATCTGCAATGACACTTCCACATTCCCCCACACAGGGGGTAATCAAAGATAAGGGACTCTGCAACTGTTAATATCCACGTCAAGTAATGCGAGTGATCCGTTGGGAGATCCCAAATTGGCCCAGAGCGCTGCTATATGCATACCTCAGCCCTATTCACTGATTACCACCTAATTAGACGACAACATGGAATGTGGGGGATGATGATATGACTAGGGAGCAAAACAGAAGGTAAAAGAATATGCCTAATAACCACGTTTATGTTATAATTTCCTGTGTACACATTTGTCATATCATAAATGTGAATGATTTTCTTTTTGTTGTATTGAGGAAGTAAAATTCAGGCAAAAGATCTTTCAAGAAGGTCAACTATGAATCACATGTATCATCATCATATTTTGAGCATTCTGCTATTATCAGTTTATCTTTGAACAAATCTGGACAAAAAAACTATGGTTAAAAGATTATCTTTCATAGCTTGGTGAGTAGGCAACATACATGGATATGTCAATTTTTTCAATATCAAAAAAGAGCATACTGGCTCATATGTTTCTTAATATCAAAAACTTGACTGAAAAAAGCAACTGACAGTCTCTAGTTAACCCTGAAGTTGCAAGCAAGGCAACCAGCTAATTCTTGTTCCTTTACAGCATACTTGCTTTAACACAAATTACCCATGGTCGCAAAAACATATAAAACAACATATTTCTTTAACGAGTTATGGCTCAAAAATTATAGAAAATTCATAACTCATCACATTATGCAAATGAGCAACTGAGCTCCAATTTCAAGGCTCGTTATTTCTACAGTAATTTTGAGGGTAAACCTGCCAGTCTATATTCAAAAACGTTGATTATTAATATATTACAGCCTAAACTAACCACTTGTTGGAGGAAGAATTATGGTTTTATTATACCCCATGTAGTCACTTTGACAAACGAAGATTGATGACGTGGGTTTAACTTACATCCCTTTTTTTACAAACAATGAAAGCAAGGCTACATTTTCTTGATCCTCAGACATTTTCAAGTGAAAATTTAGTCAGTTGTTGTCTCTTAAATCATACTTTTATATTAAGCATTATATTCCAATTATGAAATCAAGAATGACAAAAATCCAATTTTGGTTGTTAGTGAAAAGGAGGCCTTACAAAACCAACTCTTTTTTTTTCTTTGCTCTTATTTACTTTCCTTCCTAGATTGCTGTCCATTTCATATTTACTGGGTTGTACTAAACGTGTGACCCAGATATTGAGAAGGGAAGAGGACCACTTCTATGCTCCAGTGATCCTAAACCATCAGGCTAGATCATTCCTCGTCACACTACACCGACCTCTGACCTTACACTGATGATTTGATGACCAATCAATACAAGAGGATTGTGTGAAGGAATCTAACATGGGCGGCCATTAACTGGGAAATGCTGATCACCATAATCATAGAAACGTTTCATCATTCAGTCAGTTATTCCAAAAGGACCCAACTGGACATGGACAGAGTGAGATGCTGAGGAAAAGTTGTCATTTTGATTTTAATATCCGGTACCTCTTGCCTCCCCGGTTTCTTTCTAGTATTTCATTCGCATCCCAAGAATGGAACAGCAAGAGACCATGAATGACTTTGACAAGCATATATGTATTTTGAAGTGTCTAGTGCAATATTGCAGTCATAAAAAGGTTCAATGTACCCTAAATGTACTGTGCCCAATAGACTAAGAAAAGATTTATAAAAATTGGTACCATTTTTCTAACTGTCAGTGACCACTTTGAATGCATAAAGTTTTCTCACTGTACATTCCCAAAGACTTTAAATCCTTCAAGCACAAAAGCAATTCCTCCCTATATTACAATGTTTGACAAAGTCTTCCATAAAACTGCAAAATTGCACCACTTTTACAGCTTCCCCCAATGACATAACATCCCTTCAAAGGCATTTATGGTGCTAAGTTGACAGAAATGTTCGCACATTCAGTGTCCGATCCAATTTCTCGTGATGTTTTCCCCTACGTATGATTCAAACCGTGGCATTGCAAATGGAATTTTATGGGAGGACAGATCCAGGTAAATTGGATTGGGCCCCCCAGTGACAGGAGTGGTGTGGATCATTACCTAGGGGCTTGAATTATGTATAAAAAGTCCTGAATCAGTGATTTTTAAATAAACAAATCATTTTATACGATGAAAACCTGATTCCTAAATTACAAAATCAAATTCGCAAGTTATACAAACTACATACATGTACATAATGTGTAAGAAATTTTAAGGGTGAGAGCCTGTTGTCATTAAATAAAGTAGGAGCCTCTTCACTACATACAAAAGGCAACTAGAGTTAGATATGAATGTTTTGAGTGAGAGAAGTTGTTCAGTTTTGATAAAGCCAGCTGCCACCTCCTGCCTGCAAAGCTGGTGCGTTCTGTAGCCTAGTTGCCAGACTGTTTCCAGGGCCAGCTATTTGGCCCTATGGCCAACATATGCCTCCAAGGAAATTTTACCACAGCCCCAAGTTAGACCCTTGGCTAAGAGCATGATGGCCCTGGAACCAAGGAGATGGTTTGTACCCTGGAAACTGTCAGTCATCCAGGCTAATGCGTTATACTGAATGCGCTATACTGAGGGCCAATTCAGATTCTGATGCGGAGGAGACTTACATGTCCTTTGAGGTGGTTGGGCGACCCTGGACCTCGAGGAACACCGACAACATACTCAGCCACATTGTCCCCTGTGAACTCTCCAGACCCAGTGGCGTAACCTGTGGATAACAGAAGTGAACACAGACATTAGACATATGACAAAACAATTTTGATTATTATTAAAGGCTCTGAAAACAGAGGGTAATGAAAATACCGGTAAGGACAGTCACTATAAAAGTACATATCTTGACATTTTAATGCATGAGAGACAATAGTTTATCTGAATGCAAATTCAGAATCTGATGTACAAATAGTGTTATATGCAGGACTTCAGCAGAGACGTTTTGATACATGTACAGTTGGATCTCTCTCCCTTTATCTCACACACACAAAACGTGCGCCATATTCTCCATTTCCTGATTGTCCGCCACTAATTTTATCTGGCAGATTTGCAGAGCTCACACTTGCCCATTTGTAGCAACTTATAATTGTCACCCAGATGGACACATTGTTGGTACCATCTACAACATTTTCATCATTCTCCCAACTGGGAAACCATTATTTCTCTTGTAAACAATATTTCACTACTGGGGTTACAAAAGCTTGTATCACACAAAATCCTTTTGAACCAAACTTGATTGAAAGCGGCCTGTTCCACAGAGAACCTTAATCTCTTAGGAATAGCTTCAAACAAATGTTTGTGACAAAAACCGGCTTTGCAATTATTTGTGCACACAATGTTCACTTTCATCTCCACCGTGGGGAGCATTCAGTCCCGATTACATGAGATTATTTATAAAGCGGACTGAAATTGCTGCGGAGTAATTGAAATGTAGTGAGAAGGAGGGAAAGGGACAGACGGAAAATTTGGGTCTCGAGAGAAATATTCAGCTGGTCGAGAATGATGTCACCGTAGGTCTGGGAATGGAGTTCTTCAACAATTGCTAAAAAAGGACAAAAGATGTCGATAATTGTTCGCCGCTCTCCCTAGAGGGCCTCCTTAGTGTAACTCACGTCATAACTAATGCAGGGGACCACCTGGGCTCTACAACGTTATTGTCCGACAAAGAAAATGTTTCTCACCAATTATACTGACTACTGCGGGACTACAACAAAACGGCAAAGAACACTTCGTCCCTTGTGACCATGGTTAAGTGCACTGCTTCAATGGATGATAGAGGTTTCAAAAAAAGAAAAATGTTTTACAATAATATTTATGGAATTACTGAGCTTCTGGCCCATATGCATAATTCGATTATTGATGTTTACAATGACTTTATCATTTCTATCTGGACTAAAACATGGTTTGCTTACCATTATCAAATTTGGTGTTTTGCAAACTTTGGAAAACACTACAATCTCCAGGGGCAGATGGCCAGAGATTCTATTTGCCAAAAGAGTGACCCAGGGCAGACATTTTGGTCACCTCCATAAAAATGATAGACCGAGGGATGACTTGTTTTGGGTCATTAGCTTTTGTGGCTTCCATGTTTTATCTACGCACACATCTCATAAGAATGAATAATGCATTGTACATAAAAGTTGTTCAAATGTGTCAAAGTTGGTAGGATTGAGGCCATCTTTAGTTATATATGACCATGACTACAATTATCATTCTCGTGTATTCCACTATCATAGTCACACACACATCATTTTGCAAGAGGCTTCTAATACTAGTATGTTAACTGAATAGCAACACAAGAAAAGAAGTGGAATTCAAAACTGGTGCATGTATTCAAAGCAATCGTGATGTTGTACAAAGCAGTATGTGTCGGATACGTTACAATCAGTGCATTATAGTCACTGATCCTATGTGTCACTTCAAAGAAGATTTGGTTGTCAACTTGTCATCAATAAGGATGAATCAGATAAAAGAAACCTCCAAGCCACCTGATGTCCCATCATTATCCCCCACCTGTTCTAACCATGTTCCCAATCAAACCCACGCGTGTCCAATATCTAAAAGGAAAATCCCTTCCAGTTGATTAGACATCTTCCTGGGTATCTGACCAGTTGCTATGAGCCTCAAGCAAAGACAATAGGAGCCTAAAGCTTCTGGAAAGGCTGTGAATTGGGACCATCTGGCAATGAGGAAATCCCTTTCCAAATCTGGAATTATCAGATCTTCTGGAAAATTCTAAATGCTTCTTCAGTCTGTAGGTCAAGCTATACATCGAACAAATCCATACTTTTTTCAGTTTATTTATTCATTTATTTATTGATAGTTACCACATTTGTGGAAGGATTGACATAACAGGTGGCTATCACCTTTTCAAGATGTCAACCTAGAGACAAGACTATAAGGTTTGAACCACTCACACCACGAAGGACCCCTGCTCTTTTCAATAAGTATCTTTAACATGCCTATCAACAGACCAACAACTATGATACCGGTATACCACTTTCATGTTGGCAAAGGCGATGACATTCCATTGTTGCACCTGATGTCCAAACCATAATCCTACACCTGTTATAACCATCCATGTTTCCAATTAAACCCACTGGTGTCTGTTAAATTAACTGAAAAGGCAAATCCCTTTCGGTTAATTAAAAATGATCTCAGACATCTGACCAGTTGCTATGAGTCCTGAGCAAAGACAATGGCCGGCTGATGACACCATGGTCAGATCAGGACATACCGAGGGAAATCAGCACTGCTTTCAATCACCGATTTCTTCTATTATGACATCTCCCGTGGTCTTCCTCATAATAGTAAAACAATTACCTGCATAATTCATGCAATTGTCTTTAATACAATACAACTTGAATGACAATCAGACAAGGAGATAATACCCACTCAGAGGTTTCAGCCTGTGCTTCAGATAGTTATAACATAAACAGTGCAGTTAAGTTATCTTTGTATGATGAATGGTATGGTAGTATGTGATGATATAATGTGATAATGGACCTGGGAGTGCATTTGTCACTGATGTATGACCTTCTCGGATCATTGACGTTCGTTTTGCTTCGCTCGGTGTCAATGATGAGGTCTTGATGATGAGGTTGGGAGGTTGCCACAATGTCAGGAGATCAACTCATCATTTATCAAACCCCTGAGCTTTGGAGCTGTCATCGACAAGAGAGGGAGGATAGAATTGTGATAAAACTACAGATTCTGAAGTTGTCTTTGCATTTGTTTGTTGATTTTTGGTGTGTGAACGGAATATGTCACTAAAGGTGAACCAGTTTTATTGTACCTCAAAATGTTATTAATTGGTTTTTAAAAAATTTTCAGGCTTGACTTTTGTACGTATGACAAAGGCATATTTATTGAATCCATTAATGAACCTTCAAAAGATTTCTATTTCTAAACCTTTTCAACAGGAATAACCTCAACAACCTATACAGAGTCGCTCTAGATGAAACCTAGATCGCTGTGTCTGTTTGCCTGTCCCAGGTTTATGACCCCAGAGCACTGACAACTCTGGTCCATTAACACATGACATGGTGTGACTGATCACCTAGATGTGGGTCACTCTCTGTGTCACCGATGACCCGACAATGTCAAATGACCAGGACAGCCATGTCTCATCTTTGAACGGACATTACATTGCTTCGATATTGCTATGTTTGGATTGTAACATGTTACAACGTAGGGGGGAACTCGCTGCCTCCAAGTACAGTAGTGGCATCATCACTAGATAGCTTTAAACAACGCTTACAGTTAGATGTGCAAAGGCTAGGTGTAACAAGTCATTCGGTATAATATAGCCAGCAATTTTGGTCTAATAGGCTTGATTTTGTGATCTGTGTGGTAACAAGTTGCCACACAATGAAAAATCCCTTCATAAAAGTATTGCATTCAACAATTGCAAGTAATACCAGTATAAGATTGTGACAGATGTCTGACAGCCACAAAACTGGATATGTTATAGATGAGGGCTCACAGACTTAATTTTGTGGATGGGCAGTGACATGGGACAATGCACGGAACCTGGTTGTAAGTTGCTACAAATTTTGAAGAATCCCTTCATAAAAGTATCACATATTGAGAGAATATGTCCAAACTGTCATCAAACTGTTGAAAAATTGGCACATGTTGTAAAACATCCCATCCGAAGATGAAAAATGAGATACTGCAAGTGGTAAGGATGGGTACTAAAGCGACAAATGTGTCGATGTCAGCAATATTGGGACAGTCTCACAATCACAGCTGAACAGGTAATTTCTCATAGATGTCGGTGTGGAGAAAATTGCTTTTTTGTAGGGCAGCCTTCAATAATGCAGGGTAAGCAGTATGATGGGGTGACCTCTATCAGACTGTGGTCACAGGGCATGGGGGGGGGGGGGGCGTCTGGTTATTTACCATACTGTCAGTGTCAAATAGAGAGGTAACCAGTTCTTGGAAAAGTGCTTAAACTTTGGTTAAAGTGTGGACAAATCCTCATGTGATTTTTGAGAGTGTAGCAAGGTAGTACAATGAATATAGTACAATCTCATTGAAGTGGGAATATTCTTCAAAAATTTCTAACCCAAACCTAATCCACTCTTCCTGCATGAGGTAAAGGGCTTAAAAAGGAAAATTTCTTGATTTATACATTTTTACAGACCATTCAACTTAACAGTTTGGTAATGAACACAAAAATTTGATTAAAGAGAAACAAAAGGAATAGAAGAAAATAAATCTGTCCACCCCTCTTAATGCTTCTCTATGGTATGCTCCAGAGCTTGTGTCCACCTAAAACCTGGTGATCCATTGAATATGGTGACTGTCAAAAGGGCACATTTACTGTCCCAGTGGAAATCAGCTATAGATGCTATTACCCCAGAAACATGCCACGAAATGGCTAAAACTACCTGATTCAGCAAACCCTGGGTGGTCATTTGAAAAAGGAACATCTCTGACCTTATCTGGTCCAAAAGCAAGAAAAGCACTGTAATTGTACAATGACTAAAGAATGGCACTAATTTCTATTTTCTCTGACTTGACACCTAATGATAATGGCATTTTGTTACTAGTCAACCACTTTGCTGTTTATGACACATACTTTTGACTTTTTATACTGTTACATGTTACACACTGTAAAAAAACTTAACATCCTCATGTCATCAAATACTGTAAGAGCCTCTTTTATAGATAGCTTGAAATGGTATCTACAGTTAGATATGATAGGACAGGTCCTTCAATGTGGTATAACCTGCTGCTAAGTGCCTACCAAGCTGTCGTGTTATGTGATCAAAGGTGGTTTTACCGGTTGACCAATTCAGATTCAGAGGAGGCAATGATAAACAGACAACTTTCCTCATAGTCCGGAACCTGCAGACATTACCAATAGGCTCAGGCCCTAAAAAGCTGTGACAGGTAGATTCTCGTGGGACATGCCTGCAGATCCAGTGACACTGTGACAGGCCAGTCCTGTCTCCTACGCTAGACACTGTGGGACTCAATACCATGGGGATTGATCAAGCATTGTTTTATTGATGAACTTCTAATAGCACAAACCCAACAAAATGGGTACAGAATTAGAAGACCACTTCATCATCAAAATCAAATCTGACAAACTTTGTGAAAGTCCTTTAGTTACAACCTGAACATAACTTGCTTTCACTCTATTTTGTCAACAAGTCACACTACATCAGACCTCAGATTTACTTTATTTTCTATCAGATAGCACATTCTATAGCAGCTACTTATTGGAGCTTTTAATGTTGCATAGCAGATTCTAATATGAAAATATAATTGGATATTACAATTAATACATTACATGTTTTGTGTAATATATATAATACCAAACTGTATCTTTTAGAAAAGCAAATTTATGCATATCATGAAATGATATGTTGGAATAATAGCAGTGGTTCAAATTTTTTTTTGGAACACCTGCTCCATTGTTCCTGAAAGTACATTTTGTGGCATTGGCCTTTAAAGGTGTAAAACGTAATTTGAGTCATCATCTGCTGTAATAACAACCTCAAGGGACATATGTCTAGACATTGTACTTTAGTGTATTACATCAGGGAAAGCTCAACACTGGGTAAGAGCACATAACTCATCTTTCCATATGACAAGATAGAAAAAATCTTTAAAAATACCTAGGGAAGATCAATCTTAATCAATTTTACAACATCCTATAAAATTTGATGACAATATTCGACAGTCATTTAACGTTTTCCATACTTCCTACAAAAATTAGAAGATATAAAGGCACAAGAACTAATCATACTCTATCTACTCACATGAACCAATGATAAAGGTTTAGGAAAAACGCATACTAAAATTCTGACAAGACAAGATTGATCTGAATCCATTTAACAACTTCTGATGACGGCATTAGTCACTAAAGCCATCAAAATTTTCCCTGCTTCTCAGAAATGATAGAAGGTAACAACCCAACAACAGGATTCATCAAACTAGTCGTAAAGCGATGATTAAGCCAAGAAACAATAAATATTTTACTGCCCTGCATGGCGACAGAGGCAGCAAAACGGGACAATAACTCTTCAAACTTATTTGATTGATATGAAATCTCAGAAGGAAGAGGCTTATTACTCATCTAGTGGAGGTTAGATCACGCTACATGTACAAACAAAAAGCTGCCCAAACCTTGAACAAAACTGAGTTCAAAGAGACTGATATAATTCGTAAACCTTCTTCACAACAAAACTGGAAAGTTCAGATGCTATATTTTCCTTTCATGCTTTAATGCTTTTTAGTACTGTATGTAAAATATGAGATGTCCTTTCATCGTTGAAAATATTGTTTCAGAACTCCAGGAAAAAGACTGGCGACAAACCACTAATAGAAATTGAAAGAAGACACCGAACAAGACCAAATTTGGTCTCAGAATCAAAGGAACAGCCTCCAGCAGGCCAACTTCAAACAGTTTCCGTCCAGATGAGACACTCCAGCTCCAGACATGCAGGCTCCAGTAGGCTCTACTGTGATCAGATATGATCATCTCCGTCGTAAAGCTACCGTACAACAGGCTGATGAACTGGGATTTACCCGCAAACATGCACGGATTTGCCAGTTGTCATGGACCAATCAGACTGATCATTATGGGGGTTTATTCATATTGTACCTGCTCTGAAAAGTATGTCGTCTAAATATTGTTGGGCTGCTTGGAACGTGCTACATGAAAAAATAGCCTTTAAGACATTTCCTTTCCACTTACATGACATTGTATAACTTCATTTTGATTTTGGTTGAGGTTATTCATAAAATTTACCTTCTCCAAAAATGATATTATCCAAATATCCAAATATTGCTGCCTCTTGCAACATGCTACAGCAAAAAAAATAACTAAAAGACATTTTCTTATCCCTTATTACTTATAAAACATCATTTTGAATACAACCACACAAGCTCATATGGAACTATACAAAAATCACTTAATCCTAGCATTTAGAAATATCAAAATTGGTAATTTATATTGGAACCAGCTTGGCTCATTGTAGTACATTTGATGTCAACGTTAACAATTTTATGTTCTATATCGGAAGGCAATTATCATATTTTCTGACAGAAGGAATTCAAAGAATGCTTCCTGTACTATTCCAACATTGCAGACCCTTATTTTGATTGACTGCCAGATTCCACAGACACAGAAAGTCATGATCAGACTGGCACCTGGGAAACTGGCACAGTTCCCAAAGGGACGGAGTAAAGCAGAGGTCCGTAGGGATTATGTTTCACCTGTATCCTGCATGACATCACCTGTGAGATTTGTTGGCTTTGCTCAAACAATTCAGACAACAAGTATTGCACTTGTAATTTATTTGTTTTAGAAACTGAGGCTTGAATTTGAAGAATATATTTGATAGAAAAGTTTAAGAAGAAGAATGTATTGCAGTACATTAGTATTTTTTTCAAAAATGTCTTCTGAATAGAAAAATGAAATTTCTTTTTTTTTTCAGTTTGACTGTTTATTATGAGCAGGATGATTTTCTTTCCAAAAACAGAGGACAGAAAAACGATACAGATTTGGAACAAAACCATAGGAAAGGCCCACAAAAATCAGAGCAAGTCTATTTAGAATGTAACATTATTCATCATCATAATATGATGCAACTGTGCATGAAAAGGCCTTTGGCTAACACTTATTTACATCAAATTGTGAAAGGCCCACAAAAATCAGAGCAAGTCTATTTAGTATGTAACATTATTCATCATCATAATATGATGCAACTGTGCATGAAAAGGCCTTTGGCTAACACTTATTTACATCAAATTGTAAAAGGCAGATCTAGAGTGACTGAAAAGCCCCCAGAGAACATTCTGAACATACAGAGAGCAACAACCAGAAATTCAAATATTGACCAGTCCATGTTTGAAAAAGAGATTATACAACAGCTTTATGCTTGTATAATCCAAAAGGTAAACATATATGCTGCACAGCAAATTCTCTCCAGGTTTTTGTGGTGGTAGTAAGTAAATAATAGAAATGGTAGTCTAGAAGACGTAATCAGATAAAAACACATTCAAAGATGAACCTCGTACGATAGGTTTACGACAGCAAACTGAGGACACTTTTAGGACACAAATGGCTGTGTAGTACAAAATGCAGCTGGCTTGTGACACAAAAGATTGTCATATATATGTACAGTTAAACGTGTACAAGTCAGTAACCACGGCCACCTGTATGCAAGGACTACCTGGTCATTCAGTGGTCAATATGTCCAAATTTTGGCAGACCCTTTTAGATGATTTTTCCCAAGCATTAAGACTGTTCTGCCAATAGTGACCACCTGTCCACATAGACCAGATTTTATCAGTCCCCTGAGTGGTCTTCTTCAGTTCTTGGGGAATTTTGACTGTAGATTCTTGTTGTTTCTATCAAAGTCTTGCTGAAAATCACAGGACCAAAAAAAATTGTACGACGACAGGTTTTTATTACATCATCATTTGGTGGGTAGAATCGAGGTCAGAGAGCCTTCAGCGTAGAACCCTCACCTGTCAGGTAACACAAAACCCTACAAGATGGAAGAGCTGTACTCTCATTATCATTTCTCCCTAGAGGGGTGAATCCATTTCATCCTCTGGTCAGTAATGGGCAGCTGGGGGTGAATCATTGACGACCAGGGGTGTTCCATCAGAGGAAGATAAGATTACAGGCCTAGGGGCGACACTTTATATACCCATGGGAGGGGTGTGATGTAATGGTTGAAGGTGTAATATGTCTTTGAAGATGATGCTGGTCACTTTAAATCAGGAAAAGCGTAGGAAATTTGGTTAGTAATACTTATCAGGTCAAATATCCCTATAATGGTATAAGATATGACTGAAATGGACATCGATTATCATAGATTTAAGTACATATGTATGACATAGAAAATTTTACTGTACGCCCAGTAATAGAGTCAAATATGGGACTTCTAATGCAACTTGACACTGAAATTTTAAAAGTAACCCTTTGAACTCAAAGTGAACAGTGTTAGATAGCTGTAGAAAGATGGGGAAGAGAACTGGGCAAAACTTTGCAGAAAAAGAGGAATATGCACTTTCATGGCGTACAGTAAAATTTGAAAACAATCCTAACAAATATGGAGTGAACAATGTAAGATGGCTTTAAAATGATGAAGGGAGGCTACAGAGAAAATTTGCAGAGGAAAATAAGATGACAGGGAGATGCTTGATAAATGTCTACCCTGGGAGGGACAGTGATATAATAGATGGGGGCTTGTGTTATTAGGGAAGGGCCAGAGAGGATGGGGGCAGGATGAATTGTGTGAAATGGGAGGAAAATTTGTACCAAGGGGATAACAAAAAAATAATTATTACCTTCATGGGAAAAATTCCAAAACTACTGGTTGTCGTTTTTTTTGGACAATTTAAAGACAATTTTACAATTTTCCCGATAATATATGAAATTTTGTCATATGTGAACTCTATTTGACTCCTGTAAAAATCATAACATGTAGAATCACCTTTTTATGACTCCGTCCCATTTTCAAGTTTATAAATGTTTAAAATCAAATCATTCTGCATGGATGCACAAAACACTCCCATGCACTGACCCAATTCAGACCTTACAGACTGTCTCACCCCCAGTTCAATGTGTCTATGATCCTAAAGAGACAAAATATAATATATCTTTTTCATAAAAACCTAAAAACACCACAAGAAGGCTATACCAGATTATATATGACCTTGACATGCCAGGGTTCTATGTGACCTTCAAAGTTTGGAAGAAGCATAAGCCCACCACGTTCCATGTTTTGTCTGTTCTGTTTCAAGAATTCCAGAACTGTACATGTAGATCAGGCTTGACAATGTACAGGAAAGGCACAAAGAGAAAAAATGTCTGAATTCAGGGAAAGGAAAAAGAGACACAATAAAATATATCTTATCCATGTCACCAACAATTTCTGACCACCTGTTTCCAGCCTCTTTTGAGGTAACTCCAAAAGACTGCATTTATGGGTTTTGTCTTTTGGCACAACTTGGTTAAACTGTTGCTAAAATTTCTTCTATTTGTTCAAAACTATCTTTTGTCATAAGGGCATTACAAGTCATTGTATATCTTATCATGTTCGTAGTAAAGTAAAGTGAATCCTGGGATACATGACTCAATCTTGCTTTTGGTGTCCTTTTAATCATAGCTCAAACATCAAGAAAAATGAAATTATAGCCTAAACAGAGCCAGTCAATCGATACGTCTTACTGTGCTTAGATGCACAGCAGAAGTAATTTCCACCAAAAACACACAGCACCAGTCTCTAAGTAGTCTGCAATCAAATTTGCCTCTTTAACCCAATCGCTCACTCGAAATAAGGTCTGCCTTTAGCTCCATCATACGATCAATAGCACATTTAGGCCTTCTACTTTCCTCTGGGAAACAAAATAGAATCAATACCTGTACCCTAAGAGGGCTACGCCTAAAAGCCCTGGTGTGAACTACAGAATTTGATCACATCTAATTTATTGGTTCAGAAAGCAAAACGTCTTACACAAAAGCCACATGCATGACTCTTGTAATGCTGTTATTTTTCTGTCTCCTTGGTGCTATAGCAGGATGCATGGATGATTGGATGGACAACCTCGATACTAATTCAATGCTATATACAATGTATTTCTTAATGATCTTGCAAAAAGACTGTATAACTGAAAAACCTTTAAATTATTATAGTACGACAGTTTGTTATAATCAAGGCTAATACACCAATCATTAACACCACAAGAAGGCCATACCAGATTCTATATGACCTTGACATGCCAGGGTTCTATGTGACCTTGAAAGTTCAACAGAACCATAAGCCCACCACATTCCATGTTTTGTCTGTTCTATCTCAAGAATTCCAGAACTGCAGCTCTGTCTTGACTACAGGAAGCACATAAAGAGAGAAAAATGTCTGAAATCAGAGAAAGGAAATAGCAGAAGCAGGAGTTTCAGGTGGCCACAAAAACAACACACGTCTTGCTTGAAACCAGGAAAAGCACTGGTGCTTGTTTTTCATTCCCCACTCTCACATTAGATTTGCATTCTCCAAAGTACGCCAACCATACAATCGAATTTGTGCAGCCTTATGACCACAGGGAAGAGTTGGCGGCAACTGTCGGGCAGGCAGGCCGCCAGGAGCGCGATTTAGTCAGGCTAGACACCAGGCTAACTACTGATCATGACAGCATGGGGAAGGCCATGACTGACATGACTCGAACGGCTGTGGTTCACGTGGCTCAGGAAAGTTGGCACCCTACATAAGTCAAGTCAAGTCAAGTGACTCAACTTCCTAGTCTACTTGAAGCTTCTTCAATGACTATTGTGTGGTTTAACTCTAGAAAGACCACAGTTTACAAATACAGTAATGTTAGAAGCTACGCAGGCTGCCAAAGTTGAAAAGTTTCCAAAACTTTGTTGTATAGTTTTAACAGGTTACTTGTAGATTAATTGTATGTATCAAAATATGTTGTATTTGAGTCTTTTGCCATATAATTCTTAGACTAACTGTTACAAAGTCACACCACCCAAACACAACAAAAGTTACTTCACGGATTAAAATGCCAAAGGAAAGACGTCTAACCACCTGGAATTTCTCATTTCAACACTGCCATAATTCTTCAGGTAAATCAAAACTGCCTCCTGGCCTCCTTAAAATTCCTTTGGATAAAGGTAACGATGATTTGTGTGGCATTTCTTCATACTTGATTTGTGTGGTATTTGTTCATACGTTATATAAAGATATGCCTATAGTATTTCACCAACATTTCTTTTCTAGTTACTTAGAGAAAGCAGAAACTGAGTAAGACATCACTTGTGATTAATGTCTTCACCTTGAGGTTAAGACAACTCAATCCTGGCTTGATTTGTTTTTCTGTCCTACAGAAACATTTTTTCCTTATCAAATTTCACTGAGTATAAAGGTGGGTGTGACTACAAACCTTGTCGCTTTATTTATGTGTATACATTCCTGCTGGAATACATGTGGACACCATTAGTGCAAATGGCGTGTACAAGTGCTCTTATTGACGGTAAACCTGCACCAAACTAGATTTGTAAGATGGTCGGCCAAAATCTGTCACTTGACCATGGTACAAAAAGAATTATAAATTAGAAAAAACTAAAATGATACAGAAAGGACAAAGTTATGACAACATGTTCCCTTACTTCAAGTCTTCAACAAGTATGAATACAGTGTACTAGTATTTGAAAGTTTGATAGTACCATTACCAACAGAAAACTCTTTTAAAGCTATAGTACTATACATCAATGTCCTTTAAGAATTCCAACCTAAACTTTGAAATGCAAATCGTTTCTTTCTTAAGACACCTGATGAAAAACAATGATTCCCTTTAAAGCTGACCTGTTATTCCAAGGATAAAGGCAGGCATAATTGACAGCTGAAGGTCGGAGGTCGGGAGTACATTATCAGAACTGCATACTTGCCAGATAACAAACACCAAGAAATGTTTCAGGGGCAAAAAAAAAAAAGCAAACTCCCTGCCAGCCGGGCTGGCTTAGCAGCAAGTGTCTGGAGGCCAAGAGGTCAGGGTTCGATTCCCAAATTCCTTAACAATACAGGTGTAGCTGGGAATGTCAACCCTTTGAAAAAACAGTCACAAAGTGTCACACACTCCAATGTTTCGGGGGTTTAGCAACACGTGCCTCTGGGCCAAGAGGTCTGGGTTCCATTCCAAGCCTGAACAGTGCAGGTGTATAGTTGACTATATCAGCTAAGACAAAACTGTGTCTAAGAAAGCGAGTCAGGAACATGACATGCATGCTTCAAAGGCAAAAATGTGATACAACCAGCCAGCTGAGGTGGCTCAGACACAAGTGTTTCAAGGCCAGGAGTCCTGGGTTCAATTCCCAGCCAGCACCTGTACTCAACTCTTCAAAACAATCAGGGAAATCACCTTGGGTTCTTCCCACAGGGCAGTTCAAGTGACTGTGTCCTTGGGGGGCACTAACAGGGCAGCTTTGTAGTTAAGTACAATTAAAACTTGACAGCATTGACACTGCCCAAACATGCACCAAGGTAGCACAATCATGGTGAAATTGGCATAAGTTTTTAAGATTTCCTAGACCTGAGATGCATGAATGTCTTCTTGCTTATGAATATGAGTTTCTAAATACCATTAATATCCAAATAACAGTCCACCAAAATTTGAAGATAACATTAAAAAACTGGAATATTGAACCTGTACAAGCTTTCTCTGGCAGTCTAAAATGCTCCTCTCATACTAAATGCACACCATACTGCTTTCACACCCAGTTGACCAAACATGCATTAGCGACTGGCTAAAAGCCAGGAAACATGCAAGTTTGGTGGGGAACCAAACCTAAGACTTGATTGTTATTGACGTTCTGCCAAGAGATGTTGTACAGCCCTCCTTGGACATGTCTAAGACCTACAATCGATCTTCACTTTCCTTCATTCAGGCTACATCACTATCTGGGGCAAACTTGGAAGAAAAGAAAATAAAATTTTCTTAGACTTTGCAATATGGAAGAAGAAGTCAAAAAACACGGAAACCAATTTGAAAGCAGTGTTTCAAAACGCTTTTAACAACATACCTTGGGCTGTGAACATTTTACAGATAAGTTTTCAATGTGTCTTTGTCTAATTTCTGTCTTGAGTATGTAGTTTGATTATAAGTATAAGAGGTATCTGGTACACCTGTCAGACTTGGACAGGCAGGTATTGTTAGAGAGAGTCACGGATGTCAAGCCACCAGGTCCAGCTTACCATAACAGAGGGGAAAAACAAAAGAAGTGTAGGTGGAAACTGATGGATCCCAGGTTTTAAGGTGTCAGAGTGACAACTACATGACAACATGGATATTTTTTGCATGCACTATAGAAGCGGGGAGGGCCTTTTCCCACCCACGAGCACAGGTGTGGGTATGACTAAGAGAATTAATAAATTCTGTGTGGGTTTGAGACCAAACTGTGTCCCAAAACAAAGTCTGGGTGGGATCTGTAACACAAGTCAAGGGCAAGCAAGCTTGCAAGCTAAGCCAATTTTGTCAGGTTGTGTTTAAAGTGGCATCTTGCCAAAGTGCAGTCTAGAAGCAGGTACTGTAAACATGATACTGCAATGTTGAGGGGAGGGGAGTCAGCAGTGAAACTTTGTTGTGATTTCTGTCACTTTTCTATGACTTCTTGAAAAGTGAACAGCATATCCCTGAAAAGCATGGATCAAGTTTTTTAATAAAAAAAATTTTGTTTGTCTAGACTTACCCATGTGGAAGTCGTCCTTCCAAGCGTCTCCTTCTCCTGTCTTCTTTTCATCTCCACCCAAGTTTGGCACGCCATTCTCATAAGTCAGCGTCTTGGAAAACAGTTGCCCTGGAAATAGGAGAAGAAAATATAAGTTTATAGCATCGCTATAAAAAAAAGTATAATTTATTCAGCACTGGCCCTCAGGAATTCCCTCATCTCATTTCTGTCACCAAAATCACAGGTAGCTCCATCAACAAGTTTAATGACACCATGAATATGATTGGTTCCCTACAACCTGTCCTATGGTTTAATGAGACCATGAATATGATTGGTCCTCAACAACCTGTTCTATGGTTGCCCTGGGCTACAAGGGTCAATCACTTGAGGTCATAAAGGTCGTGACAGCCAGTCTACCACATATATGTAATGGGTTCTGACTTATGTCAAATTATTGTCAATAAAATGAACTCTTTTGTCTTAATAATACTTTTTGGCCAGACAGGAACATATATTTTGTGTTCAGTTTTATCATAATGCCTAGTTGTCTTTAGTCATCACATTTATCCGTCAATAACATTACAGTACATCTTATGATCATATCTATAATTTATTCCATTACTAGGATGCAAAATGGAATATAAATTGGTATTTGTTGCTTTATTTTGCCATCTTTCTCTAAAATATGTAAGAATGCATCCATATCTAATGTGAGATAAAAACACATATCCACAAGGGGGGTAAGTACACTTATGCAAAAATAATGCAGGCTCTGTTGCAATGGTCAATCTCTGGATATATAAAAGAACTGTAGACAGTTTTTTTCCTTAAAAAAATGAACAGCAGCTCCCTGGCACAAGCTAAGCGTGCTATCCCTAAGTTGCTGACTGAGCAACTTGGATTCATGATATGATTGCTTAGAGTCCCTAGACACAACTTAAAAGCTAGCAGCAACCTTGAATCACTGCACTCTAATACTTTCCCATTCCTGTCACAAATGAATGTAAAGACATGTGTCTATGAAAAGCAGCTAAGGACAGAATAATAGGACAGACCTGTCTCCCAATGTCTGGGAGTGAGGTCACTACATCAACATGTTTAAAGACATAATTTCCTGCCTTGAAATTGATTTCAGAGTTGATTTCACAGATGACCAACCAAGAAGCCATTATCTTTGAACTTCCATCCAATACTGAACTTTAGGACCGTAACCTTTTAAAGATTACCCAAAGCTGGTCTACCGAGAAACCAAAGCCCTGTCAGAAACTGGACCTAAAACATGCCCTTCAAAATGGATGAAGAGCTTGACTTAAAAAGTTCAGTCTTGCAAAAAAAAAGACTTTGACATTTTCACATTATCAGAGGTTTAGATCTACAAGTTACAACATCAATGATCTCCTTAGTATCAACTGGTATAAAAATTTAAAATAACAAATTTAGTCTGTCCACTCGATACGGATTAGTCTAGGAAAAAAGGCCTTGACATTTTTCCTTTATCTAATTATAATTGCTCCAAGCACCAAGGGTATAAAATGACAAATTCAGTCTTCCTATTTAATAAATCACATGCGCACGGTGTTAGGAGTTTATGCACAAGAACGTATATAATCATCCCCAGTAGCTACATCTCCAAGGTTCCTAATAGCCTTGCAAATTACAACACTGCTGAGCTGGGATGAAATTCGATTAACACAGCCTACCTACCAGTCAATAAGTGATCTTAATTTTAAGTCTTTGAGACGTTCTCTCAGGAGGTTTCAGGAATTCTAATTCGGAGCTGCTTGGGTTACAGCCTGGAATGTGTTTTTACCTGTAGTGTTACATATTAATTATGGTTATGATTGTTTATATAATGATAGTTAAGTCTTCCATATCAGGTGTTTCAATTGGTTTTGTTTCAATAAGGCCAGGAAAGCGTGATTGTTTGGATAACATTGAAGTTTTCTTGTAAGAAAGAAACGTACCTTGCCAGAAGTAGCTCCCCACTGCACCCAACAGAAGCTGTTCAGCATCCTTCAGAAAAAAAGGCAACAAAGTTTTTAAACACCAAAAACTTTTTCTAACATCTGGACACTGAATTAATGAAATGTAACAAATCAGGTTAGCTGTGCAATTCACAATTAAAACCAAAACCAAACACTGAAACTGAGTAACAGATTGTTACTTTACATGCAAAACACAAAATTTCTCATGCAAAAAGAAAATGTCATAATCACAAATACATTGCACAGATGGAAACAAACAAAAGGCAAATGTAACACAAAACAGTCAGGGCGGGGTTTGACATTACAATCTGTATAATTAGCATGAATGATTGGATTAAATCACTTTCCATTCAACAAGAAGTGAAAGTGGGGGACAGTGATCAATAATCACAATGAGCAACAATTACAACAGGTGAGGTGAAGTTAGCTCTACAGTAAAATTTTAGACTCATGGTTCGTTAGATACAGACAGAAGGACAGAGAGCTTTTGTTAGAGAGAACTTGGACACCAGACATAATGCAGGCTTTTCTTCCTCCATCATCAAAACTTGAGGAAAGAAAGTACCTGCATACGTCAAGTATCAAGGTGACAGAGACAGGGAAACATAGATCAACAATGGTATCTCTAACGTTATTGTTACACTCAGGCCCTTTTTTTCCTGTCCATCTTCTAACAGATAATACAAGGCTAAAAGGTCACTGACAGGTGGTCACATGGACGATGTAGTAGCTGGATAGATCCTATTTGCTACATACATGTACAAGCATTTTTTCCTCAGAACTTTGCTTTATGATTTCAACTTGTTGTGCAAGCCTCAAGTTTTCTGTTCTGATAACAAGTAAATGAGCTAAGGAATTCTGATCAATGTGCCACAAAAGTTTTGTGGCCTGCACAGGAGAAACAAGAAGCTGCAAGAAGGCAGTGTCCTGACAGAATCCAACAGGTTGTTGTTGCCTCAGCGACTGGGCATTCCTCATGTCATCAAAATCACTTCTCCGATCCGATCTGAAGGTGAAAATCTGTGCGTCACAAAACGACACACGAGCAACAGATGGTTCATAAGCATTTACAGCATCCCAGGGGGCCACGCTGTAGCACCGCAGCCTGGGTGACATAGCGTACTGCTCGACAGCATGCAGGGCCATTCTTTGAAGCACGCAGTACGAGAGCTCTGACCTCCTAAATCTGAGTGTCACGGATTGTATGAGCACTTTTGAAAGCTGTTGTGACCATGGAAGAAAAACAGTCACCTCGGCAGGAGACACAGATTCAAAAGAAAGCTGAGAATACCGGTAAGAAAAATAAGGAAGTGCTGTACTTACAAAAGTCTTTAAAGAACCAAATCACTACGAGAAGACTACGAAACAAGAAAAAACAGAGCTTACGAAGAACATGGTGTAAGAAATAGTGAAATGCAGGGAAAATGTGATAAATTACCACTTTCCATTCACCATTTGACTGTAGCCTACAGAAAAGACATACCACAAGCAAACAATGCACAAGAAAAAAGACCCACAGACATGCTCAGCACACTGTCAGTCTGTCTTGTGTTGACACAAAGGGAGGTGTGGCCAGTCAATGATGTCATGTCTAAGCTTTTATTTCGGGACAAAAATGAGGCTGTTTTCCATAGTATGTTTTCCGCCTTTTTAAATTGAGAAAAGGGACGTAAAACTTCAGTCAACGAGGAGAATGTTGCAGATGAACAAGCTGAATCTAGATTGTCACATTTGGACTGATGAATAGACCTAGGGATTCAATCAATTGACCTACTGTATAACTGAACTTTTCGTTATGTTGACCTGATAAAAAATCATCGGTTTGCATCCCTTTGGCTATCCCAAAAGAACTTTATAAGGGGTGGACAGCAATTTTTTTCAGAATAAGAGCATTATATGAGACAGTCAATATATAGAGAAGATGGTAGAAAGAGGGGGTACAATACAAGACATTTTTTCACCACCCCCTCCTTTCCTAGAGATGGAATAGTCGCCTCAACCACAGTCCCAAGGACTGGTAGAGCAGAAAATTTGCAGGCAGCAGACAGTGGCATAAGTGGCCTTGGGAACTGGCAGACCTGTTAATAAGAAGACATTGGAGCCTTCAACCATGGCGGTGGGGCTTTCAATCTCCAGACAGAACCACTTACAAAGAAGAGGGACTGAAATTGGAAGAGTTCACGAAGGCACACGGGGAATCCTAGCTGAACTAATAACATTAGGGACTGTTCTGCCACACTTTTAACTTTTAAGATGGGCAAGTTGATTTCTAATGGGACAAAACAGTGGGATGCAGGGAAGTATTCAGGTGCAAAAATTTTTATTTTTGACAACAACATTTCATTGAAAATTATACTGCAGACAGTGGCATGTTATGTTAAATTGCTTTGCTTCGTCATTCCTATATTTCATGTATTTTTGTTACATGTACTAACTTTCTGCATCTCTGAAACAGTCTACTTGTTCTGTGGTATGCCCCGAAATCAGTGGTGACCTTATTGGAGCATGAACTTTAAGCGAGAGTCTCAAGTTTAAAGTCTCGGAGGGAACGGAACAATGACATCAAAGGAAAACAAGAGATTACAACGTCTTCTAGCAGAACACTGAAGGTCAAAGTGTAACCAAGGTCGACAAGCCTCCTTAGCCAAACAGATTACCGTGGGGAAAATTGGAGAGTCATTCCAATTTGTTTCCATCATCTGCGGTTTAGCGGTCAGACTGACTTTTCTGGGGCTAGAAAGTAGAAACATTACTTCCATTCTAGTTTGTTTCATGTGTCTTTTGTTAGTCTTCAAAGGTGAAAAGGATCATGGTCTAATCATAGGAGAGAGAGGCATGATGGGATACATCCTCCATGGGTGTTCCTTCTCGGAGGGAAGAGGATTTGCCTGAAGGCAAGCCTTCCGGGCTAGGACAAAATAGTCTGGAAATTCAGACACAGGGGAGGATTAGATCTAAAGACAGAACATGGAAATACACTCATAGGGTGAACAGCCCAACAATTTGCTGTTTCCTCTCTGTTAGATTGGGCTCTAGCCCTCTCATAATGGTGACTGAAACTCCCCTCGATAGTAGCAGCTTCACTCTAGCTCCTTCATACAAGAACCAAGCCAACAATATATGTAGCAATGAGCAAATGAGGACTGAAATAGCATAACACAAACCACTGGAAGTTTCCTCTACTGTCTGACTTTCAACAAGATTAGACAAAAAATAAACCAAAAGAAACCACAATTTTGTCTAAGAGTAAGACTTTAAAGATATGTGGCACAACAGGTACTGCATTAGGAAGTTGATTTTAATTACTGAGACACTGATAGACTCTGCCTATATTGGTCCCAAGATGCAATCAATCAGATCCGCCAACGAGATGTCATTCTCAATCAAATGCCTGGTTGCTACATATTTCCCAGAAGAGCAACTTTAGGTTTCTTTCTCGTCTCACACCAAGTATTTTCCAGTTCTTGTTTTATCTCTGTTTCGGTGGCATGGGGTACATGCTGTAATGGGGGTATATTATAATATTAACGCCCAGAAGGTATTCATACGCCACTCTCAAAGGTGCAGTTTGACTGACTAATGAAAACAATTGGATCTCGGTCCCTCCAGTTGAGCCGGAATGTTGTAAGGCCGGAGTAAGAAAGCCTCGGGCCACACACACTCAGTAACAACAGGCTTAGACTGTGCAGATCTAGGAGATCAACCAACCCTGGCGTAGACCGAAGACTGGTGAAAAAACAGCCTCCTTGACTTAGACCTTATCACAAGCTACACTGCAGGACTTTCTGTTCAAGAAAATCTGATGCCAAAGGCTTTCTTTCTTGGTTTCATAGAAATAGCAAAATCATTATCAGGCATTTCTACATTTTGTAAAAGTGTGATATAAAGGTCAATGTCCTCAAGGAAAAACACTGTCTGGTGTTCTATGAACTAGGTCAACGACCTTTGGATAAGAGCCTTTTCATCCACTTTTCAAGTTCTACTTTTAATTTAAACTTTTCAATTTTCGAGTTCCAACTGATTCTGTTTACCCTTTTCAAAATGAGCATTTCATCCCCCAGCTTTGACATCCAGCTGAAGTTCCTGCTTTCGGAAATATTCGACACAGGGACAGGATTGTCCTCAGGGCTGACTGGACTGCTGGAGAATTTCCTGATGGACCTACCAAAGGTTTCCTGAGCCAGGAACAGATCAACCTACAAGCACGGGCGCCTCTCAACAACAGGAAGGCCAGCTGCTTCATAACGAGCCATAACAACCTCAACATTCGTCTCTTATCAAGAGTAACTGTAGGGAATCACTGTGTGAAAATCTTGTTGTTGTTTTAAGTTAACAACCATTGCTGGGAAGAAACTATATGACATTTTTTTCTTCACTTCAAAGAACCATCTAAAAATAGAAACTGTTTCTGACAGACTAAAGCTAATTAATGACCAATTAGTGTTTCCCTCTTTATGAAGGCACCATGGCAACAACTACATGTATAATAAATAAGAAGACTGACATAGCTTGTTTGATACCAAGGATGGAAATAGGTCTTTACATAACATAGAATGTGTGTGGAAAGTGTTGTCTGTGTTGGCAATTTATAAGCTGAGTCAAGATGACAACACGCTCGGGCGAAACCTTCTCTCCCCGGCAAACTCCCTTGGCTGCAAACCGTCCTTTCGCGACATAACTCGCGTCGGTCGCCGAAAAAAAACATAACGCCGCTCGACAAGGCTGCGAAGGAGGCTAACACATAGCCTGCCTTTGCCAAAACCAGTCTGTTCATTTCCTTGATTTCTGAGAATTTAATCTTCTTGCTATTTCCTCGTGTATTACATATCCTTCTGATTAACCATGTTAGCACGTTACTGACAGAAAACACAAGGCAACATCCTCAGGGCCTTCCGTGACATTTTCCTCATCATCAAAAGAATCTGAGCAACTACATTCACACATGCATAATCACATCCTGAATACAAAGAACTGGCATAAGCCCTGATAAGAACAGAAACTGAGAAAGGAGACGGGTTAAATGTGGTACATTGTGAGCCAGTAACGATGATATCTGAGTGGGTATCAGGCACAAGGAAGATTAGAAAGGTGAAAATTAACACAGGATACATTACTGTTAGAACCTGCCGTAACTCACTGTTTCGTTGAGGGATATGAAGGGGCATTTTGATGTCTATGATAGTGTAAAGGTAGCCATAACGGGAAATCAATTCAAAGGGAAAACGAAAATTTGAAACACCGAAGAAAACAAGCACGGATGGAATCAAGCTCAAAATCCATAGCAAAAGAAATACATGTATAATTTAAAGCAACATCTATTTGGATGTTGTTCTGAAATAGCATCTGGAGAAGAAAGCATATGGAAGATGTAATCCTTTCTTTAACGTGAGGAAATAAGAGTCATAGAGACCAAAAGCAAATTGTGTGTTGCAAATCAACTGAAACCACAGCTTGTAATCAATATGAAATAAAAATCCTGTTCTGATTAAAATAGAAAATAAGATATAGGAAGCCACTTAAAAAGAGGAAGCAAAAACCAAAGAATAACTGAATCGATTATCATTGGAAAGACTAATTAGAAAGCCAGGAAAAACGAACCTTCAAAGGAAATAATCATAGTGGCAAGGATAGGAGATCTGGGAGGATAATATAAATATAGTAAAAAAAGGTGGGAAGCATTTTTTTTTATATTTCAAAGTGTTAGGATAACAGTTCTGCATTATAGGACAAGCAGGACTAAACTGTAAACATCTACTACTGTATTCTGGATCATTAATCATTCTTTATGTCAGATCTACTTGTACGATCAACAGAAAAGGAGATCTAGAGTTAGAGATTCAATTAAAAGGTTTAGAAATCTGAAAGGCCTTGTCAACCAGCTACCCTACTTGTAGAAAAGAGAGTAAAGATGTCATGACTGTCCTAACACCCAAGAGGAGTGGCACAGAAGGAAGAGCCCCCACTTCCTCCCCAGGTCACACCCTGTGTACTTACATTAGCAAAATCCAAACTGATACCGGCCTGACAGTAGCCAAGGCGGCCGAAACCACCCTGGCTGTCTGGAATGGGGAACAAAAAACCACAACAAAGAACATAAATGCAGGTACACACGGCATGCAACATGGATGGACACATGGCACTGGCACTGGTGAGTGTTTCTATCCTGGGGACCATTCTGGAGAATGTGGCTGAAACATCCTTTGGGAACTGCTTTGTTTTGCAAGAGGTTGACTTGTTATCACATATAGAGAATCTTATATCAAAATATTACTAAGTTCTGTTTTGTTTTATTCAATATAAATTCAGTCAGATTTCTGGTGCATTTTGGATGTCCACACTTTTTAGCAGGGAATCAGATGAACAAGGACCTTAATGAATGAATACGCAAATGTATGCATAATTTGATTGATGGACTATATCAAACTGACAAGAGGATGGATTAGGATTTCCAAAGTAGATGCAGTGACAGGAAAATTTGCTGAAATTTTGCCTGCTATAATTTCTAGATGGTTTCATTTCCTGTTACGTTACTTTGCATAGTTACTGTCCTTGTTGCTAGGACTAACAGTAAAAGGCTACTTGGGTAACCTCCGCTGTATGTTATTCTGGAGACACATAAACAGATGAAAGAAATAAACACTTGTTCCCAAGGATGTTTCCCAGCCCACATTCCCCCAGACTGGCCCTGGTCAGGAGCTGACTGTACGAGCTGTGAGTACTTACGGGTGAGAAATCTGCACTAAACCCCGCCTGGCAGTAACCAACTTTATTCCAACCGATATTACCGGCCCAATCTGAGTCAAGCGCTACAGGAGAAACCAGCACAGTTAATGGGTTAAAACTCCTCTCTAGGGGCTGAAATAAAGATCACCGCAAAATAATATTGTGCAAAGTAAGAAAGGAAAAATAAACAGGACAGCCCTGGCATGCATTCCTTAATTATAAAAGAAAATAGAAAGAATAAAAATGAAAGCTAGTATAAGTGAAGCGGCCTCTTTACCCATGCACTAAAGAATTATATGTTACATGTACATGCTAGCTTTAATCAAACCAAGCATTAGAAAAATAAGTTCTACACTACTAGTACTTATACTAAATCAGTCAGGCATTAGATTAACATTCATGCTAATCATGTAACTTGGATTAACTAGTTACATGCAAAACTACCATTTGATTATGACATTTGCATTTCCAAGCATACATTACCATCAACATTGTGCAATCTCCACATAGCATTACCATACAGCATTCATATAAAAGTCATTCCAAAAGGTCCAAGAAACTTCCTGAACTGTTACAGCGTCACTTACCCCGCTTGCAGGGGGAATAGTTCCTGATTTGTGTGAAATTTGCAGCAGCGAGGAAACAGTTTCCCACGGGTTCCCTCTCTTGAAACGTTTCTGTGTAGTACACGTATCGTGGTGCACATGCCTAGGGTAAAATAAAAAAAGGGACCTGTTTCAGAAATAATTTCTTAATGGATAAAATCATCAACACTTACTAAGAAAAACACTTTTAATGTATTGATAGGAATTAAAATCCAACAAGTTATGAGATAATGGCTGGTACCACTTTGTCAATTAACACAAACATAATGATCCAAGAAGAACATGGCATTAGACAACAAGTTCAAAATGGACTCCAGTCCCCCCAAATGGCATTTTAAGACCTCCTGAATTTGTTTAAAAAATAGTCAAATTGGATCCCATGAGAGATTTGCTGTCCTGAATGCTCTGATCTGTCAAAAGTACAAACACTTAAAAGATAAAGTTCTATTATCCAATAGCAGGTAATCAGTTAGTCTCTTACAATGACTACGTCCTTGGCGGGAGAAGCGCTCTTGACGGTGGCGCCGAACCACTGTCCCGACTTCTGGTCCTTCTGTAGGATGTTCCCCTGCAGGTCCACTCCTCTCTCCACACCTGTGGACACAAATGTTCCAAATTTCACTTCTGCATGAGGACCACCTCCATAAATGTACTCCATAAATCTCTTGTAGGGTGATTCTGGAGTTTGTGCAGGTGTGCAAGGGGAAACTAATGATGCTACAAGTACAACTCCGCCCTCCTTCCACGCCAAAATAAGCACTTTGCAAACTAATTCTCAAAGTCAGACTGACTTAGCAGCCCCCCCCCCCCCATCAACTTCTCATCTATGGCACACATAAATATGTCTTATTTTCATTTAGAGCCTGTGTAAACAGATATTTTTACAATGTATGGTTAGCTGCTTTGTTATCTAAAGCCAAACCTTCACCTAGTCCTAGATATACAAGCCACATGGCTGTCAACAAGTAGGTTCTGCCAACGGTCTTCACACCACATAGTTTATCTGCCGGTTGACGATGTATCAAGAAAGACAGGCTCTCTGAAGTTTCCAGATGTAACTTATTGACACATTTTTCTTATCTTTCACGCAGATAAGGTCTAAGGTTCACGCAGATAACAACTGTAAAATAACGCGGTGTCAGATTTCAAAAGCTCCTCTCCAAATTTTTCTCAGTTCGCGACCAACAGAGATCATTAAAAACAAAACCCATGAAACAAAATCTGGGCAAATTCCGTCAATCTCTTACATATGCATCAATAACCTGGTATATTAATCAATTTTGAGCCCTAGAAAAGAAGAAAATATTGATTAAAGTTCCTCTGCTTTAGAAATCGATTCAATCTTACCGCCATCTTGGAAATCCAAACATTTACTTCCGCCAGTTTTACTACCAAATATGGTCATGTTGACCCGCTCTGACTACGTACTTCCGGTGACTTGTGTTGTTTTTGTCTGAGACATGACGTCACCAATGTTTGGCATTCCCCAATCTACTTGTACGTCGAGAGCCAATCTTAAACTTTTTGAGGACAACTCCTTCAGCCAAAGAAAGGTCATATTTTATTGATCCCATAACCACAGAAACTAAGAGAAAGAAGTTATTTTCAATTGCTGATCGTTTTTGTGTTCTTTTGCTTTCTTTGTTTGTTTGTTTACAACTTTGTTAACATGCAATCCTTCAAAAATACTAATACAGCTACAGCGCTTAATAATGAATGAATGAAGACCTTTATTGTACAATAATGTAATTTTCTCTTCTAAACACGATGGAAAAAAATTCTAAAGTCTGACAGGGTTACTCAATGGCGTAACGGGTTAGTGGTAGTGAATAATGTCTCATGCTGAATGGGCAGGAACTTTTCTGGACAAGGGTCGTCTGAGCAGGAAGGCAGGGCCGATTTTGGCGGGAAAGGGGTCAAATGACACCGGGGAATTTCTTCTTCTTGTAATCCACATTGATTAGTAAACATAGCACACGTCAGTCGCGCAAAAAATGTCAAATTGGATGTACTTTTCAAGCCTTTTCCAACATGAGCTAAATACTATAAGTTATAACAGTTACATGTCGTCAAGGAATTTACAATGGCAATTTTCGCTACCTTCACTTTCCCACTGACATTACGCATCCCTTCGCGAAAACGGGGCTTTTTTCTGATCAGAAACATTTAATGTCCTTCATTCATTCATTCATTTAAGCACATTTACAGAATGAATATATGGATGGATTTCCTATATAATCCGATGACACGAATCTTTCACGACCCTTGAAGTCCTTGAAGTTGAACCGAACGTTTTATGACCGTAACATGACGGGCGGTAACATAATTTCATCCGCAGTCCGAACAAGAGAAAATCCTTTTTAGAAGGGATTTTCACCCAAAATCAATTCTGGGTGGTTTCCGCTCAAAAGGTGTTGATAACGACCCTGCCACAAATCCTATTTTCATACAAAATTGATGGAACGCCGATCTCCCATTGGGACGGAAACTTGACGGATTATGTATGAGTCGACCCTTCTTTTTTATCAGTGATAATCAGATACATATTTAGAGGATTACGTTTATAACATGATACACTTGTTCATGTGGATATGACATTGCATTTTCCGTATATGTGTGACGTTAACATTTACTCAGAGGCCACCAAATTCTGCATTATCTAATTCTAATCTTAAATTAGAGGAAACGTTTATTTACATTGATAGCACAACATAGACATTAAATACAGTAAACATCCGCTTTTCTAGTCAGCTATTCTAAGAACATCGACCGAATACCGCATCTAACGTCACTAAAGGCAAAACAGGAATTTCTTTATCTCGCCAAGCTGTCTGATTGATGACATTCTTTGACATTGTATGCAATCTGTGCTTATCATTTTATGCGGTTAATCATACAAGTCTGCTAAAACTAGTCAAGTTTATCGAAGTCATGGTAGAGACTAGAAATACAACGGAAATGACCCGCAGACTTACCCAAAGTGTCGAACTCGATGGGTGCACAGGGGTTGGGAGTGAGGGAAATACTGGTCTTGACGTCACAGCGGAACACCGCACCCCCCTCTGTAACGCCAGGTTGGGCTGTCTGACTTTTGGGGGCTCCCGCCAACAACCTGGAAATTAAAATATATATAATCATTAGAACATTGTAGTTTTAAGCGAGAAGAAGTCGATAGTACTGGCGTATACTAGACGTTTATATATACATCTAATATCTATATACATTGTATATGATTGTTAACATGTGGTCTGTGCTATTTTTAATAGCCCAGGTGGGAAAAATGTACAATAAAGGTCTTCATTCACGTTGTAGTTATAAACACATAAATCGAGTGTTGTTAACTTCAATGATGTGTAATCCGACGAAGGGAAGAACCCTCCAGCTTTTTAATGTAAATTGCGCATTTGCAATTATTTCAATTATTCTGCCAAAGCCCCTCCATCTTTTCCCCGTGCGCAGAGGGCAACCCCGTTAGCCGCCCCCCTGTCGGCGCCTTTGTGCCCTTTTGTGCGCGTTTCTTTAGCGAGCTGGCGCGAGAAGAGGCGACCGACAGGTGGTCGACGTCTGGTGGGTGATGCACGACAGGGAACATTCGCGCACAAAGATGGTTCACAAGGCAGGCGCCAGAAAAACGGAGCTGGGACGAGACGAGAGGTTTTGCGAGAGGGAAATCGGTTCCCATAGAAACAGAAAAACCAACCCCAGGCAGATTTGGAAGAGAAGATTCGTCACAAAAATGTTACAATCTTCCCTCATGGCTTCTACTTGGAACTCAAGAGCATATTGAATCTTCCCTACCAACTAAAGAACCAGGGCCCTAGTGAACGGGTGAATGAAAACTGGGGCAAATGATTGGTTCGAAGTCAACTGAACTTTTTTTTTATTCATCCCCGAAAGGAGCTTGATGCCACTGGCACTGGTGAGAGCGTGGAGCCGAGAATGTTTAGCAAATACCCCTCAAGGCTGCCGAAAGGGCGTCTGTCTCGAGGGATTACTGTCCTTTACGGAGGCATTACTGGGAAAATAAAGAGAATCGTAACAACAACAACACGCGATCCGGACACTCGCATTCCGGAAAAAGTGACCAGAGTCGGTCTCCATGGCATCTCCAATGAAAATACACCGCTACTAAACCGCTCTGTTATCCAATCCGTCCTTTTTAAGTGCAAAACGTACAGTAGATACGTTTGACATGTTGTTAGCACTTAAGAGTTAAAACTGGTCAACAAGAACCGAATCGCGAAATAGCCGTGCGTAGGTGTAGGATAACCCCGCATGGGTGAAGCAGACGACAGGTAAAGCTAGAGAAAAATCCACCCGCCAATCCCGATGATATTCAAGAAAGGGCATGGCTCTTGACGGGATACTATAATTCAGAAAACGCCTGGAGTGACGCTTAATTGCCCCGGGCTATAATTCGCCTATCCCGGTTTATTACCGCCTTTCCTATGCGGACCCCGGAAGTAGGACATTAGTCAGGCGAGAAGGTCGCAGGAACGAAATCTGTTCCCTGTCAAACAGAACATAACGCACTATCGTGGGGGTAAACTTTACGATATTGATTTTGCTGTCGTGTAACACTAACAGTGGGGTTCAAGCGCCATCGGGAACTACTGAAACACAAAGGGGCGAGTAGTACAGTCTCCTGGCTCCCAGGATTCGAACCCGGGCCGCCGGAACCCAATGTACTAACCGCAAGGCTCTCAAAAAGGTCCGAACTAGTTACACTGGCCAGTTGGTGGCGCTTGAACCCCGCTGTTACACTCGCCAACGCTACAGGTTTGTACGAAGTGACCTGTACAGATATGCAGGTGCCGTGACGCTACCATCTGGTGTGTCGGACATGTACAGGCCGTCTGGGCGCACTTGGCTGGCCTCGCACGCAGAGAACATGCCGAGCGTCACGGCTGGATAGCGCTCTTTAATCTGATCTAAACGCACCGCGTTTGCATTATATTTTGGTCCCATCCAGACCTCTTTATGATAGCGGTAGGAAAATATTAGAAATTGGGCAAACAAAATGGGGAATATCTTATCAGAGGACTTGGCTGGTCGCAGGACTAGTATAGGAATACAAATCTGTCCACCGAAGGCCAAGTTCTACTTTTGGCCACTTATTTTCAGTCCGCCAAGAAGTCTGAGAGAGACTAGTTTCCATCCAGCGTCGTAGTGAAACGTCTTGTGTCCACTGGACTCTTTTAGTGCTCGGAAAAATAGTTATAAAAGTGGCTAAACAGGGTGGTCCTGAATGTCCAGTTGGCCTGACAACAGATTGGGCCCACTCTGACCGGTTAACCCGATAAATAAAAAATTTTATTCCTCCTATTTTGCAATTTTTTTTTCAGTCTGGTAGAAGCTCTGTCTCGAAACGTCTGCTGAAGAAACAAGAACGGAACCTTGTAAAAGATTACCCCAAAGTAAACTAACGCACAGAAAGGGGGTCGTTCAACATGGCGTGGTTCCTGACCCGAGGTCAGATAGAGTTTACCAACCCACACTACAGACATGACAGACGTGTCGACTCGTTTTTCCAACAGTTTACGTACAACATAGTTCTAATGTGGTGCTACAAACACCTTCATAACTCCTTTCTGCTTGCTGTGACAACTTATGACTGTGAAAGGGGCAGGTGAAAGTCGCACCCCTGTCGTCCACTTCACACCTTCACGCTAAAAGCTGACTCACTTGCTCGCATGATCTCGCATGTGAATACAACAGCATGCCACATCTGTCAGGTAATCTAACTGTTTTCGCCATTACAACCATAATTCACCGATGTCAAAATCGAAGTTTCTACCACGAGAAAAGAAAGAAGAATTAACGTACCAGGCACTGTCCCCCTGTCGGTGGAAGTCCACGGAAAACCCGAACAAACTCCCGGCGGCCCCCGTCCTGGTGACCCGAGTAGCGTCTGAGGTATCCAAGTTGAAGCAGCTCGAATCGTGCACGTTGAATAGCAGCAGTGTGAACACAAACGCGTAACACGTCCTTTTACATTCCTTCAGCGTCGGGAAAAACATATTCTTGCGGAGAAAATCCATGGCAGCGAAGGCTTGAACGTATAAAGTCAATAGTCGTCTGGACAATTCCTGTAGAGATCGTAACGCGATAACAAGACCACTTCACGGCGGATAGAAAAAAACAACAAACTTGTCGAACGATAGTTGCTCTAGGTTCGTACTATAAACACGATCACAACGTACGTAAAAGATTCGGCTAGATCCAAACTTGTAGACGATGTAAAACAGAACGATTGTTTCCGAACAGGCTTCCTTACTACGCCGGAGAGGATGTACTCGGTATGAATGGTGTAAAGGGCGTTCGACTGTCCGATTTGTACACCGGAAGGCGGGGACTATTCAGGACTGACGGGGATATTTGCATACCTGCTCCCCGACTGGGTGGGCGGAACTGCCGCTATGACATCACTGTCTAGCGACGGGGTGAGTTGCTAGTCGGGTGTAGGGTGTCCCCGGGCTAAAGACCGTGACGTCACATCGGTTTAAATATTCATCTTTTACCAAATACAGTCATGGCAGTATTATAATGCAAGTACATGTAGTAGACAGCAGAAAGTTGTGACGTAGTTTGGATTTACTTATAACTAACTCCTTTTCAACTGAATAGTCTGAACCCATGTAGATTTCAAATAATATTGCTACAAATGTATTTATTACACTATCTTTAAGTTAATTAATACGGTATAGTTATCATGCGGAAATTAATCGCTGGCACGGAAATGCGTTTGCAATCCGTAAGTGTTATAGACAGTCAGTTGACGTTTCGACAAAGGTGTTCCTTTTTTTTTAATACAAAATTTCACACGAAGCACTTCTGTCTTATGTGATTTACATAGACCATGATGGATATGGCATTCCGAGACAAGGAGTCAAAACAGGTCTGATTTTAGCATATCGCGATGATAAGATCTAGATAACGATCTTTCGCGTTCCTGCATTGTTTTGTATTTTCTTCCTGTGCGAATCATGTTCTAAAAGTTCGTTCTCTACGCTGTCAGCTGTCTTCCGGTTCCGTCCACGTTTTTCCTGTCCGGAATTTCCTACTGCCAGTACTGGGTCATCCTTGTGCTAGCCTGGAGTCCAGACTTGTTTAGCTCAATAGTTTGCGAATTAGGGACATTTGGAAGGGAACTAAAGGTAAAGACTGGATTCCAGGCTATCGCTATACCTGGTACGCCGGTAAACAATGACTCATACACATATTACAGTGGGTTACCTTTCTTTTCGTTTTCCTTTCCTTTTTTGTCAAGTACTCAACGGGCTAGCACCCACACTGATGATAGCTAAATCGCGCTCCTAGCGGCCAGGTGATTATACATCAGGCTGTGGTATTGGGAATACACGTAATAATTTCTAAGCCAATGTTATCATCGAACAACGTAATGTTCTCTGAGACTTTACGATAGGCGACCTGTACCTTCTAGGCATGAATGTGCAATAAATTTCATTCATTCATTCATTCATTCATTCATTCATTCATTCACTCATTCTTTAAAGTACGTGATCAGCAAAAAATCAAAACGCGGACCGGAGACTTCTGTACAGGCTAGACTGTAGACATTCTTGTCTTCTTTTCAGACCTCTCAGCACCACCAGACAGACACAGCACAGAGTGGGTTAACCGCGTGGGCATTCTGGCGATGACTAACGTCTTCAGTTTCAAAGGAGGGACTTATAAGATGTAATTTTCCGCCAGACGCGTGGTTATGCCGTGTTATGTTTCTGTCGTGTTGTAAAACTGTTGTTCTTGTTACGGTGACTTTACTAAAACGACCAGTGAATAATAGCCTGTGACCCATAGCGATGGAAAAGAAGTTTTGCCAAGGGCGATTTAGTGTGGCTTGTGGTATTATTACAACGCTTCCTAGCGGCCACAACACTCACTGCAGATAACCTCTCCTACCTGCTTCCTTTCTTCACCTTGTTCCCTTTTTTCTTTCCCTTCCCTCTTCCATCTCCTTTCTTTGTAATATTTCCACCCACTATTTCTGAACAACTTCCTTCACCGAAAGTCATTCGCTTTAAAGCTTCTAAATTTACATTTTCCCTGAAGCCCCCTCACAAAAGTCGGAAGTTTATGTCACCACAGCGACGTGCAAAGGTTCATGAACATGGCAGACATAAACGTTTAAATGCGTTGATTTCACAAAGGTACAGCCTAAAAGAGAAAAGGCAAAATCCACAACATAATACCATAAATAAACATATAATGAAGTCTTGACAAGTGGCAATTAAGAGCGTTGGAACTAATACTAAGACCAGACAGGAACACACGTTGTGTCTGAATACCAGCCAGACTGTTATGTTTGCCGTTTGTCTTGTTGGCTTCCAGGTAGAAGTTTTCGACTGTTTGCTTACCTGTGACGTCAAAGTCAACAAAAGCTAAAACTCAGGTGTGCCCAGGTGTGTCCCTTCATCGTCACGCGTGAAGGTAACATTTCCGTCGGTAAGGAGTGATAAATAACTTCTTTTTGTGTGGCAGAGAAAGCTGGAATGTGTGGGAGTAGTGTGGAGTTCAACTTTATTGTTTGTTTGCACGACCGTGGATTTGATTAAAACAGTATATGGTATAGCTTACAGACAACAGCGTGGTGTTAGTGAACTATAAATAGACGTTCTGTGCAACGTAACTTTTTCATTCTAAAACAATCTTAAACTACGTCCTGAAACCGACATTATACAATGAATTTATGCATCAACTTACGATGAACTACACCGGTATGACAGCACCGGTATCCGTATTTGAAAAGGGCGCAAAATAAAGGTGTATCAATCTTTCTCGAAGGACGTGCACCGTGAGTTCTTCGTCTTGATGTGCTCATGGTGGTGTGGTTTCAGCGATCTCCAGGCAGATCTTTCTAGCTGTAGATGAAACCAAGGAGTTTGAATGATGAAACAGTGTCCAATAGGCAAGACAGTATTCAATAGGCTATGATAATGTTGCGGCGAAAGAGCGCCTTTGGCGGTATTTTGCAAAACTGCAACCCGTGGTGTCATGAAGTAGACTGTAGAATCAAGAGAACATTTGGTTGATGGAGATAACACTAGCTTCTTATGATTGAAAAAGCCATTACCCTGATTTAAAGGACACCAAATTGCAAACCCTGCACCTCAACGTAATCATGTTACTAATCATACGAAATACATTTCACATATCGGTGTCATTTTAAATTTTCCTCTACGCCAGGCCAAGGAGGTTAAATTGGTCAGGCAAATCTTACTACTGCCGTAATATTCTTGAAGAGATTTTTACTATAAACTTTGAATTTGCATTTTTTTTCATATCATTCGTACGTTTCCTCATAGTCCTGTGTTTTTCGTAAGATTCGTACGAATTTCATGAAAATTTCCTACGAACGCCTTGGCACCACTGTTCGTATTCTACTTGTCCTAGCCAAATTAGGAAGGACCAGTGCTGAGATGACCTTGGTCCGACCTTGGTCATCTCACTTTCCACAAAGGAAGTGGCCAAAATGCAGTTAGACGCCGACGCTATGTTCGCTAATCGTCGTCGGAAACGCGTAGGAAATTGCATTACCTTCTCCGAGAATAAGATTGAATCGAGCGTTACTCAGCGCTCTTATAGCCTCCGTCGCAGACTCCTAGGTGGGCGTTTTAATAAATGAAAACCTTAATTTTACATACTCCCAGTATTTACTCCACTGAACTAAATACAGGTTACAGAAAAGAATAAAAGATTACAAGTACATATACTTCTGTCGTAATATTCTTGAAGAGATTTTGACTACAAACTTTGAATTTGCCTCGTGTGTTTTTTTACATCATTCGTACGATATTCGTGTGAATATTGTGATCTAGTATGTGGATTCGCATGTCTTGCTTTTTTGTAATGATGGGAATATAAGAACAGCCTAGGTTTTGTGATCGAAGTTCCAATATCACCTTTTATTGTCTGATGACGGACTGTTAACTTCTGAAGTCTCGGTTACCAGAAAATGAGCTGATAAGAAAACTACGCAGTCAGAAGCAACAGCTATATCAGCTAGTACGGCTATATAGAACGCTCCCTCAAGAGCCTGCTATGAAGACTAGCATTTCTGCGTACCAGTTGTTGTAGTAGTACTCAACTCCGGAAGCCTGACAATGGATGTAACATTGAATCACAGGGATGGGGTCAGGGGTCAACCCGTATCTCGTTTCCCTTTTTCTTTTTATTTGTATCAACTTAAAGAACTTCCTTTGTGCGTCATACGCGAGACAAGTTGTCCATAAAATTTTACCACTTTCGTCGACGAAAGTGGCTATTTTGGGTTCGTAACATGGTTGAAAGTTGGCTGCATGTCAGAAAGTGTAGCCAGGTGTTCTACAGCCAGGTGTGCTGGAACGTCCCGTACCTGCGTGACGCGACCCCTCCCGGTCTTACCTGTATTTCCACCTGCATGCACTCAGATACCCCCAGGCGGTATTGCACTGTTTGGGCGCTCCAGAGGGCGTCTATGGGGTTTCCGTCTACCCTTAAAAGACCATTTCAACACATCATACGACAAACAAACACATTCACATCCCCTGATAACTTTTTAAACACATCCTCTAAAATTTCCTCTAAATTGAATGCATAGAAGCGCCAAAAAGTAAGATGATTTCTCTACTATACAATTGGCGAAAGACCCCATAACGACCCTCCGACGACCCTACCTTGCTTCCTGTCAGACGTTACACCGGACATATCCTGACTTCCCAAAACAGATGCGAAGGATATTAGAACATTAGCCCTGTTTTACACCAGCGGCAGCTATGGAGCGTCTTCCGATGCTATTTTCTGGCGCCAGATGGTGCTTAAGACCTGGGGACGTTCTGTGTTTATGTGTTCTGCTGTGTCTACAAGGTGTGATCTGTTTCAACGTGGACACTGGAGATTCTACGTCTCGGATTCTTACATCGGACACTGGCAGTCTTTTCGGGTTCTCCCTGGACTTTCACACCTACGGTGGAAACACGTGGTAAGTACGGCGATTTATACGACAAACAAGTCTTGTATACGGCCCGTATACATTTCTAATATATAACATGTATAACATGTTCAAGACAGGCTTGGCACAGCTGGATAACAAACAATTACAGCGATAGTCTCAATAATTGTGTCCGGTTTCCGTTTTAAAATGACGATTTTTCTTCTGATAACTTCCTATTTCCTGATAACGATGATTAATTAAAAAGGCAGCAATCAGCAAACATGGATTAATTAGCAAGAAAACGAAGGCAGGGCTTATGCAATGTGTGTAGTACATCCCTACAACACATTATAGTAATCCCCATATCGATTGGTTTTATCCACACGGCGCCAGTACTGGTTTTCACTAGCGTAATTTGGTACCGAATGAACGTTAACTGATACTTAATACTAATATTTAGATGTCACAATACTATACTATGTTGTAAACCATGGAGCAAGGTAGACCAAAACAAGGAAAATTGTGTATTCGGGCGTATATACGGCCTATAGAGGGCAATTGACCTTTCTGTATTCAAAATGAAATAGAATTAAAAGAAGGCGTGTCAATTTGGCAGACATTCTGGTAAAAACAGGCATGATACATTTTAGTGAGTCAGAATGCACGCTGCCAAAACTGAGCGATAACGTAACATCCTGATTCAAGTGTCTTCAACCTGCACATGCTACGGAAAACGACTCTTTTGTTAGTTACATCGAATCATTTCTAAAAAGAAGGGCGGACATGAGAGTAAAAACACAGGAAAAACGTTCGTGTTCACCACAAGAACGATTTCCACATGTCACATATTTTAACAACGCATTAACCATGCCCTTTGACATGGAAATGTTATCATGTTGATATGTTAGCTTGTCATACTAGGCTGACCCCAACACGGTATCTTGTTCAAAGGACTCCCAATTCATGCATCAATAATAGATAGGGCATATATAATTAACGAGGAAAAACAGTCGCAGAGAGGGTAATGCTTACCGATCGCAGTGATACTATTTGGCGTTTCGAGGACAGGCACTTAGGCTAATGTTTCCAGCGGTGTAATTATGTAAAACACTCGCTCAACAAGTGGGCGTCTGTACAGCTCTACTTGTTCTGTTTGTATCGTTGTTTGCAAAGAAACTGAATAGAACAAAATATACACATTGTACTTACCCATACAGTATATATTGACGCATATGCGTTACTAGTGTGTCATTATTCCTACCTAAATCTAACATAAGCAGTAGTAAGAGGCAAAGTTAACAATATTTATTCTAGTACCTTTTTTGTTGTCAAATGTATGCAACGATTTCCGCTTTTCTACGTAGAAGAACGTTCAAGAAAGTTACCTTACCCCCGTAAGCAACATTAATCCAACAATCAAGTAGAAAACTCTTCTTAACAAATACAGAAAGAAAATACCGACACCAAAAATTCTAGGCTGCCTGGTGTTTTGTGGAGCCCACAACAAACAATACTACAGGCGCGTGCATGTGTTAACAGAGTTGGGACATATGTTGCGGTTACATGGACAACGCGCAGACAAAAGATGGCGTGACATGGTACTAACACTAACGGTGGTCCAGGGTCAGTCTGTGTATCTCATTCAGTAGAACAGCGTAATACACAAACTCTGCTGGTATGGCGACTGGCTATATTGTATGCAGCTTGCCAAACTTAAGTTTAATTCAAACTATCTAACCAAGGGGCCTCTATGGTAAAAGTACCTGCCGCACTTATTGAAAAGAGCTGAGGGGTCCATCCTAGTGTGAGTGGATCAAAACATTACAGTCCAGTCTTAGGCAGCTTGTGTGTTACGCCCGAAGGCGGTTTACTGGTTATGCGAACAAACCAAACTTGAAGTGTGAAGCTTAGTAAAAACAACGGAGTTATTCAACATTCTGTCTGAGAACGTTAAACAACTTTTAATTCTACGTGTTTAATTTCCATAATGTACAAGTGGCGTACAACTTGAGTAGGCCGCCACTTTGTCTTTGTCCATTTATTTTGTGTTGTTGGTTTTCTGGATAATAATAATAAAATAACGGAGTTAGTCAGAATTTCATCCTTACAAATACGGCCGAAGATAAACTTTCCATCTTGAATACAGGTTGTTATCGGGGGCGCCGCGGGCTAACACAAGCCAGCCGGGGGTGGTGCGGGGAGGAGCCGTGCTTCGCTGTGAGGTGGACCCGGCACAGCCCGACTCCTGTACCGAGATCACCTTCGACCCTACAGGTAAAGTAACTACCGAGCTATCCTTCAACAGACTCCCTTTAAGGATTCATAGTTAGAAATCGAGATATTGTACCTTTTCGTTCAGAAAAGTTGTAATCTGTTGTGAAGTGCTATTTCTTGTACAGTACCTAGATTACATTAGATGCAACAGGTAATAAATAACACAAAACTACAAATATGTTGTGATTTATCATTTGTATCTTTGCTGTGTATTCTTTCCAATCGTTTGCCCACAGAAAAGCTGAATAGATTATTTTCTATGTCACAAAAACAAAGATGTTTTCAATCTGTTCCCGTCCTTGGTGCTGAACATTCTCACACTCTCACGCTGTTGAACTACAAGTAAAATGCGCAGCGGTGTAAAAAAACAACAACTTTTCTTCAGTACATATAACGTTACGCTTGAATATCTTTCGTTAGCTATTGTGATCACATGTGGTCTATAGCCTTCTAAAATTGAAACTAAAACGTTAGTTGTTAACGTTTTCTCATGTCTCTTTTCACAGGCCAACAGATTGTGGACGGTTACCCGGACCAAAAGTCGGACCAGTGGTTCGGCTTTTCCGTGAAGAGCGCTTCTCCTGCCAAAGACGTGGTCGCTGTAAGGGTGCCTTAACTTACTTGTGGTTATCTAGCGGTCATCTATAGCGAGATCGAGAGTTCGAATGACATTTTTGTGCACCCCCTCCCCCCAAACGTTAGCCATGTGCACCCCTGTATGTGTTCTATTCTCAACGTCTCAACGTTTGTACCTCTGTATGTGCTGTACTCCCGCGTCCTGGACACAAGTCATTAATAGTCAGACAAACTAACTTTATTCAGCGTACTTAACTTGATTTATGTCTGCTCCCCCTCCAGGCCTGTGCACCCCTATACGTGTTCTACTCCCAATTTCCCCAAAGGGACGACACACGTGACCCGGTTGGCAACTGTTTCCTAGCAACCAACGGGATGACAACCTTCGACAACTATTCTCCTTGCAGAGGTTGGTGCTGCCTGTCGGTATATGCTGTTGGCGTTGTACACACTTAAAACATAGACCTATCAAAACAGTTCCTAAGTTACCTAACATAGCTAGGCATGGCGACTGCCGGTGTGTCTTCATTGCAAGTAACAATGAAGAACAATCTTACATATGACAACTCTTATTAAGATGTTAACTCTAAATCATGGCATACCATTAAAAAGTGAGAGTGGTAATCATATGCTTGTGAGGTTTGACTTCTTGGTACACCAGTTGGTAATCATACAATGCAGATTCAAAGTCTCCTCAACACGTCAACAGAATTGTCCAGTGCCCCATAGCACTACACGAAGTGGGCTATCAGGTCAAGGAACAGTCTAACCTGGCCTTTGTCTCTATTTCCAGCCAAAGACGCTGCTGCAGTGAATGACAGGACACAACATGGGCAGTGTGAGAGTGGCTTCAGTCTGGATTTCAGCAAGGTACATATTTCTAAAACCTTTGCTTCCATATTTGTAACATTGCCTCCTGTTACACCTCAATCTATATAGTTTTTATATCATTTATATATCATTCTCATTTGTAAAGAAACACTATCATGGTATTTCCATTAGCCTCTACAGTTTGCTGCTCCTGAGCTGCACTCTTCAGTGGACAAACTCCCCTGAATTTCTACTCTTTCCAGCTGCTTCCCTGGTAGAGGCTGTGTTTCCACCATTTCTTTAATTACATTTGACTGTTTTCCACTGGTTTGTTGCTGACTGTAGGGCTCAGATGAAGTGTTGGTGGGTGCAGTGGGAGATCAGTACTGGGCAGGTAAGTGCAGTATCATTTTAGCATAGGTAGTAGTCCTTACCTTAGACCTTAGGTCCTCCTGTGCCTACAGGCACATTGGGCAGCAAGTTTCCAACCAGTAGTGCTGTAACTTCAATCTCCAAGCAGATCCTACAATGGCAAGACAGTATCCAATTGGCCAGAGGAGTGTGTCTACACCCAGAGGAGTGTCTTGTAGCTTCAGTGGCTAAAAGACGCTCCTCTGGCCAAATGGCTATTGTCTTGCCACCATAGGATCTGCTTGGAGATTGCTGTAACTTAAAGACATTGCCTATGTAGCAAGTAGCAAGTGACTTGGTTTTTTGATAGGGCAGGATTATGGTAATGAATAATGTAGGACTTTAAAAACTACATAGTTTTGCTGATGGTTTTCATTTCCATGACTTTACAGGAACATTGTACACCCTGGATCTTGCTAAAACTAGCGACCCCTATAACAACCACATGTATTCAGCACTACCACCCACCAATGAAGACGACTTCCATCTTGGTGAGTTGTTCTGTTACTCATGACTTAAAACTGGGACTAAACAGTCTGTGGGTGAATGATGGCCTCTGCAACAAATGTCCCAGTTTAATACTCTCTAGCATATGAAAGTACTGCATTGAGTGAAAATAATTGTTTCATTTTGTCCCTATTTCAGCCTACTCAGTAGCATCTGGTGAATTCACAGGAGATGGAAACCCAGGTGAGAAATTGAACCATTTTCAACGTTTGTCTTCGTTTAACCTTTAGCAGACTATTATATAAGTAGCCCTTTTACCAATTCTCACAGGGTTAGGCAGCAGGGAGAGGGTTAATACATCATAGGGATGCAGACTCTGAGAGAGAGGGGGTAGGAGGGCTGGAGGGATAGAGAGGGAAAGGGAGAGATGGTAAAGGAGGGGAGGATGAGACACATGAGAGAAGGGGACAGGAGAAACTGCAACAATCCTTGCTCAATATTTTTCTTTTATTTCAGACTATGTGGTGGGTGTGCCAAGAGCTGGAGGAGATCCCAACTTTGTGTCGGGGCAGGTAGGAACAGACTATCATCTTCAAATGTTTCTGAAACTGGCACTGAAAATTTAGAAAATCCTCTAGATATTCTGAAGAGGAATATCTTACATTATTCCTGTCCTAACGTTTGTACTTATAGGGATACCTAGAATAGATTTTTTCTGTCCAGTTCAAAACTCAAAGAAACAAGACTGTTACATGGTATATGCAAAGTGATGTTGGAGATCAAAATGTGGATTGTGTTTTTTTTTTCACAGTTGAGAATCTTGTCCAAGGGACCAGGAACACGTTTAGTAACCCTGACAACTGATCCAGCTGCTCTGGAAAGCGACCAGGTAGATTTTTGTCTCATTCATACCCTATGATTACAATAAATAAGTACAAAAGAGTGTCTGGAAATCTGTGTTTTGGTTCAACATTAATTGTATTTAGATATCCTATTTTAACTTGTGGAAATTTTCATTTCAGTTTGGGTCAAACTTTGGCTACTCTGTGGTTGTTCAAGATGTAAACAATGATGGGTAAGTACTGGTTTTCTTGCAGTTAAAGAAAAGAAAGTATAATTTTAAGTGAATATGTTTACTAGTATATATAATCTCTCTCTATATATATATATATATTATATGTTATATATATTTCTGAAAATGAAAATGAAGGAAATCAAGATCATAGAAAACAAATAAAGGCATTTGATAGATACGTTATTATATAGTAACTGTAACAGTTGCATTTCTTTACAATACAAACATGTACAGTAAAGATCCAATTATGTAAGGAAAATAATGCACTTACCAAATTGAATGTTTTTTCTACTGGGCTGTATCTTTAGCCTTCTTCAGGCAGAAAGACCCTCGGCATTTGGCTAATACAGTATGATGTACAATAAAGAAACACATGAGAATCATATAGGGCATTAGAGACTTGAAATAATGGATAACTTTTGAACAATTAATGAGTTACAACCTCACAATTTTCCTGCTGCATAATGACTCATTGCTTCCTGTGCACCAGTCTTGATGACATCGTCACAGGAGCACCCATGTACAGTAGCGAGGGGTTCCAGCATGTGGACCTGGGTGCAGTTTACGTCTATCTACTGGCACAAGCAGCTCAGACAGTAAGGGTTTTATTTAAAAGTTCCTTTCCTCCTACTAAAAATGTAACTTGAGATGATTAAAAAGTAAAAAAAAAAATGTTAAGACCTAGCCACAGTAAAGGTATAGCAAGATGTGGCCTATTGTTTGGAAAACAAGTATTATGATTTGTAATTTGGCATGACCAGGGTTCTATTCTTTGCACTCAGTGCTTGTGGGAAAGTGTAAGAAAGTTGTACACACTACTACCAGTGGACTAGCCCCTGCTGTAGTATTATCTGAACTGTCACAGCTGTGTGGCACAAGGGCTAATGAAATGGAGATGGGTACCACCCTATACATCATATGGCATAAAGGAATTGAACTTGTGAACTTTTATTCTGTTTTCTAAACTTTTGATATTTTTCCCTGCAGCCAACTTTCAGCGCACCTACTGTACTTATGGGGAAGTCTGCAAGGGGGCGCTTTGGCACAGCCCTCGCTGCCCTGGGTGATATCAACCAAGACGGATTCAATGGTAATGTTAACTTGAATATCTTTTTCTCTCAGTGACAAAATATTAAGTATTGGGGGAAACATTTTCCCTAACATAGTGTAATTGTTTGGACTGAGGACTTAGCATCTTTAATAAGCATAACTATGGTAGAAGATATTATAGTTGATGACAGAAATAAGAATACAGTAACCCAGAAGGGAGCATGCTCTTTCAAGTAACATTGTCAAACTATAAAGCACATCTATTCACAATTTTTGAACTAAAAAAGCCTCAAACACGGTGTCCGTAATCCCTAACAACTACACAAAAAGTTCTCAGTCTGCCAAGATTTCAAATCCATTGTTTTATGGCCATTGTTTTAAACAATGTGTAAGAAGATATGGTAAATTTGAATTTCAAATCATCGCTTTGTTGTCCACAGACATTGCTGTAGGAGCCCCGTATGAGGGGTTGAATGCTGGGAGTAACTGGGGAGTCGTGTACATCTATCACGGGTCGGCCAACGGCATCAGGGCGGAGAAACCTGCACAGGTCAGTCAGGAAACTACAGAATGGAAGAACCTATTGGGAAGCAAAATAAATGGAAAATAAAAAAAATGAAAACAACAAAAACATAGAGAAAATAAGAAAGGCAGAAAAAGAGAATTAAGAAGGAATGAAAAGGAAGAAAGAAAAACTTGTATATGGTTATCTAGGAGGAAATTTGGATATAATTACTTACTGCACAACCAAGGGATGTCATTTCAGCACCAAGGAGATTGAAGATAACTGGACACTGTTGGTTGTTCTTTTGTCTTATTTTTCCTACATGCATAGCAGTTAGGACAGCGTGTGTGTGTGTTATGACTATAGGACATTGATAAACCATTTTGGTCCTTCAAACAACTCCTGTCTTATCTTGGCAGGTTCTGAGGGCCTCAGACTTTTCAACTGGTTTGAAGGCCTTTGGTTTTTCCCTTGCTGGAGGCATAGACATTGACGGTAACCAGTATCCAGGTCAGTAATGTTACTGATTAGGTGACTTATTAATTGATTAGCTTATTCATGTTTTATGCTACCAGTGTCTAGGGACCTCCAGGAACTACATAATATGTATACCATTACACATTCTTTGTTACAGACATGGCCATTGGTTCATATCTGACAGACAGAGCTGTTGTTCTGAGGTGAGTGTTCCATGAGTTTCTATCTATCTACAGATCACTCCACTTCCAATTTCTTGCCTCATCCCACTGGTTTCAGTTTATTTAGGTCCCAGATGATCTGCCAGTGCTTTAAATACATGTAATAGTAAACTGGAAAATACGAAGAGAAGGGAGATCTTGTATTGGAAATGTTTTTCAGTTTGTGGGTTACTGCAGTTCATCTTGCTGCAAAGTCATCACACTTGAGAACATTTTTCTTCTCTTGTATTGCTACAGTGTTATTTCAACCGTGAAGTCAAAGACACACCATACTCCTGATTTTCACTCTGCCATGAGACTCTTCAAGAGATGCAAACTGAAATCAATTTACAGTGTTGTTTTATTTCCTGACATTTCTCTCAGGTCCAGGCCGATTGTAAACATGGCTCCCAACCGCCAGGTCCTAACAGTGGAACCTGAACTGATCAACTTGGAGAGTAAGGCCTGCTCTAAGGACGGGGTCAACGTTACATGGTACTACCAGTTTTCTTGATGAATTGATAATTCTTTCACATTCTGATGAGACCAAAGGAAATGTACAGTAGTTAATCATTTCCACCTTTAAGTGATACATGTACATGGCGAGTGTATCACTCATTTTGCTGTTTAAGAAAAAGGTTTTTTTCTTCTTTTTCCAGCTTTGATGTATCCGTGTGCTTCACCTATGATGGAGTCAATGTGCCAAACCAAATAAGTAAGTTAGTTTATTAACTTTAACTTTTCAAAATTAAGACTGCCACGTGAAAACAAACAAACAAACAAACAAACAAACAAACAAACAAACAGTTTATTTAAAAAGATCCTGGGGTTTCACATGACCAACAGGGTTTTGACCTGGTATGCCCTAGGTTCAAGAATGTGGTTGCCAGGAATGTGTAATAGCAGAGTAAGTTTCATCATAAAACAAAATGACTGCTGCATTCTAGGATTGTAATTCATTAACGCAAACTATGAAATATCTCTGATTTCTTGTTGTTGTCCCCCAGATGTGGATATAGAGATAGCCCTGGATGTGCAGCAGAACGTGAAGCGTGCCGTGTTCCAGAGCAGCAACAGTGCCATGGAACGTTTCGTCGGGTACATGGTCAACAAAGGCTCAACCTGCTCTCTCATACAGGAGAAAGCTCTGATACAGGTAGGTGTGCAGTAGTCTCCATGCAGATGAATTGAGATTGAATGTAGTGTGTGGATGTGGTGCTGTCTGTAGACCAAAAGTGGACAGTTTGTCATGACTGTTAATCATGGTCATCTATTCATTGAGTTTGTCAAAAACATCTCAAGGAATTGAACCCCATGTTTGTTTGTTTCTTAATTTGTTTGTGTTCAACAGAATGACATCCAGGACAAGCTGAACCCCATTGTAGTGCGAGTGATATACAGCCTGACTGCACCAACGAGTGTACAGGTGGGCCAGCTCACACCGGTGCTGAACAACAACAAACCCAGCTTGGAAACACAACAGGTACACATGATTAGAACACACCAATTTGATTTCTCAGTTTTTGGATATCCAACTGCAGTTTTTTTCTGATTTAGCCATTCAGGATATGAATCAACCCCAAAATGCTCATATTTTTCAGGTCAGCATCCTTAAGGATTGTGGTCCTGATGACAAGTGTGTTCCAGACTTGAAGATTGCATCAGCATCATAGTAAGTTCCTTCTCAGAAAAAAAGCTGTAATACATTTTGTTATTTGCAAGAAAAAATGCTGTGAGGCTGACATTTCCTTGAATATAGACTGCAAAAATGTCTAACCCTTGCAAGATGGGGAACAAAGAACAGAAACAGGGGTGGTGAGCGAGTGTGTGTGTGTGTGTGTCAATGTGTGTGTGTGAGTGATTATGTGTGTTATGTTAGTGAATGTGCACAGGTTAGTGAGTGAATATCTATCTAACGTTACCTGTCAGGTAAAATCTCTACAAGCATATGAAACAATAAAAGATATTATAGTTGATGCTACAGAAGAGTGATGAATGTTACTCAAAACATCTGGAAGTTAAATCCAACTTCTTACCTCTCTCCCAGCACCCCGGATGTTGGCGTGTATGTGGGGGACCTGGACACAGAGCTGGTACTGACCGCAGTGGTGGAGAATGTGGGTGAAGGTGCATACGTGTCGACGCTGTCGCTGTCACCGCCGCCTGGCGTGGACTACATCGGTGGGGATATCACGCTGGCGGTAAGGAAACTACGATTTGTTTTGTAGCCCATGATTTGACAAAAATGCAGTGTAAAGCTGCGTGTTACAATATCATGGTCAGAGCCTTGTTACAGGTACTGCCTCTACCTGCAGTACAGATCTTTTTCTTCTTCTTCTGTTGGCTGCTATACGCAGGCAACTGTGAGTTCCTCGTCTATATATAAGCCTAGCCTCTACCAGGCTTCGGACAGCGGCTGGAAAGAGTAGAAATTGGCCAAATAGACAGATATACACACCAGGGGACGCGGCAAACTGTACTCTCTCCCAGACCAATCCCCTGGTGTGTATATCTGTCTATTTGGCCAATTTCTACTCTTTCCAGCCGCTTTCCAAAGCCTGGTAGAGGCTAGTCTAACCATGGGGAGGAACATAAAGTGCATTGACGTATCAAGTACGGATCTCAATCGACCTATTCTAGCTATTATTAGTCTAACACAACAACACCAACACTAAACATGAAACTGGCTAACAGACACTACTCACTTAAAGGTCTCACACTACAGTACCACTCTGGGTCTCATACTTCAGTTCTACAGCTGTATGTTGACACCTGGATAATGGTTATTGTCAGTGATAATCAATCCAGCAGGGTACTGGAGAAGAGTAAGTTATTACTGCAAACTGATTTAACTTTTATTTATCTATTTTTTCATCCCAGACTGGGACCAGTAGCTGTGACCTTCTGGAGGTCGATGGCAGCAAGGTCGTGCAGTGTCCTCTGGGAAATCCATTTCAAGGTCGTGCAACAGCCATGCTGCGTTTCTCCACCCTGTCGCTTGTAGGGGCAGACGACAGTCTCACCTTCCTGTTCTATGCTAACAGGTAGGTCATCACACTGATTCTAAAGCAATTTCATTCAATTGGGGGAGAGAAGGGCTTAAAGTTTATTCATTACGCAAAAGCACATTAGTGTCAACAAGTTTATCATACTCCCATACAGAAGGTAGCAAGATACATTAAATTAAATAAGATACTTAATACTTACTTATCCACTTCGTCCCTGGCACGTAAGAAGCTCAAGCCTCTAAGCAGCAGGCACCATGACAGCTCCTCTGATGAAAACAAAATTATCATAACTACTTGGTAAATTTCTAGCCATGTTCTTAATTCTTGGTGTAACAAAGTAGAAACCACCTTTTTGTCCCACTAAATGTTTTTTTTGGCCATGGCATTTCAGCACTAATGAGGAGGATGCTGCGACACTGGCAGACAACACACTGGAAAGGGCTGTACCAGTTAAAGTCAAGACTGCCGTCTCCCTACTGGGGTGAGTTTACAAATTCAACATTAATCAATGTCACAAGCATGAGAGATTGCAGAAGTAGGCTACATTGATATTTGTATGGACTTAACTAATACAGGAGGTAAAACACACCCCTATGTTCTGACACCTCCTATGTTCCAACAACCCTAAGTTCCAACAACACTAATGCTACTCCAGTATTACTGAATGTAGGGGCATTGGAAAATAACATGTTTTTTTACTGCTTTGCTTGTACATGTATGTCAGGTTGAACTGTGATGATTTCTCAATTCTTGTAACGATGTTTCCCCAGAGCATCCATCCCTGAGCAGGTGGTGTTCACCAAAAGGACAGACAGGCCCAGCCCCATCACCAAACAGGTCGACGTGGGGCCGGAGGTCACACACAACTATGAGGTCAGCACTGCCTTCTCTTCTTTCTTTCTCCCTTTCTCTCTCTCTCACTCTCTCTTTCTCTCTACTATCTCACTCACTCCCTTCTGTCCTTCCTTACAACCTTCCTTCCTTCCTTCCTTCCATCCTTTCCTCTCTGCATTTCCTTCATCCCATCACTCTTTATCATCACTCCTCTGTTTATTCCAGAATTCCTTCTTCCTTCCTTTCTTTTGTCCATCACTCCTTTCCTTCAATCCTACCTTCATTGAATGTCCTTCATCTTCTACTTCCTTCTATCCCTCCTTTCTTTCCTTCAAGCAATCTGTTGTGGAAAAAGTGGGGCAATTTCCTGATTCATTGAAGCTGTAGACATATATGTCTTTCCTGTTATGCCCAGAACTTTTCAGAAAGCTAAGCTGCATAGAGAAACCTTATTTTCTATTTTGTGACTCTTTTACAGATAAGGAACAGTGGTCCCAGCGACATTGGAAGTGCCAAGCTGACTATCATGTGGCCCTTGACACAGAAAGATTCGGACATCCTGGACAACGCCTACATCTTGTACCTGCTGGACGCAAGTGTGACTCAGGGTCAAGGGCAGTGTGTGGTCAAAGGGTCAGGGGTCAACCCAGGAGGACTGGTATGCATTTTATTTTATTTTTTTTAAAATTCATTTCCAGAGCAAGTAAGAACAAAATAACATTCAAGAAGGTAACAATAATGATGCAAAAAGAATCAAAGAATTAGATAAAATTGAAGCATGCACTTGTACAAGATCACAAGTCAATCAACTAAAGCAACCTGTCTGTCTTGGAGGTAAACTAGTCTTGTAAAACTGACAAATATGTTTGCCCTTGTGTGGATGGCATTCAGCACCAAGGACAGGTATGCATGGATATGCTTTTACTTAGATATGTGTTCAACTGTATAAAAGTCTCAACACTGTGATATACAATACAGGAGGCTCCCTCAGCTTCTGAAGCAACCACCTCGGCCTCCAGACGCCGGAGGCAAGCAGAGACAGACGACGGTGCAGATGATGGGAGTGTCACAGATGCTGAGAAACAGACGGCACAAGCCACTACCTTGGTACAGTATTCATGCTTATATGAGATTTTGCCAATAAATTACTGTAACTCACCAACTTTGATCTATTACTGAAAGAAAACACCACATGATTCAGGGATGAAAGTACTGAAAAAGAAAAGCTATGAAACTCAGCCAGCAGGAGCTGAAATATTGCTGAATAAAATTTGTGGTTGCGTGTGAAGACAGAACTTTACTACTAATGTTAGATAACTTACTAACCTGCTGAAACTATTCACAGACTTCTAGGCAATTCAAACTCTACTACTGGATGAATTACGGAGATTACTTCTGGACATTTAGAGTGACATCCATCACTCTTCTTCAGCACTGCTTAATTGAACTAACAGAATGAGAACTTTCCTATGAGTATTGTTATCCTGGTTGTCCAACATTCATCAACGTATTCACAGACTTTTCGGTTCATGTTTTGTTGGTTCTTTCCCAGGACTGCTCAAATACAGACTGTGTGGAGATAGAGTGTATGATTGGTACACTGAGCCGAGGCAGTGCTGTGGTGCAGGTCAGGGCACGGCTGTGGGAGAAAACACTACTGGATGTGAGTACAGTGTATACATGCTAATAGCCTACATTAACATAGTATTACCTGCTAGGTTACATATATCCGCCACTGTGAAAGACAGTATGTTTCAGTAATCTCTAGTGACTTACTAAGTGCAACAACTCCCAGGTATACACAGTTTATATATGCAGGAATGCATTTTACTGGGGGACCTTGCATTGGGGATCTGTTTAGATGTATTTTTCAGGATGGCAGATATGGTCTTTCTTTTAGTGGCAGAACTCAGCAGCTAGCAGCAAACTGTACACACTGGTAGTTGAAAAGACTTGGGGTAGTCTGTGATACTGAGGCCTTAAAAAAATACTGATTTACACCAGGCACTTATAAGTAATTCTTATGTTCCCCCCAACCAGGCAGGGTACCAGGAGACGAGAATAGAGACCACAGCAAAGCTGGAGGTGGTGCAGCTGCTCCCGGCCTCCCTCACTGCTGACTCCCTCCCCACTGCTACACACAAGGTACAGTCCAGGCTTAACAATCTTTATTTCACCCTGACAATCTAGTGCTGGCTATGACAACAATTTCCTCCTGTTAAAAGGTTCAAGGCTGTGTGCCCACAACTTATGCAAGGTGTGATTCTTTTCCAAACTGCCCCTTTTTTTACCCCAGTTTAGTATATCCTAAGTGACACACCATTACTGTGTGGCCTCCACTTGTTGTTGATTTAAATACACAAACTAGTTTTGTATGCTGACATGTACATTTGCCTTGGATGGTGTTCAGCACCAAGGACAGATACACATGTATATACCTTTAGAAATGTGTTCAAAAATGTTTACCTGCAAATTAAACAATGAATTTGTTAGGAAAGCAACAATATTAGTGTACTGTAAATTATCTTTAAGTTCACAAATGTATGTATCTTCATATGTAGATAAACACAGCAACATTGAGAAGGTTAGATATCCAGTTAAAACATAACATTACAATGAATACAAAAGAAATCAAGCAACTGGATAAATTCTCTGAGTCAGTCATCAGCCACTGATTAAAGATAAAAGAAACATCTAACTCCTCAGAGTTTATTTACTTGAAGAGTCACACGTTTCAGACCGTATCCAATATCAGTGACACTAATGAAAAATAGTAGATGCTATCTGAAACGTCCAACTCCTCAGAGAATTTATCCAGTTGCATGATTTTTCTTGTATTACGTAACTAAAGACAACTGCTTGTTATTTCTCACCAGGTGACAACCACGGCCAATCCGGAGACCGTTAGCGTGACGCCGGGCTCCATCCCCATCTGGATCATCGCAGCGGCTGCAGCGGGAGGTCTGCTGCTCCTCATCCTCATCATCCTCGTCATGTTCAAGGTTCGTTTGTCAAGTCCAACTTTTAAAGATAATATCACACAGAAAAAAATTAGTTATTGTATTATAATTTGGGCAGTAAAGGGCAGTTCTACCTACTATACAGATGCAGATAAAGAATGCATGAGAAAGTCCTTTACTTCACTCCCATTGGAGCACAAGGCTAATTTCAAACATGATATCACACAAAAAAATCAATTGTTGTGTGTGGCCTTACATGTGCCTAGTATACAAGCAATATAATAACATGTAATTAATGACGAGTGTTGTTTTCGTCATTCCAGTGTGGTTTCTTTAAGAGGAAGAAGCCCACGGAGTACCAAGCAGTCAAACAAGAGACAGCGGCCAAGAGACACAGCAAAGACTTTGAAGATGCTTAAGTTTCTACATATGTGACATAACGGGGCTTCACAAACTTGGTTTTATGGATGTTGCCAAATCTGCTGCATTAGATATTAAAAAAAGTTTTGCTCTTTTTCTAGATAACTCTGTAAAGCAATTTCACGATTGTTATATAATATCATACAGCTAAATGATATTGACCAATGAGAAGACTCCATTTTGCCATAACTACCGGCCATTATTACTCAATATTGACTACTTGTGAGCTTTCCACATAAATTCACATGGAGCTGAGCTGTCTGTGACTTTCAGAAATTTTCTACATAATACATGTACACCGCACTGTCATAGACTTAGATAAAGTTAAGCTATTGATTCTATCTTATCCTTCGAAATTTAATGTGAAATAAAAACTACACAAAGAACATATTCTCGTCTCTTCTATGTGGTACTGTGGGAGCTGGGGCTATATTTTGTCAGCTGTTCTTTGGAAAGTTTGGGCAAATCCCAGGGACCCCAGCTTACCCTACTCTTTCCCCACCCCTACTCTTAGGCCCTCTTACTGTCAATTTGATGTCATAGTTTGTACCAAGGAGCTTCAATACAAAGCCTCTTCGACGAAAGGAGCAATACCAGAAAGGCGTACTATAAAATGTCGCAGAAACACGCATAAAACAATGACTGAGTCGATCCTTACTTACCTCTGCTTTGAGGTACCGTCCACCACCGCCACCTTGCAGGTTTATTTAAAACTGCAGGCCAGGAAATTTTTGAGTCGGTAGCATCCAAACAATAAATGAATTTTTCATTTACAGCATTCTCAAGTCATATTGTTATAAGTTCGTAATTTTATGACCTTAACATAAATTTTTTAGTTATTATCTAGTCTATTTTGATCGTGTATATTTATTCTAAGCTCAATTTGGTACTAGATTGTTATTTGCTTTGCGTACTGATGCTGCCATATATGATGGAAAGAAAGAAAGCGTGATTCGGGCGTTCTTCCCCGATTTCCTATCTCAAAACCAACATCTTCTGTCCTTAGTAGCAATCTGAGACGATAGCAAATCATGTCAGGAGCATCTAATAGTTCGTCTGATCCAAGAAGACCCAACAAAGTGGTCAGGTGAGGCTACGGGAAATGATTTTTTGCTTGAAGTGCATGTGGGGAGGGGGGCAGGCTTTTAAAAAATTACCAAATTTGTGTATAAATTTGTTGAAGATACATACACGTTCACATGTTTACAATCTTCATCATATTTGTGGTTCTATCTGTCAAGGACAAATATTGGAGGGGATCAAAATACGACACTGAATTTTAGGAGGGTAGACTACTTGTGGTAAGATCATGAAGTTAAAATAATAAATTATTTTAACTTATTTTAACTTCATGGTAAGATAATCCTCAAAAAAATTGAATTTGAAATTCACTTTAGATGTATTTTTCTAATCCCAGGACTCATGATGTTTGTTTGTTTGTTTGTTTATTTGTTTGTTGCTATTTTGTGTAGGTACAAGCCCCCATCTCAGGAGCGTCTTGACGACCCGACACCAGACTATATGAACCTGCTGGGGATGATCTTCAGCATGTGTGGACTGATGATGAAGGTACATCAGGGCAGGACAGGCACATGTTATTACATTTAGAGTACAAGAAATAGTCATGCCTTCAAGTACCATAGTTATCAACCAAGGATTGAAGTGTTCAAAAACTCATTTTTTCCTAGAACTATCGTAGAGTGGAACTCGCTGCCACCAAGTACAGTAGGAGCATCATCACTAGATACCGGTAGCTTTAAACAATGTTTAGAGTTAGACGTTCAAAGGTTAGGTGCAACAAGTAGCCAGTGTAATGTAGCCAGCTACAGCCAAACTGTATCTGTACCGGTATCTGTATTTATATAGCCGGTATAACCGCCCTTTGGCGTAACACACCAGAAACTGCCTGCGAAGCTGGTGTGTTACGCTGAAGGGCGGTTATACCAGCTATACAGATACAGATATGGACACAGAATGTTGTAGTATTGAAATGCATACCGTTGAATCATTCTCAATCCTGCTTGTATGTTTGTCTGCCAGATGAAGTGGTGTGCCTGGGCTGCTGTCTACTGTGCCTTCATCAGTTTTGCCAACTCCAGGTCATCTGAGGACACCAAACAGATGCTCAGTAGTTTCATGTGAGTTGCCATGGACACTAGAATGTTTGTCTATTGTTGTGATGTACAACTAGTATCATCTATTCTATCATCTCTAAATATCTATCATAATTAAAAAAACTAAGTATCCATCTAGGGCTTGAAATTCATTTTTGGAAATAGGTGCACTGAAGCACCTAGCCTAAAAATTTAGGTTCAGAGAAAAATGTGGGGGCACAACATAAAATAAAGTAGGTTATCAGCAAAACCCAATTAAAAACCTTACTGCTCTTCTTCAGAGTTCAAATCAAAGATTCTAATTAAAAGCTAGCTTCAAAATTGTAAACAAGTAATACAACAAACTATGGTTATATTATTTTTTCTGACACTTATCATGTCAAGAATATGCTATAATACTAGTGTACAATAGTACAATGTACCTTTTTCATAGTTCATGTGTACAACCCTACATTGTGTAACCTGTTTGCTTTTTCTGCTGTAGGTTGTCCATTTCTGCAGTGGTGATGTCCTACCTACAGAACCCACAGCCCATGCAGCCTCCATGGTGACACAGGAGCAGCCTTGTAGGACACACTTCAGCAATACATGGTGCCATGGCTAGCAATGGCATCAGCAAGAACTTGATCGCTTCAAACCCCAATTCAACCTATGGGCCTGGTCATGTACATCATACAATTATAATCATCAAACATTGCAAATGGAGGACATTCTTGGGATAGTCATGCATGTGCCCTGAAAAATCCAGCTGTCTTGTTATGGAAAAGGCTGCCTTAGATCCTTCTCTGCAGCAAGAATGCTAGTTGGAACAAACTCATGACTGGATCAACATTTGAGCCCCAAACATACAGAATATGAAGTGTCTGGAACTGCCTTTTTTGTCGTCAGATCCTGCATGACTTTATGATATTTTAGTGCTTGGTAAGCTTGTGAACAATTGCAAAACTTAATTTAATAGCACACATATACATACATATGTAAGTGACATAAGAAACATGCAAGGCATGTACAAACCTCTCTTAAACTCAACAATGTTACAGGAGACATACCATTTTCAATGTTATGAAGTTCCCTCATTAATTTACCATCACTGATATTAAACTTCCCTCTATGAAGTTGTTTTGTCACATTACATTTGACTGGTAATCTCTGTATGGAAAATGACCAACATTTTATGAAGATAGACAAATTGGAATGAGGAAAATGTGAAATCTGTTGCAAATTTGATTACAGTACAGTAGTTGTTACATTGTAGATGACTGTGATTTTGGTAGTGACTTTTCAGCAAATAAATATTTTATTCCCACGGTTTTGATTTGTCTGTCGTGTGTTTTAGATCTACAATGGAAATCTCAAAGTTTTCTAAAGATTCAGATACTAGTACATAATTTTGAATGTTTAACGTATGCTGCCTTTGTGTAGGTTTGGATAATCAGGTAAGGTCAAAGGTAGCCAGGTCAAGGGTCAGTCATTGAATCAGACGTGCACTCGCGAAAAAATATCACTGACAGATCCCCAACTTGTAGACGCGTCCCGATCACCAAGATGTTCCAGAAACCTTTCAGAGTCAAGTCTAAGACTGTCATCCGCGGGTCTGATCGGTAGGATTCATAAAAACGTGTTTTAATATCGTTATTCTTGACGCAAAAGCTGCAGTGTGGGGAGGGGGGCGGAAGATTTTGTTTCGCAATAATTCCCACCTTGCTTAAATTAGTAGTTCCCACCAACCGCTTGTATTAAACGCTGTATGATGTATAAATTATGAAACAGGGGTCCCTCCTGGACAACAGAGCCATTCTTTGACCGTCTGCTATCAAAATACGCCGGCTAACACAGGGTAGCAGTAAAATTTCCTTGGGGGGCATGTTGGCCCTGGAGCCCAGGAGCTGGCCTGTGTAGACCCCTGGAAACAGTCTGGCATCCAGGCTAGATAATTTTCCGAAGCTATAACAGGTTTTCATATGAACAGGAGGAAGCTTCGAGCAGATGTAGGAAAGGCCCTTCCCTCGCTAACAGAGGAACAGCTGGCTGAACTGGTGCCCAACAAGGAGGACATGTCCACCATGAAGGTCTACACACACTCCGGCAAGAACGTCACTGTCTACTGTCTGGGGAACAACCCTGTCTTCTTTGAGCTGGACAAGAATGTCTTCCCCACAGGTCAGAGAAAAGATGTTTTCATCAAGGTATATTTTAACACTAAACTATAGGTCACTGAACTGAAGACTACAAAATTTGAAGTCATTTCAAATGTTGTATTATCAATTTATTATATATTACATCTATTATATATGAATATAACATTACATTACATTACATTACAAATATGTCACAAATATATTACTAAATGCCTGTGTTCAGTCTATTAGTATTAATGTTATAACTAATAGAAGTCACAGTACTGAATGTTTGCCCACAGCCACTCAGAAATGACATGAAGTGAAATTTGTATAGTTATAAATGATTTACAACACAGACATCACTTCTAGACTTTTAACAGCTTTCTTCCCCTCCATATTCCCAGTGTACACATTGTGGAGAGTACCTGACATGTTACCTTGTCTCACCACCTGGCCACCTGTACTCAAGAACCTCTGCGGAGGGGCAGGTCAGTCGCTCTTGTTTTCTCGAACTCTTCCTCAAAAGTCCCAATAAATGTCTGTGCTAGCTTAGAAAAAGAAGCCAAACTGGTTCATTTGGATGTCACAGTAGTCTACCAGGGATGGCCTTGGCTTTGTTTGCTATTCGTTTCTCTCATTTCACTAATTTCAGTGTTTGTTTGACCTACATTGTAATAAGGTGATTCACAATTACGACTGCGCATGCCCAGCATCAAAGGCAACGGCCCCCAAAACGTACACAAAGGACGTCAGGACATGTATAAAGCATGGTCTGACGGGTTTTGTTTACATCCTGGGGGCCTTTACATTTGACACTTAGGCACGTACAGTCTTGTCGTAATTGTGAACCTCTGTATATGCTGACACTACAAGTTGCTATCCTTTTCTATCATTCACAAATTTCAGTGTTTGTTTTGACTGACATTGTAATATGCTGAGTGCTGACACTACAACAAGTGTTACTACTGCATCATTACTGAACTCACCTGTAACTTTTCACTCTCCATCCAGACCTGATGTTACCGGGGGTGATAGAAGGAGAGGAGGGTCTTCCTGTGATTGACAGGAACAGACTGTGTGCCATCTCACTGCTGGGAAACAGGTAACACTCTTCATAAAACATGAATTTTTTTCTACAAACTCTAGAACTACCAATGGCTGTAATGTTGCTGGTCACGACAAGTTCTTCCTTTTCTTCCTACACTCTGGTTTACTTACTACTAGTATTGAAAAAGTCAAAACAGGTTGAATATCTGACTCTTGTCATCCTTCCTACCTCCCCCCTACCTCCCCGCCTCTTCCTACCTTCCCCACTTTCTGCCTCTCCCACTTTTGCCCACTTCAGACACACACAGACAGTCCAAAAACAGTATCTCCATTTTTCATGGAGATAAAAAGAGTAAGCCAGTATGAGTAGATCAAGCCTTACAGTCTAGTTTCTGGGTTGACATTGTGAAAGGTGATAGGTGTTATGTCAAGAATTCCACAAGTGTGTATGAAAGCACGTCGGCAGAACGTACTGCGCCTGAGCAAAACCTGGATTTTTGGTCAACGTTGCATCAGAATTTTGCCTGTTGCAGACCATATCTTTTTCTTCACAACATTTGAAAACTAAAGACGGGATGTCACCCTTATATACGCGAATTCGACCTTATATGAGACGTTCTGCCGAAGTGCTATGCACAATACATTACGGGTTTTGCGCAGGCGCAGTACGTTCTGCCGACGTGCTGAGCATGAATGAATCAAAGAATTGCCCCTTGCCCTGTCCTGTAGAGCTCCGGTTGCTGTGGGCAGGACCACCATGTCGTCAGCCCAGATGGTGGAGTGTGGCATGAAGGGGAAGGGAGTCACCGTGCTGCACACCTATCTGGACCAGCTGTGGTGAGGAACAGCTCTTTATTAGCTGGGCTCCACCAGGCCTTCCTAAGAGGTTTGGATTGCAGGGTTTGGCCAAAAAATAGGGTCAATGGCCAGGGAAGCGGGTCCGCCATTAGGGTTTCATATCCCCCTCAAAAATGAACTCTACAGTAGCCAAACTCCCCTGGTGAATTATTCTCCATATTTTCCTAAATTTTACTGTTTTTGAACCTGCGTTGTTAGTCTGGTGGAGACTAGCTCATTAAACTCAAACTCTCTTTATGTTAGAAAACAGTTGAACGCTTTGGCTGACCTGCTTGGAGTAAGTTCAGTCTTAGATAGACAAGCACACATCCAAGTTTTCTCCTCCTGTGCAGGGAACATGGTGACCAGACCCCCCTCCCCACTATGGCTACCCAACAGTCCTGTCCTGAAGGTCATGTAGCTGACCTTGACTCAGAAGACATGACCCCTGAGGAACAGGAGCAAGGGGAACTTGGTGCTGAAGCCTCAAGCACCCCAGACAATGTACCATTAGAAAACCTGGTCTTAGAGGATGACCTTGGTGATGAAGGTGACAGTGATAAAGAAACTGACCTTGATAATAAGAACAGTGAAGCTGCTAGAATGAGAGATGATGGGGATGAATGTGGAGAGGAAGAAGGAGAGACAAGACATGATGAGGAGGAAGAGGAGGGTGTGTCTCCTGTTGGTAAGACTGGCCAATCTCTCTCTAGAATTCATCCTTGCCAAGTAAACAGGAATTATACAAATTTTATGGAATATTGAATGAACCTTTGAGCATTTTCAAAAGGGTATACGTACCAACTACTGGTATGGGTTTGTGTTTAGGGTAGAAAATATGACAGCAGTTATACAAATGTTACCTCCATTAAAAATTATCTTCTTGGTTACATGTATATAACATTATATCCTTCTATTGTCTCCCCTCAGACCAGATGGATGCCATACTGTATCAGTGCTTCCTTCATGCCCTGAAGACAAACGTTAAGAAGTCTGACCTTCCGCTCCTTACAAGTAAACTCCTTAGAGGTCACATGCAGCCATGTTGGTATGTTTAACTTCAGTTACCATGACTTCAGGATTGATGAGTTTTTGTGGTAGAATAACTTTTTAGCTGAACTAAATATTTGCATGCAAGGTCCCAAATGTAACAATGTTGAAAGGTTACAATTCATGCTTTTACAATTAGAAAAAGTGAAAAAAACATGGAACCTGTTTAGTTTGAATATTTGCCTCATTGAAATTTATGTTTTAGAGGAGCCATGAAACAAATCCTCCACAAAATTGTGTTCATTTTCTGTTCTTCACTGTTTGTTATAGCCCTGCTGAAAAGTCTCTTGATCTGAAGAAGTCAAGTTATAAAAAGGTAAGGTTTGATGGTCGAGGATTGCATATCTTATTTCTCTTTTGCTAAACTTGACTCTTTATGAAATTTTCACTATATATTTGAAATCCATACTGTTGTAGTCACATAATTAAGCCTAATTTCTTGTCTACAGCTGACCAAGTTCCTTCAAGCAATGCAGACTCAGAGGTTGATCCAGGTCAAGGAGCTGTCCAAGGGGGTAGAGAGTGTGGTGGAGGTCAACTGGGGTCACGAGGAGTAAGATACTTTTAGCTGTCTAATCATACTCTAATGTATACATGCAATAATCACATATTTTAAAAAGAGTTTGCTTTTTTTTGTGCCAGTTGTACTAGACCTGAATCCTGGGCTTTATATTTTCTATCATGGTATTGCACTGGGCACTTTCTAAGGCGAAATACCACTATAATTGGGGCATATATTAAGACAGAAGGTACCTTAACTGTACATCCAGTAAAGTGTAAGGCTTTTAACATTGTGCCCTCTAAACTCGCAAACTGCGACCAGATTCTTAGAATAAACAGAAGACTTATGCCCACTTGCTCATGGTGATTTTTACCCTTGGGCTTTCAGACTGAAGAGTTTTGAAGTCCCTGACATTGAGCTGCCAGCAGACAAGGTCAACGACCCGGGAACTGGTGCCGGTCCGACCTACCAGCCTCCGGAAGTGGTGGAGATGTACAGTGTGACGGGCAACCTGGCACCGCTGTTTAAAACTGCAGGGATTCGGTCAGTTCACTCACACATACACTCTTCTTCTGAGCCTTGCAGTTCCTGAGGCATACCAATAAGTAGTGAAAAGGGTTAGACATTAGACTTTCTTAAGTACCTTATCTGTTTATTTTTCTAGAAATGCAGAATACTGTCACAATCAGCATTTTTAATTGCCATTTATTTCAATTGCCTTTTTTGGCCAGCAGGTTGACTCACTCTTAATCATTTCTTTGTCTGTACATGTATTTTCCAGGAAAGGCCACGCCCTGTCTGGCCAGCAAGTCCGTGAGTTCCTGACCCAGTATGTGAAGGAAAATGAACTTGTGGATCCCAACAACAGAAGGTAAACATGTGTGTACTACAAAAACATCTGCTGTGTTATTACTTCATTCCCAAGACTTGTCTGCCTGTATGAGTGTTTCTGAGACTTGCATGATACAAAAGATATCAAACTGGACCATAATATCTGGTCTTCATCTATCTAACCTTCAAAGATATATCCTAAGAGTTACGTTCTCTGTCTTAGGTTTGTAGTAGTCGACCCGTTGCTGTGTGATGCCCTAAGACAGAAGGGAGAGAACTTGACTCACCTTGCCTGGGAGGACCTCTTCACAAGGTGAGACTTTTAGGTGTTTGTCAGAATTATGTTAACCTGTGTCAGCCCTGACTGTAAGGTTTGATCCACTCACACTGGGCATACCACTTCTCTTCTTCTTAAATGTTCTGGAGGAGTGGCTCTGACTTGATGGGTGAGAGAGGATGGTCTACATCTGAAATCTTATCCTCTAGGACCAAAGATGGGGTACCACCAATCAAGCATACATTGTAAAGATCTAAAAAAAACATATTGCATCCTGCCTTAACAGTGGCTTGCTCTGTTAGTAAGAAGTGTGTGTAAGGGGGTGAAGTCTGCCATCTCCAATAGGCCAGCTGTTGCATCCAGAACCATGCTTTATTCAGAACCCTACTCAGGCACGGTTCTGGATAGTCCATGTGTATCCAGAACCATGTCTAGGGAAAATCTACATCCTTGGATACGCGGGAGACTATCCAGAACTGAGCCTGATCCCTACCCTCACCCATTTAGGCATAGAACTAGATACATAGAGCATACAACACGGTGTATTCCGTATTGCCCGAGGTATCGGCCCGACCGCGATCCGACTCGCGGGAGGGCCGGGACCGAGGGTGATGCGGAATACACCGTGTTGTATGCTATTTATATCATACCCACCTTAGAAAACACGTCTTTCAATGCGAAATGAGCGAAAATTTGGTGTCCCTAAACAAACAAAACTGCTCAACATCCATTCCAACGTTCGAATCCTGTATTCGAATTTTCGAAAGCGGCGCACACGGTTGGGGCGAAACGCGTTCGAATCGTTCTATAGAAGCCCGTTTTATACACCCGGTCGTACGGGAGAATACAACACGGCCGGGAGCACTGTTTCGCCGCCCGGGTATGATATAAATGTAGGTACGGTGCAGGATGCAGTACCAGCCATGTGGGTAAGGGGGTGAAGTCTGCCATCTCTGATGTTCCCTACTCTCCCCCCAGGTGTTGTGATAAGATGTCCCCGTGTGCCCAGCTCATCTTTCCCGGCCAGCCGCCCGTACTGAAGAAAGGCAAACTGGAGCCGGTCGATGTTCAAGTTCAGCAGAGGTCCGGCAATAAGAAGGTAATATAGGGGTCATCTCATGTCTTACTCAAAACTGGTCACTTCCAATCATAACATTTTGCAAATGTTACAAATCTAAGAGTTTGAAAACATGGAATTTTGAACATGGTGAACTTGAAATTTGGAAATGCCATGAATACAAAATAATCAAAGCAACTGGATAAATTCTGACATTTCAGACAGCACCCGCTATCTTTTCACTAGTGACAGGGAACTTAAATCAGTTGCTTGATTTATTTTGTATTATGTAATGTTCTACCAGTGTAAAGGACATGTACATATGTATGTTTTATATTTGGTATCTTACCTGCTATTGTACACTTTAGATTTGAATAAACATGAGATTTGAATAAACATGTAGAATAGAACCCTCAGAACCTTCATTCCAAGACATGTGACCTCACCTGTCCAGGTAACCCTGATCTACAACCTGGAAGGGTTTGGGATCCAGCCGGATACCTTTGCGCACCTGTTACAGCTGCGGGTTCAGGCCAGCACGGCTGTGAACCCAGCGCCAAACAGGAAGGCAGGTGTGCAGGTGATGGTCCAGGGCAACCAGGTGAACACTGTCGCCAAGCTTCTCATAGGTGAGGCTACAAAACAACTGGGACTCTCGGATTTTCTATTTTTGTTTTCGGTGTTCTCATTATGGTAGTGGCTTTAACTAAATAACTGAATGGATGGTTCTGTGTTGTTTTCAGATGAGATGAAGCTACCAAAGAAGTTTGTCCAAGGCATGGAGAAGGCTGGTAAGAAGAAGAGATGACAACACTGCGCCATTGTCTAGAGCTAGAGAAAAACAATGCTTCTTTTCTTGTGTTGCAATACCGGGCAGAGATAACAAAAAGAAACTACAATGCATGTTATGAATTGCATATCATAAGTGTTTTCAAATGAAATAATAACCAAAAGATGTCCGAAGTTACTGGTTGTTTCTGTGGTCTTCCTTGAAAGTCTTCTCAATCAACTAAGTCTTCTCAACCAAGTACTATCATTAGTTCAACATCAATAACAATACAAAGATTATTTGGGTGTTGTTATCCAGTTTAATAAATAAACAGAGTATAATGATATTCGAAAATAAACATGGTCATCATTCCCAACCAGAGCACCATTGCAGTTCCTTTCCAACAAGTGAACATTTTTTAAACCCATTTGAGTACAAACCAGAGCATTTTACTGCAATGCACCTTTGGGTAGCTCAAACTTGAGCCATCACTTAAATCTCTACCATGTGTTCATTCTAACAGTGTAAAATATGGACACCTCTTAACCTACAGTAGCTTACGTTGGACAAAAAGTCTAATCATTCTGAGAACTTATTGCTTGTGGCAAACCATGGGAAAAGTCACAAAATGTTGCTTCACTCTACAAACCAGATAGACTACCATGTTTTAAACATCTACCATGCTCTGTGTTTATCTTAAGTATGTTTGCTTCCTACTGTCTCTAGCGTTCTGACATCACAAGTTAGACAATAATACAAAGTTGTAGCCTGTTACAAGACGCTATAAACACTGGAATGTGTGATATAAAGTCTACGATGACCACAAGCACTACTATACAAAAGCTAACATACCACAGTTACTGTGGCTAAAGCTACCATAAAAACACATACATTGCAACCATACAAAAATAGCTTTGGGAATATTCAAATTCGTTCTACATTCGTACATGAAGCGACTATCTGGATTAGAAGAGTTCATTAACTGTACAAAATTATCACGTGGCAACACAGGATACGTGGGGAAAAGACAGGCAGCAATGTAAGTTCATTACACATTAACAAGCCTGGCTACTGGTTATCGAGAATAGTTAAAAATTATTCAATAATGCTGGTGATACAAATGCAAAACTTTCATACAAAATGACGAATAACTGGCGTTACAACTGACGTACTTGGTACAAAATCACTTACAATGTGCTTTGTTCTGACCTGGGGACATGTGAATTTGTCGACTTGTTTTTAAATTTCAGCAACATAACAACTTCAAGACATGAGCTTGGACCACAAAACCACAACTGTCCACTACACTCTGACAAAGCCGACATGTGAAGCTCTTTGTCCGTACAAACATCATGACTGCCATTCTCTCTCACTCTCTCTCCCTCATATCACGTTTAAATCTACATACATAAGCATTTATACACAAGTTGTGTGGAGGTGGTACGGCCGACACAAGTACACAACACTTACGAGTTGTACTGCATTCTCAATCCTTTTTTTAACCACTCTGGGATACATACATGTACACTTGACAGCAGTTATACCAGACTATACGTTTCCCAGTTGACGTACAAATGCACATATACCATGAAAGACCCCGTAAAACCTTATCCGACCACAGACAGCACCAATATTTACAAGTGGAAATGCCGACAACTCACAAACGACAAGTTGCCCCCAACCACCCCGAACCGTGTGTCGGAACCAGCCTCTACTCGTTCTTGTGACAATAGAGGTCTTTTAGCTGTTTCAGTTCCTCAATCAGAGCCTTGTTTTGCTGTTCAAGTACAGCCACGCGATTTTCCAGACACTTCACATACTCTTTCTTCTTCTTCCGGCACTCCCTGGCTGCCACTCTGCACGGTTAACAAGAATACGAACATGTCAGGATATTTGCGTCTCCCCAAACGTGTGCACAACACACAAACCCTTTCTCTACAGTGGACATGTGGATGGACAGACTTCTTCAAGATTTTTGTCTATTTTGCACCAAAAATGCTAACTTTTCTTTCTTTGCCTTCTCGGAAGTACAAAATCCTACGGCTACTCTGTCTCTGTCTTGTGACAATAGAGCTCTTTGAGGGACTTGAGCTCTTCGATGAGGGTTTTGTTCTGCTGTTCCAGGACGGCCACGCGAGTTTCCAGGCATTTGACGTACTCTTTCTTCCTCCGTCGGCACTCTCTTGCTGCCTCTCTGTTGGTCGACCAGAAAGGTGAAGCAATATTGTAAGAGTCCGAATAAAAACGCTAAAGAGCTTGCAGCGAACAGGATTTTTCAACAGGCTAGAAAGGCCATCATTGGTGTTGAAGCATTGCAAAGACGAAACGAGCTAATCAAGAAACAAACTTAAGAAAAATTAAAAGACAATGTTATTACAGGAGATTGGCAAGCAACACGGTTAAAATCTCAGCTAAGAGGGAGCAAAAAACAGCTCAGAAAAATTCCTTCAAACTCTTCAAGTCAAAAGACAACGTTTGAGGTTAAACAGAGAAGACTGCAAATCGTCATGAGACACGTGTACATGTGCTTCTATTTCATGTTATAACAAACATTTCCACAACCAGCAGCTGCATTAAAAGACAGACAAAAAAGGTGCCGGAACTTTCCAAGACCCTGCCAAGACTCATCCTGGTTGAAGGAGTCTTCATGAATTTTCCAAGACCCTGTTCAGACTAAGACTGGTTTCAAAAGAAACCTCGAAGTTCTTGAAGGACTTGGGCCCAGTCAAAATGGGTGGAACCTAGTTTGTGCAACATGTTTTGGAGTCAGATTACTCTTAATCTAAACAGGGTCTGACAACGTTAGTCAAACATGTGCTTTAGTTGGAATTTCACACTTGTTAATTGTGTTCAGTTGATGGAGAGAGAAGGCAGAGTGCTGGAAAGTGCCGGCCTTTTTGACATTTTACTTTACAACGACTGCTAACGTGTTACCTGAGGCGCAGGTTGGGCACATAAACAGGAGTACTGAAAAAGTACAGACCATTTTTCCTAAGTTAGCTGTTTTTGACATATCTAAAATGTTTGACATATCCAAAATGTTTAGTATATATTTTCTTTCTGAACAAGGAACAAACAGCAGGGTATTTTGAAAACATAGCAGGGTACTTTTGATTTTTTTTTTTTTAAACTGGTTTAACAGATACAGTGATAGTGCAATGAAATATAAACTGGATGTACGCTAAGCGAACCAAACTGCTGGTAAAAGTTAATTTTCTTCTGAAAGTTCTCTTTAGGACAGGTGTGCCCATCCTGTAACGTCAGGTAACAACACAGCAGGCAGCAAAACAAGAAGATGTAGGAAATCATGGACCTGTTTTTGTACCTGTTCTTCATAAGTCTCAGCTCACGCTTCCGCGCTGATTCCTCGGCCAGCTGCTGGGGGCTGGTGATGCCGGTGGGAGTTGCCATGACAACGCCCGCGGGAAGCGAGGACGGGGCTCGGATCTGGTAGGCTTGGACCTCGCCGGCTGGAGAGATGGAAACTGTCGTTTTGAGAGTGAGATGGCCGCGCTCAAAAGCAGCTCAGCAAGGATCGAAAACAAATGCAAGAAAGCAAAACACAACACTAGTCACTTCAGGTTTAGAAAACAAGAAATTTGGAAGTGTTTGAGACCTAACAAATGATGACGGTTGCACTCCAAAGCAATATAGCATAGAACACAACAAATGCCAAGAAAGCAACTAAACAATGATCACTGAATTCTTCCACATGTCTGATGATTTTTGTTGTCTTTTTAATACACGACTTTGATGTCAAATATGTACTTAAGTACATATGCCACGAATGAAAAATTATGTTAATTTATAAAGGAGGATGCTATTTCAGATAGCATGTAAAACTCTACTGTACATCCAAAATGAAATGTAGGATGTTACAAAATGGTTTTTCAAACCATAAGTGACTTGTGTTAAGTTATACTAAGCACTGTAAGTTACAGGCAGGAGGTAATAGGCCACACCAACTTGGTTAGTCATAATTTTAAACCACTCCCATTCTTCTAAAATTCTCCAACAAAGGCAAAGAGATGAAGTAATATGCACACCCCTTATCAACTTAACATTTCCTACATGTACTTGTTAACAAAGCAATCAAACAACTATTGCACAATTCTGGCCTTTAGTACCAACTTCTTCATACAGCACAATACATAAAAAATAAAAATTCCACTTGCACAATGTAATAGTTGGCAATATATATTTGTATCAGATCACTTTCACTTGCTTGTGTATAAGGTACTTCAAGCCTTGCAACTTTCTCTTTCTTGGACTGAATTCTAGGAGAGCAGGATTCCTTTCAAGATATGGTAAAGTCAAATATGTTTCAAGATTATTTAGTTTTAAATCATCTATCTTGAGGCTCTACTCATTTTGAAGGTCATCTGTTTCAACTTTGAAAAGAAATCAAAGTTAGATATAAGGGAAAGGTTGAATCTCTCAACCACGTATGGTATTGCACAAGAAAAACCTCCCTACATTTTCAACAGAACTTTTTCCTGATCCTTTAAAAAAAACAGTCCTGCACACATGATCTACCTTTCTTACATGTGGCTTACACTTTTAGTGGTAATGCATGTGAAACTGCAATGTAACACTCACTGAGGAGGTGTCTTTTGAAACATAATCTCTTCCGTTCAGGTGTCAAACATTTCCTGATGGCACAGGGGCTACATGTACATGCATTAGTGGTATTTTGATGTGGCAAGGACAAGTGTGTCCATTAAACATCAGGAGATTTGCCGTAGATTCGGAAGCGGGAATGTGAAATGTTTTCAAGGGCGCAAGTTCAATGGTTTCCTTCCTTCTTTTAATGCCAGTCAGCTTTACATATCTGACTATTTCTCTTAAAAACAAACGTTCTTTAAATGTCAATGACCCTGAGAGATATCACTACCTTTTCCGGTCAGGAAATGAGCTTCAAGTTTGATAGATTCAAAAGGGTGAAGTAAAAATCCTTGTATTAACCTTTTTAGAGATTGATTTTTAACAAATGATATATACTCATAGTCCTCTCTTGCCCTATAGCTATACTTCCGTTTGAAAAAACAAAACAAAAAAAAACAGCTGAAAGCTCAGGTATACTCAAGCAAAAGGGTTTCAAGACATGATTTGAGCAGGAAACCCACCTGGTACAGTGACGAACTGTTGCGATCCATCCCCTTGTGTGTACTGTACGATGGTCGTACCGGCTGGCATGGCCGCTGCTGTGACTGCGCCCTGACCTGCGTTCGTCATCGTGATTGTCTGCAAGCCCTGCGTGGTCAGTTCATTCTGGTTGGCCGCCGCGATCTGAATGGTTTGCCCCGCTGTTGTTGCAGACAAAAAAGACAGAAATTCACATCAGCAACAAGTCAGCCAATGTACCAAGTTGAAAAGTTTTAGGTAGGTAGGTACCTCAGCGACATGAGTTATTCTAGCACCTCCATTTTCCAATGGAAGAGACTTTATGGTTTGGGGAAAGAGAGAAGAAAAGTAAGACTTTTGGTGCACAAATCAGGCATTCCATCTACACAAATAGCAAACAGGCTCAAAGAAGTTGGTCACGAATCCCTGACACAGCTTGCATGATATTGGAGTTGAAGAATAGATTGTTCTAGACCAAGTACTCATCATCTAATGCCAGGGACGGAACCAGAGAGCTCCTTTCTGCTTAGTCTTTTCTCAGGATGCTGATAGCTAGCCTTCTTTTCCAGTCCTACTTTCTACCCATTTGCCATTTCCACAAGCCACCCACACTCTAAAAGATAGGTCACCCTCACCCGGGTACATTTCGACCTGAATGAATTTTTTTACGAAAACACGACGCTTTGGGCCTTCTCCTTCGTCAAGAAGGTCCTCTTTCGCGTGAACACGTCAAGATATTGTTGTCATCACCGAGACACCGTAATGGCCACTTCTCTTCAAACAGGGTCTTGACATAGGGTCTAACTGTGGAGTGTCTTCAAAAAGGGTCTAATGGTGAAGCTTTTTATTTCTCAAGTGGCAAGGGACGGTCTGGATATGTCTGAATGAAAACCTTTTAATAGCACCTTTTGTACAATGGCCTACACCAGAGCAGCGAGGCACGTGTATCTTCAACCTGATGCGTAGTACTCATCTAGCCTCAGGCTTTACGTCTTTTACGGTCGCTTATTTTCAGCTTTGACGCCATCAAGCACTCCATCAACTGCTGTAGGCTGGAGTGAACAGCTCGTATTTTGAGTCAAGAATATTCCCCATTTTTCTGATGTAAACACTTGAAGCTGGGCACGTGTTGAACTGAAATTGAAAAGGAGTGTAACCCCAAATGCATGCTCGAGATACATGTACTTGCTTAAAATGTTACCTGCAACATTGCAAGCTGTCAGAAATTTTACCCAACCGCACATTAGGAAAACTTTCTGCAAGTTCCCTGTCCTTCCACAACCATTTTAAACCAATGAAGCCTTTAGTGTTTTCTAGCACAGCTTTGCAATAGCTATGAGCAGTAGCAATCCAGGATTTTATGACTGCATAGCTGTGACTGCATGACCGTTCCTTGTTCTTTTCTGAGCTGGTGCATGTATTAGCTACTTCACCTTCACGTAGTTGGTACGACAACTATATAAGTCATTTTGTGCATCATGTATGCATAGATGAAAAGAAGTGTATGGCAGACGACGTCACTAGCCACAGGATACAGTAAGCCTTGCGTAGGCAGTGACACAGCTGGTTTACCGATATCACTCGTGCCATTAAGGCCCACACCATCTCCTTTTCATAGATGGTAAAGCAAAGGTAAAGGTCCTTTTTGAGCCCGTGGGGGCAGTGGGTTGTTAATCCACTGTGTCTTGGGCATGGTATTGGGAGGTGGAGCCCTTCCCTTTCCTTCCATCACATTTTACCTCCCCAAATAAAGTCAGCTTACATTTTACAGCTGGGTGGAGTGAGGGAAGTCAGGTAAAACCAACAAAGTCATTAATTCTTAAGGAGTGTTTTTCTCCCCGTCTCTGCTAAATGCTGCGTTTTCTACTATTTTCTTTAATTTTATTTCGTGCACAGATAAATTTGGTTAGCTTTGCTGTATTTGGTACACCAACTCTGTCTTTTCACCAAGTTATCATGATATTTTTCATGTTCTTTCCAACATAAATGTGATTATAAAAATGAAAAATTTGTCCAGATCTTTTGAATAATTTTGTTTTTGTCAAACTCCAACTCCAAACTCTCAACTGGAGCAAAAAGATCAGCACATGGCTGCTATCCCTAAAACAGAGTTTGAACGGCCTAAAAGCCGCCGTGTGGGCACTACGTAGGTAGGCCGGGGGAAAACAAGCCCCACGCTTTGGCTCGAGTCAACCTTTTACGCCGACCTGCACGTGACTTGGGGCTCTTGTAACATTTACATGACGCCCACAGCCTAAGCCACGTCAGATCCCAGCGTCACGTGCGCCCAAATGGCAAAATGCTTCAGCCTTGCCTTTTCGACACTCAAGGACTATCCAGCTGTCTTTTCATCCTCTCCCCAGGTTTCAAGGAGCTCTTTCCCGTCCTGACCATGAAAGAACTGGGAAAAAAACAACTTCAACATCTATCTATAACCAACCTGCTTGAACTTTGTGCTTTCAGCAGGATTTCAGCAATTTTTTTTGTCTGAAAAACTGTAACAGTGGACAAATGTTTTTTGCAATAAAACATCTAACCTTCATGACTTTTTGTTTAACATACTATAGTGTGGGGGCAGTTACAGATAAAAGGCCTAGATGGCAGGACGTAAGGATAAGAGATAATCTGCTGTTTTTGCGTTCTATGGCACAGCAATGGTTTGAGGTTGACTGCTGTTTGACAGGCCTGTTTTCACAAAATCATACTTCTACTTTGATGGCTCAGCATTTAACTAAACCTCTTGTTGATCTCTAGACTTTGATGGATACAATACGATCTTTTACACTTCCTACATGGGGTCTAATAGAAGGATTCGCAAGTTTTACATGTACACTTTAAAGACATGCCAACAAAACAACGTAAGTAGATGAGCCAAGTTAATGCTATGCAAATTTGCGTCAGCCACCTGATGCAAGTGCTCGTCTGACAAAACATTTTTTTTATCTTCTAGCTTGTGGACGACATTCTTTGGTAACTCAGCTAAAGCGGTTGACGTCAAGTTTTGTGGCAATTTGTTGGTCTTTCCATCCCAAAGCTTGGAAATTACTGGAGGTTGAATGAAGAAAAAAAGCAAAATATGCCTTTCTAAGACAAAAAGTTGTTACAGCGACAATCTCAGCATCATTAAGAAATGGCAAGTGATATTCCCAACCAAAGCTGGTAAAGAGCTTGAAGCAGGCAAAACTAGAGCACATGGTGAGAATGTCTGCCAAGGTAGTACGGTGTTGAAAATTGCCTTCCCTTGCAGCAAGTTAATTCTTGGATGCAAATCTTAAGATCCAAATCGTTTCACAAACATTTACTGTCTCAAGATCCAAATCTTTTCCGAACATTTAAATTAATATCTTGAGCCAAAGCTTATCCATTAAAAAATCCATTCGGAAGTTTTTAGTTATTCTGTTTTAAAAAACAAACAACAGTGACACAAAACCTCCTTGCCAGAAAGCACATTAGTCAACATTTTAACGTGGAACTGGTTAACGTTTTCTTCTAGAACTACAATAAACCAATTAACAAAACCTAGTACTATCTTACCCAACACAAAATACCTAATAAGCTTAAAATGCATCAAGAACATTTTCAAAACTGGCTAAGAACAGTGTAACCAGAACATTTTCAAAACTGGCTAAGAACAGTGTAACCAGAACATTTTCAAAACTGGCTAAGAACAGTGTAACCAGAACATTTTCAAAACTGGCTAAGAACAGTGTAACCAGAACATTTTCAAAACTGGCTAAGAACAGTGTAACCAGAACATTTTCAAAACTGGCTAAGAACAGTGTAAGCTAGACCTGATCTGACTGAACCTGTGATTTTCTTGTAGCTAGAGCTGTCCTGACTAATGTCACCAATGCCCTGGACTTTGCTACTGTCCTGCGTGCGTGTGGATGGGAGGGGAACAGGGGGGCCATAGATGATGGGTAGGTGGGAGGATTCTGTAGGCTCTGTGGGAGAGAGAGCAGCTTGCATTCATGTTTGTCTAGGCTTGAGGGAAATGGTTGCAAAGGGAATGGTGAGATTGCTAGGTGGTGGTTGCTTTGGATCTTCTTGAGAACTAGAAATAGTAGATTTCTATGACCTGTTTCACCCTTGTTTGTACTTACCTTCATCAAATCATCCAACCCACTGCCCCCCAAAAATCCCATACTGTGATTCAAAACCAGTATTTCTGTCTGACTTTTGGAGAAACACTGAAATATGAGCCCCAAAGTTCATTTCCCTGTCCTTCTTACATTTTTGTGATCACCAATTTACAACATGGACATAAGCAATGTGTGTTAAGACAAGGCGATGGAGTTTTTTTTCCAGTACTGCATCAGCAATGAACTGTGAATAAGGATAACAACTTTTACTAGAAGTCCAGTTTAGACAAACAAGTCATTACCTGAGGTCTGTACGTAGCTGGGGATGGTCGTCTGGATAGAGGTGATAGCCGCCTCTTCCTCCTTATCCTCCTCAATCTTGGCTATACCCGGGGCTTCTGCAGATGACAACTCGTTCAGGATTTTCCTGAAAGAAAGAAGCAAAGACTTCTTAAGTTCAAAGTACACATAATTTGCTTTATACTTGGAAGTTGATTGCAAGACTACTATCTGAATCTCTACTGCATCATCAGTAAAGTGAAAAACGAACACTTCAATCTGTACTTGTAGATACTACGTACGCACATTCAAAGCAACAATGATTTGGTTTCTTGTCATTCCGTTACTTTCCAAGGATAAAAAACAAAAGAAAGACGCAGAGGGAGACCTAGAAACACCTACATTGACATTTGACAACCTGATTCCAGTCTGGACGACACAAAAGACATTAGGACATCAATGGAGAACAGCGTGCTGAGGGAACAGCTTTGTACTTTGGTTCGGGTGAGAACAATAAGGAAACAATTACTTGAGCCTTTAAATACGGGGGTACAGTATACACCCACTCTTTGAGTGGGTTAGGGGGTTCTTTAACATAATCAAGGAATGGACATTCTTGACAACCGACGTACAGTCTCGGCCACAAAATACTTCAACTTCTACCGGTAGCGAGCACATTTCTTCAGATGCAAAAGTCTGAATCTAGAAGAACTGAAAAACTGCTAGAACAGGCTGCATTTTTCTAGTTGCACTAACTTAAAGGGAGAACTTTAGGTTAAAGCCGTTTTCCTTATACATATAATAGACACACTAGATCTTTTTAATAGCTTCTGCTGATTACATCAATTTCCTTCCCAAATCAACAACTCTAACTATGAAGTATCCACACCAAACCAAGACTTCATTCTATACAAAACTGTCTTCCTACTTCACAGTATTTCTTGTTTGCAAAAAGAAAAGAACTAACCTATAGGAAGGCCTCCTGGACAGTATTTCTCGCCTTTTCTCGATGTCCGTGCCTGTTCTGACCAGGTGGCCTTCTTCGTCCTCTTCCACCTGTGAAGAAAGTATTGCAGGTGAATTCTGGGGTCTTGTAAGAATAACACCATGCGAAGAATAGCTCGCGACAACACCACATGTTGGTTGTGCGCCTCACAAGTCTCTAGGAGACTAGTAACAGCTGTTTAGGGTGTAGTCTTGTTCTGTAACACTTAAATGTGCAAATTGGCTAAGCCCTATAATGGTCTGTGTTAAAACAGTCCAGCATACAAAGGGGTAGCTAAACCAGTCTTGCTATTCAGGGTGCCGGACAGCCCACCAAAGTAGAAACCTCAAAGCACAATTTTCAGGACAAAAAAAGGAAATACCCTAGTAGACAAAACTTGCATTATATGCAAAAAGGCTATACATTTCCGTAAAACAGTGACCAGTTGTTAGGGTGGCTAAGCTTTTTTGAGGTACAATCTTGTTGGAAATTTTGGAGGTGGAACAAAGAGGATTTTGCATTCCTACAACAGGTATAATTTTCCAAGGTCGGGTCGGCCCGGCTTTTCGGTGGACAATCTTGTTAAAGACGACCAACCAGATTCAGAGTCAGAAGAACAACAAATGAAGTCTGCTAATTGGATGAACCCAGTGCTTACTAGAGCGGCAGAAAACGATTAGCTTCATCGATTGATTGTAATTTTGAGAAATAGTGGCCAGGCGAAAATCTTGTTAATGACAGCCCATCACAAAACCTTGTTACAACACACAAGCGAAATGCAATAAATATCCAGTAGTCCAGTATTTCATTACAAGTAACAGAACAAATAAATGAGTTACTGCTCCACTTTTCCATAACATTTAATTTTTTAAGAACAAGCGACCGCACTTTTTGCGGCACAACCTTGCTGATGGTCAGCCAGATTTAAAGACCAAAAGAACAACATGAGACGCGACACAAAAAAGTCCTTTGAAGAACACAAACGAAGTGAGCTAATTGAGTAATCCCCGTTACGAATAAACTGCGGGAAATGATCGGCTTTACTTGTACGGTCTGTATCTGTCCCGCTGCTTGGATGACTGACTGTTGCGTAGGCTGGATAACTGACTGGACTTGTACCGGTTGGTTGGGGATGGCCGTGGGCACCGCCGTGATCGTGTGGACCACCGTGGACAGGTTCTGAGGCTGGGACGATCCGGAGCTGCTTGGCGAGTCTTCAGACTTGTCGTCAATGCTGCCGTCCATATCTTGTTGTTCACCTGCAGTTTGTAAAAGGAAAAAAAAGAAGAGATAACTTTCATGACTTGAAGCACATGACTTGAAATACAAACTGGCTATTTGGAACTACAAAAAAAATCACCCCAAAAAACATTGTAAACACTGGAATCTGTTCCATGCGATCTTCTGCAGTTGAAATGTAAAAAAAAAAAAACTTTCACAACTTGCAGAACACATGTTGATGAACAAGAAAATGATCGTGAAGAAAAAGAAACATGATCTCAAATAAACAAAAGCTTCTACCGGTCATATCAACACAGAGGTCTCTGTTCCCAACCGCTCTGAACCCAAGCATCTAGTCTTTTGAGGAAGGTCCAGGGAAAGGGAAGAAAGGACCAAGAATCTCACGTGAAACATCCATACAGTACAGGTGACTGACTCACTTCCAAGAAGAGAGGCTTGATCAACAGTGGTCCATTATGCCTAAACCCATCTTTCCTGAGGGGAAATGTCTTTCAATTCCAAGAACACCTATACAAAGGTAGTTACTATGCTTCGAGACCAATTTTGGACCCCATCTTAACTCACCTTTTAGGGATATGCGCTCCAAGTCAAATTTCATGGGGACTTCAGGAATAGCGAACGTCACTTAAAACTAGTGTGCAAACCAGAAGTATGCAAACTTTTTATCGCCAGAAATGGAAGCAAATCGTCGTTTAGCTCTTATTTATATACATGACAGAGTGAATACGTTTCCGTTGTCATGCCTTATAAGGACCAAACCTACGTCTTAAGCCTGGATGACTCAACCCTCCCCATCTGCGTAATGCTTACCCTTCTGTCTACATCACAGGCAGAGCTCTAAAAGTGTTTTGTCATTTGGGAAATCCAGCCAGCACCTGTGTGCTTATAGGTAAGGTTCTCAGTAGCCACTTGTGCTGGTGCGTCCCTGCCACGTGCAGAGCAAGCACGTGTACTTTTGTTCTAGGCCGAATCAAGTCAAGCGCGTTTCACGGCGTGTGCCGGAAGTCTTACCACCATCGCCAGCAACGATGTTACAGATGTATTCCGTTTTCTGATCCGTCTTTTCATCAACATTCTTAATGTTTATAATTCATGGCACCGAATACACCTAATGAGATTACAGAAAAGCAAAATATAATTTTTTTTCGTGGTGAATACATTCATCTTGGTGTATCTGGTCGAGGACGCTAAAAATGCTGAGGAGCCAATTCACATGCACATCAGCAAAGAGCGACGTCATCACTGACGTGAGCTCCTAACAACCAATCGGATTCAAGTGGCAATAAAAGAGTTCAGAATATGGCAAAAGGATAAAACGAATGTTCCGGGGAAAGCAGGGAAGTGGTGTTTACAAACAGAGACTAATGCTGGAGTGGGCAGACAAAAATCCGGTAAATCTTGCACTTTCAACGGATCTGTTCCCCCACAGGGGTTGAAACACACTTTTATGGGTTGGTTTCCAGAGGAGCTTGGTAGACACTGAATTGCAACTTGGTCACTAGTTCAGTCAAAACTCCTCTGTGTAAGTGCCACCTGTTGTGGACACTTTTTGTTGGTCCCTTTTCCAGTTTGACAGAACTGAATCAGCTTACAGATGTGTCTTATATGGCAAAGACTGTCATTCTCATACAGGACTGATTCACCTAGCCTGTATTATGTACAATCTCTCAGTCTCAGAGGCCAACTGGGCCCAGACCAGTGGAAGGGCTGCCAGAAGCACAATGGCTATGTTTCACTATACTATAGCGAATGCTATGGGGCTGATGCAAATTAGGATTTGACCATGGTCAATATATTGACCGATGAAGGCCATATATATCTTGGATATTTCCCACTGCCTCAAGCATTAAGAACTCTATCTCTAGTGACCACCTGTGTACTGTAACTGTTTTCCGCGAGTTCTTTGAGTGACCAGGTTTAACTCTAAAAGCAGAAACACACATTCCCCAAATGTGCTGATTTCAGCCATTTTTGCAAGGCACCTCCGTTGCTTACGACAATTTATGTGTGATGAAAAGACAACCTTGGTGGGATAAATTGTGAAAACTAGGATCATTTGAAATCATAACATTTTTTTCATAGGTCAAATCACAAGATGAAAGCTACTTTTGAAGCCATTACTACTGTGACAGTATCAAACATAAATGATATCATTAATGACACAAAATCATCACATCATAATGGCATTATAACTATACAAATTGGATTTGTACTTTATTGAATCCTGAACTTTACTGATCTTCCTCCATGAAGTGAATGTGGTCATGGTGCACGTGGGTAGAAAATCATTTACATGAACATACTAGTCTGTAAAAGGCCATACCATTTCAAGTCTGCACAGCAAATCCACATGGATTTTACCAGCAGTTGAGAAAGGACTAGGAAATGGGTGTTGCACCCACCTGTTTGCAAAGCCACTGTCAATATTTCTATGACAGCATGTTCTTACTACAGGTATTTCTTACTACCGGTATGTTGTAGTATGGTACAGTCATGAGAGACCTAGAGAAGATGAGTCTCACTTGGTAAGGAGCGAGAAGGCAAGCGCTGGACAGAAGAGAGTGGAAAGCAGTGGTGGCCCGCATCGCTGACAGATGAGAGCAGCGACGACGACGATGATTCTATAAGACAACTTTTGACTGTATTTCGTTCAGGCAAATGTTTCAAAACAACTTCAATTTTCTGCACACAAGTCACAAGTTTCAGATTCGAGACTTCACCTGTGCCCTTCAGGAAAAACTGAAACTTTACAATGTTTACAAGGCCTTTGATGAGCCTGGGGCAGACCTAGAGAGTGAAAAACACTTATCCCACCTACAGCTTTGAGTGGGAGTTACCCCAAGAGAGTTTGTGTAGTCACCTACAAAGTCAATATTTTCCCGGTAAAATGGACAAGTTAAATCCAAGCCTGCTGTAGCAGACTTCCTTTTTTGTTCAAAGAACCGGTTTTTAATGTTGTCTGGGTCAACGCGACCTGGAGTGGCATATTTTAGTAGTTTTTACAGCTTTTCAAAATGTTATACCACATCTCTAAATTTTTTTACGCTTAGAAGTTACATGGCCTTGAAATAAAATTTGCATGTCAGCTGCTTTTTAGGGGAATAAGTCAATAAATCATTATGATACTGTCATACTTAATTCACACACTGCAGACAACCCTTCAACACCACCCATGGCAAAACATTGCCACTAGGAAGACTGGGCTGCTGAAATTTAGGGTTGTAATTTTGTGAAATTTTCTGTCTTTTCTACCCATGGTTCCCCCTTTGTGTCACATGGAAAAGATCTAAATGTTTTACTTGAAATAATATCACTCAAAAAGCAACCAGCTTCCACAAACTGGATGGATGGAAAAAAATAATGGTTTCCCAGGGCAACTGGGAATAATATTGCTACATCTTCTAAGTCACTTGTTCCATCGACCATAATTCCCTCTCACACATCCAAATCCTTTTGACATTTCCTTCTTGTCCTTCAAACGTAAATACACTTGATCACCCCTTAGGAAGTGGAACAGGCTGACATACTGGATGATGTACAGCGCTCTTTTTTTCTGACGTCAATCTGTAACCCGAGATTCTCTATTCCCTGGCCGCTATCACTGTCCACATGCTGCCTCTCCTTACACGAAATGTTAACATTTATATACCCCGTGTCATTTTCAACAAGACAGGGTGTCTCCAGAAGTTTTGAATATATAATTACCGTTCAGTACATGCAAGTGAAGAGATGGCTGAAATACTACAGAGTACATTGCTTTAGGAGCATATTGAAAAGTCAATACAAAATGATCATTGAGTGCTGTTTGAACAAGGAAAGCCACAATTTTTCTTTTAAAAAAATGACCAATTGCAAGGCTCACAGTACTTTCAAACAGGTAGGTACTTTGAGCCGGAAGATGCCACTAGTTTGGCGGGAAAATTCTGTGAGGTAAAGAAATTTGGGGGTGATGTCACAGTTTGGAATGCTGTCATCACAGTAGCTATTCTTATTACCTTCTTTGCCGTATGCCTCGCCTGACAGACATTTTGGCGAAGACTTTATCGTGCTGTCAACAACCAGCACTGCTGAAGGCAACGAAGAGCTAGCAACGACAGACAACTTTGAGCAGCAGGTACTGAGTTGGGAGAAAGATCCCCGGATGTTGGACCTAGCAGAGATAGTAGGTTGGAAAGTTCGGACATGTGTTACGAGGGACACTTAGTAATCCTGGCGGATTTTGAGCAATGCGAATGTAACATAACGTCAATCCTAACCTGACATCATCAAATTTAACAATAGAAGGGCTACAGCTTTATCAACCAGCACTTGAAACAGCAGTGACTATATCCAACCATCTTCATGAATGACTGTTCTATTTTTAATTCCTACTTAGTCATACTTCTCCAAATATTACTTAGATTCTACCATCTAGCCTATACAATATAAATGTTTTATTTATGCCTGTTTTCTAATATATACCTTTGTACTTACATTATACCATTGTCTTGCATCATATGCAGTCTAGTGCCACAATGCAGTCTTTTTTTTAGACTTACAACCATGTATTATCTCCCCATCCATCAAGGACTTTACCTACTACAAAACAGAATGGTACAACCCTTCCCCCTATTGACTATCAACAAAATGTATATATAGAGGCAGTCAATGTTAAGGCCATGACCTTACTGTGACATTGTGTCCCTGTGACGTTAGTGTGACAGCTAAACTTGGAAACAGTAGGGACAAATCTTCGTTCAAATAAGATAAAACGAAGGAACACATGCTTAATCTTTATCTGAGCTACGTGCATATATGTGAGTGCTCAAGTTCGTAAAATATACCACCAATCGGAAATAATTCATGTGTACAACACAACATTTAATTCCATGTGTAAGACACGTTTCCTTATGCAATACACACATCAACATCAAGTGCCTGATATTTAATTCAATTATCATCTGGTTTATTAGAAATGATTAAAATTGATAGCCTTATACCATTACCTGAGACTGCAATAATCTTCATTTCTGCGTAATGCAACAAATCTAGTGGATACAAATATCTAATTCCAATATTGGTAACTGTACTGACAAAACTACAACACAGAAAAAGGCTTTTAAAAAAAGAATCTATCCATTTCAATTTTTAAAAAATGTGACATCTAAAGTCTTGAATAGAAAACATGGCATATTGTACCATCAAAACGAGCCTGTCAAAACATGTAAAATTCTAAGAATTGATAAACTTTTATCCATGTGTTGAGATCAGAAGACAATGTGATGTCCTCACTTGTTGCAGCTAGATAACTTTCCGTTTTCGAATTTTGAGGTACATTTTCTGTATAAGATATGATTTTTCTTTACATACCTCCAGGCATTGTTCTGCAAAATATTACGTAAGCTTTGTTTCCACTTTCATAAATTTACTTCTCTGTGCTTCCAACTTGTCTGACTCTTTGTCAACAAATCCACAAGACAACAAATGAACAAAGGCGTTAACTTTTGCCCATACCTTATTCTACCAAATTATATCAGAATGTAACAGAAGTTGTAGGTGTGAAAGATTGTGCGTAAAAGGTAAATTATACTAATTTTTGACGTAACCGCTATGGCTACACTGCGATCAACTGGGAGCAAAAAATCCCCAAATTCCCCCAGAACTGAGCGCTGAACGCATTCAGAGGAAGGACATGGGAGGAAGTATTTTTTCCCCGATCCTCTGCCACTCTTTCCTCACAGAGATGACAATGTTTGATCCTCACGTGCCACACGTGCATCAGGTGATGCCAAACATCGTCAGAAGTTCCATGTCCGTGCCGCCTCGCACCAGCATGGCAGAAAAAACTGCGCCCAGACTGTGGCGCGGGCCCGTCCAGACGACACTTTCTGCAATACTGAGGCCAGGAAGCGGACACGACAGAAAGAGCGGGTTCTGGCCCCCAAAATGCCCTAAACCTCCGAACCTAGGCATATTCTGCAGGGTGGAGGAGCTGCACGCTGTTGTGTTGTGGTTGTTCAGCTGAGTACTTACCGGTTACGTGGGTCTATCGTCACGGCGCGAGGCGCGATCGGACTGGATGTCGTGGGGAATACGTAGCGCCACGTCAAAATACACCCACCGCGTCACCACAAAACTACAACACAGCCGCACCACTTTCCATCACGGCTTCCATACCACTCCGCCTCAACCGCCCGAATCAAAATGCTTAGATCCTATTGGTCAAAACTTTCCACGTGACGATGAGGTAATAATGATGTCATGGTTTGCGACACCAATCTAGAGATTGATTGGCCACCATTGGCCATGTGACTATGACATCATTTGACGTCATCAGCAAACAATGCCATTGGGTAGGAATGTAGCGTCGGTACGGTGTAGCGCTAAAACAACCCCCCATGCATTGAAGTGGTGTACTGTTCTATGCATGGAATTTAGGAACTTAGATACATTTATCACATGAATTTTTGTCATTAACATGATAAAAGAAGAGTTATTGTGGTTTTGTATGGTATATTTATGCTGAAAAATTATGTCCAAGTTTGAGGAAGGGCGTTCCTTTGCAATAGGTTGATTGGGATGCTACACCGGGTCGTCATCTTGCGTTGAAGAGCCCTGACCAGAACCAGACATGACGTCGCACAATTCATATTATATTCAATCCCTCAGTAAAGGTTACTGTTATGCTCTTAAAAAGTGTGTCGTGCTATTTAGTAGCAATTACTGTAAGAGTGTATTTTAAAATGGCCTTACTTTTTGGCGTCTTCCTAGATTATTGAGGGAACTATTTCGTATCCGCGGATAGTCAAAGGAACTGTTTGTTTGTGATGCGGTTTTATTTTCCCTCCCATTTGGATCGTACTATTATTATTGCCAGAGAGGGATGTCAGTTACACTGTGAACTTTTTCAAAGGCAAGAAAGAACGACAATACACTCGAAATATCACCACAGATATCCAAAACAATGTCACACGGTACAATAACAACGTTTCCGTCTTTTAATCTCCGTCAGCTTATGTTTTGGTCACGCTGTGGTTCCGTGAGCATGAGTGACGTAATGGCGACGTCACGGTATGACGCACTAGCCCCTTTGGGTACATTCCCCGCCAAAAGGCTGGAGATCTGATCAAGCGCAGCGATTCCCGGCTAAGGAACGGCAGGAAAACATTACTTATCAATCAGCAAATCCAGTAATACCTCGGCTTTTGCTCTAACACCCCAAGAACAAGTATTTTTCTTCAGGAAAAATCACCTTGGTAGTCCTTGGACTGCAAAGGACCAAGGAGGTTATATCTCCGTATAACCTTCTTGAAAGGACTAACCAAAACTTTGCTCATGACCAATGACACAATACTGTTTACAGGCCCTGATGACCAAAACGAGAAAGCTGATACGTTAATAAGAAAATAAAGTATAAGGGTTGAGGCTGTAGTACATTTGAATCAAACGAGAATAATTTATGAGCTTTCATCTTGTCATTTCATACCCCCATCATTTCATAGGGAACAGCTATCAATAATAATAAACAGGTGATAAGGACGTTTGAAATCTATCACAGAAACACCATCACATCTACATGCTTGCAAGTCTTTTATTTACATCAAATGAAGAGAAAAAGATAAGACAGAAGTTTCTATGTATGGACATGAATAAACATGTACAGTTAGCCGTTTAAAAATTCTACGTTTCTACCAGCATTGTATAAATGTACAATGTTTTGTTACCCATTATAATGTACAAGACTATTATGCCACTATCAGCAGTTACCGACAAACTTCAAAGAAATCATAACCATCCCATGATAAAGTTCATCTGTTGTACTAGTTGTACTGAAAGATAGCTTTTCCTGTGCCACCTGTCTATGGCTATGCTGTATTTTCTTTTGTTACAACACTATCAAAACCTATGAATATGGAGTGTTGCAAAGAGTTTCACTTAACTTACTGTGATATCAATATGAACATACATTGTACTAGTATTTAAGTAGCCTTCTTTTTGATAAATACAAGTTGACGTATTTGAATTTTTCACTTAGCGATTTTAATGTTTTTCTTACTTCGCTTTCTACAAAAGACCCAAAAGATTTCTTAATAATATCATACAATTATTGGACTAGTACATATCAAGTGGACATATTTGAGTCAAATAGGTTCAACAAATACTCAACAACATGTTCCCAGAGCCGTTAAAAAAGAAGAGCAACAAAATGGAGCAAATTTACATGAATATAAACTTATCATAGTTGCAACCAATGCAACATTTCAACAGTCACGTAATTATAGCTGTGACAAAAAATATGTGAACCACTGCTAAATCTTGTCAGAATTACATCACTAAGTAGTAAAGCATAATTAGAAACAACAACAAAAAAATGTTAGCCCATGGAACATGTCATTGAATAGTTGTCAGAATTTGATATCGTTCGTCATCATTTTGTAGAAATCGTCACTTGGTACCCTTCGGTTTTCAGATCACTTCAGCATGGGAGAGGCAAAGAAGTTACGCTTGCTCGTAGATTTCGCACTTTTTGTACCAAACCTGCAAGAAAAGAAAAAAGTAACAAAATTACTTCACCGTTTACAGATTCAGATCATGAATGTGTAATGGCATTTGTTTGCAACAGTGAAACAAAAACAGCAATCTATCTGCACACACACGATGCGCACATGCATGCATGCACACATACACACATCTAGCACTGATCATCATTGTATCAGTCCTAAACATTCCCCTACCTTGGTGTGAGTGGTGTTCGCTGTAAGAAGCCCTTGGCTCTTTCCAGTGAGCTCGTAGATCCTGACTTCTTCACATGGGTGTCTGTAGAGCCAGGTGTTGTCCTTACTGGTCCTAACATGCTGCCCTTAGGAGCTGTGTACAACAGACATGTAGCGTTAAGTTGGCTCCAAACTACAACGGTTACCCTGCTTTTATACTTGGAAGGGTCTTTTTGATCAGGAGTAACATGTCCTAATCACATCATGCGATCATGCATTTAGGCAACCTTAATGATATCCATTAAAAAAAAGTTCACCAGCCCCAGAGAAAATCACTCAGAATTTTGTGATTTAACACATCAAACCTGAATTTTTCCAGCCTGCAAAATTGTAGGTTATTTCTATTTCAGCTCTGTGTTATACCGGTACATTTTTTTCATATATATATATATATAGGTGGGTGATTCGAGCAATGCAAATTGTGTGCATGGATGCAGCAATAGCAGTTAGAAAGCAACTGATAATTCATCCACCAGGAGATACAATGTGTGTCTTCGCTGAGGACACCACCTTGAGCAGGACAAAAACAAAACAAGAAGCGACAGAAGACACCGCTGCGTATTAAGGCATGGGATTAGGGTTAGATCATTGAGGCATGGATTTTTTGTGTATGAAGCTTTGACCATGCAGTTCACCTGCATTCTCAGCATTCTCTTTGGTCTTACGATCTTTTGCACCGTCCTCTGCGGAGAACAAGACGTGAAACATGAACTTCTTTACTTTTAAAGTCTCATTAGTACACCTGTATTTAACCAGTTGGTACAACTGCCCTTCAGTGTTACACAACAGCTGCATACTAACAATATGATACGGAAAGAACATTTTGAACGATAAAATGACATGCAAACGCCGTTCATGTAGTTCTCCGTGAAAAACAACATGTACATCAATGCAACAGCCTGGAATTGTGATTTTGATGTGAGTGAGTGAATTTTAGCATTTGTACATCCCTTCTTTTTTTACCCCAATGGAATGAAGTATTGTTTTTGGCTTGTCTCTCTGTGTGTGTGTATGTGTGTGTGTGTGTGTGTGTGTGTGTGTGTGTGTGTGAGTCTCTGTGTATAAAATTGTGTGTATGCATAATACAGCATTGAAATACACCCTCAGTGGTGATACTTTTGTCTGTGGGACTGACTAGACTTGGCATGGTGGCTTTAAGGTGTCCTAATGTCCACCAGTTCCACCATGCCTTCCAAGTATGTGGAAAATCATAATAAATAAATAAAGAAATAGAAGGGTGGCAAAGCAGCATGGAGAAGAGGGTGAAGTCTGCCATCTCTGTTTGTATACAAATAAAAACAAAGAAGTCGTTACCTTGTCTGCCCTCAGGTGTGCGCATGGAGTAGGGGTTCGTGATGACGTTCCCGACAGCGGGGGACGCCAGGTTCTCGTTGTCCTCCTCCGCAAACCTTCGCCAGAAGTCTGACGGCATCAGCAGCAACCCCTCCATTACCTGTGGGTCAAAGGTCAGTAAGAAAGAAATTTGGTCAATCTTTCTGTTCAAAAAATCTTCCCAATTTGGCTTGTTGATATCATTCAAATAAAAAAATTTATACAGAAAAACTGGACTGTATATCAAACTAAAACCAAACAGAAATGACCTTAGCTACAGAAATTACATTTTGGTTAGTGTTAACATCATTATTGAACAGCACATTCTCTTACCCGGGGTTGCTTGCGTGTGTCAGCCAGCATGGTCATGTGATCAGGGTCGGGGGTGCCGTGGCCAACAAGAGTGGGGCCAAACACCTTGGCCAGGTTGGACATCCCCATCTTGGTCCGCTTGCTCTCAGACACTCTGAGGGAAATGTTACGAAAATAACAAGGTTTAGTACCGCTGCACAAAACAGTATCATTAGTACATGTATGTCATAATGTAATGTACTAGTACACAGAGATACTGTACAGTATTTCGAGTGAAATTTTCTACAGATTCAAAATTTGCTGTACCTTTCCAACTTGTAAGTGCACTGTGAGTTGGATGTAACCTACTTTACCCATCTCTACATTTCCTATGATAAACAATAGTTGACAAAACAGAAAATGACATAACCCATTCAGCACCTATTGCATGTATGCCGAGCTGAGACCAAAAGAAAAGGCTACAGCAGGAAAAGTGTTTTCTGTCTCCCCATAACCCCTAAGATGAACAATGACTGGTCCCTGATTAGAGTAGGGGACAGACCACCGACCTCTGCAGATGGAGGATGATGAAGGCGAGCGTGTCGCGGTTTGGCTGCGGCATCTCGCTCACGGCCTGGTACAGCGATGTTGCAAAGTCCTGCTCGTCGCTGATTTCTGAGATAAAAATGAAATCATCACATAAAAATCTGTAAAACAGCAGGACTTTTCAGACGCAAATGTCTGTTTCTGATATAGCCACTCCTTGTATATTTATTCACTGATTTCTTGTATATTCATAGAAACACATTTGTTTCGTAGAACGCAGTCGCAAAGTCCTTTTTTGTAGCTGATTTTCCCTGAACATTGAACATGTAAACCATGTTTTTTGTCACGACAACTGATAGAAGTAAGCTTTTCAGTCAACTAAACTGGATTGAAGATAGATTTCTATCTCCATTTTCATTACAGACCAGGAACTCCCAACAGTACAAGACCCATTCTAATGCATATCTGCTATATTTGTACACTGATTTCTGTGGTTGACAAGGAAACACAATTAGAAAACCCAAAGATCAGGGCTTCCCAGAGGGCAGAAGAACCACTTTCATGTTAATAAAAATAGAAAGTTTATTCCAAGTTGTTACCCAAGGGATTATTGCAAATAACAAGGCAATAATGAGGAACGTAGATAGCATGGGTACAAAAACTGCTGAAAAAACAGAAATGAAACCATAATCATTTCCCAGCTATGACCCCACATAACACAATGGCATTGAGGGACTGAGGTGCACTGAATTTTGTGTTATGCACTTTGTATATCATTAAATTTTTCCAAACGACTGGACATTAATAATTACCTTCTTATTGTTACATCGTATCATTATCATTCTTCCGAGGTGCATTTTAGGACAATTTGTTTTGGTTACATTCTGCCCTGTATTCTACTTTAGTCCCATGTCAATGTGTCTCCAGAGAGTTGGTAGAACTTGAGAAGCTGGAAATGCTTTTGAATATGATCCAGGAGGGCCATTAATTTTTTTCGTGCTACAAAATACAACCCTAAGACATTAGAAAACATCACAAAGAGACAACAAGGCAAAAACATACAGACCGAAAATTGATTTGAATGGAGTTCAAAATCTGTGTTCAACATTTCTTGCTTTCCACATCATGATCTGTGCATAGAATTTTTTCACTGCTTTGAATCCATTTGATTGGCTCTTTTGATCTACTGGCATCACAGGGCATTGTTTCCTATATTAGTTCATGCCTTTGTAGCTACTAAGGATTCAGCATAGCATGTCTAACAAGAAATGATGGTGAGTGGATGGATTCTCCTGTCGTGTCGGTTTGACAGATGAGTACGCAAACACATCATTTGCCGAGGCCCTCATGTGGGAATGGCGTCTGATTTTGGACGCACATGGATGGACAAAGAGGCTGCAAGCTAGAGGTGTGGCACTGTTTCATCCTTTGTTCTCAAACTAAAAAAAAACAGTGCTTAGAGCTCAAGACTCACCCGTGGCTCTCATGAAGGTGGGGTGAAGGTTAAAGGTCACAAGCGGCTCCCTCAGACCCCGCAGGAAGGACTTGAGACAGCCACAGACAACGTGGACGTCTTCCTTAGCCTGCAAGGAGGTGGACAAGACATTGTGATGGAGAAGCTTGGTCACCAACCAAAGTAACTACGAAATAGTAGTTTTCCCCAATATCCATAACCATTCTAATATAACTAATATATCACAATATGGGAATGAAACCTGCGAACTTTATCAAACAATTTATCATTAACTTTGTGAAATAACAAGAAACGAGCATGTGTCTTCGACTATGTAATCCTTTGTTGATTGACAGACTGATCAATGCACTCACCATATTTGGAGTCTTGCCTTGGAAGAATTTCTCCTTCAGGTCCTTTATTGCTGGTTCAGACCTAAACAGACAAAAAGGATAACAGTTAGCACAGAACAGGAACAGTCAGCTAATACTCCCTGTACTTCAGACACACATACAACACTTTGTTGTGAGATTTAAGAAAATCTTTGAGATGGTGGATTGGTGAAAAACAATGTTGAGAGAAAAATGAAGAAAACATTCTCACCCAGGAACCCGGTACAGTCCCTCCTCCAGCATTCCCCTGGACTCTATCTCATTGATGCAGTGAACCTGGAAGGTGAGATATCACAAAAATCAGTTTTCAGGTCTTGTCACTATGCTATTTTCAACTTCTGATTATGATTATCATACTACAGTGTATCAGATTCAGGGAAATCACTGATAGAGAAACAGTGATTGAAGGCTTTAACCACACTCACCACTAGAGCTGGTATCATAGGTCCATAAGGTGGCAAGAAGTTCTCCAACTCAAGCTGGAAAAACAGACAAGAAACACAAAGTTGAGCAAACTTCAAAATGTACTATGTAGTCAGTTTTTTCCTCCAAGAAATACTGGCAGTGAAATCAAGAACCCAGATGATATGAGATAGGAGCATCTTTCTTCCCATTGTCTCATTTAATAGAATGGAAGTCATAATGCTGATGACAGATCAAGTGAAAAGAGTTGCACACAACACAGTACACAAAACAAATGCTGTAAGGTACAACAGTACATAATCGACTATGATAATTCTGCATCAGAGAAAGAAATGGCCTATGAAATGAACACAGTGTCCTCTCCTGGAAGACTAGCTGTCACCTAGTCATACGTAGACAGCTCAAGGAGAGTTTGAACTCCAATAAACTCCAATACAGTCACAGTCAAAGGAACTTGAAAACAGCAGAGCAACGAACAAGAAGTAAACTAAACCATGAAAAAGAAGGGAACATGGTCACACCACACTCCGGTGATGACAAAGTTACTAGTAACCAACCTGCCGATTAGATGCATGGTACATGTACTTGTTCTGTGCATGGGGGTGACAAAGAGGGATGTTTATCATAGAATAGCATTTCTAATAGGAGTTACCAAGTATTCAAGTAACAAGCAATGTGTGGCACCTGTCCCCGAACCACAGAAGTCACCATACAGGTAGTTATAAGGGACACTGGTACAGATAGGTAAGTGTGAAGAACTGCAAAGTACTTTTTTTCAAAAGTGATTTATAAACAAGAAATGGTGTAATTGATGGCAAAGATTTTAAGCAGAGACTTGGTGAAAGTTATCAATAGGAAACTCCACACACACACACTCACACATACGTTCAGATATGGACAGCCAGACACACATACATACACACACACGCAACAGTCAACATTGCCTTACCATCTGCTTCTTGCCAGAGGTGGGGGTGTTGCTGGGAACACAGGGCATGGTGACCTTGAACTTACAATCAGGATGGCACACCACACGGCAGTCTGAAAGGGAAGGACCGGGATTGAGAAACAAATTAACAGACAAAAATTACTCCATGGGAAAGCCATTGAGCAACTACTACAGATCATAGCATATTTGGTTACAGATGTAGTATACTTCCAAGTCAACAAAATCAATGGTACATGTACAACAATACTGGTTTAGTTAAGTTCTTACCTTTGCATTTCAGTGCCATTTTTCCAAACTTGATCTTCTTATTACACTGTAGGAAAGAATAAACATTTTTAGGGCTGGTTTCAGCTTGCATCACTCAAACTGTATACAACTGCATGTACATGGAGATTTTTCTCTAGAAACAATTTATAATCCACATAAACCGTTCCTGTTGCTTACCGGCAGGCAGGTTTCAGGTTTGATGACTGTTTTGGAGCAGAACATGTGCGGTCGGCCTCCACCCGAGCTGGAAAAGGACAAATAGCAAACCTGGGGTGAGACCTTACCCACTAACACAAAGTGACGCAGTAGAAACTGAGAAACAAGAGATGTGATCTTGACAACTTGCACCACAAACTTGCAGGATGTAAGGTAAAGTGTCTATCTAAGTTCACGGTTGCATTCTAAATCCTAGAATGCTGCCAGGTACATCTTGAAAACCTTGTTATTGATGTAATTAAAATGAAAGAAAATGAGCTGTACAGGTACTACAATTTATGTGGTGTAGGTTATATTTGAATGTCTTTGCATGAATGCTGAGAAAAATATTTCAAGTCCCAATTTTTCACCACTGATTCTTTATATTTGTACCATATACTGCAAGTCTGAGTGGTGCTAAGTTCAGAGGGTCACGCAAATGAAAGATATGAGCTTACATTGGTTTGAGAACACCCTGAACCCTGGGTAAAACAAACAAACATGTTTCAAACAAACAAAATGGAACCAACAACAACAACAAACAATTGTAAGAATTGGAAAGTGTTAAATCCACCACACAAAACTGATGTGTTCCTTATTTGGAGCAGTCTCCAGGGTTGGGTTTACAGTATTTTTTTCTGTCAATTTTTGTTTTGCATATATGACACAAAATATTTAAAATTTTCAATACATAAACTAGAGCAAAATGAACAAATCTTCTGTAGACCCAATCCTGAAGAAGCCGGTACCTTTTATTTGTTCCCTGCATTGACCATGCAGGTCTGAAAAGAGTGATGATAGGGGGTTAGGTTAACACCAAACAGGTTGAACTAACAAAGAACAACCATTTTCTGGCAAAGCAACCCAGAAAAACAAAAAGGTTGTGGGAACAAGAATAGCCACCACCACACAAGGTACATGTTAAACAAGTAGTAAAACTTTAAACTGGTTATAAGTTAAGAGGAATTTCAAAGATCATTTCAAGAACCAGAACAAATGGAAGCAGTAAACCCAGGGGTTAGGTAGAAACTGGTTTTGGACACAGTTGCTTTTGTCCACAGTTGTATTGAAAAAAAAACACCAGTTGAAAAACATACAAAGTGAGGAAAAGGTTGTACCAGAAACAAGATGAAACAAATGTATGCTTGGTAATAAAAGTTTACACTCACTGTGTACATCAGTGTAAACTTTAATTACTAAGCAGAGCATAATATAAAAACATTCACAATGTGAAAGCAGTGACTTGTAAAGCCCTCCCTTACCTGCTGGGTGTGAGCTGTGGTGTGCTGATGCCACCCTTCAGTGTGCTGGCTGGTGTACCCCAGAACGAGTCTGTGGAATCACTGTCAGGGGTATCTGTAGTGTGTCAGATAGACAACAAAGTCTTCATTAGATTTAAATAATACAGTTAGAAACACAAGGCACAGTAATGTAGTAACATTTTTCTTTTTCCATCAGCAGGATAGAACAGCAACAAGACAAGACTGAAAAAACACTTCCCTGAAATTGTACAATCTGTACAAGAAAGACAAAAACATGGTTAGGAAAACACAAAACAGTGTTACCTGCTCGGTTGTCCAGGGTTACAGGCAGCGGCTGGCTGAAGCTGCGGTTCAGGCGAGGTTTGGGGTGGGTCTCGATCTTAGCTGTGGCCGTCCCACGACCTCCACCGTCCAAGGTCACCGTAGTGGTAGTGATAATGGAGGTCTCACCAGCCTAGGGTCAAGATTAACACCAGTGAGTGAACCATGCATTCTACTTTAGTTTTATATTAGTATAAGTTATAACTCTACATCAAGAATGTCTTTTTCTGTTGTTAGGTGGAACAAACTAGCTTTTATGAATGACATAATGGTTGCCTAGTCTCTATAGTATAAGCAACTATAGATTTTTTACAGGCAAGTACACAGGAATACAGAGTGCCTTGTGATTTAACAAAGTTTGACAAAAAGACAACTGGACTCAGAATTCTCTATTTTGAACGTGGTTCTTACCCCTACATTGTCTATATCAGTCCTGATGGTCTTGGCAGCAGGGCTGTCGTCTTCCTTAGGTGGTGCACTGGGACGCTGGGAGGTCACAGTAGAAATGTGTGTGAGAACTATGAATTTGCCCATCAAACATATACCATCTTACAATATGCAACAATTTTCTTCAACATTTCCATTTCAATTCTGTATTGTCAACTCAGTATTAGTACACAATTCTAAAGAACACAGGTACAGTACATATGGGAAGTGCACCAACCTTTTTGCCTCCATGTGAATGTCTCTTCCATTCTGATCCATTCCTCAAGACGGAAATATCCTGAGAAATAAAATACAATTTGTCACTTATTAAATGCTGTCCAATACATGGCCGAACCATTCTGTGGCAATTGTATCTGTATTAAACACTGTCAATATATAAAATGATAAGGAAAGAAAAGACTCAAAATGTTGTCTTAAAACTGGAAATTGTGATTATAAATTAGATACCCATATAGTTGAGCTAAACAATCTACTTACAGCATCCAAGTCATCATCTGTGCGATCGTAGCTGATGTCAGATGCAGAGAGAATGGAACCATTGGATTCATCTATTGCTGACAATCTGTGGTGATGAGGAAAGAAAAAAATGCATTTTCTTTTCATTGCTTTTAATATTCTTACCATCATGATGACCCCTTTGACATTATCATAAACAACACAATAAAAAAAATAGTTATAATACAATCAAACTACAGCTCAGTCATTTTGAATGTACTGGAGAGAAAACAAACCTTTTAGCAGGGGACTTGAGGTTTGTTTGGCTGGCCAGAGCGGCCAGACTCTCCCTGCCCTTCTCGTCCAGAATGCTACGCTGTTTGTCGTCCAACAGTTCTCGCACCAGGGCTACTTGTCGGTCCTAACATGGACAAAGAAATTTCTAGTAAATAACACGTGGCTTTTACTGTTTCACACAATCTTCATATGTACCAATGGAAGGGCTGCTACAAGCGTGATGTAAAGCTAACATGTATTTCTTTGAACTCGCACTACACAAGTCACTTATAGAGCTAAACAGTAGCAAAGAAAAGAAGTGAAAAGTAAGTTGACCTACCAAAGTGTCTTTCTCACCCTCAGCCTTCATGCGACGTTTCATCTCTATATCCACCTGGTTTCTGGTCAACAAATGAAAAGGAAGCATTCAGATCAATCAAAGGACAGTCTTGTACAGACTACCTTATGCATTTCCTAAGCAATGTAATCCCAAACATATTTTGTAATTACGGTCTACATTTATTGGACGGTTATTTGCTGGAAACATTCAAGATACAAATATTACACTAAACACTGGTCTTTCTGTCGATTATACATATAAGCAAATAACTTACAGTTAGACTACACACCGAGCCTTTAATTTTGGAGTCTTACTACATGCACTTCAAACTTACCACTGCTGTATGAGCTAGAGACTGCAAAGATAATTGTATTCCAAAAATAAGACAAAAAGAAAGTCTAGAGGAGAAGAAACTAGAGACAACACTGAGAAGGTTGAACTGCTGACCTGGCGTGCTTGAGTTTGGTCTCCAGCGCGTCCTTCTCGGCCTGGAGTTTCACCAACCTCTCTCTCATCCCGCCGGACTCCATCTCCGCGTCGAGCCATCGCTGACGACACTGCTCCTGGTTTCTCACAAACTGCAGGAACTCTGTGGAAATTTACGGAAAACCGATCTCAATACTAAGTATGGCTTTTCTTTCTTTATCATGCATTTTAATATGCAGATTTTTTTCAGTTATACACTGTATGCTCTGATAAGTCAAATCATACACTGCTTTAAAAACTATTGTATTTCTGCATTGAGGTTATCTCTATTCAAATTGCCCTCTTTATTACATAGCTGAGGACAGGGTGCAAGTCTTTATCTACTGGAAGTGATACTGTTCAACTTTCTATCTGCTGCCTGGTAGCCAAACGGCTACTAATTTCAGTGTGCTAAAGGTAAAAACAATATGACAAGACACAAAGATTTCATAGAGTGAATAGGTTACCCAAACAACGACATGACAGGTGTTGGTAGGGACGTTATTTGTGATTCTGCCCCCATTGTCTGCTGTGAATGCAAGAGTGGCCTATGTCGATTGTCTTACCTGATTCACAGCTTTGCGTCAACACATTGGTGCATCGCACCAGGTCATCAAATGCGGCAACTAGCGACATCTTGGACAACCTGTGACAAAGCAAGGATAGAGTCTTGAGTTGACTTTTACTTCAGATATGGCCTCCGTCAGTCAACACTGCATCATGCATACAGCTTTGGCTATGGCTAAATAGCCTATATGACAAATTATGACACTCTCTACCACATTAGACACGTCAATATCTGTAAGCTGATTCAAATGCATGTGAGTAAAATGAGTCAGAGTGGTAAAATAGAGGAAACATGATGTCATTTGGTCGTTGCAAGATAACCATCACTGATTTTCCTTTTTAGGCAGGCATGGCTGTGGTGATTTCATCCAATCAAAGATACCCATCAGTTAGAAATAGATAGAATTTGGAGGAGTTTCTGTTGAACCTCCTTGGATATACTAAGTTTACATTTTTGGGGACTCTGGGGAGACCACTACAAAATCACTACAAATAATAAAAGGGAATATTAGAGCATGAGGTGAAAGAAAATGAATTTCATAAGAAATGGCCGGAAATTATGCACTCACTCACTCACTATCACTATCCAGGAATGCGTTTAAAAAAAAAGTAATTTGTCCACGCATAAACTTGACTTTAGAAAATCAAATCCGTCCCTGAATCCCTGGTAAGTCCAATGATGTACGTTTCCATGCAAAGGTCTGATGATACAAATTTAGCTCAATATTCTGATCATGGAGCAACGACATAATCGAAAAGTTGCCGTGGGAAAAGGTAGCCTGGATGCCAGACCCATAGCACACTAGGCCCAAAGTTCCCTTGCACACAGGGAACTTTGGGCCTAGTGTGCTATGGGTCTGGCATCCAGGCTAGGGAAAAGGAGGTTACAACTGACATCCTGGTTCAGACAAAACGCCCCCCTCCCACTCCTAAAAACTGCTCTACAAACGTCAACATTTTGGAAGGATAAGCCACGTTTTTCATATCTGCACTATGCAGTCATGTGAACAAAAGTATCAGAAACTATTTGCCTAGATAATATATCACAAAAGATGATGAAAGAAAGAAATACTGACTTTTTCCGGAAAACCAACTTGACTTGGCGCTTAGGACGCACTCCGCCGGTTAGCGCCGTGAATTCAAAAATGGCAGCCAATCAACGGGCAGCATTCCACCGGAAGAATTTCCGAAGGTTCCCGAACAGCCGACCGCTCCCGAAGATGACGTATAGGGTCAAAGTTGAGAAACGACCACCGGCCGCCATCTTGCTCCGTCCGGGTGACATTGGTGCAGAGGACAGAGTAAAAAGTAAGGCTATTTTGGCTTTATATTTGTATAACTGGTATTTTCTACCGCACAAGTCCTACACAAGAAGTTGCTTGTTGAACTAGAATGTTGTCGAGGGCATATAAAGTGCGAAAAGTTGTCCGTTTTTCGTGAAATTTGGCCTGACCGATAGCGTCACGGGTGACTGTAAAAATACGATTTTGCCCTAAATTTTTCGAGGACTGAGACAGTGAGAGTATCATAGAAAATATTTATGACTACATGGTGAAAGAGACAGGAATAGTGACTTCAGCCGTCTGCTTGAACCATCAAGATGCCCACATAATTTACTTGGTGAAAAGTATACCCCTAAAAATATTTGTAGTACTAGTACTATACTCAACTCTCAATCAAGAAAAATCGGGAGGCAAGCCAGCAGTCGGTAATTACGCGCCATGGTAGCGCCCCGAACAGCAATAATTTATTCATGTTTTATGTTTACTAGGCAGAGACGTTACGTATAATTTGATCACATATGCATTTATTGTTGAGTATTAAAAGGTATTCTTGTTAAATTGATATAAAAAATAATATTATGAGACACCGAATTACGATGAACGCTGGCTGTTACGTACCGCCCGACAAAAATCTGGTGTGCAGAAGCCAGAACGCCGGGCCGTCCCGCTTGCGACAACAATTTCCTGAGGAAGCATACGGCTGAAACGCCGGTACATCGTGCGGGTCCACAAATATTTTGATCAAAAACATAATCGCTGGGATCTTAAATGTTACAGGATTTTCTTTAGCGGTAGTTTTATTTCTTGTTTTGATCGATAAAACTACCGTGAATTCAAACCCACGCTGCCGGCTCGGCACGTAAACTTCCGGGTTGATTTGGGCGTCAAAATTACGCAAAAGACTCCATAAATCCGCAAAGAAATATATATTTTCCCCAAAGATTCTTTGAATTGTACATTTCTTCACTAGAAAATAGTTCTGTGTTCGCTGAAACATCATTTTGGCGCGTATTTTTAAACAAAGAAAATTTTGTTTTCACGCGCGTCGTCTCGCTTTGTGACTTGACGGCGACACCGCCGGCTGAAATTATCAACCAATCGGAGGCGCGTATCGCGGTCACGTTATGCAATATTTGCATATGACCTCATATGACCTCGGGGGCCGGCACGTCAGCCGGCGGTGTGTCGCACATTGTGGTGTAAATTCAGCGCCGTATTTCAGGAAATAAATGCCGGGACACGAACGATTATTTTTGAAAATGTATTTTATAAGTTCATCTTTGGATAGCCTAGTAGAAATCAAACCGTTCGATGTCTGGTCTTTCGATATTATACAAATCCGCCCATGAGATTCTCAGCGCGATCGCGAGCCACTAAGTTTGGTCAAGGAGCTATGAAAGCTCCTTGGTTTGGTGTGAATTTTTAACTGCAAGATAACGATGTATACCACCAAATTATGGTGACGTTTTGCCGAAAATTCCGTGGCCGGCGATTTGGTATGACAAAAGAAAAACCCGGCCCGTGACCCGGCCGGCGCCATCTTGAATCGCTCGGCCAACAAAACTCACAAAACACAACGTAAACAGGTCGATTCTCTCCATAAATCCCCGCAAGTTTTCGTGATGATGCGGTCGTCATGGGAAGGTTTTGGTCGCGCGTGGTCCCGACTCGAGCTGGCCGCGGTCGCGTCAGGCAGGTGGTCTACTTGAGCAGAGCGCTTAATGCTTGTGCCTATGGGAAAATATTTTCGGGACCGGGGAAAACCGGTCTATTTGGCCAGTAGGTCGTCTTGACAAGGTGGTCGCATGGGCAGGTTTGACTGTACTAGTAGTTAGTACATGTTTTATGGGTTGCAGGGGTGGGTGTATGTGGTTTTGCGAAATAAAGCAGGGCCATAAGGCTGCCTTTTTCTTTGAATACAATTGCATAAGTGCAAACACAAATTATCTTGTTGTGAAGGTTGTAAGTACCGTACGATGTTACTGTAGGTAAAAGTTAACTAAAACTTGTAGAAATATGTAACCATCCGCATCTGTACCGAAGTCGAAAAATTATGGATGAGATAGCTATCTTGTGCAAAAGAATCCCCCTTATATGACATAGTGCAGCAGTAACTCAATCACAAGCATCTGAACTAACACTGCTAAAAGTTGCATAACATGTTGGTTGTTATTTTCTCAAGTCATGACCACATTTGTACCTTCCTAACAGCAGGCAACATGTTGGCGAACACACTCCGACAGTCTCTGTGCAGATGTCGACCTGCCGTCTACTCCCACATCCTCAGACCTCTCAGCACAGGTAAAAGAACACTGGCTGATCAGCCAACATAAAACTGATGAGTTTACTTCTGTGTTTAGAGTAGAAGATTGCAGCCAGATTCAGATCATGTTCTACATGGATAACAATTACTGAATTAGTACATGTACTAAAATATACTGATATACTGATGCACAGTCCATTACCTCACACACATGGAATGTTTAACTAGTTGTTTTTGGTAGACATTGGGTGGTACCATACAGTGAAACTTGCATGTATTTATTGCATACACTAAACTGTAACAGTAATAGATATTTGATTTGAGTGATACACATGTACATGCCATATGATAACCTTGCCATTCTTCATTCACACACAGGAACCTAATCCTGCTTTATCACCTTTGTGTGAAGAAGCAGCTACTATGCAGTGACTGCAAGATGCTTGCTAGTCTTACTTTTTTATCATGAGCTTGAGCTTGTGTTGTCACCCTTGTTATCATGCTCTTTTCCCTTTGCTTGAACCCTTTGCAAAGCAGATACAGAAAGACACTGGTCAGAAGTCTCTTCATGTAATTAGTCAAAAGATACGACTGCCAGTCTTTCAAGATGTACCTGTCTGATACAATTGACAGTTGCATGACAAACAAGCTTTGCATAACTGTGTCTGGTCCCATTATTATTAGTCAACTGTGGTTGTTGTAGTGACAAAAGCCAGTTATTAAAACGGAACTGTGTCCTTGGGCGTGACTGAAAGAAGATTGCCACAAGTACACTATGAATGCACAGTCTGAAGTTGGAATAATGGACAAGTGGCCCTTCTTTCAAGTGGGTAGGAAGATTATGCTTTGGCCTCAGCACAAGGCTTGAAGCACAAACATATGCCAAGTCCTGTTCTCTCAAGGTACTAGTAATATTCAGTCACATTCATAGCTGACATGCAATCTGTCAATCAGCTGCAAATGGGGGAGGGAGAGGCACAGTGGATCTTGGAAAAGATGGAGACGTAGCCCAGCCGTTGTCACATGCACCAAAGGATTCGATGAGTCCACCCGGATGGAAAGCTGCTGCAGTACAGTCACTCTTCACGGATGGAGTCATGAGTGACAAAGCCGCCATGGAGGCCACTTTGAAGGAGAGCAAACCAGCAGAAGTGGTCACTGGAGATGCAGCCGCTTCAGAGTCAGTCGTTGAAGAATCTATTGCAGCAGAACCTCTGGCTCAAGAAACAGAAGGTCTAGGCGGAGTTGCAGAGGCAGCTGCTGACAAAGTTGTTGCTCCTGAAGTGGTGGCAGAAGAGGTAGCGGCCGGAGCTGCTGAAGCAACTACTAGTACCTCGGAGGCTGTGGTTGAAGCAGTTGCAGTAGAGGAGGTCATTCCTACAGGGGCACATCCAGAAGAAATTGTAGCAGAAGAAGTGGTGGCTGCAGTCGAGACAGTCGCTATAGAAGCTGTGGCTGAACCAGCAGTTGTGGAGGTTGCTGAAGAAGTGGTCGTTTCTGAAGCTGCAGCTGAAGATGTCATCGCAGAAGAGACAGTTGCTGCTGAAGAAGCTGCAACAGAGGAGGTAGTGGTGGCTGTGGAGGAGACAGTCCTTGAAGAAGTGGTGGTTAAAGAGGGGGCAGTCACTACTGAAGCTGTGGCAGAAGAAGTGATTGTGGAAGGAGTAGCTGCTGCAGAGGAGGTGATAACTACAGGGGAAACAGTTGCAGCAGATGCTGTGCCCCAGGAAAGCACTGGCGCCAATGCAGTTGCTGAGGAAGTTATGATTTCTGAGGCTGCTGCAGAGGAGGTAGAGGCTGCAGCTGAAGGTGTCATTGCAGAAGAGGCGGTTGTTTCTGAAGAAGCTGCAGCAGAAGAGGTACTTGTGGCTGTGGAGGAGGCAGTTCTTGAAGAAGTGGTGGCTACAGAGGGGGCAGTTTCTGCCAGCACTGTGGCAGAAGAAGTAACAGTGGAGGGGACAGCTGCTGAGAACATTGCTGCAGAGGAGGTGACAGCAGCTGAGGAGGTAGTTGCAGCAGATACTGTGCCCCAAGAAAGCACTGTAGATGCAGCAGCTGCTGAAGAAGTCTTGGCTTCAGAAGAGACCGTTGCTGAAGAAGTGATGCTCAGAGAGGACACAGCTGCTGTGGAGGCTGTTGTGGAAGAGGTGGTCCCTGAAGAGGTGGTGACAGAAGTGCTTGCTGAAGAGGAAACAGTTGTGGCTGAGGCAGCGGCTGAGGCAGTTGCAGAGGTAATAACTGAGGAAGTCCCAACTGACACTCCTGCTGTGGAAGCCATTGAGGAGATACCAGTGGTGGAAGCAGCACCTGAAGCTGTAGCTGAGGCTGAGGCTGCAGCTGAAGAGACCGTTGCTGAAGCGGCAACAGAAGAAACTGAGAAAGCTGAGAAAGCTGAGAAAGCTGCTGAGGAGATACCAGTGGTAGAAGTGGCACCTGAAGTTGTAGCTAAGGCTGATACTGCAGCTGAAAAGACGGTTGCTGAGGTGATAACAGAAGCTGAGACTCCCATGGAAGCCGAGAAAGCATCTGAGGAGATACCAGTGGTGGAAGCGGCACCTGAAGTTGTAGCCGAGGCTTTAGATACCACAGCTGAAGAGGTGGCTGCTGAGGAAGCTGAAGATGCAGGGAAAGAGATTCCAGCTGTTGAAGAAGTAGCCCAAATGGTGGGGACACCTGCCGAGCCACCAGCTGCAGACGACATCGCAGCTCCACCTGCAGCAGCTGATGAAGATGAGGCTGCAGGTGAGGGGCAGGGTATCTCACCTACAATCATCATATTTTGACAAGGACAGACCTGTCATAGACACTCTGTCACTGTCTCCTATAACATCCCCCATGGCAGCCCTTTATGTTCCCTACCCTGCCCTTCTGTCATCCCATTTTGACAGGTACAGAGACATACAGGTGATGGTACCTACTGTGTCTTACCCTGCATGCCAAGTATAAGGTCATTGAGGGATTCTTTTACAATAATACATCTGACACCTGCCTCGTTAGCTCCTTGTAGAACCTGCGTTCCCAGCCTCACCCCTTCTGTTCTGCAAACCGAAAACAGGACAAGGTTCTCATACCCTTGACTACACTATGGACAATACAAATATCTCACAGCTGTAAAACGCACAATTTGCCAGTGTGGAACACAATGTTTTCAGTTACTTAGTATTATTCTAACCTAGGAAACAAGGAAACCTTTGGACGTGTTTGGACATTCAATTTTACTGTATTTGTACTATGATGTAGGTGCAAGTGAGATACATACCATATACTTTGACATAGATGACATCTAATTAGAACTAATATATATCTTACAAGATGTTGTAGTTTCAGACTTTGAACATGTGAATGTTAGAGAGCAATTATTGCAACCTTTAAACATTGAAGTAGTTTGTAGACCCTAACAAGAAGGCTCAGCTCACTCTGATAAAGTGGCCTGACAAATGTAACATACATACTACGTGTATCATGGATGATGGACAGACTTGAGTGTCTATCTCTTGTATCTTACTGTCGTTAAAAAAGGAATGCTGTAAAACAATAGGTCTAACACTGTATGTAAGGTCAAACTCTTGCCAAAGCATGCTTGTGAAATAAAAGAAGAGCCACTGCTTAACTACATCTCATTTTCCTTTCCTTGTGTCATCTCACTGTCTCCTCAATGTCTTTTCATTGTCTTGGACCACCTTATCAAGTTGCCTTAGTTCTCATAGCCCTCATTGAGTCCCACTTCTCCAACCTTTTATGTATGTGTAGTTTTCAGTCATAACCTTGCTGTTGTCTTCATCAGTGATCACACCCATGGCCATGTGTTCTCATGTTTTAATGACCAAGCAAAGCATGACAAGCAAACATCCAACTTACAACATTGTGAAGCCACATGATTTCATGTGATTGCCAGAAAACACTGATAAGAACCAAGTGCCAAATTGGCCAATAACAACAAATGATGTATAATCTGGTACTGTCAGTTTTGCTCGACCACAATACATGAAAAAGAGTACATGTATCTGCAATCAAGCTTGCTTTGCTTGCACAAATGTAGTCTTGCAGCTGTGTTACACTGCATTGCTTGGGTGCTGCATAACATTAGCAACTCGCATTAAGTTGCTTGCTAGCGTTCTGCACTTTTCTGTAGTATTGCTATGCCAACTACATCAAGCTTCATTTTGTGTGGTGTGCATAATTTAGGTGTGTAGTGTTCTGCACTGCTCTGCCAACTCAACTGCAGCTTCTTGTGCATTTTCTTGCCTTGAATAGTTTATAGTTTGCTGGTGTCGCAATGATTTCCTTGTGGTTTTTGAAAGTGTTCATTCAATCACTCAACACACACCTGGGGGATGTTGCGTGAATGTGCCCTATACTATACCTTTCAGTACCCTAGTGTTTCACATAAGACAGCACTGCTCACAAGTCAACCATATCTATAGATGGTACCAACAGTCAAACACACTTGTACAGTAATGCACAAGTTCCTGACATTCATCCAAGTAATGCATACAGCTCACACACATCATGAATGTACTAGTGGGGATGGCTGTTAGCTTTGGAGCAGAGAATTGGTTGTACAACCCTGATTGGTATAAAGACAAACATCAGTGAATGGCTTGTGTTATAATTTGCTGAGGTGATGTTCTATGTGCCCCCCTCCCCCAGGTGCTGCCCTCCAGGCTGCTGAGGCTGCTGACCCCATCCAGAAGCTGTTCCTGGATAACATCAGGTCTTACTCCAAGAAGAGCCAGTAAGTACAGAGACCAGCAGTCAAAAAGCCAAGTAGAACCAGTCAGTATGCCCTGGGGAAGGTGACAGATGGTCACCGAAATAATGGTTGTAATAATCGGTACAACTGCCCTCCAAACTAAAACACCAGCCTCGTTGCAGTGAATGACTTGTCACAACATAACACTGCATATCGTATTCCACTATCTAATGGATACTTCATAGAACACCTGATGACAAGAGGCTTCTGTCCAACATATTTTCAGCAATGAATCACATGTCTGCATTTCCCCTACAGGGCAGCAGGGGGCGCTCCTGTTGATGCTGGGAAGGAGTTTGATGCTAAGATGAAGGCAGAGATTGACAAACTGACCAAGCAGTACAGCACCACCACAAAGGGAGACCTCACCAAGTTCCCTGAATTCAAGTTTGAGGGTGAGTATAGAGTCCAAGGAACCCAACACACTTATCAAGGAGAGTAGGGGTGACCCAGAGTGCTTGGTTACACACACAAGCGGTAGCGAAGCCGCATTGCACTACTAGCTAAGGAAAAAGCATCATGCGTTGTCCTCAGTCTGAAGTTGCCCACGTAATCTTTCATAGAGATATGATTTATTTTTTTATCATTTGCTACCTCATCTTTTATTGTTAACACAAGAGTAAAATACAGGAAGGAAAAAAAGGAATTAAGGAATGAATAGATGGATGGATGGATGGATGGATGATTGAAGATAGGAATGCTTGAATAAATTGATCAAGTGGTATCACTGACTTGAAACACTGCACAGTTACATCTGGTATCAGCTAAAATGATGCACAAGTCAAAATTAGACTAGGCTATTCTGTATTTGTTCTGGATTGTTCTTCTAAAAATGATGCAATATAACACATGTAATATTCTTCTTGTTTCAGATCCAAAATTACAGGTCTAAGAGCCAGCTTTCATATGAAGAGCAGATTACCATCATAGAAGTTTGAAATATGGAGTATACAAAGAATAAGCAACAAAGAATAACAGTAGTCAAGGAGTATCACTTCAATGCTTGTCATTTTACCTCCAACTTGTGATTGAAATTACACCGAAAGGGAATAAAGTGGTACTGACTGGTTGTGTCTTTCAAATTACGCGTGACTATCTCTGTTTTCAGACTTTTAAAAGATTTGATTCGTGGTATCATGTATGACACCTTTCAGATTTCACCTGAACTACAAGATGGGTACAACTCCAAGCTGTACACAGAACTTGTGATAGGGTATAGCCTGTTATAGATCTGCTGTTTTAGCTCCTTGGGCCCTATCCACTGGACACTTTTACACGGAGCTAAAACAGATGTACAGCATTCTAGATACGTATAGTGCTGCTGTTTGATGGTCCAAGAACAATAACCCTTTTCCAGTCAGTAGCAAATAGTAAATAAAAGCAACAACTGCCCAGAGTTGAAAGTTGCTACACTTCAGCTACAAGTGGATTGCCAACCAGTAGTTTTCCCTCACAACACTTACAGAAGTAAATACATCTGACATTAGTATTTGCATGGATGAAGTACTTCACAAATGGAAGGTGCTCAATAAAAATGCATCACAAACGAAAAACTTTTCTTAGTCAAATTTGAGTGTCAAAAGAACTGGGTCGGATAAACGTTACTGGCGCCAGACTCTAGCATACCTACTGAGTCGGACGATATATAGCGGATAGAACGATCTTTGGTCTCCTCTTCCGATGTTTGTTAGATAAAGTAATACTACTAATAGTAAACTAAACTTAGAAGGACGCTAGAAATTTGGGATAACTGACGCCAGGCTGAAGGACAGGAGCGCTTGAAAACTGAAGAGTACCACAATGAACCACTGAACAATCCATCATGTTAGACCTTCAAAAGCATCAAATTCAAACTCGGGATTATACGCATTTGATTTCTAAACAGTCCTAACTTCCGCTCACACTCGCTCCTTCAAGTATGGGGCCCCGGTAAACTAAAGATGATGGCACCGAGAGACTATCCGCGCACCACTTAAGAGTTTAGAGAAACGTAGTTATAAAACTCTACAAAAGAGCTTACTGACTGTTTTTTTTTTTTGAGGGGTGTCTATGGTAAGATTTCCTTTGGGACATGTTGGTCCAGGAGCCGAGGAGCTATAGCTTGTGTATTGGCCCTGGCAACAGGCTAGGAGACCGTCTGATTTGATATATACCGGGTTTTGCGGCTGAGCCGAAGCCAACTTTTGCTTGTAGATCAGCCTTGGTGGAGGTTTGTTCTCTCCGGATCCTCTCCTCGGATATCGCACACCACATGTCCGACCTTACAAGCAGGGCCGTGTGTCCGGGCAAACAAACACGTGTCGCCACACACGGCCCCCTGATAAGTTCAAGTGGTCTGAAATAACCAGTGGACAAACTATGTCTATAGAAACAAAGGCTCGGCTAATTAAGACGTATTTAGTTGCGTTAGATAAAGCTATTAAATGGACGATAACGTCCCTTTAAGTTATATTTACCAACACAGACCAGGTGGGATTTTATCAATCCTTGTAAAACTTTTGAAATTTTGAAAAAACACTTCACAGCCAGCGATGTTTACAGCAAAATCGGATTGTCTGGGGATGATATTTTACTGCATTCCACTAAACGTTGTCATATATATATATATATATATATATATATATATATTGCTACGTTGGGAGAATGTTATTTCAGTAACACTTTTGTTCGAACACGTGTAGGATATCACAGTCTACCTAGAAAAACATACAAATCAAACCAGTCTGCTGCGACTTACTCAATGGCTTAAGCTTGATAATAAAATGTTCTCCAAATGTAACTGGTCAGCGAAACGTCAGTGGCCCCCTGACTTCACGGCCCTCCGAGATAAAAGAATTTTAAGAAATCGTTAATATCCGTTACGTTTAGATTTTGTTCCTAATCATTTTTAACAACCCTCGTTGATCGGCAAGTGTACATTGTGCCATCATCTTGCTAGGCTCGTGATTACTGTACTATGGCACCACTTTAGATAAAAATCCAACTCAACTTTAATAGGGCGAGGCCACATTCGTCGTAGGTCGTCCTACGATTTTGACTCCGTAGAATTTTCAGACAGGCTGTGACAAAACCGACTGCCGATGAGGATCTAAGACAGCCTTTTCCGCAACAACAACAAGACAACTGAATTTTGCTCGACCCATTTTAATGTCTTTTCTTAGACGTACTAGATTCCCATCTTATTTGCCGTGGCCGAAAATAGAACTGCGCGGACTACGTCAATGTAGTTATGAGTCAACGTTCAAGGTGTGGAGCTATTGAGTAAGGTGGCGTGAGTGTAAGAAACACAAACAAAGGAGTGTCGACTAATCGATACGCGCATTCTTTCAACTCTTGGAAACGTCAGACACAGTACAATAGCCTCCAAGAACGTGCTTGGGTTTTGCTCGTTTTTTTTACACCCATTTGTCCGTTTTGTACTTCGTTTCTTTCGCTAACCGTCCAGCCATATAGTGAGCGGGACAAACCTAGCGAAAACGACAATGCTAAAACTGCTTGGAGATTAGCAATCCAGGTGTGCAGAAGTAGTTCGAAAGGTCAAGTTCGCTACTCAAACTAATCTTGACCTCGATCTCTGACATGTTAAACGATGTTTGTTCCTTCGTCAATACACGTTCGTCATCATTACTGTATCCCCAGGAATTAAACCGCGCCTATATAAAACACAAATTGATATATTGCCGCGATATAAAAGTCAGAAGTGCTTTTTTGAAGCACTTGTTTCCTTACTGTTTCCCGAGATCTCCTCCCTGTCAAATTTCGGAACAAACTTTCGTTCAAATCCTAAACGGGTGAAAAGTCAACGTCCAAACGCAGGTCAAAGTCATAAAGCTACTTGTAGAGCAGTTTATGTGACGGTACACGACTTCTTATGCCCCCAACATCTGTCATACTGTTACACTCCAAAATATTTCAAACCTTGTATGAAAAAAATCCAATAGTTTGTTTTTGGGTGGATAAGAATGAAACTTGTGGTCTCTACTTGACTATTTTTTCTTGGTGGACTGAAAAAAAAGGAGAAACTTTGGCCAAGAAATAAGGGGAATACTTCATTATAGGGCTTGGGCTAGCCTCTACCAGGCACCGCAGATCGCTGGAAAAATAGTAGAAATTGGCCAAAATAAAGGGAATAGTATACCAGGGGAGTTAGCCGGCCATAGAGGGACAATATGCGACCCACTTCTACTAGCTTGTAGTGGTGGCTCAGGCTTATACATGGATACCGCGTGCCGCCGTTGTCCTGATAAACACGTTTGAACTTTCCTCTGACCGGCCAGTCGCCATGTCAGGATCACACCACCTTTAGTCACGGCAGGGGGCAGGCGAGAAAACGTAACAGTCCTCAAGTGCAAATTTATGACACATTTCCTTCTTACTCTACTCATTCAGCCTTAGGCGAAGGGAAGTTGCTAAAATTGTGTTTATTTGGTTGGTGAGATCATTTTTCTTACTCCTATATATTCTTCGCATTTTTGAGCGATTATAAGAGTCACCAAGAGGTCTCCAAGTCGGCGATATTTCAGCGGGTCTCTTCTAGATTTTCGACCAAATCTACAGATCACCAAAGAAGAAGACTGTCATTACTTCAGACCGGCGTCATTCGACTTATTCTGTCTGCTGGCGGAAGCAGAACAGAGAGGTGAGCATTTTCGTTTCCTTCTTACTTTACGATTTCTTTTTTTTTCCCACTATATATTTTGTTCTTCCTTTGTATTCAATATAGCTTAGATATACAGTAAGTGCTGTATACGACAAAGGTGCTTTTTTTTAACAGCAATGTGAGCGAGCGTATGGTGTATCAACGCTGTACATGTATATTAGGTATAATTAGCAGGCGGAACCGAATTGTGGACTTAACATTGTATCGTTGTCATGTTGTTGAACAAAATGCTCCTAGAATAAGCCAGCTTTTGCCGAACTCAATGGGGTATTTAGCTATATGTTACATTATAACTCACCAGGCCAATCTGAATTATTTTTCTATCGTAAACGAACTCTTGTTAAGTCTTGAAATTACTCAAAAGGAAGGGTGTTGCCGGCCGGTTCCTTGGTTGACTCATGACTTAAAGGCTTACATGCCCTTTACGTACAGTGTAATCAGCCGCGTTTTGATTCCACGTAATTTGTGGCTGCACCTTTCAAATCTGTAATCGGTGCATTCTACACCAGTATAACGTAGTTGGTGCTACTAAGTTGGTGCCTGAATGTAGTGTAAAGCGAAGCCTGTCAAATCTTAGAAATGTAATATGTATTCGCTGCCTTCTTGAATTTAGCGTAGAGAGTTGACAGTAATGCATGCCCCCGGGTATGCGTTGTGTGTGGGGTGATGGTGCGAGTTGGTTAGATCTACTGAGTAGGCACGGCCGTACCACGATCACTAGTAAAGCTTGCATCTTCCCGAGATACGTTTGGAGTTTAATGCCCTTTGATGAGAGTTTTGCCTTCTTGCGTGCGGAGTTTCCTACTGTGTGACTTTTCAGGATTTCCTTTCAGGTGTCAATATGATAACTTTTACGCTGCCACTTCAGGGAAGGGATCACTTCTTCTTTCGTTTCGTTTGAAGAAGAGAGAAATTCCGAATATTTGGAATGTGATGATGTCCAGTTTTTTTGCTTGATATCCAGAATCCAGCCGAAGTTCATCTTTCGTAAATGTTTCTAGTGACAGTCCGTTGCTGTCTCAACCAGACTCCACTGTGAGCAAATGGTAGAAATTCGGCAACTAGGTAGTAGTGAATAATGTGCCAGAGGAGTTGGCCGGCCAAGGGAGCACAGTTTGCAACCCGCGATGTTTCCCTAGGTTGAGAATTGTACTCCTCTGGCATACTATTCACTTTATTTGGGCAATTTCTACTATTTTCCTAGCAACTTGTGGAGCCTGGTAGATGCCTGGGTAGAGGCTAGGTTTGTAGCTCAACATGGCTGGATACCAGGCAAGTTCAGGCCCCCCACCAAGACTCTTAATCGACCTTAAGCATCAAAATAGTCCAGTCGTACTAACATGTCAAGGACTAGTGACGACTATTCCTTCTCTATATATCTAGACATCTGGTAAAGATTCTCTCGTCGCCAAGTCTGGCGCCGCTCTCTGTAGGGACCGTTATGTTTGGTCACGTGATCCTGTGTGACCGGACAGCTGAACGTGAGGTCGTTCACCCCGAACCCCCATCAGCTGACTCGCCTTATATGGATGTAGATCGGTCCCGCCTCCCACTTTCTCACGTGTCCAGGGGCAATTTATGGACCCTTTGGTTGAGAAGGACCAGGGACGGACGTTTATAGCGGGTCGCGCGGGACTTGAGTCGACTGATTGCCCTATTTTTGCCACTCACAACAGCAACATTGGCAAGAATATTTTTCTAAGAGTTGCAAATCACCCGGCCAGGAAAGGCTGAAAGGTAAGAGCGTGTTGGATGTTGTTCTCTTCGTTTTCAGCGCTAGTTCATAGATTTCATGTTATCTCCAAGCGGCACGTTACAGCAGCGGTCTGTACTGCATAACACTATTGATTTTGTATGGAAGTAATCAGTCGTTTCTACGTTAACTACCACTGTATTACTGGTTTCTTGGTAGCCGTGACTGATATTAATTGAAACCATCAGGGATTCGAACCAAGGCTTTGAAACGTAAGGTTGGATGGGAAAGTATTTCGTTATCAAGCCTGTGAAAGATACCATGCCAGCGCGGTCTGTGAGGAAGTATACATTTAATGGATTCCAGCGTTATCCGAAATGGCGTTGAAAATCCACATAAATTACAGTACGTAACTTTATTACTACAGCTGTCAGTTTGGATGTGCGGGTGGATATGATTGCGGTAGTCACGAAATACCGTGCTCGAATTGGTATGGATGTCAGCTGAGTCAGATTATGATAATTTAGCGGAACTTCCAACGTTTTCCTGAACGATATAAAAACGGATGCCTTTGCGTTTAATATTTACATACCATTGTTGTTAAAGACTGAATGTGATTGCGGGAGCAATGCTCGTGTTTGGACTGAATGAGCGCATTGTCGAATTTTCTATACAAAAGTTGTCCGCCGTGAATTGTGATCAAGTCTTTAACTGTTTGAACTATTGCAGAAATGGACAGAGAGAAATTGGCCAAAAGGGCAAACTAAATTGCCAGAGGATTGGGAAGTTTGGGGATGGTTTTGCTATTTCTATTCTCTAAGGACTTTGGTAAAGACGAATGAATGGAATTTTCTCTTTTTTCACCTCCTTGTGTTGTTCATCCTCACCATTGTGAGGCGTTGCTATTGGGTTGCAAGGAGGTGGAAACAAGCTGATGCAACATAAGTTAAAAACAACAGGACCCCAGCAACAGACCAGAAAGTGTCCGTTTCATTTGTTTAACAACTACATCTTGAATAGATTCTTTTGTCGGCTGCATCTTAACTTTCTCAGCCAAATGACCTTGCCCTCCATGTAATGTTACCTACCACCCTCTTCATCTTTTCCCAAATGTGCCTGTTGTCAGCTGGGCCACAAGATATGGCAAGTTTCCAAAACTGGGACAGTCCAAAACAATGGGGGGGGGGCAGCATTGTAGAAAGAAGGGGAATGGGTTGCAAAATCACCAGCCTTAAGCTTACAGACTTTTTAAAAATTCTTAGCAATACATTGTCATTGTCTCTCTTGCATTTTTTCTGGTGGACATTTTTTACATCTACCTCCCCATGGAACGCTTTGGTACTGTCCTGTGTTACCATGACAACAGCTTACCTCAAGATAAGTTGGAGGATAAATGGGGTTTTGTTGAAAGAAGAAATATTGACCCTCCTATCGGCAGATCAATGTTAACAGAGATAAAGTACAAGAGTTATATTTATCTAACCCACAACAGACATCTGGTAAATACATTCAACATGGACTGGAAGGAATAAAACCGGTTGCTTGGAGGGTCGTACAGTTGGTCGGTCAACCTATCCGCTAACCATCTGTTGGTTTGTTGGTTCATTGGTCAGCTCATCATCATCAAACATTCAACTGTGAATTCGACTAATGGCTTTTGTAAGTCTTTTTGCTTATCTTGTGATGTTTGAGGGATGTTCACAAACACCAACACTTGAAAAACATGCAAAATAAGCCATCATCAACAAACAACTAGACTTAAAAAGATTAATCCATTACATCTGCTTGGAGATCATGGGCAAATTCAAGAATCCAGATGGTACTTGATGAAGGCAACTCTTTCCATGAAGAGAGTGCCCTTGCCTGAGTGTGGCTGGTTAAAGAGCCCCCTGTTGATATACAAGGACCTGGCAAGCTTCTCCCCACAAGGAAAAAGCAAATGGACAACACTGGGTCACCTTGAACTAGTGCAGTTTACAGGAAGTTCTTCTGCCACTGGTTGTCACAATAAGGACAGGTTCTATTTTCTCTATCTTCTCAGGAAGGGAGAAATTTTCCTGGCTCTTTTTGACAAGTGCAATGAATGCCTCATCCAAGGGGTTGCAACTCTTTGAAGTACATGTAATAGGCAAGCTGGGTGAGAAACAACAGCCCTAGGATTTGAACTCTCAACCTTAAAGTCCAGAGGCAGAGTCTCTTTTCAACATTACTTGGTCAGTGTTTTCCCTTTTTTGTTACAATTTAGACAATGGAAAAATCAATCTTCTAGCTGTCCAGCTGCATGATCCAGGCTTTGTATTATTGTTCATTGACATGAAGATTAGGTTGGATACAGGTCATGTTGATTCAACCTTGCACTTTGTCCTTTTTTCAAAACAATCAATTTTATTTTTTTTACTGAAAGCTCTTAGTCTCTGGTCTGACATTAACAAAGGAAGCGCCCATGACAAGTAGCCAAATAAGTGCCAAGGTTCAGGTATAAATATTGTTTTCCCCAATATTTGGTCTCCTGCCATCATATCTTGTTTTCTGGTGAGGATATTTGGCTGGGATAAACTGTTTTCCCCGGTGACCAAGAAAACAGGACCCAGGTCTGACAGGCTGACCGGTCAAATGAACTGCTTGTAGCACTTGCCACAGGGCTGGAAACTAACCCTCAGCCCCAGTGGCCAATAGAATGGATGGATTACATGTTGTAACCTCCACTACAACTGTTTTTGCTATGATTTCATGGTTTATCTTTCCACTGCTTTCTCTGGGATGTCAGTCAAAAGTTATGAGTGCAGTTTTATGATTTCATGTCTGTGCATTGACCCTGACCTAAAGGCAGGTTGTCTTATTCAGTTTGGGAAAGTCTCAGTGTAGATCAATAGCTTATTCTGCTGCAAAGATGATCGACAGGTGTCAGCTGTGGTCAGCAGGTATGGGTAAAACCATGTCATAGTGCTACAAGCTCATGACAATCAAACTCTTGAAGTTCTGTTCAATCTAAATAACTTCTGTAGGAAAAATAATTTCTAGCCCAGCTATGTTCCATCTGTAATGTTACGCCAGCTTTATCAGCTCAGGACTGGGTGTTGGGTACGATGGCATTACTTATAAGTGGTCATCTGGTGTGAACTAATACTATCACAGTCTTACCAGCACAACACATGCACAGAAGGACCAGAGGATACAGGGAGGAATGTTTAAACTGTTGAAAGGTAGGACAGCTTAGATACTGCTGGCTTTTCTTGATTTGTTGCACTACATAGCTGCAGTTTCTCATGATCAACATTTGTTTTGTCGGAACTCAGGTCAAGGTCATTCAAAGTTTTCACAACAATTTTCAGTCTTTTATTAAAGAAAGAGACAGAGAAGAAGATAGTGTGACAGAACATATGAAGGGCTATTTCATGGAAAAAAAGCGGCCCTTGAATGCATTAAATATTTGGTTGGCAGGCTGGACAAGATTTGGTTAAGTATGTAGCTCTAAGAATGTGTGTCCTGACTGCAAGTGTGTTTTCAAATTGTCACAACAAAGTTGCCGGTTCTCAATGCCTTAACAGTGATTATATTTGCCGTGGAATTTCAAATTTGCCCTGCTGTCAATGAGAATTACTTACATGTACATCAGTCTTACATGTATTTGTTCCTTCAATATTGGATTAGATAGTTCATAGATGTTAACAGAATCATCCCTTGTTTTGTGACTGGCCCAATCAACACAAAATTTTGTTCTCGATTGTTAATATACTAGAGGTGCCTCTATAGTCATCCATAGACAATTATTAAAACCGCTTTAATCAATTTTGAGTGCGTGGACCAACACTGGCCTAAGCTGTTTACACAGTAAGTTGGTTTATGTGACTGAGAATAAACAGTTTTGGTCAGTTTTGTCATGCCTCATTACCCCCCACTACCATTCCATGTGTCCAGCACTAAAGACCGTAACCCAACTAGCTTTGTGCCAAGTGTCAGGCACTTAAAAGTTTATTTAGCCTCCACTAGACTTCTTAACCTGCCGAAAAAAATCCTGGGTCAACAAATTGAGTTCAAAGCTAGCCAGAGAAAAGTTAATTAACTCTTTTTTCCATCTTTTAAAATGACACTAAAGGAACACTTTTTATAGAAATTGTTATGTTATACTTTATTTGTATGTACTTTTTGTTGCTGTAGTTCAATATATCTGGAATAAGGAAATTCAATTCATTCATAGAAAAGTTTTGTATCAAAGTTTCCTAAATAATGTTATTTCCCTTTTGTGATGGACTTTGTCTTTTCACTGTGTTTGCTTGCTCCCTTGGAAGCAGAAAATCTATAATTGCAGACTTTGTAATACTTAATCAACTTGAAAGAAAGGAAAACTAACAATTAATATGTTTGAGAGAGTTGCCCCAGAAAAACAGCATCTTGCGTACCCATTTCAAGACATGACATAGTTCTCCGTCTCCGGGGAACAGTGTTGATGCCTGTGCCAAAAATAGCCACTTCCATTTTTGGCTATAAGTACAGGTGAGAAGGAACCACATTCTCTCTGTGCCAAGTTACCAAGTTCAAAAGTTGATACACACGCTATTCATTTTGGCACTGGTTCCGATACATTTATCCTACATATCCAGATTTCTAGACTTCGGGGCAGATGTAAATTTTTTTTTTTTACATTTGCAACTCTTCTCAGTAATACTTATAGATTCTGACAGCCACACACCAGACAATGACAGACAGTACATTTTTTAGATGGTATTTTGCATACATGTACATCTGTTTCTTGGCTGGATTTTCCACTGTCAAATATTAACTCGAGTATATTCATGACGCATCGGCCGTATTTACTCAGCCAACAGTCGAACTAAACGCCCTAATGTAACAATCCAGGGTGGTTAGGTAAACCGTGGGTAATTCTTGTCACACGACAAAACTGAACAGGTCACTCAGCCCTGGTCGTGTTTCGTACGAAAGACTTGTTTGGAGACTTTTCACACTGGGACTGTGACACAGTTGTTTAAGGGACAAGTTTGGTCGCGACTTCGAGACATTTGTATCTCTTTTAGCTAGTCGGTGTGACCGCGTTTTGACATTTCACACCAATTTTGCAGATGCAGAATGACGGATGATTATGTTTCAAATATTGAATGACCTGTTACAGCTAAACATTTCTAGCTGGAAGGTTAGAAAACTGAGTTTTGAAGACTTCTCCAGCATTGTAAGTTTTTGATGATAGTTCTTGGGCAGAACAAATTTTAGCATTGAAACTATCATTGGTGTGCTTGTCGGATGAATTAGCAAAACTGACTGTGGAATTTTTGTTACTAACTATTCATTACTGTTAATGTTAGAATGTACATGTATAGCTTTATAAAACAATTATGTCACATCAAACCCATTTTTCTGGAAAAAAAGACATTACAACAAAACAATGCAGCATTAATATGATAGCTCTAATTATTGATTTCTCTTATGTTTTGACTTTACCGTTATCTGGGGCTCTTTTGTTTGCACGACATTTAAGGGATAACTTTCCATTCACTCATTGGCCAAAACTCTGGTCATAGGTCCATGGGGCAGTCGCACCGATAAATGACGCCATTACATATCTGGCTACAGTCACGTCTTCACTAGTGTTATCAACAACTTGAAAGCAGGTACTAGTACTACATCTAAAAGTTCTTCCCTCTCAAGGATTGTACAGGTATGTTGTTTGTAAAGGGGAACTTGTCATTATCAAATACGTTAAGAGCAATACTCGAGTTTTGGTCTCAATGGTACTTGCCCCAACAACCTTGCAAGTACGATGTAATGTTAGTTACTTCGTTAACAACAATGGCTTTGCAACTCATATTAAGAAATTCTCGACGGGTGACACCTCTTTGTTTCGACACTCTCATGTCCCTATGTTCCGATATAGTGTTAAGGTTGTCGAAAACAGTGGTGTCAGAACGTTGGGGTGCCAAAATATAAGGGTGTCAGATCATAGGGGTGTATTAAAACTCTCAAGGTCGTGCTACACTGGCAAGGTGAGGGTGGCAAAGAGTCACACATTGTTTTCTAGAACAGGTTATGTAGATCTGACCTGACCCTATAGGTTATCTAGACCCAGCCCCACTGGTCCAAAGTCTCGGGGCTGTTATCTGTGTTTGCGTGGCAGACCACGTGTTGCCAGGAGGAGGCTGAAGGTGGACTTTATGACTTTTTTTTTTTCAAGGCCTGATAAGGCCACACTAATTTGATTTGCTGCCTGGTTCTGGGAAAAATGATGCTGAACTGTAATTCAACTTGAAGGTGCATTGTGTGCAGTCAAACTTGTCTAAGACGACCACCTAGGCGCCAACGAAAACTGGTCTTTTTGGACAGGTGGTCTTAAAGAGATGCAATTCACAACATGACCAAAACGGTTTCCAATTTGAGGTGTTTCAATGTTAAATATTATACAGTATTACATAAAAGGTAAGGGTAGTCCCATAGCCTTTTTCAGGCCGTAGGGGTAGTGGGTTGCTAAGGGTATGGTATAGATATGGAAACTTCTTCTTCTTTGGTTAAATTGAAAACACAAGGAGACATACACACATCTTGGGGGTGCAATAATAACCTTTTTTTTAGAAACAGTGACCTGAGATGCTGTATTTTCTCCAAACCCTACAGGTTAAAGGAGACATCTTGGGGCCATGGGTGATCAGGATTCTCTCAACCCGCGCAGATCCAGCAGCCCTCCCCCTTCTTACGAAGCCGCCATCCGCGACCCCGTTGTCATGGCAGCAACCCAAAGACAAAGCCCTGAGTATGACAACTCAAGTTACGAACCGAACGAGGATGATCTCAGTTCCAGGAGACAAGACTCTCTCGTCTCGAGTGCATCGGAAACCGAGTCTCAGCGCGTAAACGGAGAAACGCAGACGCATGAAGAGGAGTTTGATGATGATTTTCCTGACGAAGGCACCTCTGCAAATGGTTCCGTAGTGGCAAATGGAGACGTAGATGTTAAGATATTTTCACAGGTGGCACCCATCTGTCGGAGGAAATCTTACGAAGATGCGTTTGAAATCAGGAGTAGCAGTAAAAAGTAAGTCTTATGTGTTAACAGGTGGCAATATAAGTTGCCAGTGATGGTACAACATACATAGTACAATGTATATGTCTCTGATTTTTGCCTTTTCTTTAATAGAACTCTTTAGGACCAAAGCATGTTTTAAAGAAATGCGCATTTTTACGTAAAACTGGTATGATGTACTTATCCCTTTTTTATTTCTCAAAATGGTACCAGTGTAATGGGGCAGATACCCCTGACCAGAATATGCCCGGGTATATCTGGCCAGGGGTATATTTTGGTCAGCTACACCCGTAGCATAAAACGTTTCGAGAAGCCAGACTAGTAGTAATTTTCTTTACCTTTGACAGGAGAAGAAAATGGAAGGTCAAGAAAGAAAAGGAAGAGAAAAAAGAAGGAGAAGAAGAAAAGACAGAAATGATTGGTTTCTCTGAGTTGGTAAGTAGATTTTACTTCTCATTTTTAATCTTCTACGTCAGACCAAATTAGAGCCTAAAGAATAAGTTGGACACAGTTTTAGCAAGTGCATATTATATGTCTAGTAGTTTGATTTCAAGTTTAACTCCAGCCCTCTGTTTTCAAGTTGTCCTCTTCCAAACTTTTTACAAAATGTCTGAGAACAAGAGAAATGAACTGGTGTGTTTGTTGTTTATTTTAGCCTTTGTTTATTCATGTAATACCCGAATTGGCCTGCTGGCCGCTTTTCATTGAGGTCATGAGGGAAGAGGTCACAGTCAGACAAAATATAACAAGATACAAATTAGATACTTGAAGTCCTAACAAATCCATAAACATGTTGCCTAAAGACTCTCTCTCTTGCCATTTCTTCAGCTGCGATATGCTGACAAGGTCGACGTCGTCTACATGACCTTGGGCACCATATGTTCCATCCTTGACGGCGTCATGCAGCCCATCCTCCTGTACGTTATGGGCACCATGGTTGACGTGTTTACCAACTACGGAAAGTTTGACGCTATCTGTAGGGAGCTCTTTGGGTCCGACAGTATCTACAACTGTACCTTCGATAATGCCACCTTTGCCAACTTCAGCCTGACTGAAGACCATTGGAAGTAAGTAATTATTGTTTTCACTCTCTTTTCTTCTTGCATAGGTTCCACACAATCTCTATGCTAGAGTCAAACTGTTGCTCACTTTGTATTCAAGGGAATTTCCACACATTCATTTCTTGTCAGTTTCAACATAAAATTATTTAATGTTGAAGCTGGCAAAAATAGATACATATGCATTATATGAATATTAGAAATTTCTTTACGTACACAAAATCTCAAATGTCTCATAACGGTAAGTTATTAATCATCACTGTAATAATAAACATGTAACAAAAGGACTGGTCATACTGGTAAACATACCTTCAACTGAGTTGTCCTGACTGAGGTATCTTCCTTTCCACAGTGATGCTTTAGGGATCACAATTGTCATGGCGGACCTGGCGTACTATTTCGTTGGCCTGGCTTTCGGTGTGGTGATATTTGGGTACCTCCAGATTGCCTTCTGGACGCTGGCGGGGGCCCGGCAGACACGGCGGATTCGTCAGAACTTCTTCCGCGCCGTGATGAGGCAGGAAGTCGGCTGGTTCGACACAAACCCTAGTGGGGAACTCAACTCTGTGCTCGCTGAGTAAGTCAATGTGCTGCAAGTTTCATTCTAATTTGAGAACAAAATGGCCTGGCATGCAAAGAAGTTTTAATAGTTTTTTTATACCCTTCATGGCATAAGATGTCAGGTACTGTTTAGCAGCTCATTATCATCTGTATGATAATTCGTAAATAGATTTTATTTAATGGAATGTTGATCGTAAATGTTATAAAGTCCGGCATCAATTTAGCCTCATGGCTGCCATTGTTAAATTTGGGATAATGTCTCAATAAACAATTCTACTAATAATACTACTAACATAATATTGTTTTCCTTGTACAGTAACTGTATTTCCTGGAGGCCTGCATGGTGGTCAAACTAGTTAATTACGGCTTTTGAAAAAGGGCATGCAGGCCCCCTACATACATGTAGTGTCAAAAGTTTTATTCTGTATTGAATCTCCCCTTTCCAGTGACATGAACAAAGTCCAGGAGGCTATGAGCGACAAGGTCAGTATGTTCATCCAGCGAATGACGACCACGTTTGGTGGGCTGATTCTGGGTTTCACGCAGAGCTGGAAACTCACCCTGGTCATCATGTTTGGCTGTGCCCCCCTACTGTTCATCGGTGCATACGTCATATCAAAGGTACGGCTGTCAAAACTAGCAGTGCCTCCTAGCAGAGAAGGTTACTGTAGCCTGTTGGTTAAAGATGTCAACTGCATTAAAATGTCCTTCTCAATTTGCTCAATACATATCACTTATCAGGTCATATATTTGAAAAAAAAAAATTCATTGTATTGAAACGGTTATCTTACAGAATCTTTTGTTCTTGAATCTGTATCTGTTGATTAATGTTATGTTAGAATTTGCCTTCTACGAATGTAAGGTACAGCAGAGTTACAGCCAACTTTTTTCATTACAGTATGTTTACATTTTTTCAAGCTTCGTCTTCATTTTCATCAAGTCGCTGGATCCATGTTACATGCTCATTATTTGTGTGCTTCTATGTTTGGAAGGCAATGAAAAGAAAAGAATAAAATACCTAACATCCATTACAGGCCACAGCTACCCTGTCAGAGAAGGTGTCAGCTGCCTACAGCAAGGCTGGGGCCGTGGCTGAGGAGATCCTGTCATCCATACGGACTGTGGCAGCTTTTGGAGGGGAGAAAAAGGCAGCAGACAAGTAAGAATCTTTATCTAATCACAAAGAAGTTTAATATTCATTTTGGTGCTGTTTGTTGGTGGTTTTGTTGGTGGATGTTTTTGTTTGTATGCTTGTTTTTGGACAGCATAACCCAAGAACTACCTTCAAGTTTATTTTGATACCAATGGATTCAAATAGCTTAAGTACGTATTGACGTGTGACAACCCATACATTGTACATATATAGTACAATATCTATGAAAATGCCTAAACGCTAGAAATTGACTTTGACCATAAAAAGCATATTCGCATCTCATACTACGTACAGTCTGTCTGTATCTGTATCTGTATAGCCAGTATAACTGCGTAACACACCAGTCTTTGTGTAAGATAGAGTAGTCTCATGGTTTGTTATATAGCAATAGATGCCATACTTTGTACATGTACCTTGTATTGGTGTAAAGTAAAGTTAATATTATTTGCAGGTACTTCCAGAACCTAGGTGATGCGGAGAAGGCAGGGATTAGGAAAGGCATCATCACAGGCGTCGGGCTGGGGTATATCTGGATGATCGTGTTCGCCTCCTACGCACTGGCCTTCTACTACGGCTCCCTCCTGGTCGCTAACGAGGGCTTCACCGTCGGCGGCTTGATTACGGTAAGAAGAGAGTCGGCTTTTCAACTTTTTCACTTTGCAAGAGTTGACATTTGCTGTGTACAGTTTGACGTAATACAACCTTGGCTAGCACTCATACAATGTCATTGAAGTACGTTGACAATATACATGTTAATCTCAGTATGTAGAAAGTTTACAACTCAAATATGGGAAAAATTTGAAATAAAAGTAGAAACTTTATGAATTTGTACTTACCTTTGTGGCACCGCGAGGAAATGGCGGGCTTGGTTCTCCTTTGGAAACCAGATGAAAATCATCATAGACATGGTTGCTTGTTCTTTAACACTGAAGAAGGTTATTGAGGAGGATACGGGTCTACAAGGTGATGAACTGTGCTTTCTCATGCGCGACAGAAACTTGTGGAGACAGTATATGGTGTAACCTCACTGAGGATGAACTGAACTAACCTGAACTTACCTTCCCCAGGTGTTCATGGGAGTGTTAATCAGTGCCATCGTGTTCGGAGAAGCCATGCCAAACCTAGAAGTGATCAACACGGGAAGGGGCGTGGCCAAGGGCATCTTTGAGATGATCGACAGGGTGGGTGGACAATTCTATGTCAAAAATAGTCAAAGTCCTTCATTCATGGTGCCTAGGGCAGAATTATACAGTACTGCAATCTGGCACTGTCCCTGGTGCTGAACCCACAGTTAAAGTAAAGGCTGCAGAGAACAGGCTGAAAGTTTATGTAGAAAAGGATTTGGCTCATTCCTCTACTTTGGCTATGGTGGAAACATTTAAAAATCTTATGACAACCACCTGTAGGAACCATGTCTTTATGAGCAAAGTGAATCTGTTCCTACACTACTCCTTTACCTACAGGTTCCTCTAATTGACAGCAGTTCCACGGAGGGACTGAAGCTCGACCACACAGAAGGCAACTTCGAATTCAAAAACGTCCATTTCCACTACCCAGCTAGACCTGAGGTCAAGGTAAACACACTTTGATACCGAAATGTACTGATAGAACGCCACTTTCAAGTTTCTGTTGGTTTGGGGCTTTGTTTAGCCAAGAAATACTCAAATTTGCCTGCTGGGCACTTTTCATATATCAAGTATATAGGGTATTACAAAAGAACACTAAAATGACAAAGCTCAGAAAAGAAAATTGTTTCCTGTTTTTTTAATCATGTGTTTTCTTGTCCAGGTGCTGGATGGGTTGAACCTGCAGGTGAGGAAGGGCCAGACTGTGGCCCTGTGTGGCTCCAGTGGTTGTGGGAAGAGCACCACTGTCCAGCTGATACAGAGGTTCTACGACCCCTCCAAGGGAATGGTGAGTGTTTATGGCTACATGTAAATGTAGGATTGCACCCAGGCAGTTGTTGCAAAAGTGACAGTACAAGCGTGATTTTATAGACGATATCTGTTATCTTTTTAGTCCACAGAAACAAAGCTATAATGTCTTATTGGGATTTTCAATGACATTTATAACCTGTTTTTGGACAAACAAGAAAGCAAAACAGGACAAAACAAAACAGAATTCATGTGGAAAAAACTAGGAAATGACAGACTATAGACATCCTACAAGCTGACACTAATCTGGACAATGTGAAAGAGATAAAGACATCAATAGTGGAAAAAGCTTTCAAGATTGGTTCAAGCAGTAGTTTAACCAAAGTAAGAGTACAACTGACAGTCATTCTGGTCATTTCGCAGGTGACTCTAGATGGGCATGACATCAGGTCGCTCAACATCCAGTGGCTGCGGCAGAACATCGGCGTGGTGAGTCAGGAACCCGTGCTGTTTGCCACCACCATCGCTGAGAACATCTCCTACGGTCGAGCTGGTGTCACGCAGGAGGAGATCGAGAAGGCGGCTAAGGAAGCCAATGCGCATGACTTCATCAAGAGGTTGCCAAAGGTAGGGACTCATGGCAGAATTATACAGTACTGCAATCTGAACTCTTAGCTGAATTAGACAGTACTGCAATCTGGCACTGTCCCTGGTGCTGAAACCACGGTTAAAGTAAAGGCTGCAGAGAACAGGCTGAAAGTTTATGTTGAAAAGGATTTGGCTCATTCCTGTATTTTGTGCCACAAAATGTCAGCTTCTCATGCTGTAAACTAGGCTAGGAATTCTCCAATTACTGTATCATTCATCTTGGAGCTTCTACTTCCTCAGAAATACAACACACTGGTGGGAGAGAGGGGTGCCCAACTGTCAGGAGGCCAGAAGCAGAGGATCGCCATTGCCCGGGCGCTTGTACGCAATCCCAAGATCCTCCTGTTGGACGAGGCCACCTCTGCACTGGACACAGAGAGTGAGGCAACAGTGCAGGAAGCCTTGGACAAGGTAGGAGGAAGAAGAACTACTTCTAAGAAATTTGCAAGAAGTCGGGCAGAATGCAGCAGAATGGTTTACGACACTCTTTCTTAATTAACAAAGATCGAATGAGAAATATTAGGATATGGAAAAGTTAGCTACCTTGTACTGCTAGCTAAGGACAAAAAAAGACAAAATCATTGAGAAATTGACAACCTGCATTGAGAAATAATCAAATGGTTCATTCCTGAATTTGTGATGGTTGCTTTAAGAAGTAGGTGAAGTGTTACTGTTGATTTTGTCTTTCAGGCTCGTATGGGCCGGACCACCATTGTCATTGCCCACCGCCTGTCAACCATCAGGAACGCTGATGTCATCATGGGCTTCAGGAAGGGACAAGTGGTGGAAATGGGTAAGTAGGATGGGTGGTGGGAAATGGGTAGGCAGAGTGGGTCGTTGGAAATGGGTGGGTAGGGTGGGTCGTTGGAAATGGGTGGATAGGATGGATTGTTATAGGAATATTTATGCTTTATGAACAGAGAGAGAGGTAAATGCTTACAAACAGCTTTTGAGGGGCGTTTTTGTTTACTGTAGATAAAAATACAGCAAGAAAGAGTTTGCAGGTGGGTGTTTCTTATGGCTTGCAGACTGATGAAAAGTAAGACAAACACTTTTAAAAGCAATGAAAATATAAGAAAATAGTAGAAAAAGATTGTTCTGAAATGATTGTTTCTTTTATCTTACAAATCCAGGCACACACGACCAGCTGATGACAAAGAGGGGTAAGACAAACACCTGTAATGAAATTATAAGAAAGCATTAGACAAAGATTGTTCTGAAATGATAAAATGTTTCTTTCAATCTTACAAATCCAGGCACACATGACCAGCTGATGACAAAGAGGGGAGTGTACTACCACCTGGTGATGTCACAAACCATGAAGAAGGTCGACAATGACACTGATGAAGGTGAGAGGACTTTCATAGATCCACCATCTAGTAGTTAGGAATTCTTGCTTTGAATCACAAGACCAGGGGATTGAATCTCTGATCAAACCTGTCACCAAACTTAAAGGCACAAGCCTTAAACATACTAGTATCATGAAATTAGTATTTTCATGCTTTGAGGTCACCATAAATGTTATAGTGTCTGGTACCCATCCCTATTCTATCTACGGGTTTAATTGGTTTTCAGAAGAGGAAGAACCTATCAGGCCGAGAACCCGATCTCGTCGCAGTCTACGCCGGTCAGCGTCAGGTCGAAGGTCAATGAGGGGGATGGCGACAGAGCGTGCGCGGTCCCTGTCCATGTTGTCAGCGGCAACGTCCGCTGCGGGCGACTCAAGTTGTGACTCAGACTCAGAGGTGAATAACCTTTGACCTTATGCTCCACTTTTTGTGATTGTGTAGCAGTGACCTCTGCACTTTGACCTATGCCTGTATTACTAATGCAGATGTTGGTTTCATACTTTACAAATCAACTTGTCATTCTTATGCTCTACATATAATAGACAAAGTCTTGTTAAAACTTCTCTATCTGTTTCTGTTAAAACTGATTGCAAAGAATCTAATTTTGTGTCTGTGTCCATGTTGTTCAGCTGGTTTAACTGATTTTTGGCATAACGCTCCTGCTTAATGTTGCTTTGCTTGACAGCTCTACAATACTCTTATGAGTGAATGTACACTGTCTTTGTGGCTTATTAATGCTGAAACCTGTCCTTGTTGCTATTCCTTGTTCTCTTCTGAGCTGGAATCAAATAGTGATACTGACAGTGTGGTAAGTTTACTAGATTGTTGGTTATTTTTTTACATTTTGAAATTTTGAGTCATGTGCTGCAGAACATGTTGAAATATCTAAAATTACACATATAGGCTGTATTAAGTACTATGGACATAGCATGAAACCTAGCTGTATTTTAAAAGAAAGTGTCCAGTGATAAAGAATTTTATTTCTAACAAGAAAATGTTTACTTTGGTACTTTCCTTGGTGCTGAAAAGACTGTTAAATCCAACAACCTTTCTGCATATCACCTCAATAAGCAATTCTTGTTGACCCTTTTCTCTTTTTTTTATTTTCACAATGCTTTCTAACACCACTTCTTTTACTATTGTAGGAGGAAGGTGAATTTATAAATGAGGCTCCCATTGGTCGAATCGCTAAGATGAATCGTTCAGAGTGGGTGTACATCCTGTTTGGTGTGATCGGAGCCTTCATCAATGGAGCTGTCCAACCAGTCTTCGCTGTTCTGTTCTCTGAGATCTTAAATGTAAGTAAATAAATGATGAACGAATGACTGATTGAAATTATTGGATGAACGAAAATGTCCTATACATTGCCTGTTAGACTAAACATTTTTCATTAGCAATATCCAAAAGTATGAATGACATTACAGGGTTGTCATTTGTTTCCAAAAATTTAAATGTGAATGTAGAATATTTTTCCCTGTATCCTCTTCAGAGGTGTTGTTCTGAATACACCCGTGTGTAAGAATAGCTGTAACATGGCAAAGTTTACAATTGTTCATCATCCCATTTGGCACATGGAGAATGTCATTCCAAAAACCTATTATGTATAATTATGTAACTGTCTTGTCCATTTCTATTTCAGGCACAAAAAATCAATGTAGTTTGTTAAACAGCCCCTCCACTGTTCTGTGATAAAAACCCAGAACCATTACATAATCACACTTTTCCAGGTGTCTTTAAAGATATATCATTTAGATCATCGTCACATTTGTGTATAAACTATTTGTATTCCATTCCTTGGCAGGCCTTTGCATCACCAGGTGGTAACAGTCAGGTTCTGGACTCCATTTTGGTTCTGGCTCTGATGTTCCTGGGACTGGGAGTCATCTCTCTCCTGTCCAACATCATGGAGGTACAGACTTTCTTTAGTTATGTTTTAAGTGTTGACGTTCTGCCTACATTATTAGAATCTAAAGGTTCTGGGTTTAAATCCATAGCAGGCCCCAATGTTGTGCCCTTGGGAAAGGCACTTTACACCTATTTCCTTGCTTGACTCAGGTGAATATGAGTACCTAGCATTGGTTAGGGACATCTTAACAGATGGGATGTTAAGCCAGAAGTTCTTTGTTTGAGGAAAGGCGCACACCTCAAGCGTGTTAAAAATCCCATCACACATATCTAAAAGAGTAGAGATCCGTCCTGGTATGAGTGAATCAAACCTTACAGTCCAGTCTTATGCAGCTTGTACTTACTATACACAACTGCTGTGTTACGTAGTTTACCGGTTATGGAAAACAAATAAACAAAAGACTATTTCTTTTTCTTTCTCTCAGTTCTACATGTTTGCCAAGTCCGGAGAAATCCTGACCAAGAAGATGAGACAGCTGGCCTTCACAACAATGCTTAGACAGGTCTGTATCTGTATAAGACACCTGCAATAGAGAAAAATCTGGAAGGTGTTCAGTACGAATGGCTGATCTACTTGCTTGTGGAAAAAATTTTTTTTTCTTTATGATGTATGTCCTCGCAGAACTTTGGTTTGATTCCTGGCTGTTTCTGTTTGTAGGAGATTGGTTGGTTTGATGACCATAAGAACAGTACAGGAGCCCTGACTACCAGGCTTGCAGCTGATGCCTCTATGGTGCAAGGGGTGAGTCCTAACTCTACTTGTTAGAGTAAAAAAGTTAAAGTCCTTCCCACACCGTTTGGTTTATAGGCAGTGCCTATCTCTGTTTCTTTAGCCATTGGGCTACACAGTTGTGCTAGTACTACTTATGTTCCTCACATTGACTACAGTGAAGTCATTTAGTTTTATGTTGTTGTTTTTTTTTGCAGTAGGAGGGAAGAGGAGATTTTGGCAGTGTTTTAAATTCACAGTTGAAACAATTCTATAGTACATTGGAAATGCATATTTGTGGTATTGCAGTGAAGTGGTCACGACAGAAATTAGACCACTGCAACACTTTCAACATTAACATTTTTTGTGTTTTTGTATATTTAGGCCACAGGCATCCAGCTTGGTGCCATTGTTGAGTCCGTGTCCTTGATGGGGATCTCCATCATCATCGCGTTCATCGCGGGGTGGAAGCTGACGTTTGTCGTTCTCGGATTCCTGCCCTTCCTGGTTCTATCAGGCGCCATGTCACAGCGAGCTCTACAGGGACATGCCGCAAGGGACAAGGAGGCTCTTGAGGAGTGTGGCAAGGTGATTTAGTTTTGTGTTCAGCACCAAGGACAGGTCTACTTGCTTGTGAATGTGTAATGAAAGCACCAGTGACAGGTGACAGTGTAGTGAAGGTGTTCAGTACCAAGGACAAGTCTACTTGCTTTCTGAAAGTATAGTGGAAGGTGTTCAGTACCAAGGACAGGTCTACTTACTTGTGACAGTGTAGTGGAAGGTGTTCAGTACCAAGGACAGGTCTACTTGCTTGTTACAGTTTAGTGGAAGGCATTTAGTACTCAGTACCAAGGACAGGTCTACTTGCTTGTGAAAGTGTAGTGAAAATGTCCTTTTTACATCCCTGCTCAGCTTGCTACAGAAGCCATTGAGAACGTGCGGACTGTGGCAGCCCTGACCAAGGAACCCATGTTTGCAGACAACTATAACAAGTCCCTGTATGGACCATACAAGTAAGTCACTCACTCCCTCCCATGTAGAGGGACTTTTGAAAAAGGCCCACATCTGCAGTTTCTCCTAGATCACGTACAGTATTTGAATTCAAAAGAAGTATGCAGTATCATTGAAGTTGCCTTTTTTTTATTCCTATGCAATAAGTCTAAGAAAAAGACTCACAACTTTTACCACTCCTATATCATGTGCAACAAATTTGTGCTTTTTTCAATGACTACACTGGGTTTGGAAGATTGGATGCAACATTTCGTTTCTGTGTTTTAATACAGTTAGTCTAAGAAATAGACCACTTTTACCACAAATGCATCATTTTTCACTAACCACACAGGGTTTAGAAGATGAATGTAACATTCTGTTTTTGTTTCCACGCAGGGAGTCGAAGAAAAAGGCTCACATCTTTGGCTTCTCCTACGGGTTCTCCCAGTCCATCCAGTTCTTTGCGTACGCAGCAGCCTTCAGCTTCGGCGCCTGGCTCATCACCATACAGGACATGAAGTTTTATGAAGTCTTCAGGTAAGATGGTACAGACTTAACCTTCAGCCTGCTAAGGTAGCTGTTTGGCACCAAATTTGGATTGGTTATGGGGTTAGGCAGCAGGAAGAAGGTTAAGTTTTGTAGTGTTTTAAGTTTGAGGTATTTGTGGTGACTGACCTCCCACTTTGAACTCATCCCATTGTAAACATATGTTCTGTTTTCCATCGTGTTACTAGCACTGTTTTAATCATAAAGCACAAAGATACTGCAACCTCTTGAGTTTCAACATGCTGCAAAATTTAAGTGCAGCAACCTAAAAGGAATCTACAGTAAAACTAAGGAATTTTTCGATCACAAATCAGGAACAGGTAAGAAAAAAATGGCAAAACTACAAACTTGAACCACTATCCTCATGGCTTCACTGGTATGCTGTAGTCATTTACTATCAGTATTATAAAGCTAATTTCTAATACATACTATATATACAATAACGTAAAGTATTGCATTGTACATCACCAGGCAACATTTGTTTTCCTTAACAACTTTTTTTCTACATTATCACAACTTCAAGATGTTGTGACTCACTTTGATCTTAAAATAATAATTCTATGACCCCAGGGTGTTCTCCGCCATCGTGTTCAGCGGAACTGCGCTGGGAAGAGCGAGCTCGTACGCTCCCGACTACGCCAAGGCCAAGATGGCGGCCGCCAGAATATTTGACCTTGTGGATCGCAAACCACTGATAGACAGTGGTCATGAAGGTGGCGACAAACCGGTGAGTTAAAGACAGGCTATACATAGGAAAAACTGGTGTTACTTCTTAAGACTCAAGCAGTGAAGAATAAATAAACAGCAAAAGAGTTAGTAAAACATGACTTCAATTCTTTCTGTTTGTCCACAGAGCGACGTGGTCGGCAACATCACCTTCAAGGATGTTCGTTTTGTCTACCCCACGCGACCTGACATACGGATCCTGAACGGGCTGAACACAGAGATAGAGGCAGGACAGACTTGTGCGTTGGTCGGCAGCAGCGGTTGTGGAAAGAGCACCAGTGTGGCTCTACTGGAGAGGTTCTATGACCCTATAGATGGCAATGTGGTAAGAAATACTGTGTTATTTTTCATTGGCATCCTCTTTTTTGTAAATGCTTGGTATTTATCTAAAAAGTAGAAAACTTTACTGGAATTGCATTCCGACAACATAAGACAAGGAAAACTTCAGCCTGCTATATATATATATATCCTTGCGACCAATACAAATTTTGTGCCAAAAGACAACTTCAGTAGGGGATTAGGTAAAAGAGGTGGGCAATTTTGGTACATGTATAACTCCCACTCCAAATTATATTGTAGAGCTTGCACTACTTGCACTTGATGCAAGCACGTCTAACCCCCGTTTCGGGGAAAAAAGACGTTAAAACTGGATAAAAAGAAGAAGCTCTAGTTAGCAACTTGATATTGGTGTTGAAAAAACTGCAAAATAAACTAACATGTTTGAACAGAATAAACTTAATTGTCTAGCTGTGTGTTGGGTTGGTGTTGCTAAAACTGGCCTGGTAATCACACAAGAATTTGTGATTGACACCTGTCACAGCTGATTGACAACCGAGACGTGCGGTCCCTGAACATCCAATGGCTGCGCTCCCAGCTAGGCATCGTGTCCCAGGAACCAATCCTCTTCGACATGTCCATCGGAGAAAACATCGCGTACGGGGACAACTCGCGCGAGGTCAGCCAGGACGAGATTGAGGCAGCAGCGAAGGATGCAAATGCTCACGACTTCATCTTAGCTCTGCCTGATGTAAGTAGGAATTCTCCCAAATAAGACATTGTTTACTTTTTGTAGTCTCAAATCAAATACATGTATGAGGTGTGACATGTTACAAACACTTATTACTTAACTTAAGCTTTCCCCACTCATATCAACCATAGAAATTTTTTTGATAATTCCTAGGAAGATGTGTTTTTTAAAGTCATTTCTGTTTGTTTGGATACAGAGTTTTTGAAAGAGCATAATGTGTATTAAAGTTGAAATTATAGTTGTTTAGATATCAAATAATATGTATTAAAGTTGAGATTGTAGTTTAAATATCACAAAATATTTCTCCACAAATGTAAAATATTCCTTCCTTCCTTCTACTGCATATTTGAGTGTCCCAATGTTTAGGTACTAGGTACATTTTGTAGGTGGTCGACTAGTGGGATTGTACCCAATGTTCAATGGAAGAAAGACTGATTGCAACTGCAAAAGATGATGAATGTTGATGTCTCGTCTCTCCCAGGGTTATAAGACAGGAGTAGGAGACAGGGGTACCCAGTTGTCAGGAGGACAGAAGCAGAGGATCGCCATCGCCCGAGCGCTGGTCCGCAAACCCAAGATTCTGCTGCTGGACGAGGCAACATCGGCTCTGGACACGGAGAGTGAGAAGGTAAAGCACAAAATGCAAATCTATCTGACATTTTTTCAGGTGCTAAAAGAAAAAAAAGATGGACAGGTGTAATTATTTGATTTGGCACATAAACACCATTATTCAGTCCTCTGTGCCTCTTATGGGTCTTTTTCATGTCTCCTTGGGAAGTTCTTGTCCTTCTGGTCTCAAGCTTGAAGCCTGTACAACTCATTACCTTTACATAAGGACCACCTGGCCAATGTGACCACTTTTTCCTAGTGACACAATTCTGTCTACAGTGACCATCTGTCAACATAGACCTGCTTTTATTGGTCCCCTGGTCTTCTTAGGCACTTTTGACTGTACCTGAGTTAAATATTTCAGCTTCCGATGTGTTAAAGTCTTTTCCATTTTTTAATGAAAGCTCATCTGTGTTGGTAGCATCCATAGTTGTAAAGTTTAATGAAGGTTGACGAGATCAACTGAAAATTCATGGTTTCTTTCTGGTGTTAGAACAAAGATTAAACTTTACAACTATCTTTTCCATTTTGTTTCAGGTGGTTCAGGAAGCTCTAGACAGGGCCAGCCAGGGCCGGACCTGCATCGTCATCGCTCACCGACTGTCCACCATCCAAGACGCTGACAAAATCATCGTCATCCACAAGGGAAAGAAAATCGAGGAGGGCAAGCACGAGCAACTCGTGAAACTCGGCGGTGGCCAGTACAGGAGGCTGTCCCTCATCACCCAGAGATAGGTGCCTGACAAACCCGGATTGATGATGTCCATTATTAGCCAAGGATTTATGCCTGTTAAACAGTAACTGCCTGCTCTCGGTTGCCCTGCTGCCTTTGTCTCTACTAGACTAACTAATGCTGGTTCGATATTTCACTGCACGAAATCCGTTATTTCAGCACACCTTAAAGCATGCGTTATTAAGGTTCCGTTTTTCGGTATGCTTAAATAATGTTGCAGTGTTTGCCAGGGGAGTTTGGCCACCATGGAGTTCATTTGCCTGCACAGAACTGTTACGAATCCATGTCGTAGGTTAAGATAGGAAAGACAAAATTCAGCTTGTTTTGCAATAAACGATTTCCTGACAGTAAAACATAGTACTGTTATGAAATAGACCGACAACTTTTCTCAGTTGGCACCTTTAAGAAATCTAAAAAGTGGTAGTTCAATATCACAGAAAAACCTTTTGCTATTAAAGGAACTATTCTTTTGATACTGGTGCTTTTAAATATGACATACAGCAATTTTACACATGCAGCTGCTATATATTATTATCAAATATTAAGATGTAAAAAACATAATATTATAAAAATATAATATTATCTATTGATGTACATAGTTGAACTGGAACTGCCAATAGCTTTTAGGAATAGATTGTCCTGACTCACAATTTTGCTGTTATGATGTGGAAAAAATTTGCTTTGAAAAAACAAATATTGTACCTTACCTGTTATGTTGTATTAAGAAGCTGCAAGTGGTTAACCAACTAGAGGTACTGTGAATGAACTGCCCAAATAACTTTCATGCTATACATTTAGATCTTGTATTTTACCTGTTTTGTACATAACACTATTGACTGTGCCAATGTTCTAATGTTCAAAGTTGTTGCATTCTATGAAATTGCTTTATGGCACCCTATTTACTGTGGGTGTATACTCACAATGAATTGATTACCAAGTGAAATTTAATGAAGGTTTATATGAATGATTTTGTGGAAATATTTGTATCTTAATTTTGTTTATAAAATGTGGAATACTATATTTTCTTTTAACCCAGCTATGTCTAGATATTATACCTTTTTTAGAAAATAGGCTGGAATATAGATTTGTAGCAGAATTATCATGTAATTGTTCTAATGAGGTGTATGCATAGCAGACTTTAGTTGGTCAGAATTTAGGTTTGGTATTGGTAGACTGAAATAGAACTGGCTGAGAATTGTATGCAATAAAAGAGTAATTATGATACAGATGGATATTGTGAATTTAAGTTGTGGAAAAGTTTGATTATCAAGCACATTGTACATGTTGTTGTATCATGATGTTCTAGTGCCAAGGTAATCAGAGACTACATACAAACCAATTCTAGGAGAACTCACAAATATGAAAAGTGCATTTGATTTTAATAAATGGTCTGTGCTACTCACCTCTTGTTTTGCAAAAGCTGGGAAAGGGGTAGCTACACAGATCTAGAGGGGGGGTTGGAAATAATAACAACACATATACCCAGAACTCCAAGCAGCATGTTTTATTCAATATTTCTGTGGCATTCAACGTTTGCACTGTTCACATTGTAAGGAATACAAATGTAATATTCCTTGTACATTTCTGTATCCTGCCAGGAAGTTGCTAAGAGCTCGAGTCATTTTCCACTCTGATGTACAGCTACACTGAATAAGCTATGTTGGTGAAGGTATTATTACTTGTATTCTTTCATTGAAAGCTTTATTTTATATTTAGAGTTATTTCCGGAAGATTCCAGCACTTCCTGGTCGTCTCCGCTGGGCATTACACAGGGTACAGGTTTCCTGTGGAAGGGACACAAGAACAAACAAACATACATGGTCATTTAAGGCATCCAAAGCAATTTTAGGGCGGCAAAACAAAACATTCTGGATACGGAAATCTGTCTGATATTGACAATTAGATATCAGATATCATTTCGTACTAAATACAGCAACTCACAGTGTTGTAGGGCAGACAGTCCTGGTGGAACACATGGTGGCAGTAGAACACTGAGATGTTGCTGGCAGAACGAGAGTCTGAGGGAACAAACAACATGGCTCCTAACAAACACTGTACATCAGCTCAGTAAATAACAAGAAATGGTCATGCCTTCAAGTACCAGAGTTATCAACCAAGGATTGACGTGTTAAAAAATTGTTTTTTTCCCTAAAACTATCGTAGAGTGGAACTCGTTGCCACCAACTACAGTAGCTATAGGGGCATCATCACTAGATACCTTTAAACAATGCTTACAGTAACTGTTATAGATGTACATAGGTTAGGTTTAACAGGTCATTCAGTTCCTTAAGCTTGCAAGTTTGATCAAATTTGACAGGATACATGTACCTACCATCAACTAGAACTGGCCCACTGCAGCTTTCACATCGATCAGACTCTGAGGAAAATAAAAACAAAACAACACTTCATCATCATCATCATCAGTTCCATAGCTTCAGTCAGCCGTAGGGGCAGCATGGCATTCCACAAAAGTCAAAACATCACTAGGACCACAACATATTGTTTCACCTGTTTGAGTGTGTATCAGAAAATGAATTAACGTTACTACTCCTAAATCTTAATTCAGCAAAACTAACGAGAAAAGTGGGATAGCTGACCTTCGACCCTTAGTCCTCGTTTCTGTTGTCGGTTGAGCCGACTCATCAGCGTGTAGCAGTCCGACACCAGGATCTTCTTACACCCCTCACGCAGGGAGATCTGTCAATCAAACACAAACAACCAATCACAATCATCTTTTACGTGTCAATCAGTCACAACTCACAACCAACCAACCATGCAATCAACATCAAGCACCTTCCTGTCACAGTGATTTCCCAAGAGGGAGATTTGACAGGTGTTAATCAAACAAAACAAAACCAACCAACTAACCAACCAATGACAATAAGCAACTGCATGTCGACATTACAGCTACACTTAGGAAACAAAAATTCAATCAGAGTCTCAAACTTGTAAGGTATGTCCTTAGAGGTGTTCGTTAATTTCTTAGTAGTGTGCTAAATGGGAAACTATGAGGTGCATCAGTACTGCTGAAGACTCTCACCTGTAGGTTGAAGTCTTGAAGAATTTTCACTAAGGAATCTCGTAACCCAGGAATCTCCAGTCCCTCCGGAATGCGCTGTAGGGGAGACGGAATTCATACAATAGAAATTCGAACAAACTTAAATTGTAGGTATTTTCCATATATAAAGAATTCTAGGCAAAAAAGGAAATCACTGTGACATATCTGAAGACTAGACAAAGAATACTAGTACAGAATGTCATGTAATGCATTTATAATTATACCAAATCATCTTTAAACATGCATGTAGCCATTTTTGTGTGTGAAGGTCAAAGGTAGCAGACTGACCTTGATAAGGATGATGGGGTCAACATGGGTTCCAATGTTCTGTAGGAGACCAGTGATGAATGCTGGGAAAAGGATGGCATCAAACTTCTTTAGTCAGATACTAAAAATGTAAATTGGTGAGACATGGAAAGCATGGAGAAATTTCAAGGATTTCTTTGAATAACCTGTATTGATGACATTGACAGCTGTGTGATCTGACCTGGTTTGTCCATAGAAGAGCTGATCAAGTCCTCCCATAATTCCTCATCATCGTGCTCCTTGGCAAACTCGATGGCCTTGTCCACATCCTGCAGTTCCTCCGTGATCAGATGGAGGGCCTGCTTCGTGTTCCCCATGCGACCTGCAAGAATATGAATGTTGGAATGGTTGGAATTTGAACTCTGGACCTCTAGCTTTCAAGTTAGGGTTGAATCAAGCACACTACAATTGTTGAAGGCTGTGGAATGCCACAGACTCCAACCTACATGCCAACTGAAGGCATGTTAAAGTTACCTAACAAAAATGAATGATTTGCTATCTTGTTGTTAATCTATAGATAGAACTGACTCCATCAGTAGAAGCTTGGAGATAAACACCTTGCATTCAGCACCAAGGACAGGAACAATATGCTGACCAAAAGTCCAAAACAGCTAAAAATGGATGGATGTATGCATGTTTTAGTGGATAACTATTAGATCTAATCTACTCTTCCTGTATCCCATTCATAAACAGCATGTACATACAGTGGACAACTACTTGCTACAACCTGCAGAAATATATTTAAGACTTACCCAAAAGAAAGACCATTTCTGGGATGAAGTTTCTCTGCTGGCATTCTTCCAGAGCCTGAAAGAAGAGGAGAAACAAAACCTTTAAAGGTTGGCAAATTGCAAAAAGGCCCAAAGTTTGCAGCTCATGGTTTTGACAGCTTGGATGTAAAGCTTTAAGGTGTTTCCCTATTTTAATTATTGCTTCAGAAACAACTTCAAGAAAACAAATAAATAAACAAACAAACAAACAAACAAACAAACAAACAGCTACTGACTGATCTCACCTTCTGCAGTGGGTAGTAGTTACTGGAGCGGAGGAAGGGCAGAAGTCTGGCGCGGTCGAACTCTGCGTACAGCTTCACCTGCAGCGCGTGGAAGTCCTGCCCGATGTGGGGGTCCTTCTGGAACAGGGTGTCCAAGTACTGCAAAAAAAGGTGCCTGAACAGTTACCAACACTTGTGGGAATGTTGCACTATAGGGTGTCAAGTGCTAAAAAAAACTGGAGCTAGAACACAATTTCTAACATTTGTATGACTAACTTGACACATATTCACTTCTTGTACAGAAAACAATTAAAGACACATTTATAGACACTTAAGTTCTAAGTGTACTTAGTTAATACATGAAAGAGTCAATCCACATTACCAGGTACAGTAGTTTGGGTCTGGGTTCCAGTTGATGCACAACCTTCTCAATCTGAAAACAAAGATGGAGAATACGGACTAGAAAACTCCTGTAGTTACATGGTATGTAATGATCTACCGGTAGACCACACCATGACCATGGGGACTTCAAACTTGAAAAGTTGTGACATTTGAAATTATAGTACTCTAGTATACATTGTAGTCTTGTATTATTCTTTTCATGGATGAAAATGTTAAATGCAAAGCCAGACTTACTGGGATTCTCTCCAGGTTGTCAATCAACAGCCTAACAGCTCTCTGAAAAACATCATTGTTGATGGTATTACAATGTAGTGTTCTTCATGTACAACCACTGACAAGGACTTGCCAACATTTGGTAGTCTTTCTGCAACCTCAAGGCAATTTACATGACTGTATACTACTTTTAAAAGGGTCATACAATGCAGAGACAAACAACTCAGCAAAAACCCTTGCCTGTTTTACCTCTGTGTCAAAGTCCATGATGGAGCTGAACAGTCCTACATAACATCCCCTCTTCATCACACATCCACCATCACATGGACCCCCCTAAACTATTCCCTCTCCCCAGCTGTTGCTTCAGAATCAGTAACTGTGTGTTTTACCTCAGTGTCAAAGTCCATGAGCATGACGATCTTGTCCTGGATGGAGCTGAACAGGTTATGTTTGTGGATCAGTGGGAACACATCCTCATGGCCAAGCCTGAAGTGGAAATGAACAAAAATTATAATGTGGTAGTTACAGAGTTATCTTTGTTTTTGGAGTTTACAACATGTTTGTGCTCTCTTTTGTTCAATGCCTTTAACATTCAGGTAGAAATGACAGAAATGACTTTTATACACTCAGATACTCACTTCAGGTATATTGCCAAGGCTTTGTCGTATCTCTTGTCGTAGGTGTGACTGCAAAGAGGTGATAAAAACAAGCAAAATTACTCATATCTGTTTGTAACTGGTCTTCCTTTAACCTGGCATTTAAAAAGAGAGACTTGTATTCAAAACAATTTCACTTAAACTATGACAACTTAAAGGCAACAGCTGATAAGTAACAATTATAGGAGGAATGAAGACAACTTCACAGGTTATTCAATGAAAACCAGTAATTACAACTCAACATAAAACAAGAGAAAAAGTTCAAGACATTTCTACAAGTGATTTAAAAGAGAAAGAAAACATTCCTTACAGCTCGGCGAGTGACCTCAGCAGGACCTTGTTCTGCGGGTCCATCTCCAGTTTGGTCTGCACGGCGTTGATGATGACCTGGATGTTGTACAGGTCGGGGGACCAGTCCTTGATCAGCTGGTGAAAACCCTGGACAAAAAACACAACAGTTATCAGTATTCAAGACAGTAGTCTTATAGCAAGCATAGTTTGGAGTGTAGGAGCTCCCTATGCTGTGATTTAGGTGCCTATGCTGTCTTTCAACCGATGTAGGGGTGTTTCTTTCTGGGGAGAGCCCTGTAATCATGACTCTTCATTAATCTTAAAAAAAAATTAACACTGGCTCTAGAATAAGGCTGTTATAAAGGGAAAACTTTACTTCACAAACTTTGTTCCTCAAAATGTGGGAAACATTGCCTTCCCTTACCTCATGGTCGGTCAGTAGAAACTCGTTCAGCACCAGTTCATAGAATGCTGGTTTCAGACGGACGTCGCCTCTTGGGATGAAGGGACTGATTGCCTGCAACAAAACACACAATATACAATGTACCATCAGGCTTGAACTTGTCTGTCATACAGCATGACTATAACATGACAAAAAGCCTGTAGACCTACCAACCAGTAATCATCTTATACCAGCCCAGTAAATATTGACTTCCGACACCTTTGACCCACATATTGCTGATGTCACAAGTGCAAAAAGTAATGTATCCTGAGTAGTTGGGTCAGATAGCTGAAGAGGACTCAGCGATTCAGTCCAAAAAGCTGATGAGTGCAATTTTTTTTAGTTTTCAGTTTAATTCTTCCATAAACTGATTCTGATTGAACCCATGTTTTTGCATGCCATTAGCAAAGTGTCTCTTTCTCTACAATGAAAGAAAATGGCAATGGGAGGGATGTGGACTAAAGCATGATGGGACATCTGACCTTGAGTTGCTTGTCCTTCAGGAACTTGAAGACCTCCTGTTCCCACAGTTCCTTGTTCTTGCCCAGGATCTTGACACACATCTCAGCGGCCTTGTCGTACTGACCCTCCTCCCGCAGGAAGTTAATGTATGTCATGCCGATTTCCTTACATGAAAAATAACCACAGGAAATCTTAAGGACTTTTGAAGAGTCAAGATAGTAATCAGAAGTCATTACATGTAGTGCTAGTACATTGTCTGCTTTACACTGATTCAAATCAATTAATAATTGGCCCAAATACAAAGAACATTCTAAAGCTAAGGTTCAGTTTGTAGTAACTAAAAATTTAATCCTACATGTTAGAGCTTACCATAACATTATGTCTTTTGAGAGACTGTTCGCTGGCTTCAGCTGCTAGCAGTGCCTCCTGGAGAACAAGAAAAGAACTGCATGCTTAAACACAAGTAAGAACATTGCAATTCCCATTGGATATCTGCCTTTACAATAACTTAACTTGATACACACTTTGTAAGGTCCAAATGATAAAATAAAATTATGCATGTATTTCAACATGTGAGTTCAACATGTTATGGTTACTAAAATCAGTAATGTTGGTTAGGTAGCAAAACAAAAACAAGACTTCTGTCCGAACCTCGAACATCTCATGCTCCATGAGCCAGCTGATGTGGTCGTCCTGGTCTCGCAGTTTGGCCACCACGATGTCCTTCGGGGCCACGATGAAGAACTGGCGATCCTCCTCAATGTACTCTGGAGAGTGCAGACAAGTACAGGGCACTTCAAATCACAAGGCCAACATTTGCTGCCAAATTTGCTGCCAAATATCTCCTCTTCTATCATTTTAGAATGTGTTGTCCTTCATATTTCTAGGTTCAGTACATACCAGCCAACAATTACAGGTAAAGAGACAGAAAAAAAGACAAAAATGCCAGAGCCTTTCCACACATGTGTACCAACTGTCACCAGGACTGTCATGCAAGGATCGAGCTAGTACGTCACACCAGACACTGACCACGACCATGACATTGTGATCTCTAGAGCACTACCATCATATCATGAGATGGACAGAGACCTACACATATTGTTTGCTTGTTTGTTTGCTTATTAGTAGATACTCACCCAGGTGATAGTCGTTACACCTGTACTCCTGGAAGCCCCTGATGGAGAGAGCGTCGCTGGAGATCTCCTCATGAGTGTCCATGTGAGGCTCCAGGATTCTCAGCTGGGGGCGGGCCGAGCTCTGGGTTCCATCCTGGAGAGGGAACATCATCATCATCATCAGTCTTCCTCTTTAAGAGGTGTAGCAACTAAAGTTTAGCTTCTAAGTCCTAGAACTGCTTGTCGTTCATTGCTGAGAAAACTTGTGATTGACCACTCCTTCTCTTAGAGTCCAAATCAGGAGGCTTCTGGCTGGTTCTCTGCTATGTACGACATGTCTGGCGAGCTTCTGTATTCAGTGTAATTTTTCACTTGCTGTGCATTAGAGAACACAAAATAATTACAAAATCTTCTTTAAAAAGTTGAGTTATCACCTCATTCTCCTCCATCACGTGAGCCAACACCACCAGCTGATCCCCCAGTGGAGCAATCCCGCAGACGTAGAAGTCCAGCTTGAACATCGCAGCTGTGCAAAGGAGAAACAAGAAATCAGAGATCTCAGACTTCTGGGAAGTACGCAATCCTCCGCTTCCTGAATTCCCCCATGTCACCTCTAATTCCTTCTGGCTCCTGGCCAGATTATGAGACATTCTACTCTTAGACTACTAACTTGGACATTGCACCGGTTTTTATTCTGAAAGATTCTACTCACTGATTTCCACATATCTGTTGGGCAGATCTCTCACATCATGTGGGTCCCTCTCCTTCACTTTACAAATCTGCAGGAGAAACACAGTAAAATCTTCAATTATTTTCTTCAACATGAACTTGATCTTATGGATGATTTGTAAACTAACATTGATGCTTTTACAGTTTGTAATAGCTGGGCAATGACGAATACGTGCTGATGGTACACAACATACCTTAATGCTGTCTCCCCAGCCAATCAGCAGAGTCGTATCATCCTTCCAGCACATATTGCAACGGTAGAGCTCTGGGCGTAACCTAGCAACAGTGGAGAGCACCACAACTTAGAAAAAGCCCAAAGTATGAAGAACATCTTTTAAAAAAAAAAAAACTTTTACTATTGCTAAAGAATTGTGGAGCATTCTTCACTTTATTTTCTGAACACCTTGGCTCCTATTTTTGTCTGGTAGCTTAAATTTTTTACAGCTTGTCTGGGTCAATCTTTGCAACTTTGTACAACTACAAAGAAAACAAATACATGTACATGTAAACTTACTGTGTGTTGTCCCTTGCAATGTATGTGATCCTCTTCTTTGAACTGGTGTCATACATCTTCACACCCTGAAAAACAAGACGTAACAGTATTTGTTGAACAATTCTTGAAGAATCCACAATAAAAATGTAGCTCCATAAATTCTGTCAGTTACAGACAGACAAATGGTTTTTATCACTCCTTTCCTCCTGTTTGCAAGAGAACACAATTCATCTAAATTTGCTACATGTTTTTTTCTCACCATGTCGTTGGCCCATGCGATGAAGGGTCCTCTCCATTTGATGACCCTGATGGGCCCCTCGCCTTTGTGCAGTTCATTGGTTTTGTAGCGAGACAGCCAACCCTTCTCATGGAGAACCAGCTGGAAAAGATAACAAGCTCTATAGAATACTGTGTGAGCCTCACTAAACTGCTGTGTGTACCAATTTTCAGCTTTTAGTACAGTTGAACAGTAGCCCAAAATAAACAACAAAACAACCAAATTATGGGAATACTCATCAAAGTTTCTACAAAGCCAACTGTGAAAAAAGACAGTACCTTGTCTCCCCCTGTCACATACATCTTTCCACTGTTGGGGCGGGAAAAGTTGGGGTCCAAGGCCACGGCCTAGAGGGGAGACAAAACATTGACAGCGTTGTTTTAAAAAAAAAAGACTATAAAGTTATTTCATTAGATCATCATCAGCAACTTGGTACTGTAACAGTGCTCTTCCTTGAAAGTTCATCTGAGCTGTAAAATCACATCAAAGTAGATTAATTTCAGTACTGTTATAGGACAGTCATAGTACAGTATAGTACCTTTATAGGACAGTCGTAGTTCATGAGGATGTTGTCGTCCGTGCTGTAGAGGCCATGAACCGCGACCTTGCCGTCGTCGGAACAGGACGCCATGTTGTCCCCGTTCTGGTCCAGACTGATCTGGTTCACTGTCGTCTGGTGCTGGGGAGAAAGAGAAAACATCCAAACCATTCATCCATCTGGAACAAAAAAGTTTTCTGGATCATGCAGAAAAGTTTGGTTTCCTTCTTCCCACAATGCATTGGTGATCACTTTTGCCAATCATCAACAATAGTAGTAGTAGTAGTAGTAGTAAGCCTTTATTTAAACTCGAAAGCTTGTTCGGTACAACATATGACCGCTTTTCAACAAGGTCGAGGGTGAGGGCGGGGTCACGGATTACAAAACAAACAAAAAGGTATAATCCCAAATAAATAGTAAATCATCAGTCCATTATCAGTCCAAGTGCCTTATCATATTCCTAAAAGTTCCCAATGACTGGGCCGATCGTACTTGTGGTGGCAAGGAGTTCCACACAGTCGCCCCCGATAAGTGTCTGTGTATAATTTCCTCTAGTTTGTCATACTCATACTTGTGCTTTTAGGGTGCCCAACACGAGCAACAAAATTTAAAAAAATTATGGGATGATAATCTCACTAGAACTCAGCATGTCTGTATCATCTGATGTAGTTAGTTGTACATACTCACATAGTTTCACTTTTATGTGACTCAATGAGAAACAAAGACACCACACACACGTGGGGTTGTGTGGTGTAACATCAGAGTGCTCGGCACAGAAGCAAGAGGTTCGAGTTTGAATCCTGCCATGCCACCGATCTTGTGCCCTTGGGAAAGGCCCTTGACACGACTTTCCTGAATTAACTCACTGGTGAAAATAAGTATTGTCTATTGTCCTCTGCGTTGGTAGTGGCATAAAAATAAGTTGAAAACTTGAGTGTGCCGTTACCATGTCTTGTGTTAAATGTGGGAATAAAAAACAAAGACACCAGGCAGGTACTCACCACAGCGTACTCCTTGGAGGAGATGCGGTTGCCTTGGTGATCGAGCACGTGCACCATCCCCCAGTGGGTCCCCAGTGCAAGAAACTGTGGGATAGAATACTCCAGATTATCTCATTGTAGAACACAAAAATGTACCTGAACGTACATGTAGCATATCATCAGCATCTCAGGTTGTAATTTCACAACCTGTAAAGCTTTGCAGATATTTGACATTTATTAGGTGTCTTTCCAAATATTTTGTTGAACAACATCTTTCATAAATTTTGATTCAAATGTACAAGAATGAAACAGAATTTATCTAGATAGGCCATGAATAAATACATATAGAGAGGACATTTCAAATTTTAATAATTCTCAAAGCATAAAAAGGTTTGTCAGGAATGTATGATTGATCCTTAGAAGATGACTTCTAGTATATAAATCTTTCCAGAACCACAAATAATCCTGGAATTTTGAATTTCAGACACTTTTTTTCATAAACACTCATACACTGTCCCCTGATATCTCTGTCATGATCAGTGCACACCCCAAAATCCTCAATATCGAAACACGACAAAGACGCATGAATTAGCACAGCAAAACCTAATATATGGTATATGAGAAAATCACGAAGGCGATCCGTTTCCAAGCAGTTTTCCAATATCCAGCCACTTTTGCCAATTCTTCATCGTAACAGGCCTAAATAAATGATATGGTAGCTGACAAAGATGTATTGAAGGGATATTTCTGAAGGTTATAAGTGTAACATATTGGTCAGCAGCAAAAGACAGGGAGAGAAATCGATGGGGCTAATTGGACCCCGGTCTGCAACGGGTCATCGACTGGAACCTATTTGTCAGAAAAGTAGGATATAGTTATCATCAGTTGTGATTTATGTTACAACTGGGACAAACTGCTGGGTGTTTTTTAGTTGATTGATATGTTATTGTAGTGCAAAAGGATTGTTGGAAGAAGAAGTTGGTTAGCGATTCGAGGATTGCAAACTACATTGCAAAGTAGGATATACAACCATGTACATGTACTTATCATTGATGCTTTGATATATGCTACATGTATATCTGGAGGCAACAGCTTAGCATTTTCTTGTATTAGGGAGTTAATGTTATTGTATTGCAAAATGGTTGTTGGAAAAAGAAATTGGTCAAGGATTCAAGGATTGTGATGGCAGCATTAATTTTTGTCAGCAAAGCAGGATATACATGTACAATTATGTCATTATGATTCAGTACTGCTTTGATATGTGCTACATGTGGCACAAATGGCTTCTAGTTGGCATTTTCTAAGTTCAGGGAGTTGATTTGCAAACTGGTTGTTGGAATTTTGCCCCAGACAAATTTAAAGAAGCTGGTCATCAGGGACTCAAGGAATGCAAATTGAAATCAACTGATATTTTGTCTCAGAAGAGGGCTTTTTGGCATGATGAATGAAATACAACATGTTTGATTTATATGTTTTTTTTTATCTTCCAAAAGTTCTTACTTCTATACCATAAAATGAGACAGAAAATGATGCATTTAAGAAGGAAAGCAAGCAAGCTGGAAGAATTATAGCCATTTCCAGACTTCAATACACTTTCTTTTAAACTGCCTTGACTGGCCCAGATCTTCAAGTCTTCTTCCTTAAGATACACCAAAGAAAGTAACTTGAAGTCTAAATTATTTATAGCCCACGTAATGAAAGCCATTAGGAGAAGGTTATACATAGTTTAAGCTAAAGACACTTGAGAGAATGCATTTGGACATGTTTCGGGGAAAGAGTCCTCCCTATGAATTACGACTTCAAGGCAACTTCTAGGAGATATTAATATTTGAGATGATAATGGCCAGTGCGACTGCAACGATAATGGTCTCCATAATTCCTGCCTCAGGGGCTATCTCAGAAGTTCATTCCACTTTTTAAAATAAAATCTATAATGATTTTTTTGTACTTCAGGGGCTGTTTCAGAAGTTCACAAAACTTCTAAAACATGACTTTTTTCATTTTTCCTCAGGCCTGTTCCCTTCGAAGATAAGACATGAAATCCTATCATTGGAGCCTTCTATGAAGTTAAAACATCTTCCTCATATTGGAAGGTATTTTCTTCTGAGCATTTCTTACAATGACAATCATTATCATCATCACTTGTTAAAAAGAGATGAGGAGTTTCTCTAGTACAATGTACACCAAATCCTACATTGTAGCACCATTGTAATCTTGATATAGCACGTCTCCTTTTTGTTGCCACTTTAGTGAGAGAAAAGCTTATGGTACACTAAAACTGAATGGAGATAAATGAACTCTTTGTGTTTCCATTGCCTTTCTGTATGCTGAAGAATTTTTCCAGTTGTCTGAAGCAATACTGGTAATCAGTTCTATGCCACTCTGTAACCACGCATGCATGTACATTGTACATAGTGATGATGCCTTCAAGCAGGGATGTCACATTCCTGTATAAGAGCAGTTTGGATAAGCAATATTGGAGCTTCCATGGGTTTAGGTTCAATATTGGTCTTTGACAATTTTTTTTTCTACACCTGAATTTCATATCATTTTTCTTATCATTTTCTTAGTACGTTTTTAAAAAATTCTCCCATCACCATATACATAAAGTAAATACTAGTATATATCATGATGCTTTTTTTTTTGGTTTATGATCAACAGTTACAGTAACTGTTATTTCTTTGAAAAGTAGCTGCCTTTAACAATCAAAGCATCTGAGAGAAAAGTTACAAAATTTCAAAGTAACTTATCAAATCTGTACACTTGGATGGCAATAGATAACCAACAGTTCTCTATGGCTAACTTCTTTGATATCTTGGTGATCACATGTTATGACAGTAATAAACGACATTTCCTGGAGGAGAACAGAATCATTGTTTGTTAAAGTGGCACATGTAATGTTTATGGTACATCGGGCAGTAACAAGATAAATTGTAGGCTTCTAACGTCACACCTTGAAATTTGAAAATGACTTTAACAACCATTAGCAAGTGTATACCAGTATCAAAAGGATGGATCCTCACCAAGTCCAGGTGTGATGAGAAACAAGTTCTTCCCTCCACCAGCCCACCCCATGGTTATAACTTATCGCAGCCTATTTTAATATGGTTTTGCCGACGTCCGCGGTCCGCTTATCAGATCGTTGTCTGGTCAAATCCCATCAACATGAAGTTTATTTCTCGGGCACCAAATCCTTGTCTGATCAAGCAACTGTTGAAATTACCAGCTAGCCAGGGGATTACTGCAAGGAGGCTGGGCCACTTGTCTTTGCTGGAGAAATTATAAATCAGGCGACAAAACACTTTATATTAAAACCTGGCTGTACGTGGGGAAAAAAACGAACAAAAATGTAGCTTGTCCAGCAGTATATGGCAGTGGTTTTTCTGAAAAAAAAATGTAGTTACTCACTGTAGATGCAACTGTCCTGATGAGATATTAAGGAAAATCTAATATGTTTTTTTGTATCAAGTCCACAATACTGTCATCCGATACAACCAATATTTCAAGGATTCCATGACTGCATTATCATCTTGACTTACTGGTATGCAAAATAAATAATCTAATTAAGTGATTTGCCAAAATAGCACCCCAGTACAGAATGTGCCAGAAGAGTGCATTCTTTTACGAAAGTGCTTCATTCTTTAAAAGTCTAAAATTAATATTCTTTCAAGTTTCATGGGTAACAGTTGTTTTTATTGATCTATTTATTTCTGTCATCTCTAAACAGGGAAGCCCAGCTCAGTAGTGTGGCCACTAGTTTGCAGTGGGGCCCTGGGTACAAATAACACAATGCCCATACAGTTGCATATAATATTATAAACTGACGATATTTTCTTAACTGATGATATTGAATGTAGCCCTTTTCATCCATTTTTTTCAGAAAAATCGTAAAGATAATAAGTATATCCTTTTTCAGCATCCTGTGGTCCAATCTTGGTACGCTAACATCTCTCCAAAATGGGCAGTTACACCAGACATTATTCAACCCTCCACCATACGCTTTCGTCCATATCACAGTTTTCACACGGTTTATGAGCCAGAGGCGGATTGATTCTCCACAAGTATGCAATCTTACCGAAGGAACGACAGTTACCCTTCTGGCAGGGTCTCTAAGGGATCCTTAAGTGTTCCCATTTGTGCTCTTGACTTTAAGACATGGTTTCGCACAAAAGATGAAGAAAATAATTAACTGCCATCTAGTAGTCATAAACCAAAGAAAAAGCACTTTGCAGTATGAGTAAAAGAAAGTTTTACAGGTCTTCATAAGCCATGTCAATCTAATTTCTACATTCTTGGAATTGTGCTTAATTTTTTTTCTGATTTGAAAAAAAAATCACTTGTACCAATCTGGATATACCGGTAAATCAACCCAAAAATGCTCAAATTTTGTATTGTATTGTTCAGTGTTGTATTATATGTTTTGTAAATTGTGTAGTGCGCAACATCAGCTAAATCTGCTGCCTCATCTGCCACAGTGTACTGCTACTGCAATTTGAATAAAGTAGCCTACACTACCCACATGCCCCCCCCCCCCATCTAATCATAGTATTACCGGTACCTCCCGACAGCACATAATGAGAACGGTTGGATCGATCCCGCCGACTTGGACTAATAGCTCCTCGTCTCCGCAAGACCTTCATTAAGATGAAAAATCTCCCAAGGTGCACTCGGAGATTGTGATTTTGTTATTTATTGCACATAAGCTTCAATATTGCCCAGGAGGACAGGCAAAGCTCATGATCAGATAGAAGGAGGAGTTAAGATAAACGACTCGCCCCTTTCTGAAATCATAACTATTTCCATAAACTTTCAGGAGGGTCTGAAAGGGGTTCAGGGATCACAGTTTTTAAAACAGGCCAGTAAACCAGAACTACAAAAATTTCTGGGAGAAACCCTGAGGATGGCCTTTTTCTTACTTTAGTTCCAAATTCGTGTCTGAAGGCTAATTGCAAGTGAACATCAACTTAGAGAGAATACAACAAAAGTGTCTGCTACAAAAATATACATCTATAATGGTTGTTGGCTTTGACGTCTTTAGGAGAACACTGGCAGGTACAAAATGTAGCAGCTGCTGATATATCAAGTACAGTCAAAACTGCCCAAGAAGACATTCAAGGAACTGAAAAAATCTGGTCTATGCAGACAGGTGGTCTGTATAGACAAGGTTACGTCAATGGGAAAAATTATCTAAGGCACATATTGGCCAGTTGGCCCTTATGTGGAGGGTGACTAATGTACAGCTTTGATTGTACTAACTTCCAAGAGTACTTTGATATGCATGTTCTGAGGAATGGGTAGGCTAAAACATCTATAGATAAATATAACAGTGTACATGCATGAATTATTACCTTACTTAAACATACCTTAAGAAATCAAGTTCAAGGAACAAGGAGTTAAGAATCTTTCAACAATGTTTGAGTACTCCCATATGCAGCAGAGATATTCCTTACGTTAATGCTCTAAGGAATGGGCAGGATGAAATATAGATAGCACCTTACAGCCGGGATTCATGAAGTATTACCTGACATACATGGCAGTGATCCAAGTTGCCCTAACAAGACTGCTCTTAGAGGGGCAACAAACTACAGGTAAATGAACCATGCAGGAAAGATACAGACTTTGTTATCGTTTAAGAAAATCATGGATAAGAAAAATTCAAATACTCATAGTGTTAATAAATAAGGTATATTTATTAGGAAAGAAATACAATGTAATTAGGTGGGTATAAAGCACTAGCAAAAGAATGTAAGAGGCACTTGCTGTGGCTATAAAATGTAAAGTTTATTCGTATCTTCTACATTACAGTTTTCAGCTAGGAAACAAATGCTGGTTTACTTTTGAAGTAAGACTAATGACCTTAAGGATATTGAACCTGATTTCCTGGAGAAAGTGGAAAATGCACTTTACTTAATGCTTCAGGGTTATACAGGGTCATTATGTTACAACTGCCCTTTGGTGTAACAAATCAGCTTTACAGACATGCTAGGGTGGCTGGTTACATTAGTATGGAATGGCCTGTGGCATCAATGCCCTGCATATTGAATCGTAGTATCAAAATTATCTAGAGAAAAGGGTCTACCTATATACATGTATCATTAATGATAAAGAAAATCTATTCAATGATTGTCTCAAACATGAAATTCATTAATTAAGCTACAATTTTGAGAATACAGCATGTTCATTTCAAAAGCTGTCAAAAACATCCAGAAGGGCCCTTACTCTACAATGTATTTAATGACCATGGGTTTACACAAGGTTAGCTTTGCAAGATAAAACAGGACATTGATTTCAGATGGCCCACACCCACACACCAGTCTAAATCCCCGCTCTGAATGCGCTGTCCATTCCTTTGCATAATGGAGCTGGATAAGGGAGCAGAATTTCTCCGAACCCACATAAATTACCTGAGAAGAAACAGAGGCGCTGGCCGAGATTGGAACACATCGTTCATCATGCAAAGGCCTTCATTTGGCAGGGGCAGCTCAAAAGTTCTAAATCTTACCCTTAGGCCTTAGGACAGGGATGAATTTCTGACTGTACAACATAAAAAAGCTACAAATTCTGCTAAGCATTGACAGATTGGGACCCATGGATAAATTTATTCTGGGTGGAAATCTGCCTACCTACTTTCAAACTAGAAATCATTAAAATGTATTCACATCTGCATATATGTATTTTGTTACAAAGAAACAAACAAACATTCATTTAACTACACAGTACAGGTATGTACAACAGTACTTAACACAACAGTACTATACATGTATAGGAATAAATGAACTTCGGTTGGTGTCATAAACAGATGCAGGAACGCTCCCCACTTCTCATCCGAGTCTCACGATGAACCATCACATTGGCATGGGCACTAGCGAGGCGTACAGGGCTTCAGAGAACGCATTAAAAAACACTCGCGCCACGGGGAGGGCCACCACGGACGGCCGTCCATCTCAAACGTAACGTCTTCCTCGCTGCTAATGCACCGTGGGGAGCGACTCTCACCGTGGCCCCACGCTTCCCTGTCCAACCAAGGAATTCAATTTTCAGGCAGCGCATTTGGAATTCTAGCCTTGTTACATATTCAGCTCCCGGAGATGAGGAGGTAGAGATGCTTGTGGCAATCTCGCGGAGATAATGCGTGGGAAATAGACCCTGTCTGCCGCTACACGGCACAGGGAATTAAAAGTGATGTCAGGGGCACGGATGTTAATTTGCAGGCGCGCGGGCTGCGCAATCAAATCGGCTTCAACAGATGAACTGGAAAGTGCACCTGACATTTTCAGTTACAGGTGAAAAATCCACCTGTACACAATCTCGAGTCAACCAAGTGAAGAATTACCACCAAGACAGCCTTAAATTCTTCAAGGACTGCTTCAATTTTCTTAAAGTGGTTCCTGTTAAGTTTTCTTAAGAAATTTATTCCCTCATCCTTTAAGTTTACTTAGGTAAAACATACCTGTCAGTAAGACAAGTGAAAAATTACCACTGAGACCGTCCTAAAACACAGACACTTAATAATTGTCCACAGAGGAACACTTTGATTATCATAAAGTAGCTGACAACTTTTCTTCACATATTCTCCACATAGTGTAACACCCAGAGCCATATTATTACCAAGAGAGGGCTACGTATTTAGCATAAAAGCATTGCGCTGCATAATGCAGCTCATGTGAAGATCTTTGCCCCCGCAAAGTCTCCATCTCTCGTATCAAACCTCAGCGAGGAACTGCCGACGGCACGCATTACCATTTAGACTACACCGCCATCAAACTTAGTTACAGAGCTAATTCCTCCACCTTCGAAATGGACTTGGCAAATTCAACCCCACGCCACTCCTGATTGGCCGAGAGGGGAGATAGGCACTACCAAGGACACGATGCGATTTCCAAATATAGCACGCCAATTTAGCGGGAGCGGAGGGAAAGTTAATGCACCGAAGCGTACTCCTTTGGTCATTATTTTCTACACAGCTGCGTGTGCAGATAGGACGGCCAGGCAGCCCGGTAAGTAGGTTTCTTAACATATTTCAAGCAGGCCCGAAGCTAGCGGCCGACCGGCGTCCCTTTTTTTCCCGCAATCTCATCAGCATCGGATGCTTGTGCTGGCTGCATGCGTTGAAATCATCCCAAACTTTCGAATTAAGTATGAAAATAAGATAGGTGATTATGGACCTGACACGTTGCCAATAGTAGGGTAAGCATGCTACTGTGGTAACAGTGTAAGTTAACGTAGAAGCGTTATGAAGGCGTTACGATGGCAAAAGATGTGATGGTGACATCTACAAAAAATACGTTTGCCACTAAATTCTGCAGTTATGATTATAAGGTATTATAATGACTGTTATTATTTTTTACGTTATAATCTGTTGGATTGAACATGTAAGGATAAAGCGTCTCACATTCTCCTCATTTTTTCTAAAGATGTTTCCAAACATAATTTCTAAAGATGTTTTATTCTTAAAAATGATCATGAAATATTCCTATAGTTTTTCTGCCTATGATTATGATTAGAAGGAAGCGACTTTTAATACCTGAACAAGCACTCTGCACTTTAACAGCATTGAAAATTAGTTTCTTTGATTTCTTACAGTTTCTAATAATAACCTACCGGTACTCAAAAACTGATTTTAAAAGACAACCTTCCTTTATGATGCTCATGAAATATTCCTGTTTTCCATAGCATGATTATGAGTTCTGACATATTGACATATGAATGAGCTCCTGTAAAAATAATTCATAGGTTCGTTACTTTACAGGTGGATAGTTTTTAATAGAAGAGTGTCTCAAGAAATTACTTCCGATGAAATTCCTCTCTTAGACTTGCCTCATGAAATATTCCTGCAATCCATATATACTACTGCATAGTATAAGTCCATAGGTTTGCTCAATATCTTACAGGAGAATGATTTTTTATAGCATGGTCAAGAAATCTCTAGATCTCCCAATATAAATCTCTGGAAATACTACTTTCTCATGTACTGAGTACATAAAACTACAAACTTTAAGGTTTGTTTATTACTTTACGGGAGAATACTAGTAGTTTTCAGAAGAACCTACTGCAGAAATTTATAAAATTCACATAAAATATAACTATGACTTCTAATGTGTTGACATATAAGAGAGCATAAATGTACGTTAAAAAAAACAGATAAAAAGGCTTTTTTTATTATCTTATAGGATAGTTTTTTATGACAACCTGCTCAAAATATTCATGAAAATTACTCCCATTTTCCAAATTATGATTATCATGAGTGCTGATCTACTGATGTTTTTTGGTATGAATGTTCATAAAAAAAAACAATCTTTAGTCTTTAGGCTTCTTTATTATCGTACAGGAGGATAGTCCAGATGACAACCTGCTCAAAATATTTCATGAAATATTCTTAATTTTCCACATTATGATTATCACGAGTGCTGATCTGCTGATCTATGAGCGAGCACCTGACCTGAGGCAAGGAGACCTGTAGAATAACATTGCCATTATTAATCCAGCCATAAATTTACCGGGTGGACATTGGTAATATTGTAACTTGTGTTATTAAACGCCATGAATCTTAGCGGACAGGAAAAAGCGCCCATGCGTGGAGGGACAGGTGCAGCTGCGCATACGGCGGATGTTTGTCATTTTTTGTTTTTCAGCTGTAGTGTGGCGTGTTTTGCCTTACTAGTAGTTAATACAGAAGAAAGATAAATCATCACAATACACCAGGTTGTTAGAATACATACAATTCTTTTATAGTGTGTGTGTGTGTGAATGTAAATATTTGCCTTTATGATATTTGTCAAAAGTATGACATACATATATTAGTACAATGTAGGTATGACAAGGATCACACTATATGTCAGATTATAGGAATGATGAATATGCTTAATGTGTATGTCATTGTGCATATCATACTTTGTTTCGTATACTATAAAATACAACTTATTCATATTCAGTACATAGTATAAGTGTATTAGTATTAAGTGTATAAGTAATGTATTGTGCACTTTGGCAGAACATCTTGTTTAAGGTCATATTAATGTATTCAAGGATAGCATCCCATCTATAGTTTTCAAATCTTGTGTTGGAAAAGATATTGTCTGCAACGGGCAAAACTTTGATGCACAATGGACCAAACATCCAAAGAAAAACGTGAAAAATCTGAGTTTCGCGCAGGCACAGTACGTTCTGCCAACATGCTCTCTTCATGTGGATCAGAAACACACACACAGGCAGACAGAAACACCAAAACAATCCTTACCAAACAAGTAACTGGCTCGGAATTACATTCAGAGTGTATAAAATCCAGTTCCTGTTGACCAAATTTCCACAGGTGTATTTATGTAATGGGCCCCTTGCTAATACCTAAACCACATAGCAGCCTCACAGTAATGCACACAAATGTCTCTTTTGTGCCCGATTGTTCCCTAATTTACATCTAACCTCCTGCTCACCTGCATTAAGGGCCTACAGTACGTTGTTTTAGGGAGTTTAGGCCACACCAATTTGACTTGTTGGTTCTCTAATTTAAAAAATTGAACCAGAGAACATGTATGTATAAGTATAGCATGTCAGCAGAACATATTGCGCCTGTGTGAAACCTGGATTTTTCAGTTTTTGTTGGATCAACCCTTTATAACATGTATATTTCCATCTTCACCTCTAAAAATGTCTGACAACAAAGAATAAAACCATCCATCTACTGAATGTGAAGTACAGTAGTTAGAAACTATCCTTTCACAGAGGCAATTAAGGAAAATCCATACAACTTTTAAAATCCTCCAAAGGACCTGAAGTGGAAAACCCTTTGAGACTTCAATGTTCCCTTTGGGTGTGATAGATACATGATGTTTGCTCTATTTCCTCTCTCTCTAGCTTCCTAAATTCCTCAGTGAATCCTCGCAAGTAAGTGTTACAAATACATTTTGTATTGCAATTCCCCTGGTGGAGATTTATCCACAACGGAATAGAAATACTAGATGTATCAAGGTCATGGGTCAACAGTGAAAAAATCCACGTGACGGCAGTTCTGAATCCTAGTGGCACAACAGGGATGCTCATGATGGGCCGCGGCAATCTTCGCAGAATTACTACGGTACTCCCTAACGACGCTGCTTTAACGAGTTCTTTCATCTTCTATATGGTCAAGGTCAAGGAGGCAAGAGAGACTGGAGACACTTAAGTTGGAGAAATATCCTTATTAGGTGTGTAAGGAGAATTTCTGAGAAGCAATGCAACAGAAGTAGGAGGTTAACTTACAACAGCATGTCACCGTAACATAAAATTATCAGAAACAACTCGGTAGTCTAAAGCAGTCTCTTTATTCAGGGGTTGAAATTTGTTTTGAGGAATAGGTGCACTGGTACACTTAACCTAAAAATTTAGATGCACAGAAGAAATTTTGGGTCCAAAACATCAAATAAAGTAGACTGTCAGCAAAACCTGCCAACACATTTTCAAGCTTTGAAAAATTGTGAATCTAAATTCTTCAAAGTTCTAAAACAAGTAATACAAGGTTTTATTATTTTTTCTGACACTTAAGAATATATACTCAGTGTTCGAAATACCCACTAGCACACTAGCAATTGCTACCTGATTTTTTTGTGCGCTAGTTGCTCCCTGACTCAGGTAGCGCACCACTCAACCTGAAAATATGTACTGCTGAACTCAAAGGTGCACACTGTGCTACCTGGTTCAAAAAAGTATTTCGAACACTGATACTGTATACTAGTGTGCCTATATATATATAACCTACACAAATGTCTAGGTACACCCACTTTCAAAAATTAGGTGCACATCTCCAATTTTCGGTGCACAAAAGTGCATATTCACCCAGTTTTTGAGCCCTGTAAAGAATACACTTGCTTTAGCATTGCCCTAACTTGCCTTCTAAGGAAAATGCATAGAAAGTCTACTATACACTGAGTTTTATGATTCCTTTTCAGCTTGGCCTATAGTAATATTCATTACAGTTAGATTTTGGCATGGATCTGTATGTAGATCCAGAAATTCTTTCAAGGATTCATAGCTCCTACAAGAGAAGCCAATCCCTCTAGCAACTTGCTTTTAAACTGCAGATCAGAAGCATGTAAATCTACTGAAAAGATGAGAAGAGGGATACAAAGATGTAGAATTAACTGACTTGCACTCCAATAATACTGTTTATATGATATGTACTTACAATATATGAAATACAACTGTCATGCAAGCCACTGTATCGTGAGATAAACGAAATCTCAAAGCCACCATAATTTTGAATCACTTTGCAAAAGAGCCAACTGCTGAATCTTACTCAGTCTAAAGCTCCTCTATACCATATAATGAAATATGGCTTAGCATAGTAATGCAAGCTGGCTAGAAGGGATTTAGCTGTTCCAAAATAGCATCAAAGTGTGATCATGTACATGTACATTGTATATGATGGGGCATTCAAAAATACTAGTAGCATATTGACAGTTGCAAGTCAAGATTCTTAACTTCCTGAAAACCTTTTCATGGCATGAAAGCAAATGGAAACTTCAAAGTTACTTTCCTGGGCATTGGAGACTTATGAATCTGTGCTTCATTTTCATCAACAGTTTCATAACACTTTCATACTGTAAGTTTTATTCGAAACATGTATATGCTAATGCTAATGGTAATACCGTATTGTCTAAATCTGTGACATACATGTATCAGGGCTTACACAATGTAACAAGTAAGGCTTATGATGATAACAATGGTTTACAACAATCTACAATTTATAGAATGTATATGTACTTCTGTATGCATTGTCTTTGGATTTACTTACTTACACTCATAGTCAATGAAGGTTAAACATCCAGGTAATGAGATACAGAAGAAAACAGTTACTCAAGCAACATGAATAGATTTTGAAAACTGTTTCAACTAGCATCCACTACTTGTCATTACAGTCACTGACGAAAAGTAGTGGATGCTACTTGAAATGTTTGACAGTTTTCAAAATCTATCCAGTTGCTTGAGTAACTGTTTTCTTGTGTTACTTACCGGTACTCATTGCGCAGGGGTTGCGCAGATGAGCATGACTCTCTTGCTCCATTCCTCCCTGTCCTCCATAGCTCTTGATAGTTTATCTGTGGTACAACATGCATCCACGCACTTAACTTGTAGTCATCCATCGACAATAGTACTCACCTTCTCGTGTACTGCCATACAGCTGGCTGCATCTTTTCTCAAGATGTCCGACAAGTCGTTCCCCACCCGCTCATACTTCAGCTTCGGTTCTTCCTCCTGATGAAACATGGGATGAACAAGGCAGTCAGAGATGGCACACTTCGCCCCATTGGCCGTAGGCGCCCTCTATCAGGATGTACAGAAACTACATACACACACACACACACACACACACACACACACACACACAGACACACACATGTATGCACACACAGATACATATGCAAACACACACACACACACACACACATACATACACATACACACACAGATAGACACTCCAGAAACAAAAGTTCACAGTAGATTTCCCTCCTCCAGAGTCCAGACTGACTGGTTTTACTAATATTTTAGGCTAGCAAAAATAGTCTGGACAAGAGGTGGGTTTCTCCACTTGGCCTTGAACTGTCTGGGTGTGGTAGAATCAGTTGATACAAAATTACAAAAAACTACATTTGTAGGTTCTCACCTCTGATTCATCAGAATCAGATCCCTCCTCCTCCTCTTCTTCTTCCTCTTCATCAGACTTCTCCATCTTCTGTGGCCAACAGACACAAAACATAAATGTGTTAAACACTACCTTCAAGGTATTAGTATATAAAGTTTGAGTAGTAATAGTTAATTATATTGTAATTTGTGCGAGACAGCTCTGGTATTTTTATAAGCTAATATGACTGCTGTTTTCCTTCATAATTTCAATGCTAAATTTGATAATAATGAGTATGATCAGGAAATTCCAAAAAGATAAAAATTTGATGGTGACACATTTGCGGTATCTGCACACTGCAGCATATACAAGGGCAGCCTGCAGTTTACTGATATACTCTGTAACATCATTAGAGCGATATTGAACGGCCAACAACGTTACAGATCATTAGTATTAAGAGGAATGCTATGCTACAAAAATCTTCATAATCTATACGCCCATAATTTTACGATATCTCACTGCGATACCACCATTTTGCCTTGTATTGACGAGGGATTTCTAGACAATATAATATTCAACGATGACCTACAAGGGTACTGGCATTCTCTAGCGAATAATAACGAACTATAAATGCCGCATAATTAAGAAATAACGGTACTATCACCTGTACCTGTGCTTCTTGTGTATTTTGGTCCGCCATCTTGGTGCAGTCACGTGGTGTACACAAGGTAACCTTTGACCCCACGCTTGACACTGATCCAAGAATTCCTCGCAAAATTGCCTTTTATTAAAGATCTAGCCCTTCTATAACGCAGCATTTCTGACAAAATGATAAAACAGAATCTCATTGATCACATGTGTCACTTTTATAAGCTGAAACCTCCTTATTTTGTGTAAAATCGGTGAACAGTGGTGTGGCTTGGGCCTCCGTGCTTGTGAAGTGAGATGCGGAGCTCATTTGCATAATCTGCTGCCTCCATTTTGCAGTGCGGCGGTCAGAAACGCTGTTGTTCTCCAAAACTCCACGGTCAGGTGCGTTCTTGTACCGTTATTCTGCTCCATTTGTCTATAAAACACCGCGTCTTCCTTGTCGATTGCTTCTAGTGTCGGTTCTCGCCTGACTCGGGCGGTGAAATTTGGGAGAAATTATCATAATTTATTCCAGAGCTTCGGTGTGACACATGTGGTTTATGTGTCGATCTTACTGTAGCAAAGCGGGAGCCATTTTTGCTACATCAGCCGGGCCTTTCTGGCGATAGCCTCTCCAAGACTTGGGTCCTGCATTCTTCCTCTAACTCTTCCTCAAGACGTCTTAGCCCGGACGCTGGCGATTTCGTGAGTCCCACCATGTTTTGCTGTTTATGAATCTTTAGTCTCTGAAATTATGATAATTTTATTATCATAATTTTCTCAATGCGGTGGTTGCATTTATGAAATTGGTGTCGGCGGCTGGGCCTCAGGCGAGGCAAATTGCCGCCTCTCTTCTGCAAGGTTTTGCCCAACGATGTGAATTATTTATCCTTTCGAAGAATTCTTGCCACCGTAGGGCGGAAGGGCTAAGATTTTGCCGTCACTTTAAATGAGCGTCCTTTGTTATGGTAATCAGCGGACGGCCCCTCTGAAAAACCCGCGTGGATAATTACTGATTTAAATTTGGGCCCTTTTGTTGACATCATTTGTTTACAGTCGCTTTGTTGACAATTCCGGGACTTCGGCAAACAACGGGAGGCCGCAAAATAACGCACAGGGAGTGTGCACGGCGGTTTTGGCGGCCCCATTTTTACCGTCTAACCGCAGATGAGTTTTCCCGCACCATAGATGAAAATGATAACCCTCCCTCCCCGTATCAAAATTCAAAAGCCGGCTTTTATTGCGCGTTTCGGTGATGATTTTTGACATATCTCATATCCTGCACTTGTATTAATTGCAGTCAACGCGTCCACATAGTGGACCAACAAGACATTTTTCACATAGTCTATATCACCATATTTGCTCAATCAGATTCACCATTAACATTTGAATTTCAAATGTCAGATTTTGAATGGATTTTGGATAATTTCTTTTCATGATAACGTAGTTGGCACAATATCTTTTTACCTTTTTAAAAATGTTCCAGGGATATTTTCTGCCCTACCGGTAGTTAACACTGTCGTTTTTAATAATCATTGCCTTTTCAAGGGCTGTTCCTAGAAAAATGAAAATCAGGTGCGGCAGTGTCGATGACACCACACCTGCAGTTTTGCAGTTTATTCCCACCAGTTTTATATGGGAATTCCATTTTTTTTGTGTGTATGATTTTGCACACACCCCCATGCCGAGTTTCTTTTTTTTTCATCATAATCATCATCATTTTAGCATCATAATCATTATCATTTCTGGAATAGCTGTTTTCAAATACATATTTTAGAACTACAAAATCAATATTTTCTGGTACATTGTATGTTGATCTTTCTTTGTTTCAAGGTCATTTATTTCTATTTTCAGGCAAGATCTAGATGTATTACCCAGTATTGTCTAGAAATATATGGCATACAACTAAATGCTCTTCAGTCAAGTTGCCGGATACTAAATCCCATGTATAGGAAATCATTTATTGCTTCGATTTTTCGGGTTTTACTGTTTTAAAGTAACGAGTAATGCACAGAAGACCAGTTGTACTGTAACTTAATTATCTTAGTACTTGGTTTCTCGAAAATGAACTTCAACGATTTTATGATTTGGAAGCGCTACTACCTCACTTTCTGAAATCTGTATACTTATAGGGTTATTTTCGACTGTTACAGCCAACTTTAAGCATAACAACCACCTTTGCAGGCATGCAGTGACTGAGCTCATCACACTTACCAGTCAGTGACTTTTTTCCAGTTCCCCGTATACAAGTGTCGACTAGTTTTGCCAGTTCATTCTAGTAACGCTGTGGAAGAGTGATGGATGTCACTCGAAATGTCTGGAGTTAAACATATTTTATCCAGTAGTAAAGTTTGAATTGTGTGTGAGTAAGACATTGTATTATAGTTCCCATCACTATAAAACTGGGTAGTTCAAATGTGTGGGCATCACTTAGTTGTATCTAGATGTCAGAATCAGTGAAGGTTACATGATACAGATTTATCAATGCAATGTTTTACACAGCTGTATCAGCCTGTATCAGTGTATATATACAACGTCTGCCAGGACAGAAACATTTGAGCTGAACTAATGTGGCTTACGCCCTCTGCAAGCTTGCAAAAAATGTGCCCTGAACGTGATGACTTTGGCAGCTTAATTTTGCAGGGCTTATAATGTTTCAGCAACTTCAGCAGGTGCGAAATTGCAGCATTTCCGTTGCAGGTTGGATGTGTGATGGAAACTTTTAAGCAAAACACGCTGGCTCTCTAGCTAATAATGTTTGAAATTCAATATTGGTGAATTGCGATGTCAGAATGTTAGAATTTGTTGTATGTGCCCTAAAGTGAACTGTAGTTGCAATGTGAGGTTAAAAATTTGTTTCCACTTGCATCAGGTGAGAATTGTGTTCCCAGAGGACGTCAACCATGAAATCAAGTTCATTTTGCCCTGGGGGTTAGCGTTATTGGGTGCGCTGGGAGCTGGACACAATGTCCTGTGATTTTGCGCTACAATAGGAGCAGATGGTCATGTCAAATCAAAAAGCACTAATCAGCAGAGGAGGCTGCATATGGGGTTTTGGGGGTACCCAATATCTAAGAACCACCACAAGATGATGCTACTGTGATACTGGTAGTCTTAGTTGTGATGTGAAGGAGAGTTTTTCCTCAATAAACCTCAATAAACCTCAAGGTACATGTATTTTGAATTGGTAAAGAATTTTATACCAGTCTTAATCTTTGGAAGAAGTTTGTTCAGAATTGTAGATGTGCAAAACCCCCTCATACCCTCAATGCATTGTTAGAATTGTGTGGAATGCAGTTTTGGGTCAGATGTTTTAATCTTATAGCTAGAGAAAAAGTATAGATTAGTGGGGACAAGAAAGTTCCAACAGTGGTTTCTGGGATGTTGGTATAAGATTAACATTATGATTAATAACTTATATATGTAAAGGAGTAATCATAGTACTTACTAAGTTACTAGTAGTAGAAATCTATGATTTGTATAATGCTTGTGCGGGGATTTCAAAGTGCTAACAAAGAAGTAGGGATTGTGTATGTAATAATGATGACAAAAGGACTAGACTGAGCTGTCCACCAATAAAAATGATGCATGCCCACATGTCGCAGATTTTGATTGGGCACCTGTCGATTTTGTTGGAAGTGATGGCGTCCTCTTGTTACAAGACTCCTCTGTGAAGAAACCCAGGTTAGTTTAGATTTCTATGTTCAGGGCTGAAAATACTGGGGGTATATGCACCTTAGTGCAGGTAGAAGTGGGGCTGTGCAGGCATCTCTGATGGCTACCTGCACCTAACCTGCACCGGTCCATGTACTAGGTTTTATATACAAATGTAGGTGTACGTGGATCTTTATATGCAGCATTGACTATTACCACTATGAAGTATTAAAAAGAAAATAATGGCAATGGTTTCTGCACAGTTTTTAGTATGATCCATACTTCTCAAAGTCTGAGTGATACAGGTAAAATTTGTCTGGTGCAGGTAATTTTCAGTGTTACATGCACCAGTGCAAGATAATGGGGAAAAAAGTATTTCGAGCCCTGAATTGTCTGTCATTTTTACAACAAATGAAAAAACAGCTGTCCTGTTACTCTGTGAAAAACTTGGCAGACATGCTTTTCTGGTTTCGCTTATTTGCAGATTAAAAATAGCGATGGTAAAAATACCTGCATAGTTTATTATTCTTTGTCTGCAGCAACCCGACATGTCACCAACTGATGATTTCCAGTTCACCTAAGGCTGTTGGCACCAAGGCTGCTGGCGTCATTCCAGGTGTAACTCTTCATAATGACGCTTGGGGTTGGGAACCTAGGATGTTCCATCAGAAGACTTAATCTCCAAGCAGATCTTTGGTGGCTAAGTTGTTACCAACTAGCAAGACAGTACCTATGGCCAATTGGATATACTGTCTTGCCAGTTGGTTATGACCTGCCAAAGAGCTGCTTTGAAAGACTCTTGAAATCAAGTAGCTTGCTGATGCATAGAGGTTGACAATTTTGTTTTTGGATTAACTTATATGGAAGGATGCCTAGAATTTGAATCCTGGCTTTACTATCAGAGTTCTGGGCCTTTTGTTTTGAGTTCAAGGAGATTAAATCACAAATTGAGCATGTAAAAGAATCCAACACATTTTCTTGAAAGGAACTGTAAGCTTACACCATGGTGTGTACTGGATACTAGTATACACAATTACTAGTAGTCCCTAACGTAGCAAATTTCCAGTTCCAGAACTGTTGTGTGATTAGTAATATTATGTGACAGATGTCAGAGTCTGAGATTCTAAATTTGAGTTACTAGTATTAGAGCGCATCAGGGATCAGCTGTTAATTGTCACCATAAGAACACTTGTCGCTTTAGATTTGGGAAGTCGTTTGGCACGAGGGAATAGCCCAATTAAAATCTAAGCCTTGTAACCAATTAAAATGTTGCTGAATGTAAGTGCGCAGTTTCATGTGTCAATTGAAAGAACATACTACTCTGCTCTACATAGGTAATATATAAAATCTTTAGTTGCATGAAGGCTAATTGCAAGGGAACATGCAGATATATAATATAGAAGCACTGGTAGAAGCACACGTTCTGCACATAAGTTTGACACTCCGTATTGCCGCACAGAACGGTACAAAAAATCGCCCATTCCCTACATTGTTGAGCTGTTAAACGCTAGTTAAATACAGTTCTTAGCTGCTTTTACTTAAGAGGGCATTGAGTGACTGAGTGCGGCTAGCATTGACCTTTACCTCTACTTGTGTAAATAGGCATTATTATAGCTTTCTACCGAATTTGTGTCATTAACTTGTAAATCATGTAATTTTTAAACTATTAGTGTTGTTTAACGTCAATTTTATGAACTGTAAAAACAACTCAATTCAGACGGTCGTCTGCTAGTTGTTTGAATAAAGATTGATTGATTGATTGATTGATTGAAATATACTATAACGTGAAAAGGTTGGAAAAAAGATACATGCACACATTATCTTAATATTTTCTGCCATAGTTTTCATGTGTAATGACTTTAAAGTTGATTTGGTCATTGGAATCACCATTAACAGTATAGCACTTATCATTCTGTTTTTGTTTTAGCACTTTCTGACTTAAATTGTACACAATGTAATGTACTGATTAATTCCACCACAGTGGCTGTCCTTTACTCTAGCATATGTGGTTGGTTCTCTGCTGAGCTGTGTAGCAGACAAATCATCCCCTTCCCATTAATTGTCCCCCTTGAGTGAAGACAGGAGACAGAAGGTGCCTACTGGGGAGTGAAAGTACAGTAGTCAGAGGATCACTCTAATCTCCAAGCAGATGTTTGGGGGGTAATTATAAAGTTGGCAGGCTTTTCTGACAGTCCTCTACCCAAACAACTAGCTTCGGAAACATAATTTTCCCACACTGGCAGGCACATGCTTATCTCGTATCTTTGTGAAAAACACTGTTAGGGATCATCTCTGTCTCTTTTGTGACCAGAAGCGCCACAAGCACATGGAAACTGGAAGCTGGCCACATCTGTTTAATTATTCGCCCACTCACTGTCAAACAGGCAGGGCTGTCGGGGCCAATCAGCTTCTGGCTACTAATCCTGTCTGGCTGTGTTATGTCTATGGACGTCCTAATGAGAAACACATAAATTCCAGTGAGCTGGGGAATGGTGAGTGTCACAGAACACTCTCTGTTGGGTCAAGTCTGGTCGGGGGGAGGGTGGTTTTTTAGAACGCCCCAAGGTCGGGCCTGATTTATATTAATAGGGTGGGAGGGGCACAAAACTCTTGTGTCAAGTTTGCTTGATATGCTCAGGGGGTTACTAAACCTTCTAGTTCAAGTCTGCTCAAGTCTGGTGGAAATTTTTTGGCTAAACACTGAATACAGAACACTCTCCCACTGTCGATAAGTTTGGTAGGGGTGGGAGGGCCATGCACACAAGTTTGATGAACTTTGTGTAAACTTGTGTAAACTTTGTGTAAACTTTGTGTAAACTTTGTGTAAACTTTGAATAGTTTCATCAGCTTGGTAAATCATTGCATAAATCCAATGAGGAAATCAGAGAAATATCAACCAAAAGGTTGGCAAGAAATTGGTTGTGCAATGCTTTGTCAAATTTGTAAAAGAGGAAGAAGTTTGAAAGTTGCGGCACTTGGTAGGGTCAAAGGTTAAACCTCCTTGGAAGGGTTAAGTCCAATGCCCTCGGAGGGGACACTACTTTGAAGGTAATGGAACATCTTGTGGAGGGGTTAATACAAGTCAGACATTTTACAAGGACATACCTGACTTTACAAGTATACACATGTCAGGGAGAAATTTGGTGTGGGGTCCGTAGGCTACTCTCCAAGCAGAGGTTAGCCTTGTTTTGGACATTATTTTAAGCATTTTTTTCAGGAGTTCTATTTTATCATCTTTTCCTTGGGTATCTCGGCCTAATGAAATCCCAACAAAATAAAAAAATCCAAGAAATGCCTAAAATGACCAAAAGAAAGCTAATACATCTTGGAGAGATATAGGTTTAGCCAACTCTTTTTCCATGTGCATATGACAAACATACTAATTTTTCTATGATGTCTTATAATTTCTATATTTCTAATGTCTTTCCAAGTCTAAAGGCGACAAGTTTTACTTACAGCCACTTCTCTGTCCTCTCTCTTTCTTCCAAAGCAAACTTGACCAGATTTAACCTGAAGCGATCTCAGCGTTCTTCCGAACACAAAATTGCCATCAAGAGTCAGCCAGCAGAATAAATCAACCCAATCCTCTCCCTGCCTTTGTAATTGGGTTTTCCTCCAGAAATGAGTGCTTCCCTATTAGGGCTGCTTATTTCAGTGGGAAGGGAGATGATCAAAGGCACCCTTGGCAGTAAATTGCGATTAGCAGGCAAGAAATCAGCTTTTCTTGCAAAGTTCAGCACTTGGGTTTGATCCTGCGTGGTAATCAATTAGGGACGTCCTTGGAAAACTTTAGGAAAACTTGTGAGGAAAGTTAGTAACAGCTCTTCTTGGCACAACACAGGCTTGATGGTGATTTAGTTTGTCTTTCCTGCTACTTAAGATTTTTCTTCCAGGTGATTCTTGATTCTTATAGCAGGGGAATATGATTATGAGAAACTCCATACAGTTGGGGGCACAATTTGAAATGCTGATAATGATAGCAGCTCGGAAATAGCTTTATAACGTGCTATAACGTTTTCTAACGCCTTTTAGACGTTTCCCATGCATATTGTACGTGTTAGAAGTGTAATAGAAGCATTTCCAACCTAATGCTGACCTGAGGTCAGGTCTCGACATATCTGAAAGTTATTTGATTCTTTATTGATGCACAGTGAAATGTCACTTAGACATTATGCTAAAGCACATCTTCCTGTTTGATGTATTTCATTTTGTGGCAGAGACATTGTATGAGAGAAGAAATGAATGGGACATTTCATTCTTGCCTCATGTTAGGAAACATGTACACCTCAATTTTACATGTTTTACAAGCTTTGAAGCTCCTGAGGGCTTCCTCTTTTTTCACAGAGGGGATCTCGTAGTTTGGAAAGCAGCTGCAAGGACGTTTTTTCCCTTCCAAACTGGCACACAAGGTGCCGCTAAGCAACAAGGTTACCTCCACCTGTGTTATTCTGATCCAACTTCCGTCTGATCTGTTCAATTCCAGGGTTGAAAAAAAAAGTGTTCCTGGAAAAGGCTATTAATTACGACCTTGTGGAATCACACAGTTCTCCCAAAATACCCTCACGCTGTGGTTTCAAGGTCACCCGGAGCGTCCAAGATGGAGGAATATCGAATGAAGGTGCCATTATACATTCCCGGTCCATTTTTCCTGGTAATGAGGACGGGATGGAGCCATTAAAAATGCATGCTTGCGCCTAGCAACCAGCGGCAAACCGTGATTGGGTTGGTGGGGAAGGGGTAGTGTCAATATGCGAAACAGAGCAGCCAGAAGTAATCAATTCTCCAAGGTTGTGTGCTCACAAATTCCTGCATTTGTCATGCCTGGCTTTTTTCACAAAATCAATAAGGCATCAGCAAGCAAGGATTTTGTGTTTTGGGCAGAATGTTTGATAAGTTACCTTTAGTTTGAAACAATAAAAGAGATGCACCTTTTTCTCTATACATCCAGATAAAGCTAAGAAACTTACTAAAAGACAATGACAGACAAACAAACAAACAAACAAACAAACAAACAATGACAGACAGTGGATGCTGTCTAAAATGTCTGCCAATGTTATTAGGAGACCTTATATTCAGTTGTTTCCTTATTAAAAAAGCATCATGCTTCACCTCAGTTGAAGCATGATGCCAGCATTTCCTTTTTTACCTTGATCCTAAGTCCATCAATGCCATATCTGTAGTGGTATTACTATTACCGATAGTTTGGTGAAAAATAGCATGACTGCGAGGCAGCTATCAGGTGGTATTTTAAGCATACTGGACCTGATCATGAACTTGATTTCACCGCTTTTACCTCAAGGTCCACCTAAAAATGGGGCAACTTGGGAGATTTTTGAGACAGTTCAAGGATTTTTTTAAGAGGTTATGTCAGGCCTGTTTTGGATTTTCCAAGAAAATTGTCCGATGTCTGGCAACGTGATGTCTGATTAGTCTGGAATTTTGAAATAAAAATTCAGCGATGTTGTCAGGTCAGAAACAAAGAATTGCAGTTCAAACCATACAATATAGCTCCATAAGAATGTGCAGTTGTCTTGGGATTTTAACTAATTATTCAATAAGTATAACAGTTAACAAATGATGGACAAACATCATCATTATAATAATTAACATGAGATGAAATAACTGTCCATCCCCAGTATAAAATAACTTTCAGACATATCATCATACACTACCTCAGTAGTACCTGTATAGCCTCCAAACAGTTAATGTCCAAACTGTATCTTCATAAGAAGGATAATACATTCACAAAATGTAATTTGTGTCCTCCTCTATTAATATTGTGTAGCTTAATTAGATTTTAGAATCTAATCTATGTGTAGATTGTACTAAATTAATGAAGTTAGTAGTAGTAGTCTTTGCCTTACATTGTATACCTGTTACAATTACATGTACTCTGCAATAAACTTTGACTGTGACTACGACTATGACATGAGATGACAATTGACTTTCGAGACCCTCCCCAGTATAGGGATAGGTACGTTCCCTTGAGGATCAGGTCTCCTGTTGTCTCTGATTGGTAGCTCCTGCGTAATGCATGCCACATGTACAGCCCATGGACAGCTCTGAAAGCCAAAAGCTGTTTCGTTCTGACACTGACTTATGAGCGCTCTCCCATCCTCCCCGCCCTGCGGGACTGAGGTTCATTGATCTACAGTTTCACAGGTGGCAGGCCTGCCCCCACATTTTTTATTGGATGAAGAAAGTTATTTGTTCGAAACCGGACTCTTTTGTACCTAACTGTTTTGCTGTTTATGATGGCATGGTCACATTTGTCCTAGCTAGGCTGTTGCACTAACAGTATTTTCAGGCAGGCTGTGACAGAATCAACCACCGACAAGGATCCAAGGCAGCCTTTTCTGTAACAAGACAGCCAAATTTTTCAGGACAGGAGCAGGACTATCCCAAAAATGCCCTCAGTGTTTGCAATTGATGTGACTGTGGGTCCTTAGGTATGATGGAGCTTTGATGGAAATAAGTAGAACAGGTGGCAAATTTATTGGAAGAAAAGTTTATTTTTGTGAAACCTCATTTGTGGTTCACTGTTTTTGTCAGAAAATAAATATTTTCAACACAGTCCCCATATCAGTCTACCGTGGGGAGTACAAAGTAAGTTCTCAAAAACCTTATTTTTTTGCAAGCTTTAAACTGATAACATACAGTAAAGCTTACAAAATTAAAATCTTTCTCAGGTTTCAGACTAAAATCAAGGCTTTATATCAATTTTGTCAACATGTCTTTGAATCCGTGGAGTCCATTATGTACTGTCAAGTAAAAACGTGTTTTACAACATCACAAAACATTTACATGTATATTGGGTGGAACGATAGCATACAAGTTTGAAATATTGCAAAACTGCAGGTGGGAATCATAGCACTGATTTTTATCCAGGTTGCCCACTACATGCAATCACATCTGGAAGGGTATTTCACACCCTATATATGTTTAGACTTATTGACTTCTACCTGAGGGAAGCAGAGGCCAAGACATAATGCCATAAGTCACCTCAGAAACCAATAAGGCACTGCTGTTTGAAATATTGTCACTAAACCCAATCGGTCCCCAACTGGCCTCCATGGCAGCGGGTCCAATTTTCTTTTCTTGGTTCTCCAGTTGTAAAGTTGGAGACTATGATGGAAACAAAGCCTACAGAGAGGTACCATAAGGGATTATGATGACAAATACCTGTAAAACATTCATGGGTAATGTCAGCAGGGCTCAAAATACAAAACCTACCGACTCGCAACCTGCAATTTGCAGACAAATTTTTACTTCTGAGTGTGGAAGTATTGTTTTGGGTGGCTGAGCTGTAGGTTTGTGTATCTGTTTGTGAAGACAGAGTAGGTTGACAGCACGTGGGTGGTGGAAGATTGACAGGCAGAACGATAGGAGATCAAAGGTCTCAGAATCTGGACAGGAGCCAGAAGGAATCAGAGGTGACATGGGGGAATTCAGGAAGCCCAGGATTGTATACTTCCTGTATTTCTGAAATCTCCAACTTCACAACTTAAAATCTAACGTGTTTTAACAAAAATCTTGAAAAAGGACAGTTTTGCTTTGAATTGCAAGCTTAATTTTGGATTCCTATATGTAAGATAATGCAGGTGCAAATTCAAGAACCAAGATATGAAATTGTTGTTGCCTTCAAGCATTCAGACGAAAAGAAAGGAAGGCCACTCAAACCTGGGGAAGTGCTTATCAGCACCCACCAGACAGTACTGGCCCGATGATTAGGATGATACCAAAAAAACGATCAAACGCAGTCAGCGGAGAGTGGTTCATTTCAAAATACATAATTGCGGTGTGAGACAAAGACGTTGCATATAGTCAGCTTTTTGATGCGTGGGAAGGTTTAGGAGTAGAATTTTAGGATTATAATATATATATTATAATGTGGAGTCCATAATTTAAGATATATGTTGAGTTAGTGCAACATTTATTATGTACAAATCTTCGCAATAGATAAACCCCTTACCTGCAGTTAAGACCCGCTTAATCTGATGAAACGGATTCTGTGACAGTTTTACTGGGCATAATTTACATTTAAGCCAGCCTGAATATTCCGTAGAACATTAATCTTTAAGTTTATGCTATGGTCGATATTATGGTTGGTAAATATTTGGCATTTTGATACGTATATTGATCTTTTTTTTTTAGTCATTTTTGATGTTCTAGTATGTTGGATATGTGAAGAACGAAAGGTGTTCTGTAACTGCCATTTAAATCTCTTGAGATAGCCAGCGTTGCTGACATTCTTGTATTCAGATCTATCAGCATCACAGATTGAGACAAAATATGGGAAAGCAACAAGATGACAAGGAAAAAATTACACAATAGCCCCATGCAGTGGCATGCTACGTATGCAAGTTCTTTATAATTTATTGCACTTATTTATATATATAAATTATAAACCATCATCCCTCTACATGTACACAATGTACGTGAAGCTAGATTTCCATGGGTTTGTAGTACATGTACTGGGTTGGAAATACCACCTGCATATGCAGGTTACTGCAGGTAAAATTGGAGCTGTACAGGTATTTCTGATGTCTACCTGTACCAAACTTGCACCAGGCCCAGCTTCAAACATTGAAAGGGATAGAAAATAAGTGGTGCAGGTAAAATTTCTCTGGTGCAAGTAATTTTGAATGTTACCTGTATCAGTGCAGTATGCAGAAAAAAGTATTCGAGCCCTGATGTACATGTATGTATATATCATAAAGGGTTATGCTTGTCCACTACTTTTTACACCATTTTGAATCCTGTAAGTATATGCATGGTTGTGTTAACTGTTCTAATTCTAAGGATGACCTTACAGGTCAAGGTCACTAAAGGTTAACCTGGTTTTATCCTATAAAAGTGTTAGATAAACATGCTCCAGCTGTTGGGATTTTCTCTCTTTTCAACTTCCAATGGCCGGGTGAGCGCACAGAGATCAAGAGGTCACGGGTTCAATTCCTGGCTAGACGCTGCGTCCTTGGGAATTTTTTTAGGCTCTTTACATTACTTTCCCCATTCCAATCAGGTGTAAAATGGGTACCTGACTTCTGTTGGGATGTAAAAGGCGGCGGAAGGAGAGGGTTGGGCTCCACCTTCCAATACCGTGCCCTACATGTAGACACAGTGGATAAACAACACACAGCCGCTATGGCCTCAAAAAGGCTAAGGGACCTTTACCTTACCAGGGATGAACCAGGAAAGGCTTCTTGGGATAAAATTCTAGTCTCTACCGGAATTTGTCTGAAACCTAAAAAACAGCATTTATCTAGCCAGCCATCTCCTCTAGATGTGACAAAATATTCCCTGTGTGGCCACAATTACTATTTTTATCCGGCAGAATGGTGGGAACTAATAAAAACCTCTTAGCAGGTTTTGAGGGTGAACAATTTGCATTCCGTGGTCCTTCTATTTTGCCTTTTCTCTCAACTTACCAACATGTGTGTTTCAGGTTGTGAGGTGGCAGCCAATCACCTGTGAGCTTTGCAGAGATGGAGGGGGATTCAGCCAATCAGCAGGCAGGAGATGTGGCCAATGGGAGCACAGAGGCTGGACTTTCTCTTACTGGCAACGCCCCCTCCAGAATTGTCTCTCAACAGGTACTGATAGAACTCAATCAATCAAGCAATCAATCAATCAATCAATCAATATTGCTATCAAAGAAAGAGGTAACAAAATTTAACTTCTGAACCATAGATCTTTATTTTTTGTTCTTTCTGGTTGGTCTGGGCAGATCAGGTTGATTTAATAGGATGAAAAACAAAAATGAATGCTTCCACCCAACCAGCTTCCTTTATTTTGGAAGAGTAGGCAGTCAATTTTTTACGCATGATGTCACCAATTCATCTTGGAATCGATTTTGAAGTTATGGACAGTTTATAGACCTGAGGCAATGTAGTTTAATCTGCTTTTACACGCAAATTTCATTTCTTATTTTAACCCTCGCTATTTTTCTAACCGTAGGAGCCTGTAGTAAAACTGTTTCATCCTCTACAATGTCAGACATATAGAAATAGCTTTGAAAACAGTTTCCGGCAAGTAAAAGTAGCACAAGACAAAATAGGAAAGGTGGAATCCTCACATTAGCGTAGAGCTTTTGATATACTGCAGTGCACATTAGAGTTAGGTCAGGCAGGATCTTCTGTGGACTGAAAGTCTACACAGCCCATTTCTGAAATAAATATGGTCATTATTCAACCACAGTTTTCCCATATGCTTCACAGGCGCCTGTTTTCCAACCTTTTTTTGCGCATGATGAATGTAATGTCAACCTACTCCTGGCTATATCTGTACCCAAGGTCGTTGTTCGACCTCTGCAGTGACCTCTGGTGACATTTGGAAGCCTTTCATGTTTTATGGGAATGGTGTTGTTGTCTGTCTCTGTTCCAACAGTAATATGTCTGGATTTCAAGTGGGCGAGGGGCTAGCAAGCACGTCGGCAGAACGTACTGCGCCTGTGTGAAACCCGTAATGTACATATATAGCACTTTGACAGAATGTCTTGTTTAAGGTCATATCCACATATTTAAGGCTGACATCCTGTCTATAGTTTTCAAATGTTGTGTCGGAAGAGATATCGTCTGCGACGGGCAGAATTCTGATGCAACATTGACCAAGCATCCAACAAAAAACGTGAAAAATCTGGATTCCATGCAGGCACAGTACATTCTGCTGATGTGCTAGGCTAGCCTGACTAAACCTGCACTACTAGCAGCCTGCCCGACATCGAGAGATTGTGTATGTAACACAGGCTGGGCAAGTGGCTAGCAACTCCTCCTTGTGAACAAATCTTGCTACAGCAAGAAAGCTCACTGCCCTATGTGCTTCCAGGCACAAGAGGGCGACCATTACCTTTTTTCCAATGGGAGGATGGATTAGCCAGACTAAATAACGCTCCTTTGTCCAAGTGTCAGGTGTCCAAACATGGTGCACTTTGAACATGCACATAACTTTCCAAATTTGATGTGACAAGTCTTTTGTCAAGAAATCCCTAAAAAATGCTCAGAAGCCAAACACAAGATAAGTACACTTTATGAATAAGTACCTGTTTCTAAACATAGTTGCGAATATCTGCCAATCCCATAGCAAAGCAAAAACGTAGAAGTACATAACTGACCTATATGTGACTACTGTCTTACATGTGATACTCTAACAAGCTCTGAGGAAGGTCTCTGATAGACATGGAAACGTAAGCAAGGTGAGAGAACCCTGGTTGTGTAAAAGAAAATCCCAATATCCCATATTCTGCCAACTTGATGAATTTATTTTTGAATGTCTTACATGTATTTGTTGAACTTCTTATTTTGATAGAAAACCAGGATAGGCTGTATTTCTTTCCGAACTGTCACACAAAACAGAAGTTACAAAAGTTGTCTGAACTCCCCTTCAGAGAGTGTAATGCATCAGCCCCGACCCAGCCTAGAGCAGGCGATGTGTAAGCTGACCCTGGATATGAACTCTGCTGTGATTGTTGGTTGTGTTGGAATGTAGAAGTCATGCATGAAGAGTGGGAGGGAAGAACTGATATTGTTTTCCCCACCAACTATGCTGTTAGGCTCAAGTAAATCTGTTCTGGTGTACTGGTAACATCCACAGAAGGAAGTCTGTACAAGGATAGTGATAAAAATCTAGACCACAGGATGAAATAATACTTTTGAGCATTACAAAATCATAAACCTCATCTTACATCCTGCAAAAGTATGATGATTCAGACCATATTTTGTATTCATAGAAACTTTGTTTCAAATTACAGCTAACTCATCGTTGAATAATGCAAACTCTTGCAACCCAGCTAGTAATTGGTTTTTGGCTTTAAACATGTTAGAAAGTTCGAGTTTATAGTTAGATCTTGAATGTCATTAGCATTCCTGTCATGGCCTCAACATAAGCATTGTATATGCTAAAAAGTATGAACATATCTTATTTATTATCTAGCTTTGTATACTTGGCTTAAGAATGGAAAAGTAGTCCAAATTCAAAGTTAGATTCTAGCTACCATTAGCATTCCTGTCACACTTGCAGCCTGAGCAGACATGAGTGGCGACTGTCTCCAGTTATCATTCCTGAAAACACAAACCGCCATGTTTATCCTCAAGGACATACTAAAGGTCAGGGGTCCTTTTGAAAGGATGCGTCTGTGTTTGTGCAAAACCAGGGATAAGGAAGCGGGAAAGTTCTAATAAAAACACGCCTTATGGCAACGAGACGTTGAACCATTTTTATTGAAGTTTCTCACGTGAAATACACCCATGTACATGTATGTGGTCAGCAGCAAGAGGAATTGCTGTTGTGAGTTAATGTTACATTGTAAGCACATCATTACACTATTTGATTTCCACAAAATTTCTTCATTCTAATACCTTTAGAATTGAAGGAAAAGGGGGAACAACTATTTTAACATATCTGGAATATGAAGGAAGCTGTTAGTAACACCAAAATCTAATGATTGTCTTCTCGGGCCAGACTAGCCTACCTGCAAACCAAGAATCATAAAAATCTATTCGGAAGTTCACTAACAAACAATTTGCCAAAGAACCAGCCAACCAACCAGACAGATTCTGGTAAAAGAAATAAGCTTTTTCTTAGTCATCCGAGGGAAGGTACATGTAGCAACTCTAAGGAGAAGGTTACAATTTTATGTGTAATTGCAGTATGTAAAGGTGTCAACAGGGGGCAATGTTAAATGTCAGGGTGGCTGCAGGAAAGTGGCATTGACCATCTGAATCTGTATCTTTCAGGACCCGATGATTTCTGGCCAGCAGCCTGTTTCCACGACAACTGATGGTTCTTCCATCCCTGATCAACTTCTGAACGCTGTCCACTCTATGAACGACCACAACGAGAGTGGAAAACAAGATGGTGGGTTTAATCATGGAGGTAAAACCTCCTTGTTTTAATCAATCAATCCAGCTCTCATGTACTCTACCGCAGTGTACACAGCATGTTGACAGAACGTACTGCGTCTGCGCGAAACCTGTAATATGTTGTGCATAGCACTTTGGCAGAACATCTTGTTTAAGGTTGTATTAGCCTATTTAAGGATGAAATCCTGTCTATCATTTTCAAATGTGTCCTGAAAGATATTATCTAAGACAGGCAAAATTCTTATGCAACATTGACCAAACATCCAATGAAACCATGAGAAATCCGGGTTTTGCGCAGACGCAGTACGTTCTGCTAGTAAAACTTGAATTACATTGAATAGCAATATAGCCTCATTCTGTATTCTTTAAAAAGCCATTGAAGTGATGGCACCAGAATGTTTTTGAATCTGACAGTGCAACAGGTTTGTAGAGTTTTAGTTCAGTGGAGTTCCTTATTGTATAATCCATGTGCTAATGCCTAGGTACTTGTAGCTTGTTCTCGTAAATCAATGACATGCAAAGAAAAGGTTCACTCTTCGTGTGGGTTAGGTTACTTATTCAGCTCAACGTATGTTTCTATGTTAAAAACAGTAATTGACAGGTATGATGATAATGGTGCATATCCTGCATTCAAAGTGTGCATCAGGGGAACGTCATCCTTGCTCATGTTTCAGTTACAGTAATTTAGGGAACATATCCTATGGCTGTGACAGGTGTGTGTATAGGCAGCACGTCAGCAGAACGTACTGTGCCTGTGCGAACCACGTAATGTATTGTGCATAGCAGTCGTATTTGTGTATTTAAGGATGACGTCCAGTCTGTAGTTTTCGAATGTCATGTTGGAAATGGTATCGTTTGTAACGGGCAAAATTCTGATGCAATGTTGACCAAACATCCAACGAAAACCGTATAAAATCCGGGTTTCGGGTAGGCACAGTAAGTTTTGCCATGGTTTTGCCGACGTGTTAGGTAAATGTGGGTTCCTATCTCCCTATTATGAAAAGACTGGTAATATTTCAGCAAGTAACCCTTGCATGACAGGGAACAACGGAAGTAAAGCCGTGCAGTGTAACAAACTGTATTAGACATTTGATTTTCCCAGAAAAGTCTTGGTCATAATGGCTTTAAAGTTCTGAAACATTAGTCTATATGAAGTAAAACTAAAAAGGGCTTTTCTAAAAAGAACTTTGGGTTGTCTTGGAGTGCAAGTACTGTAAATTGAATATCTTGCTTTTGACTTTTCTTGGGTACAACAAGCAAGGTGAGATCGACAAGACGTGGTATAATTTTCTAAGACGTGATTGATTTGTTCTTAAGGAGCCATCTTGACGTACTGATACAGTTAACATTTCATGCGTACGGCATTGGAAATTACCACTTCTTATTCCCACCACTCCCAACTCCCATTAGCCGCACTGAAATATTCAGATCATGTTTAATTATTCATAGAATTATATTCAAAGGGAAAGGCCGGCGCATGCAAGTTTCATTATGCAATTGGCAGGCTCATTTATAATTACATTTGCATGCAATTTTATAATCGCTGAGGTGCTATTCATCAGGCATGTATACTGAACATGAATAATGTAACGGCTCGGCAAATAAACTGCAGGGGAAGGGTTAGGATTAAAACGCAGCGACAAAAACAGAGAAGGCGGAATGTTGCGGAGGTTGTCACCGTTCCAAAAACGACACTAGATAGATGATCACGGAAATGCCAGGACCATTTGCAGTGTCGCCGTGGTATCTTCTTAACGTAGCGAAGGGCGCAGGTCGCAATGGTAAGGATAGAATACGTGCTTTCATCATATCCTGACCTTTTTGGATATTCATCCCAGGTTGATTACATGAGAGGAGCTTATAATTCCCGGCTGATGTGTTTTTATGTTTAAAGTTCGAAGAAGATGCATACACAATGTTGTTCTGATAGTAAAGGGAACAACTTCCTCAAGCTTTCTTATGTCTGAAAAATTTTTCGACAACTTTTCTGGATGTTAAGCAAAGTAGTGTGCAAAGGAGAGCTACGTCTGTACCTTGGTTGTGACATTAGATTTACGTTCATTAGTTTTAAAAAATGTGCGAGGAGAAAAAGGGAATTACAGCATATTTCTTTATATTGTAGATAGAACAGCAATATTGCATGCATTCCACGCATTCAACTCTGGTAGGAAATTGAATTATACATGTATGCCAGGCCCCTAATTATTATAATTCTTCATCATTGTGCCGAGCTCACAGCTCTGAATACAGAATGAGCTTACGGCGGCTACTTCACGCATTAATCTATTTCAGAATTAATCCTTCCAAGGACATTATACGGAATATACTTGATCCTTCCTATTCTCATGTTAGTCCAGATTGATTGTGTTGCAAAGTATGTATCTTACTGATGTTATCTCACATAGAAAAGCTCAATATAAGCAACCAAGCATATAGAAGCTTGCAGAGCAGGTTTAGAAACAGCTTAAAGTCTTAGGTTTTCGTCTAAAAGTTGTTTTTCAAAGTGTACAGTCATATATATCAAGCACTGTGAGTCATAGAACTAGAGAAATACATAGTAGAAGCTGGGCAGTAATTTTTTAAAAGGGTACTGAATGTAAGGTTGCTGGCATTCTCTGACTATGTTTTTGGAAAAGAAGAAGACAGAACGTATGTGAGAGTCTTCGTATTGTGGTGTGAGGTAATTGTAAAAGTTAGACACAACTTGAAAATTTTAAACTTTACAACTGTTTGTCATGTCTGGTCTTTCTTGCAGGTGGTGCAACTGTTCCCATCATGCAACCCCAGATGCTAATGACCCCAGTGGCTGCTGGGATACCTGGCTTCCAACAGCCAGGTCTGCTCCCGTCACAGGTGAGATTTGGGTTTTTACTTTTGAATGGCTGACTTATAATTTATATTCTCAGTGCCGAATGTATTTTTTTTTTAATTGCAAATAGTCAAAACTGCTCAAGAAGACCACTCAGTGGACCAATACAAACTCCTATCTATGTGGACAGGTGGTCACTATAGACAGGTTTCTTAATGCTTCTGTCGAGGTCACATTGGCCAGGTGGTCCTTATGTAGAGGTGGTCACTTGTACAGTTTTGACTGAACTAGACCTGAATGTTTTGGACTGGTACCCACCCCTAGCATACAACATTGTTTTCCAGATCTAACCAATTCTGTTTGACTACAAGCTTTTGTGTTTCTTGTGTATTCTCCTGTCTAGCCACTTCTGTATGTGCTCATGTGTTCTGTTCCTTAAATTATCATCAGGCTATCAATTTCAAGGGATAGCTGAGACTACATGAAATAAAGTACTGATATGATCCCATGAATTTAATAATTAGTATGGTCTATATGGCTAAATATAGCTGCATCGCAAAATGCCTTTTTTAGCTACTATGTCTTTATTGAAAGAAACAACAAATCAGGTTATTGTGCCCCTGAGGCCACCAAGAATGCTCCTGCCCCAAGCCCAGTAATTACTTTGTAATGATGTGATTAGTTATTAAATTTTTGATTAATGCTCCTTTCCTTCCAAACTGGGTTGTATTCCATGCAGTTACTAAGGTTATTAAAAAAAAAGACAAAATTTCACTGTTCATTGTTCTCAAAGAATTGAGTCAGGACGCAAATCAAATTAATTTTCATTCGTCTCCATGGTAACTGCCATGTCTCCATGGTAACTGCCATGTCTCCATGGTAACTGCCATGTCTCCATGGTAACTGCCATGTCGCCATGGTAACTGCCATGTCTCCATGGTAACTGCCACATATCTGTCCCCACCTCAGCAGCAGCAGGCCGGACTGCTATCCCAGACTTCCACGGGGCATGCCATGCCCTCTACTGGTTGGGTTAGTGCACAACTTGTAATAGTGCACGTTTTTCTGTAAGAAAAAGAAAAATTAGACATGCCAAAGTCAGCAGGAAAAAAAAAATTAACCACCTCTCTGCTGATTTGTGTTGAATTAAACCATCCACATGTGGAGCTGAGAGGGTTAAACTTCTCTTGACCATGTAGCCACTAACTTGCCACGAGACTAGAGCCAGTATATATTACTGTGCTTGTTTGTGTGTTTGTTTTTCCACTGTGACTGTGTGTGTGTGTGTAAACTTGCACTGAACCTTTTATATGTCCTCCTCTCTGCAAGCAGCAAGGATCAGTCTCACCAAACACCCCCGGCATGTCCCAAAGTTCTGCCACCTCCAGCAATGCTAACATGGCCTCTAACATGGCATGTAGCTGGGTTAGTTTCTCTGTCCAACTTCTTAACTATCAGTGTCTTCTTTAGGCCACACCAATTTGATTTTTTCGTTTTCTGACATTTTTAGTTAAAACTCAAAGGTCAATATGAAAACAGAGGTCTTGGAGGAAACTTACATCTGACTGTATTTCCTGCCCGAAACCGTGTGTATCATTTGTACAAACTTTCCCTCTGACACAGTTATGTTTATCGTGCAGTGTAGCATTATGTCTGGAATCCCATAAACAACATATTGAATTGGTGTGGCCTTAGACACTGAAACTGAAGTGTTTTTGCTACTTCTGACACACAAAGTTCTTCAGTGTGTTGTTAGTTCTTCTTGTACAGCACTTGGTGTATATCTTTCTCCTGAGTGTCATGTTTGGAACCTGCTGTCCTGGAGCTATGTAAGCGTGCTGACTGACACACTGTAACGGGGCTTTGATGTTGAGAGGTCTGACTTCCCTACTGTAGCCTGTGTGCTGAGTCTAATGTTTGTATCTAACTATCATCTGCCATACATTTGAGGGAACCTTCAGGGCTGGAAATACCACCTGCATATGCAGGTTAGTGCAGGTAAAATTGGGGAAGTGCAGGAATATCTGAATGTCTACCTGCACCTAATCTGCACTGGTCCATGTTCTGATTTGTCAAGTGCAGGTTATTTGCAATGCTACATTTGTACCTGCACCAGTGCAGGTATGCAGAAGAAAGTAGTTAGTAGATCTACATGAAGCTTTAAAAATCAAATGGGAGGCTGTTTTTTGTCTCTCTCTGAGTCTGTGCAAAGGGGGTGTAAGTTAAGTCATTATTACCTTTAATAAGACACCTAATGCTTTGTTATTTCCCGTGTATTCTCTCTGTAGATCCAGACAGTGAACGGTCAGCAGATGTTGCTCATCCCGGTGGCCGGGCCGAACGGTCAGCAGCAGCTGCTCACTATACCTGTGTCCATCCCTCAGTCTCCTGGGCAACAGGGACAGGTCTGTTTGTTTGTTTGTTGTTTTATTCAAAACATCAACCTCAAATGATCACTGGCAATCAGGTTCATATATAAGGTATGCAGAGAATGCAGAAAAAAGTTCCAGCACATTATGCAGGAAAAAGTATTTCGAGCCCTAAGTGAGTTTCTGTTCCTACAGGTGGCCCAGATTATCGCCCTCCCCACGGCAGGTGGCCAGGTGGTACCTACAGGTGGGCAGATGTTGGCCCAGGCTGCTGTGAACGGAGGAGTTGTTGCTTCACCTGGTGCTCAGCAAGCAGCGCATTCAGGTACATTAAGTACAGTCTTTGGTGACCATGCAAGGGACGTGGCCAGAGTAGACAAGTGGCCATGACAGCCAGGATCCTTAATGCTTGGATTGTGTTTACTTAGACAACCTCTTGCTTTCGGGCAGATTGGGCCTCCTCCACGAGAGCTTGTGGCCATACACCTCTAACTCGAAAAAAACATTCCTAATCCTAGAACTGCCAATAGGAGCTCAAGATTCTTATTAATATCACAGTGACAAAAAAATCAGTCAGATTTACATAGTACCTGAGGATTCTCTGTCAAGACACTGTGGTAACAGATTGTTCTCAGTTTGACAATAATGGTTCATTCTGTCTAAATAATAAAAACAAACTGTTTCAGGTATTGCAGTCCATGCGACAGCAGCCAATGAAATCGCATCTCCAACCAAGTCAGCGCCTAGCCCCACCACTGTGACCAATCAGATCATCAGAACAACGTCATCCCGGATTACTGGCACCCCTGTCATGACCAATCAGATCGCAGGTACCCAAGTCGTTACAAGCCCAAGCGGACAGATCCAGCTTATCGCTGGGAACACAGGATTGGTTAACCAGGCCACGGCCAACGCCACGCAGATACTAAACCGCGTCCAGGCCGCGCCGCCGGTCACGTCGCAGCTCGTAAACGGGACTCACGTTCTGACGAACGCTTCTCCCGCGAGACACGTTTTAGCGTCGGCGATTCCGCAAGGAGTGACCACGTCAGCTGCAATGGCAGCACACATGGCCAATCAGGTGGCGGCGACGCAGGCAGCAACCAATCAGACGACAGCAACACATCATCATGTAGTGACCAATCAGGCGACAGGAGGACAGGTCCTGACCAATGCAGCAGGACAGGTGTTAGGGACGGTAGTCGGGACCCAGATCTTGACACCTGGAGTGATCTCACCAGGTGTTACTGTAGCTTCAGGTGGAGACGAGGTTTGTAGAGAATGTTTCTTGTTGATTTTGTTATATCATAAGCATAGAATGGAGTTGGTTACCAAATGCATGCTAAGTTAGTTTGTTGAGAACTTCATCATTATTTCATCATAACATAGATACACTGTACAATGTAAATAGAGGCATGTAAACTGGTACGTGTATGTTTAGATGTAGAATAGTACAATCATGCTTTTTCTTTTAGTTATTTACTTTTTGACAGGAACATGCTGTAAAGATCATTGTCATAAACATAAAATGAGTTGGATGGTTAACAAATGCATGATGAATAGATGTTGCTATCCAATTATGTCCTAAAAATATAACTGTTTTATATTCTTTGCTGCTTTTAATCAAGTTACATACCGCTTGATTTCTATTTTCTCCTCACAGCTTCACTCACAAGCATCACAGCAGTCTATTTCCCAGCTGGCAGCAGCAGGTAAGGAGATTCTCCATCCCCATCAGGGAAGAGTATTTCACCAGGTGGTTGGTTTATGAACAGGATAGGTGAAATAGTAAATATGGTACAGTCTTAATGCTGACAAATCAAGGGACTCGTAGATAATAGTAGACAAAAAGCCACTAAATCAGTAAATGTATAGAGGGTGTTCTTCATTTTTGAGCCTATCATGGGAAAAAGAATCTAAGGCAGAAAAAGTGGCCACATGGTCCTTATGCAGAGTTGAGCACTGATTTAGTCAAACAACTGATTTAATGTAGAAAGGATGATGATGATGATACTGTACCTCCAGCAGATATCCTCGGATCCACGGAGAGCACGGTGGACGGGATTAACCTGGAGGAGATTAAGGAGTTTGCCCGACAGTTTAAGATCCGCAGACTTTCACTGGGGCTGACGCAGACCCAAGTCGGACAGGCACTGAGCGCTACTGAGGGCCCAGCTTATAGCCAGTCTGCCATATGCAGGTAAGGAAACCAACCTGTGTTGTGTTGTGTTGTAGGTGTACATGTATTGAAGAACTGCTCTATTGGGAGCCAAGGGCTGAATTGTGAGAGCTTATAATTGGTAGGTTTGAAACACAAGAGCCTGGAGTGGTTGGCATGTGGTGCTGAGGGTCCAGCTTATAGCCAGTCTGCCATATGCATGTAAATGCTTTGAAATTCCTTCCTTGGCCATCAGATTTGGGAAGCTGGTCCAAGACATTATCCCCAAGTTGTCTTGGACAGTGTCAAAGTTGTTTGTTTGTTTGTTTGTTTGTTTGTTTGTTTGTTTGTTTGATTGATTTGAGAAGCTAAACATGACCCAGGAAGCCTCTATGTTGTTTTCTTGTTTGTTTCTTTGTTTGTTTAGATTTGAGAAGACATCACCCCCAAGAAGTCTCTAAGTTGTTTGTTTGTTTGTTTGTTTGTTTGTTTGTTAGATTTGAGAAGCTAGACATCACCCCCAAGAAGTCTCTAAGTTGTTTGTTTGTTTGTTTGTTTGTTTGTTTGTTTGTTTGTTTGTTAGATTTGAGAAGCTAGACATCACCCTCAAGAAGTCTCTAAGTTGTTTGCTTGTTATTTGTTTGTTAGATTTGAGAAGCTAGACATCACCCCCAAGAGTGCCCAGAAGATCAAGCCTGTCCTGGAGCGCTGGATGGCGGAAGCCGAGGAGAGGTATAAGAACGGCGCCGCCAACCTGTCCGAATTCATCGGACAAGAACCTTCCAAGAAAAGGAAGAGAAGAACATCATTCACACCACAGGTAATGTCTTAAGAATGTTTAGATAGTTGTCTAAGAATGCCTGACAAGCCCTCCTTGCTCAATCCATACCACTGACATTAGAAATAATGTGTTCCACTTGAGTTGTTGAATGGCTGAAGCTAGGTAATCATTTTCACCTGAGTTGAGTGAGGCAATAGGTGTAAAGTGCCCTTTCCAAGGACACAACAGTGGGGCCTGCCAGGGATTTGAACCAAGAACCTTCAGATTCTGATTCTGGGTGAACAACCCCTCTTTAGTATTGTACAAAAAAACCCATCATGATTCTTTGTTTCAGGCCTTGGAAGTGCTGAATGCCCACTTTGAGAAGAACACCCATCCGTCGGGAGCAGAGATGACCGCACTGGCCGAAAAACTGAACTACGACAGAGAGGTGATCCGCGTATGGTTCTGCAACAAGCGACAGGCCCTCAAGAACACCATCAAGAAACTCAAAACCCACCACGAGGCTGTGGGGGCACATCACGAAGCTGTGGTAGGCAGGCTGTTGTTTGTTTGTTTGTTTATTCACGGGCCTTTTCTTGGAGTCTGCATGGGGGATTGTACATTGTGAATATGGAAAATTGTCAGAGTTCAACACATTAATGTTAATCCAGATATCAGGGTTATCTGAATTCCCAGTCTGTTTATAAATTTTACTAAACCTTGTGGAATTTTTTTCACCCAGGTAACACAAATTGCTGGCCCGACCCATGTGACCCAGATCCCACAGCAGGTCAACCTGGGGTCGCAACAGGTCAGTCTGGGGTCACAACAGGTCAGCCTAGGGTCGCAGGTCGGTCTGGGGCCACAGGTCAGCCTGGCACAGCAGGTCAGCCTGGCGCAACAGGTCATGAACTCTCAGGTCACGGCCATAGTGACCTCACCCACCATTACCACTGACAACCTCACAGCTCAAGACTTGACGTCGGGAAGCCTGTCGCCGTGAAGCTTTCCACAAGACGTCTTGAGGCTTGAACCTCGCTAAGACCGCTTGAAGGCTTGTCTCAATCTTCCTTTCATCTCAGTGATGCTCCCTGCAAATCGTAAAAAATTCATTAAGGTGAAGAAAAACGATGACTCGGCAAGGTTGGTCTCCTACTGTTTGTGCACTCAGAAATGTATGTAGCCTATAGACTGAGAGAAGCATCGTTTTTCTTGGACAACTGTGGAAATGTATATGTGGGACTGAATCATATTGACACATGTACCTGTTCATGTTCACAAGCACTACAGTAGCATGTCCCTTAGTTTATGAACTGTCTGTTGCTATTTCAAAACAAGAAAAAAAGGTGAATCTTCAACCCTATCGGCAAGGCTCTCATCAACTGTCCACTATGAAGGGACCACTCATTTTTGCTGGGAGCATTACTACAAAACTTACAAAAAAAGGAGCCGTTCAAATAGTCCCATTCTCAATGTGTTGTGTGATTGATATCTACCACCACTTCTGCTTGCATGAATATACCGCAGCGTTCTCCAGTGTCAAACATAGAAAACATTTCTACCTCCTAACAACAACCAATAACAGATAACCCCAATATTAACACCAAAGTCGTTCCCATTCTTTCATAGCCCGAGTCTGTGCATGAGTAAGTGTACAATGTAGTCCGTGTGTGCCAGTATTTTTGAAACTCAAATCACTGGTAGTAACAATCATTGCAGCGTATGATATCTCTGAAAACCTCCAGTCCAAAGACTAAGGAACAATACACAAAATCCTGTTCAGGGCTCTTTGGTCAAAGTCACAGGACAGCTTGCAAGCTAGTCCTCACAAAGAACTGTTGTCTTATGACTTAAGGTTCAGTTGTTTTCGTTCCACCTTCATGTAGTACACAGAAAATAATGCTGGAATTCTTTAAATAACTTTAAAAAGTTCATAATACTACCTTTCATCCAGGATACTGAATGGGTACATATTAAATGTATTTGTTTACCTGCATTTTGGTATATCTGATAATTCAATGGGTACAATGTAGGTGTTCCTACTCTATGTTCTTTTCTGTCTGAAAATGTTGGTTTTTGTTCTTACTTTCAAATTTAAATACACTCAGAACAGATACTTCTGATGCAAATGATGTTTTTCCCTACTGAGTTCTTCTGTAATAAAACAGATGCATCAAATAAACAATCTATGGGCAGGGAGACTGTACAATGTAACTACAATAACATTGCAACTACCAAACCCCAAAGTGCACTCACTCTTTTCCAAAGCAGAAACTACCAAAAAGTAGATTAACACCAAAGATGAAAATTCTGTGACTTTGACCAAGGAAGCCAGAGTTTTGAGAAGGAATAGTTGTGCCATGCCCCCCCCCCCCAAGTGTTGCAGATAGGAACTTTCTTGAAAGCATTTTGTCGTTAAAACATCAGAAATATCGTGTGTGATTTTCATGAAAAGTTTTCACTATTTTTTGTTTCTTTGCCAATTTACAATCGATACGTTGATATAATGTGCACACTCCAAATTGTCTGCCTACAGCTGTCTACAGTACCGGTACTTTGATTTGTGAGCTAACATTGCTGAGATCGAATCAAAACAACACTCTGTCCTGTACATTTTCTAAATCTCTAAGTCTCATACATTTTCTAGGTTCTAAGTTGCTACATTCCATTCCTTTTAAAGCTGCAACATTTTATGAAGACAGACATGGCTACAACCAATCTCTTCTCAAATCCTTCAGACATGCCTTAATTACCAACCTCAACCAGCTCCTGTGTGACACTGTCCCTGAATGTACCGTACAACCGTATAGATGTATAAATATATGTAAAAAAACAACATAACTATGTGTATATTAATGTATGCAATGTCTTCTAGTGAGGAAAATATGTTGTATTTGTGCATCCCCTTACTAAAAGGACAGGGAACTAACGAAGATGGTTTTTGTGAAAAGCGGTTGATTATTTGTGGAGGAACGCTAGGACCAGCTAGGGGGAGTTATTGTATGATGTCCTGTGCCTTTCTCTGTAAGCAAGTGTTGTGGAATCTATATATAGGAGCCAAGAAAGACAGATTCACAGTCATCACCGATTTTCTGTATTGTTTCTTAGACTTTGTTTTGAGAAAAGGCCCAGAGACAGACCCAAGGTGTATGTGAAAGACAGTGTGCCCTCAGCTGAATCCAAATACTGCATGCTCCCTGGTTGGAACAGTTTCATACACGTTTACGTTAGAATGCTGGGTACAAGGAGGCAAGTCTCCCATGTTTATAGAGATCATTGGATTGGTATTTTCCTGTACACAGTGTCTGTCCAAATTCTCCAAAATGGGTCTTAAACTTTTAAAGACAAAGAACGGCCTCCAAGGGAAACCTAAGTTGTGAAGGAAAAAAAGGAGACAGAATTCTATATGTATACTGCTAGCAGCTAGAGGAAGTGTTCTATTCAGTGTCCAAAAGACTCATGGTCATTCCTTAAGGGGGAGGGGGGCACATTTTGTGCAAATGTAAAACAGCATAGGAAGAAGTATTCCAATAAGGTTAAAGCTCAAGCCCTACTTAAAGAGCCTTTAAGGTTGGTATGTTGGTATGATGTTGCTGAGATGTTGTGTGCAAGAGTTAAGTAGCAAGATGTGAAAAACGGCTTGATTTGGTGGATTCCTGTTGGTATTAGATCTAAATGTATGGTCTGAACTGGTTTGGCTTGGTTTGTTTGGGCACAACTGTTATAACTTACATGTATTGCTTATAGATTAAGTGAATGTATTCCTCCCAACGATGGTCTCACAATGCTGTTTCATTACCTTTAGTAGGTATCACACCACTGTTCTATCACCCTAAGGTGGTATTACTAACAGTGTTATTCTCCAGGACTAAACAGTGTTTCAGGATTATGTTCAGTCTAGGTTGCGATGTCAACCTTCTTCCATTGTAATTCTTTCCTTTATCTCGGTTGTGCATACTGCGAAGAAGCCTGCACTAGTGAAACATGATAGTGAATCTTTTAATCGATAGTTGTCAAGTTTTTGCCCTTTTTGTTAGAAAGGGAGTCTATCGCAACAGCCTTTTGGTCAGTCTTTAGCATTATTGAGTACACATGGTTATGATATAATGTATGTTTTGTGTATTGTTTTGTATATTATTCATACTTGTGAGAATGAGCTCTTAGGGCTCTATAATCAGTACAGTAGAATTCTGTTGAAGACATGTTGAACTCCTTGTTGGTTTTGTACCTTCTGTTGGACACAAATTTTTCTTGTCTTTGGAATCACTTCTCTCTTTCAGGAATGTCTTTTTCAACTTGTATTTCTTTAATGATACCAAGGAGATTAGAGGCTCTAACTTCCTTGATGATACATGTAGTTTCACTGTCAACTTTGCAAACTTTTATGCCTTTGAGTCACATAAGACTTCACGAAATGTCCCTACTGTTTTTATAGATAGTTCCTTCCCGCACCTATATATGGTGCATAGAGCGGCGCCCATCTCCGTTTCTGTAGCCCTTGGGCCACACAGTTGTGCAATCATTACAGCAGGGGGCTAGTCCACTGGTAGTGGTGTGTGTTTAACTCCCATTTTATCGATAAATAGAAAAAATTCAGTCTTGTCCTGTTGATCTGTTCTATTCACAGAATACCCACAGGACTCTAAAATACCACTTGCATCTACAAATGTATGAAGTTGCTTGGACTTTTGAACACTCGTCTATTTATTTTTCTTGGATGGTTTCTTGAAATCATTACCATAAATAAGGTCCATCAGATAAAACCAAATCCATCAAGGAGGTATCAGCTAAACAATTTTATTTTATCATTATAGTTGTCATTGTTATTATTATTATTGTTATTATTATAACTCATGTATAATATATCTTCCTGTAACAGTTGTAGCTAACTTATGACTTTATGTTAGTTTATTTCAATGTGCCATGGGTAACGATTTTTAACGTCCTTTGCAAAAAGGCAAAACTAAGCGTCAAAATATCGGAAGACCAAAATAGTACAGATGTAGCACATACTGTAATAGAAGGTACGAAATGTGCAGAAAATATCTAATGATAAGAAAATTATTTTAGTGACTAATTGTAGCCGTTGGATGTGTATGACAAAAGAAACGATGACAATCGTGAAAGCAGGTGGCCTGTAATGCTGTAAAGGGTCACAAGGGGGAGCCGTTGACTTTTGTTCTCTGTCTCAAGTATATGATTTTGTAAGGGCAAAAGTTTTAACACAAGGTATGGATTTTGTGGTGCAAACCTGGGCATTTTAGGACAGTTTAAGTACCAATTTCCCACATTAACCATTCCCTTTATTAAATTTGCCATTTTTGAAGGTTGATTAACCAAATATTCCAGCTTACTATCAATTTTCCCCTTGAAATGTGTCTTGAAATTCCCAAGTTGTATTCCCCTCCCCATTTCTAGATTGTTACATTCAGCCTTGAGAGCTTCAGAATCAAATTTTAAATCCTTCCTTGCTTTTCTTTCATTTCAAGACACAGTTAAGCACATAGTCCTCAAATGTCCAGGTCTGTTGTACATGAAGTAGGACTTTTTAAAGTTTAATTGTACATTGTAGTGATATTATGAGTTAGTTAGGCTTTACCCATGTTGTTAGAGAGAGTAGCTTTTGTACCTGTATGTATGACTGTTCAGATTGTTATATTTGTACACTCACCGTGTCGTGTCTGTTTTGTATGTTACAACACGTCTTTGTTGACGTGCAAGTGCAAATAAACATCTTGCACTTGAGGAGTGTCTCGTGTTTGCTTTCTTGAGACTGATTTATTATGAATTTGGTCTTTACTGTTTTATGGCTATACTTGAGATGAGCCTCTGATGAAAGTAATTTTTTATGGGTAAGTGGTCTCAGACTGGTCTTTGCAGCAACTACATGTACATGACACAACACAAAAATGAAACCGTAGAAGTACAACATTTTGGAGCAAATGCACAATGTTTTTCTCTATAATTTCACAGATATTCATGAGTTTGACTGCACCCCCCACCCCCATCAGCCCTTTATTTATTTATTTATTTATTAATCATAAAGACGTATGGGTGGTTAATGGTAGCCTTTATCAGGCTCCTATAAAGGTTGCTGGAAAAATAGTAGAAATTGGCCCCATAATAGACTGGATAGCATACCAGAGGAGTTAGCCGGCTAGAGGGTCCAATTCGCAACCACGCTGTGAAGCCTGGTAGAGGCTAATTCTTAACCAGGATTGCCATTGCTTTTTGTTGTTTGTCAAATGTGTGTCTGCATTTTCCAGAAAGGAGAGACGTATCTTTTACAACCTTGTAAGTGGATCCTTTCTTTCATAGTTAATATTCTTTCACCTGGAGTTCATTGTGGTTAACCTGCCCCTTTGTTGAAAGCAATTTATTGCGAGGAAAGTGGTTTGGTCTCCAATAGCGACTCGTAAACAAAACATAACCTGCGATCGGTGTATTGTACAAAGGGATGGGCCAGGAACAATGGTGGGTGGGGGTTCTTGCTCCCGCAATTTCCTTCCTATTAAACTGAACTTCATGTGAATCGCTTCCTAAATCTGTTCTACTTTTCTTTCCAGTCAACTTGAATGTGTTTTGTTTCTCATTCAACTGTTGTAGATTTGTTTTACAGCTTGAAACAACCCCCATATGTCATGGTCTGTCCCTAACATACTGTAATTTCGAGGGAAAATTGCTTTATCCTTGATATGCATGAATAATCAGGAAGCTGACAGCTGTTGAACATGGTGTTTGGGAGATTACAGCGGGTTGTTAAGGCCACACCAATTTGATTCCATGGATGTTCTGAACCTGCAATTTTGCAGTGGGTATATGTGTGTGATTGTATTGTATTTCATGGATTTGATGGATTTAGATGACAATCTCTGACTGATTTTCCTAAAATGTACATGTCAAAAGAGTCCACAAAAGTTTATGTGAAATTGTTTTATTCAAACTCAGTAGTTTTGGTCATTCCAAGCAAAGAGGTAACAAGTTATATTCCCTACAAAAGGAGCTCTGCACTTAGATATGAGCCTGTCTATTTGCATTTCCAGACTAATTGGAAAAAAATTGTACTTTTGTTCAGGTGTACTTGTAAATCTCTTGTATATTTTCACAATGATTTCCCCACATTGTATCGTAGAGATGTTACAAATGAGGAAGTCCTCCGAAATACACTTGCACAACGGCTTGTAATTTCTGATTTGTAGCTGAATCTTAATCTACACATTTCACTAGACGACTGCTTGCTTTTTAGCTAATCTGTAGCTGCCATGTTTGCACCAAGAAAATGTGTTCATATCATCTGATCTGAATCCAGATTGTAAAGGAATGTCTGGTCGTAAGGCACATTGCAGTTTCAACTATCAGGAGTCCAGACAGCTTCATATGTAAGTGCAGAGCATATCTAAGGCACATGTTACAGTACACACAACCACCACAAGTAGAGAAAACCTTATATAAGCATTATTGAATTTTTCCACTGACCTACACAAGACCTAGGACGATTAATTCGAGACGGTTATCATACAGAGCTTAATACAAAATTTGAAATGATTTGGGAAAAGTTTATTTTGACAATGATGAAGAAGTAACAAAAGGATATTTACTCTTGAAAAGTCACCCATATAGAACTTCTTTCTTGCACAAAATACAGCCCTTACTGTAAGGCACAATGGCCACTGAAAATCATAACTTGGTTCACAGTCGGTTTTGTCACAGTAGCACTGGTAGGTATGGTAGCATTTAAACAATGTTTATACTGATGTTGACCATCTTCTCAAGTTGTTTCAGATCAAGAACCAAAGAAATGATTTTTCCAGGCCTAGCTGCACACTCAAGGAGAGGGCAAGTCATCGTTTTGGGTATGGTTGCATCAGAATTATTGTGCAACTTGGATTCTCGATTTGTTGTTTTAAAAGGGAAAACATATCGTGGATATGCAATACCATGGTTCAGCAGCTGTTGTATAAAGCAGGGCACACTCATTACATGAAGCAATGACCTGGTAATCTTTATTTTCTTCAGGTCTCCCTACTTCTGTTTTTGGCAGCCCATAGTACCTGCTGTTCGTGGCAGCCCTTTCAAAACAATGATTCCAGAATCCAGGTAGGTTTTGGTGGCATTTTGAAACAGAAAAAAAAGCAAGCTTCCTGAAAAATCCTCATGTGGTAAGCAGGTTGTGACAAATTGAAACGGGAATTGATTGTGATTGTTGCATTATTCAAGTACGGAGATATTATTTGTAAGATTCATGAGAATTTTCGTATCTCCTTCAAGAGTACAATTCACACTTTTTTTGTACAGTATCTAATGTTCATCCTGAAAAAATTGTTTTGCCTTCTATCAAAAAACAAAATTTTTTAAAAGCTATCAATCTTAAAGAGGTAACATTTCTGAAAGAAAATTTGTGTAAATGCTCTCAAATTTTTATACATCTTACAAAATCTATCTCTACCTTGAACAGCATATCGGAAACCTTCATTTGCATAGCAGGATTGCTGACTCAGCAAGAATCTCACCATTATCAGGGAACATCATTAAAGATTGTTTCAGGAATACAATCATTCTGCTACTTCTAAGAACAATCAGTGAAATTCTTGAAAACATTGTTCACATCAGACAATTGATAACCCATAAACAAGTAGATATATCGAACTTTGTTTTCCTCCAGTGTCCTAGGCACTGCCCCAAGTTGTGGCCACTTTTTCCTGAAGAAAAAACACTGGCTAGAAGCCTACATGTATGTCTGTGACCATATCTTGAAGGCCTACCCTCAAACACTAGATGCCACACAACATTCGATATATCTAGTACTTATGCATTATACATTATTCTGTTCTCGTTGTAGTGGCCAAATATACACACAGGATCCTGGAGACTGAGAACAACATTGTTACGACATTTTCCTGACGGTCGGTAGCGGGGAATGTCATCTCCAGAAATCTCGTTGGCTGCAGCTGTTGGCAGTTATTCGCGGACCATGGAACCACCTGCTGGCACATCCTCCAGTTCCTATGATGTAAGAACAAATTAAATATACTGTTGATTGATTTTTTAAAGGAGGCCAAAACTAATTTTTTTAAAGCATACTGCAGTACGGTAAGTACAATTCTTGTTTTACGCTAGTCCATCATAGATAATGGACTGACGTAAAACAAGTAAGAATTGTACTTTGGGGTATATTTATACAATTCTTGTTTAGGTTTGTTTCATTCGGAATACCCCCAGCATACGGGCATCTTTTATTATCAGCTTGTAGGATTTTATGAAGGGCACGTAGAAAAATTAATGAGCATCGAAAGAAACTATGAAGGCACCCTACAGTCTATGGCCAAATTCAACATGGTGATACTGCATTATTAATGAGCCTGTCAATTTAGTGACCTGGCTGACTCATGACCTGGATTGTTACCACAACAAACAATGGCGACTTTGTGCCGGCCAAATTGCACATCATTTCTATTATATTCATGCTGTGTAATGTGTCTTCCAGGCTGATTCATCAAATGATTCCAATCACTGTTGTAAAATCCATTCTTTTTTCTCTGTTTTGAATGGGGTACTGGATTCTGGTACTGCATAGGGCAACAGGTACTCAAGGGGGCCCGCATGCCCTTTTCCGTAGAGCGTAATCGGCCGTTTTAATTCTACGTAGAGCGTAGACGGACCGCTCTAATTCAACGTAGAGCGTAATCAGTGCATTTTGCGTAGAGCGTAATTTGCCGTTTTATTTCACGTAATGCGTTGTAGCTACCCGGAATTTATCGTAAAGCGTTATGGGGGAGGCTTCTTGAATTCAGTGTAATACGTAGCCGGCTCTCAGAATTTAGCGTAGATCGTTGTCGGGACCCCATGCAGGCCCCCACTCAATAGGAGTACTACAGAGAGAAATTGGCTAGTGAGCCTAGTAAAATGTATTGGGGGAGGGGGAGCAACCCTGGGGTTTATGATTTTAAAATCTAGTTGGATTTGCACTATAGAACTTGGGATGGATTTGAACTCTTGATATTGATTTTGTATAGCTGGAAGGCAAATGTTATTCTTGTCTACCTGTTGAAAAGAGGAATACTAGTCTAAGTATATCGGGTATCTTTCTTTTTGGGGAACAGACCAAGCTACATGAATACACTGTTCATGAATGTCATCCATAAAGTTAATGTGCATATGGCCTTTATCTATAATTCATACCTGAGCTGCACATAAAAGATTTCAGTGGAAATACTCATTCTGTAATCAATTTTGTCAAATGTGGTGCCCCGAAGATTCATGCTAACTTCAAATGTCTAGTATCTTTCCTCAGACTGAAACCCATGACCACTGTTATGTGTCTTTTGTCACAAACCCAGGGAGACGATGTCGTTGCTTACCTGAGCCACTTGAACGATGGAGCAGAGTGGACAGATCCAGGACATCACACAGTCCATCATGAAACTGCCCTGGAAGCACAAAACGATCAAGGTTAACACACGTTTGAAAATCAGTTATTCCAGTTCTGTATTTTACTTTTTACTTGGATACCGTTTGCCTATAGACGGTGTCTCGACATTCAAAGTCTTAGATGCAAGAGTTTGAATGTTGAGACACCGTCTATAGGGTAACTTTCACAGACAAACAAGGCTATAGGGACAAAGGACCTGAAGACCTTGTCTACAGGTGACCCCTATAGACAGAGTTGTTAATGTATGTGTCAATGGGAAAAAGGGTACCACAAAAACATGGGCACAATGGCCAAGTGGTCCTTACAAAGAGGTGGTCACTAGTACAGGTTTGACTGTACATCAATGGCCAGAGGTTACCTTTACTAGTATATCTATCTTAGCTGTATTTTGTTCAAACAAATGAGTTACCATCAAGTTTCTAAAACACCAGTCACTCAAAACATGTGCATCTTTATTCCAAAAATTTGATTCCAAACACGGAGTAACTGCCTAACCACATACCGATAGGGTCAATGGCAGGTGCAAAGTCAAGTGTGACAGTCCACACATGCCAGGTGAAAACAAAGCACATCGCTCCATTCCAATCTCCCATGTTAAAAGTTCTATCCATATTAGGACGCTATACATGTACAAGTCTCTTTTGGGCTGCTTAAAGGGTCAAAATACATGGTACTAGTCCTCGAAATTGCAGATAATGTGTGAATGTAACATACATAGACATTGGAGAGAGGAAGGAAGTCTTCCTTCCAAAAAGTCTTTTATTAAACATTACACACTGCACTCAATGCCGTAGCAGTGCACATAGAAAAACATTGCCATTAACTTTGTTCAGTGGTACATGTATTAGTGTAAGGGAAATAATGGATGTGACATCTTTGAGATATCAAACAAAAACATTTGGTTGTTGTTAAGGGTGTGTCTACTTTTGATTAACCATACAGCGTGTTATAGATACATTGTAATTGGGGGAGAAGCTGCTAAGTATGCATCCAATTAGCCAAGCCTCAGAGATGAAAAATATTGATACATAAACAACATGAACCAAAGTCCTGCATTGGCTTCATTTAACAACAAGGATGTTTGAATTCTGTTATAATGAGAAAAAGACAGATCAATGTTCAGAGAAAATACGACTATGTGTGCCCTTCCATAATTTGTGAAATTGCCCTTAAATAATTGTCAAAATGGCCGATAGTTCGTGGGAAGACAAAAAGACTTTTGTCCAACCTGGCATGTGAATTGCCTCTGATAAATAATAAATCAGACAATTGCCAGACGATTATACCACAATTGGGTTTTCCAAGAAGTCCAGAAAATGTTGTGTGACAGTTCCGTTGTGGTATAAGGGAATACTTGTCTGGCTATGAGCTTAACCTTCTTGTTGCTGAGGTAGCCTTTGGGCACCAAATTTCAACTGGTTACAGGGTACTGCAGCAGGGTGAATGTTAAACACTGTGTGTGGAGTTAGCAGTAAATGTATGTGGGGAAAATCGTTTTAGGCAAGAGCAATTAGGTACTGTAGTTAGTTGCTTCAAAAACTGCTCACATTTTTTTACATAGTTTTTCCAACTCACTGTGTTGAAGCCATGTTGTCTCCATTTTCAAAAATAAATAGATCACCTTGAGAAGTTAACCGCCCTCAACTGTCAAACAATAGAACATGACTAGAGCAAGGTCAAACTTCTGACCTTCACTATGGCAACAGGATGGTCTTCTGTCGTCATTGAGAGAGCCCTTGGGCAACAGACACAAAAATAGGGAACTAATTGACTTGTCGGCAAAGAAGACGAGCATTGAAGACATTAGGTTCTTTAGAATTTTTGCCCTTTTTTCGACACCAAGGTCATCTTTGCTTTGGAAGCCTAACTTAATTTGAATTCTTAACCTTTTACATAGTGGGAAAGGTGATAGGTAAGCCAAGTTTTGATGCAGTTTGGATGATTTTCCCTGAACTGCCATGGGCATGATTACTCCACTCCTTTGCACATCAAACAAAGTAAAGAAAATTTATGGCCATTTTTACCTGCCAACACAAGGTGTGCCCATATTTGCTGCAGGGCAGTAGTATACTAGTATTCAGATAACAAAAGAAATGGGACATTCTGGGCTTCAATGTTGTGTCTTAGATTTCCAGCAACTTAGAGTTTTTAGATTATGAAGGGTGAAATCACTCAAAGTTGGTTCTGGAATCAGGTATTGTATATAACATGACAAATGTGTTCAACAAATTTTCCACTGGGATTAGGGCTGTCTATTGTTCATAATTCAACAGTGGAAACAACTTTCAGTGGAGCTTCTGTGGGGTTATCTGTTACTTAATCTCACAGAAAGGAATTTTTCAGTGATTAGTCAAGAAGTGGACGTGTGAAAGTGCTTCAGTTATAGAATTGGTTTTTAGACTTTGCTGCAGGTGACTGCATTCCTATAGCCAACCACCTTCTCTTGAAGAATTTTCACCCAATTTGTTCACTTTTTCTGCCCAGCACCAGAAAAGTCTCAGGTAGAGACTATGTAATATCAAAACACCATTTCACAAGTCTGTTGTGGAGACTATGCTGAGTATCATGTACATTAGCATGTTTGTTACAGGCCTGGAATTTCCTCTGACTGTAGAAGGAATCAGCTCAACAGGGCAATCACTTGTTCTACTGCATATTTGGGTGTGGTCAGTGTTTAGTCAAAACAGATGATGGTTGATCTCCCTGCATTTTCAGTTTCCCAGGTAGCAAAAACCACCACATAAGCTGAATGGTGTTGCACTGACAAAATAAACATTTTACACTAGATGTATAACCGGGTAACATCCATATTTATGGCGAAGTTTTTCTCTGAGAACTTCAGATCACTAGGCTCTAGTTATTTGAACTATGGTTATACAGATACAGTCAACAGTATGTTTCAGAACATTGCCAGTTGGGACCAATAAGTCAGGTTGTAGAACCTGACTATGGATCCCTTTTTATTCTTTCATATGTCAATATATGAAACCTTCATATTCATTTGATCCATGTTTGCAAGCTTAGGGGTCTCTTTAAACGAAAACAACAAAAATCCACCTATTTGTCTGTCGCTGCCAAGTCTAAGGTCACTTAGTGTTCATTAATACACTCTATAGAAGAGAAAACACGGTAAGGTTGACTCTGTAATGCTTGGGTTACTAGTGACATGACAACAGTCTCCAAAACAGTGTCAGGTTAGCCTGAAGCCATTACACACTGTCACAGGAACAATATGGCAGTGGTGAAGAATGACCTTTTGCAGGGAAAATGTTGGTACTGCTTTTTTTGTACAATGCTACCGCTTTTTTCTTTACAATGAACAATTTGTGCAGTTTCATTTCTTCTGGATTGTTCTGCTTTTTCCCGTAAACCCATAATCTTGTATTGTGTTATAAAGAAATTTTTCTTAAATTAAGTTTCCAAAAGTTGTTTTCCAAATACCGTGTTATAGTGACAAATTCATTTGTCTTTATCTTACGATTTTATAAAAGTTTATTATACATTTCAGGAGAAAAGTACAGTACAAGAACAACAACGGAATTTAGATAGTGACATCCAGGTGTTAAAAATGAACATGTCTCTGAAGTTTTCCTGTTTTCATTTCATTCTTCTCCGCACGTATTCCTACAGGAAAACGTCCCAAACAGTGTACACTACACGATCCATGCCGTACCGAAAACCAAAGCGTGACATTTGCCTTATAAATAACACGGGCCGACGGGACAATACCGGCTTGCCACAGGTGTAATATTGACATGACGACGGTACACAGAGCTGTCGCGGTTGGGGGCCACGTCAAGACGTGGTCTGCACGGTGCAGCGAGAGCCGCTCTGTCGTGAAGAACAACACCTCGCGGGCTCTATGGTTTCCTTTGTCGGACAGGTGGATCGAGTTTCCCTTTCTTTTCGGGGGACTAACCCCGTGTTAATCACTGGATCAGCTGGCAACGTCATGGAATCTGGGTTTAAGTTTTCGTAGTCTCAGTTAGGGTCTTTTATTGTGGTAAAAGAATAGTAGAAACTGGCCCAAAATACGAAAGGAACCACTACCAGGGGCCCCGATACATCCAAAATAAATACCCAACAACAACGGACATGCAGAAAATCACTAAAACTCTGGTATTCTTAACTTCCGACAGTTATTTTCACGGAAAGAAAACCCCTTTGATTAAAGAAGGTAAAAATTGCCAGAAGATACTGCAATTGGCCGAAAACGCTCAAATCGAACAACTACTAAATAATTCATCCTATATCTCATTATCTTTGCCAATGTCCAATTATGTACCAGTTGTTCTGCATCAACAACATTCTTTCACCGTCATCTTTTTTCAGTCACAAAAGGAGCGAGGAGGAGACTGCTCTGCGACTATAAACTACGGGGCAATTGCAGCCGCAACATACGGTGAATGATGATGATGATTAATTACCCTTCTAATGTGAAGTATGATACTAGTTGACGGTTTCTTTGTTCATGTAAATCATTCCTTAAGTGTAACCTTCTCATGACACGTCACTCCCCGTCAGGCAGATTTTTCTGACCAAACTGTGGAAGTTTGCCCGAATAGCAGTGAGAAATTTGCCCGTAGGGATCTGCGGGGGCGTTCTTTGCCAGGGTACCTCCTATGAGCAATAAATTAAGTTCATGTTGTTCTGACCAATTTTACCATTTATTCTGGCCCATAACTGTAAAAAGTAACAAGTGAAAGACGTAGAAACTGAGCCTAAACTATGGAGCATAAAGGTACAAAATGTCGTATATCACATCAGGTGGGGTCTGCACCCACTGCCCATTGCCGATGCGTTCTCATCTTACTTTTTTTACTTTAAGGGACGGTTTGTTCTACTTTGGACACGAAGGCTTAATCTTGCAACATGAACACGTGAAAAACCAACTGATTACCGCATTTTTGCCTTAACCAGGGGGAAATTTCGACATACCGCTTCACAGGTGTGCAATTCCAGCCTCTAGGGACTCTTAGCGTCGCTCCGCCCACACAAATATGCAAACTATTCCGAAACGACCCCGAAACTTTGAAAGACTATCTTTCAGATACCTTAATTGTAGAGTGTTGCTGCTTGTAATGTGAGCCTCTATATACTGTTCGGGCAATTTCCGTTTTTTCAATGATAGCGTTTTTTCATTGCTATAATTTTATGCCGCCATGTTATTAGAATGCAACAATTAGAAGACTACGTAATCAACAAAAACAACATCAAAACGCAGGCTACTAATGATTTTCTCCGGGAAAATTATTCCACCGACTCCTTGACGTACTCTCCAAGCTGAGGTTTAGGCTTCGGCTTATTTTTGACGTGTTTTAGGCGTTTTTATCGGGCTTTTTTTTTGTACTGGTATCTTTTTTTACGCCAGCCCAACTTGGGTGCACGTGGCCTATTGAATTTGGATACTGTCTGGCAAATGGATACAGCCTGGCCAATTTGATACTGTCTTTGCAGCCACCAAAAGATCTGCTTGGAGATTATCCTTGGCGATAATGTGGCATACAAACCGGCCTTTCAAAGACGACATGGGAACACATGCGGTCCACCTAAAACTTGCCATGAATACCGCTGTGAAAAGTGGATTTTGTTCCAATTTGCGCCCCCACAATCCGCTACCTCGCGGTTTCTAAAACTCCCAAATCTGCGGATTACATTCGAGCTTTGTAGTTTTGTAAAACAACGCTCTTTTCTCTTTCAGGGAAGTAAGGTCTTTTGTTACCGAGGCATTGTTACCCGAAGGCTGCGGGTTTGTTGAAGAATTCTGTGTTTACATTTTCTGTATCATACGTGGTAAGTAAAATCCAGTTTAGCCAGCAAGAGACGTCGTTCTCTTCTCTTCGGACCTGGTAGGCAAATATTTGCCAGCTTTGCGTATATTTACTACAGCTATTCAGTTTTCCTCTTCTTAAGTACTGTGTTGTTTGATTGCCACTCAATCGTTTGAGCGTGACTGCACGGTAATGATATTTTCTAATTAACAAGCTTAAGGCCCGGTCGTCTAGGTAAACATGGATACGAATAGGTGCAAAATGCAGAAGTAATGCGTGCTGTTGTGTGTGTGTCGGAATCGGAAAGACTAGGGAGAATTTTTTAGGGCACGGTTGCTCGTATTCAACAAGTTTTGGGAGGCAAAATCTCATGTTTTTCTTCTATTTTCCGTTGTTTTCCTTCTTTTTTTGTGCGTCACATGCAGAAGTAACGACTTGAAGTATACCATGCCACCCCCAAAATACAGCAGAGAATTGTTAAAAAATTTTGCCCGCTGGCGTTCGCTAGGTCTCCGTTGGTATCTATAATCTCTAAGCCAATGTTGTGCCGTACATTGCTACGTTTTGTTTGATGCATAGATTCCTTTCTGCTGCTATCAACAACAGTTTAATGTAATATTCGTGTAAAGAAGACCTAAGAAATAGATATTACGGAAGAGAAATGTTAACATGTGTGCCTACAACATCTGCTTGGAGACCCTCCTGGAAGCCACACCTGACAGTGTGCAAACAGTAACATACTTGTCGCCCACTACTTGACCCACCCAGATTTCCGACACTTCCTCATGAAGAAAAGAGAAAACGTTTGAAGTCACCAACTGGCCACAAGACACTGAAATAATGTCTGTAGATTTCTCCCACTAGCTCACCCCTGTGACATCACAAGAACTACGAAAATATCTAAGACTTCTTGAAGACAGAATGGGAGTTCTTAAGAATCACTCTATCATAGAAGATTTAGTGAGGGAGTGCCTCGAGGGTTGTGATCGAAGCCAGCCTGGGAAAGGTCGTATACCGGAAAAAAATATGGAATTTTTTTCAGTTAAGTCCATTTTTTGTGTCAAAAGCATTGAAATGAGAACGTCTAAAGGTATAGTTCGTTAATTACAGTTAACATGATGTAGGTGCACGGTTTGGATCAGGCGTATAATTAAGTTGAAGCCACTTCCCCTACAGACAACTCAATTTTCGATCGAAAGAGCCACCAAAGTAAACAGACAATGAAGAAGAATGGGGTGTTTTCATCCTTGAGTGAACCTTAAATATTCAGGAGTTTGTCTGTAGTTGTTTGCTTGCCGTTTTCTCTTCTCACTATCGTATGTCCTACCAAACGGAACACTTTGCATAGCATTTAGGAACAGTACGTCTCCAAGCAAATGCGTTGTGTTCACTCTTTTACACGTTACGCGTATATCAGATCGCATGAATTATCCCAAACAATACATTTCCATGACGACAACTACAGTTGGCTTGGTCTAAGAATGAGAAATGGGATGCGGTGGTGTTGAGACAAGGGTTGAGCCGCATCTTTCACGTGTTTGTGGCATAATATTGTGTTACCTTCGCGTTTCTGTTTTTACTTTTTAGAGCACATTAAACGTTGCACACAAAAAAAACTTATCGCTGCATATCTGTCATGCAAAACCGGTTTTCTTATTCAAAAGCAAGACAACCACTGAGGAATGTTGCTACAGGTAAGATCGAGGAGCTCTTCCTTGCAAAACCTGCGTTTCAAAAGGAAGTGAAAGCGAACTACTTCCTAAGCAAAAGGTCACCAACAGATGCCGCCCCAAACTTAAACGGAGAAAAAAACCTGTTGGATCTGTTTTGGTGTGCATGAAAGAATTCAAAATGGCTCGAACAAATCAATAAATACGTGGGCGTTACCGAGCGAAAACAAGTTCTGTTTCCTTCGTTTTTTTACGCTAAAATATTCAGGACTTTTTCCTTACCTCTATTCCCTTCAACTCTCTTGTCTTTTCCCTGGTTTTGGCCATGTAGTAGATGCCGATACAGCCCAGCATGGAGACAATGGCGCAGGGGACGCACCCACCGACTCCCGCCTTCTCGGCATTCTGGCCGGCCGTCACACACGGGACGAAGTAGGTGATGATACACACCCCGAAGTTGTTGAAGCAACCGAAGAGACCGTTCTTCCACTCACCCATCTTGAGATTCTTGGCTCAGAGTCGCGATCTGGACCGATAAGAAGGAAAGCGCGGTTGTAATAAGACGGTGTGTTGTCTTGTCTCTCAGGTAGTCTTCCTGTACGGGGCGGATACCACGACCCAAATTCTAGGTGTAACCACCTCAGTCAAGACCCCCTACCTGTTGGCCTACCTGCCTGGTGAGCTCGGTGCCCGGATGTGCCTAAGACCCAGTCAGCCATGAACGTTGGTTGCCACGGGCAACGCTCGTCCTTCCCAACCGATACGCCCTTAATACTAGACTGGCTTAATCTCCAAGCAGATGTATTGAGTCTATCTTGTTTTGTGCGTGTTTTCCAGGTGGTTATGAAATAAAGACCGCCTATTGCCGCGTTTTACGTATTTGCCAGTCACGAGGAGTCCGGTGGGAAAAAAACGCACAGTTTCTGTCAATGCAAACATCTGTTTGGAGATTAAGCTACACAGCTGTTAGAAGCTAGTCAAACTAATTTGGACATAAAGCCTATTGCCGTGGTCTTCACACATGATGCGGGGAATATACTACTACATGTAGTATTTTACTGTGTTTCGTCCCTGTTCTGCCAAAAACGTTTTTTTTTTCGACTGAACGCCATAACGTTTCTTTGTATTGACTTCTACAATGCAATTATCCGAAGTTCCTCAGTCAAATACCTTTAGAATCCCCCCTGCATCCTTTTTTTGAATTCTCGTTCCTACCTGTCTGAAAACACGGACTACTCAAAGTTCATCGTGTGTTTTGTTCTCTTGGCGCTTCAGCCTATCGAACAGAGACTATAAACACAGGACAGGCCATCACCGCTGACACATAGCGTTAACTGCCTGCTTCATGACACGTAGCCTGCAATTGAAGTAGTGGGGACCTTCACAAGTGGTCTTAAACAGGCGCTGTAAACCACTTAAACCATATGGTCGCGTCTTTCAGACAAACATAGATAGTTTTAAACAGAGTTAGAGTTAGATATGAGTTGACTATGGGGTGACTGTTTGTTATGAGAAGTCGCGTTGGCGAGTTACACGGAAGAACGGTTTTCTGGATGACCATTTTAGATTCAGAACGTGTCACATAAGGACATTTTTTGTTTAGTATATTAGTAGTAGCTTTCAAAACATACTACTTTCACACGCTCGTTGGCTTTAGGTTCTTTCAGTTAGCCTCGCTGCTATCCTACTTAGGACCCCAGGCTGAAGAGTTTGACAGAAACGAGCGCAGGCCTCGCTAGGATGGTATCTAGGCCTAGGGTATATTTGTTCATCGTCGTTCTGCGTTTTCCTGTCATATTTCTGGGACTTCAAATGCATTTTGTTTTGACTCTAATCTACCGTTAGTAATTTTTCTTAGTCCCTATTAAGTATAAATCTTTTGAATGCTAACTAAACGAAACAAAGTCCGGATCCCCTTCCCCGGCCTAGCTCAGCAAAAAATTGGATAAATATTGAAACCAAACGCCAACGCAGTAATTTTTCATGCGGCCGTGGATAGCCCCGCCCCGTCTTTGTCCCAGGCCACTTCCACACGACAAGTTCTTTAATAATGCATAACGTGCAAGGGGCACTATCTACCGGTAAATTTCGACGTCACGGAAAATTTCCAAGGTGCTAAAAATGCTCGGATAGAAAGTCCTTGAGAAGCGACAGTAAATAAACAGCCATAGCAGGCTTCATGAGGCTTGAAACAAAACGAAAGATCAAATTTTACGGGAAAGATCAACACGTAGGAACTGGAATTACCTCTTGAATTTGGATATGGATCTAAAAGAAAAGTAAATTTGGTAATGCAGAAATGCAAAGCAATGATATGTTGGATAAAGGTGACGAGAGCTAAAGCCATTATTCGGTTTACCAACGCGGAGGCATGACTGCCATGAGTACAATGCCGTTGACAAACACGACGACTGGAGTCTGTCAAGCATGACAAGCTTTTGCTGCATCGTAATGCCACTTCTTATACACATTTCTTACAGGTTTGAGTTGACAAGTAAACAGACGATATTGACTCGTATGATGGACTGAGAACAACTTGTGTTACCTGAAAAGAAGTTGAAGGTGGGTGGACAGGTAAACTGGCGGCAGGCGTCTTCCGAGTCGGGTTTTGACACACCTGGTTTGAACAGTGTGCCCTGTCTGTATACGTGACGTCAGAGGGTCAAATTGCTTGAATTGTCGTCCTGTAATCTACACTGCACGTTTCTGTTTATCTTGTGCCATAACATGGCAACGAGAAGTAAACGTTGGCTTACTGTTCCTTAACTCACGACGATTTATGGTCCAAATGTTGCGAGATACTTAGCTCTAAAAATACCGAAAATAAGTTCAAAATCATATGGTTTCTTAACCCAAGGTCATGCCCTTAGGGAACGTGGTTAAGGGCGTGACCGCCCTTGAAAAGAACCGCCATGGTTACTCTGTGTTTACATCGGATAGTTTTCTCTAAACAAAGACGAAAAGCGCGGTTGAAGAAAGGGGCGTGGCCGTACTATACTACATGGATAGACTGGGTTCTATCCAGCCTTATCTCAAAGCAGATGCTAGAAGGGAAGATCGTAACGTATTCTGTCTGTGGCATGGATGGGTAGTGTTGGGAAGGGTTGAAATGCTAGTAGTCCCTCCCTACATCTGCCTGATTCTGTTTGAAGGCCGTTGCTAGTTGGCCCTGCCCTTTTCTGTAGGGCCCGGGCTGAAACCCACAAGACCCCCTAGACTGGAGCCACATCACCTGATGATAAACACGGGTCCCGGATGTGACGCTAACTCACCCAACCGTGAGGAGAACCGGAGAAACTTGTCTGTCTGTCAATCAACCAATCGCCATTGTCCAACCGGCACTCCCCTGTATATCAAACAGTCCTTTAAAACAATTTGCTGATTGGGCAAAAACGGGGATCTAATACACTGAACGAAACCCTGTCTTTAAGCACAGCTTAAAGCATACGTAAAGGTACACGCGAGGGAAGAAACGAAACCTTTACGCATGCTTTAAGGTGTGCGTAAAGAATGGATTTTGTGCGGTGAAAGCGAGACCTGGTATCCATCCCTATTTTAGCACCGCGTTGCCAATCCGACACTGAGCTGGTCGATCTCTTCGCCAGTCCTTTAGGCGGACTGAAGAATAGTGCAGAAATTGGCCAAAATAGGTAGAATAGTTTAGAATGTAGAATGGTCTTCAAAGTAGTACGGATTTGTTACGCGGACATATCTGTACTCATATGACCGGCCAATTTCTGCAAAACAAGCAGGATCTGCTTGGAGACTAACCAGACCCTCTTGCGTGCGAGGCAGGTCATCCTCAAGCAGAGGTGTGGTGTTTTCGGATCGGTTTTGTGCGTGTTTTGGCCGTCGCGGTATACTACTGGCTTTGAAAAGCATGACTACCAACTAAAAGATGAAGAAAATCGAGGCAAATTGATATTTGTCTCTCTCACGGTGACATAATTCTGATTTTTAAAAGTTCCTTTAAGATTCACTCCCAAGCCTTGCAGTTAAGGTCCTGTTTTCAGTTTTACTACTATCACAACGGTCCTTCTATGATTTCTATGATAATATCCTTTGATATCAAGCCCAAACACAAAGGCACCCGGCCCATGCTTTGAGATAAGACAGTTTTCACTTACCTCAATACTCGACCAACCGTTTTGGAGACTGGACGTGGATATATAATATAGTCCTCAAGCAAGCTGCTAGCTATCCGGGATGAAGACAACAGTCGGGGTGGTTGAGAATCACTACGAACTGTTTGAGATTGACGGCACACAAATGGTAGTGTCAGGCTCTGTGCGCCATTATGACATGGGCCTTTTTGTCTTTACTAATTAATCATCACTTGCTCATGGTTTTGTGATTGCGACCATGTTTTAGTGGCTGTCATTTTCCAAGTATTGGCGCCATCAGAATACGGCACTAAATAGTACACAAAAGAAGAAAAAGCTGAAACGCCCCTAGGAGCCTGCAATATGGAGGCTAGTGAATTCCGCATTCAATGACACTATCTCTTTGACTGGGTAGTGTTGACATAGTACGCAACTGGTGCGCTTTGGATGCCTTGGAGGCCAACATGTCGGCTACCGCATGCCTACATGTATCTAGCCCAGCGCTGAATGATGGGAGGGAAGATCGGGACTGATAGACACTGACTGGTGACTGAAAATGTCCCTGCCGTTATAGATAATATGTGTATCCTGAGTTTGTGCACTGAGTGATACGGTATTTTTGCGAATAGCAGTCGTTATAACTGTTAGATATGTTCAAAGATTGAACTTTTGTTACAATGTCAGTGGAAACTAGCTTACCAACTTTGACGGGCCTCATTTTCTTCTCATTTTTCTTGATCGCCTTCATCTTCACCTTGCCCCAACTTCATCTTGAGGGTCGGAGACTATGGTTGCTTTCAGCACCAGCCTCCTCCATCCTTCCCTGTCCTTTATAATAGCCCTCTGCGTACCGTCCGCTAGCGACATGCCTCACGGTCCAGTCCCTCCGACTCCCTCGTCTCCCCATCTTCTACGTGCCGCCGCACTCTGGTACTCATCTTTCATTCAGGATTTGCTAAGATCAAATATCAAAGGAAATAACGACGTGCAGGACTTAATAGACGCTTAATTTTCGTCGTTTTCCTAGGTCCTGTGCCAATCTTAGTCTTCGTACTGTTCTTGTCCCGACCAAGGACGTCACTAGTATTACGTCTTCAATGCAACATCCTTGGTCCACCATTCATGCCTATTTGACCGTCAGCTCACTGACCTGGGTTCTTTTTCTCTGAATACCAACCACGTGATCACCGACCCGCAGGGCACACATAGAGATTTAGCAACGGTCATCTTTACAATAGATTTCTGTTTGTTGAAATACAGAATGCACCGATATAGTTTCATTCTACTAAGTTCTTTTAACTCAGCTTCCTTGATGTTATTTGCATTTCGCCATCGCGAAGGAAGTTTGCGATGTTTATCGATACTAATTCCGGATTCCGGATGGACAAAAAACAACAAGAAAACCACCTCTTAAATCCAAAGGAGCCGCCATATACTAGTTGGGTCATTTCTGAATTCGTTTTTCACTACTGCTTTCAAAGAAGAAATGAAACTCAACTAAGTCCATACCTAGACAATTATTTTTGGACGACATTCACGTGATTCTCGTAAAAAACTTGTACATTGTCTTTTTTCTTCGATCCTAAACATATCGTTTTCAGCAAGCAAGGAATTCTCACATTTGTCTCACCTTTTTCAAGATGCACCAGATTTCTTCACGCCGTTCTGTTGAGTTTTGCTTTCTTAAACCCTTTCTCCTCTCTCCTTCTAAAGTCTTCAAAATTTTGACCATCTTCTCGCATAGTAGTCGTCCAAGAAGTGCTATACTGAATGAAGTCTGCCATCCATTCATTCATCTATTACATGGCCTTATATGACCGACCGATCGAGTATCTATTTCGACCGAGAGGTCACCATAGACCTCGCCCAATCCCCTCCCCCCATTCAACGTCTCCATGGCAACCAGGTAATAGGCATCCTCCGTTGAACCGTGGTGACCTCGTGTGGTACGTACCACTTTTTAGTGGGGGCATATTCTAAACTAAAGTGAACAATTTACACATATATTCATAGATATTGATGGATTATGTCATTTAGTGTACTTTTATAATATTAGTTAATGTTTTAACGTAATAAAGTTGATTGTACGTATTTGTTTCTTTCGTATGTAACACATCCTATATTACCAAACCCCCCATGATAATATGGCATATGTAGTGTTCCAACCCGAGATTTTGCGTCATCGTTCTATAAACAACATGGCTCCAAGCCAAGGCACAAAACAGCGGAAAATTACCAGTTCGAGATAAAATATCTACTAGCTGCTCTCTGTTGGACACCAGGATGATTATTTCAACCTCTCCATGCCCATGGTAAGTGTCTATTTCCAGTTCAGTGGCTATAAACAACGTTTTGTCCAACGCGGACAGTCAAAACAAAGAAAGTCCTGAGTCAGCAAGGGGCGTTTTTCTTTGGGTTGTGTTCGATTTTCCAGGTGTTTTTACTCGAATACTGTATACTGTGGTGTTCTGTTGTTGTCATACAGCAATCTAAAGATTTTTTAGACAAACAATTCAGGCTTAGAACACTAATTGCAGTAGATTTGGTGATTCATTCGTGCAAAATCTTTTTGGAAACCCTTACCTACCCACATGTTACATTTTCTCAACGTCATCAATTATCTTTAGTCCTACCATAACGTTATATTTAGATGTAGATATATATGTGGTTATAAAAATTTGTCGTCAAATTCCTTAGGGTTTCCCAGTCATAAGTCACCATCATACGTAGACTATGGTACATTTGTTTTATGTAACCAGGTGGTCTCTGTTGGACTTGTGTCAAAAGTGTTTACATATTACCCTTGTGTCAGGTTATCAGGGCAATTTGCGCAATAAAAGAGGCTATAATGTATGCTATGCTGGTTACTGTACTGAAGTATTGTCTTGTGTAATGCAATAATTTAGTAATACGTAAACCTGGTCCCATCGTCTGTTTTTAGTTAAACTTAATGTAATTTAATTCTCACATTTCAGCAAAAGAGTATACAGTCCAACATCCCATGACTTCGCAGATTTCATGTCAGGAGATGATCCATATAAGGCTAAGTATAAGAGGATCGACAGAATCCAGTACGTAAATGTTTAATGAGGATAATCCTTTGGATGAACTGTAGATCACTGTAAGGCTTATGTCCTCCTAGCATAATCTCCTTTAACATTGGTCAAAACAGAATGGGTAAGGGCAGCTGGGTAAGGGTGTGAATGTTGCCATCTCTGAATTTGCCTTGTTGCTTGATGTACTGTGAAGTTTTACAATATTATATAAAATATATCACAGCATATTAAATCAAGTGACAAAGGCTATAGTAGACTAGTATAATGTTTTTTTAAATATTTTTTCAATTAACAGCATTATAACAATCTCCAATCAGATGTTAAACTTAAATCATTATGGAAGTTTAGAATTGGAAGATGGGCTGTATGTCAGAAAACACAGCATTCATAAAACATTATGTCGTTTCTAACATTGGCCACACACCTCTATATTTTTGAAAGGCCAAAGCCAGAGAAATACTTTTACCTAATCTTTTTTAACTGAGAGGCTCTCGACAGAGGCTTCAACACGTAATGATTTTCATGGGTGAAAAATTCACAATGGCTCTGATCACTCCTGAAAAATACTTCACATACTTAACATATAATGTAGATATACTGGAAAGGCACACTCAAATTGACCTCAAGAACTATGAATGGCATAACTCTATTAGATTATTTTTGCACCCCTCCTTAAAAATTGGGTCATAGTTTACATACAAAGATATTTACAATAAGCACTTTGACTTGTTGAGTACTATTCAGTGAAGGTCACTCGGAGACCTTTGCTTGGTCTCTACAGAGACTGTGGATCTTGCTATATCTGAGGGCCAGCATGGGGGGATATCCCGACAACGCTCTACGCTAAATTCTGAGAGTCGGCTACGTATTACGCTGAATTCTAGAAGCCTCCCCCATTACGCTTTACGATAAATTCCGGGTAGCTACAACGCATTACGTGAAATAAAACGGCGAATTACGCTCTACGCAAAATGCACCGATTACGCTCTACGTTGAATTAGAGCGGTCCGTCTACGCTCTACGTAGAATTAAAACGGCCGACTACGCTCTATGGAAAAGGGCATGCGGGCCCCCATATCTTATTGACAGTTTTAACAAATGGGCAAATCATCGACTGCAAATTAATTTTGTCAGGAAAAAAAATAAGTTACTGACCAGAAATAGATATTTGGAGGGCACTGATCAAAATGTTCACTAGTGAGGTAGCTACACAGTCTGCAATTTCTGTTGCAGGCATAATCTGTGAATAGTTTGATCGGGTTGGTGAATCAATGAATACTATCTCTAGGTTTTTAATATACGACCCAGTACTTTTGGTTGTTGGAAAAATTAAGGATTGAAATATAAATCAAAGTCGTCATGATGCTTACTTGTTTAGATGAGCCAAAAATCAATCTGAGAAACTGAGAAACTTGGATCGTATAGAAATTTGGATCTAATACAGCCTAAGTAGCCAGGCAACAGGTAACTATAGACTCGTTTTAATGACCTGCCTGTTCATTGTGGTATGTCTTAATTAGAAGTGGAAGATGTTAATCTTATCCATTCATCTTTTCAAATGACATTTTGAATAGTTCACAATGACAGTCTCCTATATAATTATCTGACCTGTTACACAGTAGGGGGCCAATGATAGACTTGTTTGGCTCATTGTTTTGCAGTTAGCTTGAGTTAGGAGGTTTAAATGAGATTTAAGTAACATGTATACTCAGTTCATTTCAGACTTTTCAGCATTCAGTGAAAGAGCCCATTAAAACTAGAAGTTGTAATTGGGCGGTTGCATGCAATTTGCAGGTTTAAAAAAATTCGGACAGTCTTCAATAATTGCAGGTGATCCAAAATGTTATCATTACATTGGAAGAGAAAGCCAAAAGAAACTGTGGATGGATCCTGAAATTGCCAGGAAAACCCCATGCATACAATTTGTTGACAGGTTTTGTCCAGAAATTATGGGATCAAGAAAGATAGATAACTGGCTATTGCATAGACTGATAGAGGTGTATTTCTGTTATCCAGTGTTATCCTTCAAACTACTGTACAACTGCTTAATGGGTTTGATATCAATAATGAATTAAAACTTTCCCATGTCCTCCATATCCATAATACATACAAGGATTGTATGTTCTTGAATGTCATTTATTTTTTATAATTGCTGTGCTATGTTTTTATTGTTTCCTGCAAGCTGCCAATGAAGTTATTACCTTCACCAAAGAGGTTAAAATTTTTTCCCCTTGAAAGTCCTTCAGCTGTCTCCCATACCCACTATAACCCTTTCAGCACTGTGTGTTCTCTTCTTGGCTTTATGTGTCGTATTCCTGCGTCAGCTCAGCGGAACAAATAGCGTGCAATGACCGCGCGAAGACAGGAGTGGTTCAGGTGTCCTCAGAAGGACCGTTGCCACGGCAACTCCAAACAAACAAATGTAAACAGACTCACCTGTTGGTCGGTGTGAAATGTGATGGATCGTTTAACGGCTATGGTAAGGAGGGAAGTCAACTGGAACAGGCTGAAAGGGATATCACTGGTGTTAGCCTAGCTTTAACAGGTCTCTTGGGGCCTTTACAATTGATATTACTGTAGTTAGACTAGCTGTTGCAGGCTTCTGAGGGCAAGAACATCACTTTTAGCCTAGCAGTCAGCTGGAGAAAATTGCGATCGCTAAACAGAAATGTGGAGGTTTAATTTTAAAGAAAAAGTTGTCTTCTAGACACTTGATATGAAGTGCATTGTAATTCAAGTTTACGATATCACATATCAGGCAGTTTGGCATGATTAATTTGGTTGAAGTTTCATGACTATTCAAGACTATTGTGATACTTAGGTACGTGTAGTGTACTTTGTCTTTTCAGGCTGTTACCTGAAGAATTTGGTCCTGTAACTGTAAAAAAAAAAACAACCCTATTCCATCAGAAATATTGACCAGTCCTTGCTTTATTTCATATCATATTCAAGGTTCCTTTTTTACTGCATCTTTGAACAAAATCTCTTGGTGTATCTGACATGCTATGGGCATATCAAGTCCCTCTTGTAACCACAATTTCCAAACAACATGTACACCCAGTTTGATACGTTAGCAACCTTTTCCTATGTATGGAGGTATATAATGATATATCCAGTATTGTATCCAGTCTAATGTCAAATACCAATCTAGAACAAACAGGCAAATTTAACATAGCAACTTTTGATCCTTACGCCACACCCCCAAAGCCACACCCCTGTAACTGAATATGTTAACTTAGCAACCTTTCATACTATATATTAGAGGAACAACCTTATAGCTCACATGAAAGAAGTATTACTAAAATTATGTCTTATATCCAGCATTATATCCTGGAGTATTATATCATATGCCACATGGACAACTATATCTATTTACCAATCAGAAATCAACACAAAGGTTTCTATATGTTTATAGTCTCTTTGACGACTGAAACAAACGACCATACACAGTTGGTTTAGCATCAATTTGTTATGTGATCTTTGTATATGGTGTCCTGTTACTGGACTGTTTATTAGGGACAAATCCATGTAAACAATGAAGCGACACCTGGTTAGGTAGGAGAAGCACATTGGCTATGTTTTATCAAGTAAGAGGTAATGTTATTTGTGTGGAGTCTTTCTAAGACAGTTCTGATGCAGTGCTTAGATGGTTGTCTAAGAAATGGACCTGTATAGAGAGACTGCTGTGTCAGGTTGCATGATGTTTAGGGGTATACACACCCTGGTTACAGAAGACAATATGTAGAAGTTCAAGAGTTCACCATGGCCTACTGTTTGCTCCACTAATAGCACATGTACACATACTTGACAAGAGTAGGAGAATATCCATGGTACCTTAGTATATTACGAGTATGCCATGATTATAAACATAGCATCTTCTTGTTGCAGCCAGTGGAAGAATAGCTAAAGCTTCTGAAAACCTTAATGTGACTTGAGATCAGTTCGAATTTGATTTTTGTTTCTTTAGCTATGGCCCAGCTGGTAGCCCTATGAGCCTGGAGAGAGACAAACTTTGTGATATCATAGTCTAAGAGTTCAATTTGTCTCAGCGAGAGATATTATTTGTGTTTGTGATATCACTGAGTCTAAGAGTTCTATTTTCATGATGTTCCAGGCCCAGCTAGCAGCCCTGTGAGATGAAGCTGGAGAGAGAAGACTCGGGACGCCGCTCCATCCTGGCCAGACTCAGGACCACAGGCAAGGATGAGGCTGAGGAGGACATGCTCATCACTCAGGTGAGACAGGTGTGCTGATCTCTGGGCCACATCACCTGGATTTAACTTGCTGTGTTTCTACAAGATGAGAACCATGGAAATATTGGTGTGTGCAATTGTAACTTTTCCCTGATGACATACATTGTAAACGCAGTGATTTTGACTTGTGTTTTGTCCTTTGGACTGTTTCAACTGAATTTTGTTGTTTATGATACAGCCAATGTAGGCCAATGTTATTCCAAAATATTATGTAGAAAAGGAAGATAATGTTCAGCAATTGAACAATCAGCATTAATACAAAATTGCTTACTCAATTCAAGGACTGGATATACGAAATGTAGTCGGATTTAATTTTTTTCACCCAGCCCTCTGTTGTTCTTTTGCTTTGCATTTTCTTTAGAATGTCTCAAAGACCCAAGGAAGTTAATGTTGTGTAAACGTATCTATAGCTACCTGGTAATGCTAATTTTTAAGACTTGTTTGATCATATTTCCAGGACCCAGAAACAGATGTTGCTGCCAATCCCTCTACAAAGACAACAGGTGTGACCAAGCTGTCCTACCATTGGTCAGAGGTGCCGACCAATGAGGAGGCTCCTTGCAACAGAACCAAGCATGCGGCCTGTGTCCACGATGGAAGCCTGTTTCTGTATGGAGGACGGGACGTCAGGGCCTCGCGGAAGGATCTATGGCAGTGTGACTTACGTAAATCCAATTGGTTGTCTAGCTTTCATGTTCAATGATCAAAGGTCAAACACGCTAAATGTACATACAAGGGTCAAACACGTGCAATGGCAAAAGACATTATACATAGAGCAATAGAAATCATAACATAATCTGTAGTCTTATGAGTGACCATCATATCTGTAACTGTAAGGCCATCATATTCATGTAGCTGTCTCTTCTTCAAGGAGGACAGAGTTGGGGCCACACAGGTGTGTCTGATTGTTTAATGAATTTAGGAAAATTCAATAACAGCATAGAAAACGACATTTTCTCTTTGTTATCTATAGGAACCAACCAGTGGTCCAGTCTCCCAGCGCAGGGGGACGCCCCGTCGATGCTTCAGGAACATTCCATGGTGGCGTACAAGGGTCGGTTGTACCTGTTCGGCGGCTCGCTGGGCTGCAGCGATGCCAGGGAGAGGCCGCTGTGGATCTACGACATCGATACTGGGGCCTGGAGAAACCACCAGCCCGAGTCTGAAGTCAAGGTTGGTTGGTTTATCTGTTGGAGCTTTTGTTTATTCATGGGATATTCAAATCAGCCTGCTGGCTGCTTTTCATTGGGTTAGGAATGTTGGTGATGTGTGGAAAGTTGGAAAGGAAAAAATGCAACTTTTGTAACTTTTGTAAAGTTTGTAAGAAAGTTGTTCAGAGGTATTCAATGCTGGACTGAATTTTTTTGGTGCTCCCATGATTCTAGATTCCCATTGGTCGACGGTGCCACACAGCTGTGATATCCCACAATTCTATGCACATCTATGGCGGCTACATTGACCTGAAGGGGTCGTCAGGAGAACTCTGGACATTTGTGTTTGGTAAGGAAACATGTCAACAACTGATCCACACAACAAGTTGTATCATCAGGCCAAACAAACCTCATTTGTAGAGTGAATTGATGTGACATCACTGGTACATCTGCCGCCATGTTCTGACCTCAACCGTTTCCAGATAATATTCTAACACTCTGAAATATCTGAAATGGGTTGTCCAAATTTCTGAGAAAAAGAAAAAAACACAGTCAAGTTGTAATTTCAATGCTTGATGATAAAAGGCACAAAGCAAGTTACAGTATGTAATCTTGAGCTACAATTCTTTGTGCTCAAATGCAGCTAGAGTGTTTTGTCTACATTAGACAATCTTCACAAGTAACTTGTTTGTATTTTCCAATCATCAACAGAAAATGGCCACTGGCATCTCAGCTCAGACGGACAGACAAACCACGCACCCCTACCCAGGCACTCTCACTCCGCAGTGGTGCATGATGGGAACATGTGGGTATACGGAGGGTTGAACAACCTTCACCCTCTGGGGGACCTGTGGAAGTGGAACTTTGGTAGGAGACCTTTTTAAAAAGAAAATAGATATTCTGTACTTTGAATAAAAGTATCAATCATGATAATACCACATGTATAATGGAAAAGTTGTCCCAAGTTGCTGTTTAACATCAAGTCATGTTTGAGAATCAACAGGTGGTTGAAGGCAAAAGTGCATAAATTTGACCAAAATCTTACTCATAAAAACTGTCTGTTGTGAGACAAACCCTCAGGTTTCACATTGACTGATGCCTCTTCCTTTTACCTGACAGAGAAACGTGCGTGGAGCCGTGTTCGGTTCAGGTCAGGGCCGCCCGAGCTCAGCGGACACAACGCTGTGAAGGTGGGTCACCATGTACAGATGAATCCTAGGAAGACAGTACATTTATTTAATTACCACCAGTGGTATACACAATAGGGCAACAGTAGGAGAGCTATATTTTCTTATAAACGACATGCTTATCATACTTTAAATGCATATAGTAAGTGGAATATAAGGCCCCATAGACTTTTATGGGAAGTACATGTTCCATGCAATTACACTGAAATCTTGAAATTGACATCTTTGCATAAGAACATTGACATGAACAAGCATTCTGATCCCAGCCTGTCCATAATGACCACCTATCTTCTAGTGAACATTTTCTTCAAGCCATGTTCTTGAGAGGTCACCATAGATCCCTGTTGTCCCCTCTCCAGGCTGCCCACTGTATGCTGGTGTTTGGAGGTCAGGACAGCACAGGAACTCTCAGGCAGGACATGTGGAGGTTCAGCTTTGGTGAGATTTTCATTTCTTCCTTAGGGATATTTCATTTAAAAAATTATCAAATGGAAGGGTTGGCTAGCTTAAGTATGGGTAATGTTTGATATTCTTTAATAATTGACTTGATTGTTATAAAATAAACAATGTATGTTACATCACTAACTGTCAGCTTACATATTTAGCTGTCATTTATAAAATCAAATTTTATACAAAGTATACATGTACTTGATTCATATTAACCTTTTGGGCTTTATTTATGACATGATCTTTCCCCTTTTAGTTTGAAATATTTGCCTAATGAGCAAATGGAATTGATGTGGCTAGTATCAATTAAACCAAATTTGATGAATATTACTTCTGTTTCCCCAGCTAACCAGACATGGGATAAGATCATCATCAACAGGATGTGGCCATCTCCCCGCACCCAGCTGACCTTCACCTCCCTGGTGACCTTCAACCTCCAGGCCCATGCTGCCACCCCCGCCACAAGGACGTGGTCTGTTCCATTCTTCCTTGACCACGTGGGGCCGACGCCCGACGACCACCGACCACGCACATCCCCGGCTTCTGTGGAGGAAAAACGGTTCAGAAACCGGATCCACCCTGTCTTTCCGAATGGCGGAAAACGCGACATCTCCCCACAAAGACTCAACGAGGACGAAGCAACGCATCGTACAAGCCCCTCTGGCTGGTGTAGCGAGAATTCCAACGTTGATATTCAGACTCAAAACATCTGGCAGTCAAAGGAAAATGCAGTATACGAGGATTTTGATACTAGAAAGGATTCTAGGATGGGAGAAACTCAGAGATTCCTATCTCAGGGTATGCTGGGAGATGACGCGCAGGAACAAGGTAAGGGTGACACCCGTGGACGGGGTAAAGCCCCCTTGCCAGGGTTCATCCGGACGAGCTCTGTGGAGTCCATTCAGATTAGCAGCAGGCTGCAGTTTTCTCAAACTCCGGAGATTATTGTAGATGAGTCTCCGGACACTGGCAGTGAAAGGAACCTTCTGGTGCCCGGCATGAAGACCTCGCAGAGCTTTCCCGAGGGGATCATGAACAGGAAGAGAAAAACGAAACAGGAAAAAGTCGGAATAGAAAATGCTGCTTTTGTCGGTGCCGAAGGTAAACAGAGTTTGGAAGACCTTCAACTCGAGGACTTGGAGGACTCTGCTGCCTTGGATGCAGAGTTCAGTCGTTACCATGGCAACAGGGCTTCCCATGGCAACAGACATGATTCCCATGGCAACAGACATGATTCCCATGGCAACAGACAAGATCTCCATGGCAACAGACAGGATTTTAATGACATCAGGACTGACTCACTAGGCAAGCTAAATTCTTATGGATACACACAAAGTTCTAAAGAACTGGCAAGCCACAACAAGAGGAGGAACGTTCTGGTACACAGACAGACAGGAACCAACGTTTCTCCTTCAAGTGAAAAGCAGTTCTTCAACAACAGCACTTTCCTGCCACTGAGTTTGTCCCCTTCCTCTTCAACAGTCACCCTCTCTGCTGCAAGTGACAAGGACTCCTTATCAAAAGATCCTCTTACATCTGGAGTTCCTGGTTTCACTCCGACCTCCGCGTACGATGACTCAGAGGCATCCAACGCCTTCATGCCGTGTATGGGCGTGACCAGCGTGGTAGCGTTGGGGGGGAGAACTGCAGGGGCACACTATGTCAACAAGCCCCTGTCTGTGTGGAAGTTGGATGTGACACCACTGCAGTAGGACTGTTTAGCTGGGACTAAAGCTGCATATACAATTTTAGTTGTAAGGAATTCAGTTTTTTGATGGCCACCCAACTTACTTAGAATAGACTACACAAGCTGGGTTTTTACTCTTGAGATCCCAAATCTGATTGTAGAGTAGGGAAAAGCTACAAAGTTCGCATTCTCTTGTGACAAGACTTTAATGAAATGTATTCTTATTTTTAAATATTTCAAAGATAAATATGTCACATCTACTGATAAGTTTGTGTTAACCGTTGTACACCATACATGTTAAATTGACAAAAGCAACAACCTACCACTGCAATGCAATAGTTGTCATGAGATTATAACTCATATGTTGAGATAATGCTGCAAACATTCTATCTCTGGTATCCTAATGACATATCATATCATATCATAACATATCATATGATGACTTGAAAAGTTATACTTTATTTTACAACTCTCTCTATGCAGAAGAATATCACAACTAACTCGTAAAAGTCTTTTAGTGATTAGACTGAAGAAATTGTAATACACTGAATGTAAAGTAATGATTTTATGTGAAATTGAGCATGAAGTATGTTGACATCAAATGTCATGTCAGTATCACTTGTGACGTTAAGCCAGTGAGTGTATTGTACAAATTTCCTGTATATTTTCAAAACATTTTGTAAATGTTAATATAATTTAACAATGGAAACAATCTTTGTAGGACTTCTTGTAAGTCCTGTTGTTAAGGCTGCTGGTGTAGAGATAGAAATGTTCACTGCAAATTCAGTAAAAAAGTCAAATTTGTGTAAACTTACAGAAAGTGTGATGTATTATTCAGTGAATATGTTTTGATAAAAGAACACTAAGTGTTCACACACAAACTCATGTAGATGTATATACAAAAGTCATTATTCCACACATGGAATGTAAATCATTGTAAATGTTTTATCAAATGACAGAGAAATGTACTTCAAGATGTCAGTTTGTATTTTTCTGCAATTGTAACTTTTGTATTTGTAAAAATACAATGTATGTTGAAATCTGATATATTTACCTCCATGAAAAATGGAGGTATTGTTTTTGGTGTGTCTGTCTGTGTGTCTGTGTGTGTGTTTTCGCAAATTTCTGGTCAGCATAACTTAAGAATGCCTTTACGGATTGTGATGATATTTGGTATGTTGGTAGGTTTTAGGAGGACAAAGGTTGAGGTCGATTCTGGGCCTCCTGGTGGCTGACCTTGGTACTGCAGCAGAACTTCCAGTTTTTGTATCTTTTGTCTTGAACAAGCTATGGTCTTGATTTTTTGGTGGTAGACAGCTTTTCCTGTTAGGAATAAGTGGTGTGGGTTTGGTCCCCTTAGAGGCTTGTGTTTGAACTGCAGGAAGGCATTGTAGACATTTTGCTAAAAATGATAATATTACATTAGGTCATGTCATATGTTTTCCTTCGCATATTACCAATATAGAAGTTGTCGAACATACATGCATGTACATTTATTTATTTATTTCCTTTAAATTATCACTTTCTGCAAGGTTACAACATCTAAATTTCCATACTTTTTTGTGAAGCAAAATAATAATTCTATAGATCTGCTACCTTCTATGATAGGACTATTCAAACTTGTGCGACATGTGTAATTAAGAAAAAGGGCACACTGCCAGATATTGATTATGTAGTTAATTTGCATAATAAGCGGACAAGTGGTCGCTATAGACAAAAATTTTAATTAGTGTCGTTTTGCACCCCTGTGTAAAAGTCACATTTGGTACAGTCCGCCCATGTAGGCTTGTAGTGACACAGTGTCGTTCTTCTTGTTTTGGCAATTTTCTGGTCAATTTTCCAACTTTTGCCTTGAAATTATTCATCCAGCTTATACCATACTCGTCAGGATATTTAAACGGTGGATTTAGACTGTTCTTTGGATGTTTGGGGGAGAAAATTCTCATTTCCTGACCGGGTGAACTACTAGTACTTGGAGTTAAGACAACGTGGCATCTCTGAGACTTGGACAGACGGCGTGGTGTGGGGGAAGACTTTTCAGGGTAAGATAACAACCTGTTTTCGTCAAATTTATTTCCAATAAACCGATAACCTTACTTTGTATGCTAGTTATATTTGGTATAATTTGGTGTGGGTCTTAGAAGGCTACATGTTAGTCTTCAATTTAGCTTGTTTGTCTATAACCATTCTGCGCTGTGTTGAAAATTATACCACTTCGTGCCGTTTTGAAATTCTTGGTGGCGTTTTCGGAGAACACTATATCTTATTTTTCGTGTGTCTTGTGTGAAAAAGTATGAGTCTATGTTGAAAGGGGAAATTGTTCAGATGTACAAATGCTTTGCTCTTACGCCACGTGGTAAGCGCGGCTCAGCGACCACCTGTTGGAATGTGCCGAACGCGGGCTTACTGATGTTCCCGCCAAATTGGCGGTCAAACGAGGCACCCGCGAAGCATCAATGTGGCACAAGTACAGCTCTAGTTAGCATACTTTAGTATTTTGTTCTTTCTTGTTAATCAGAATATCGTGAAAATTTCAGGACACATGATGAGGAGACTGTTGGTTTATTTGAGTGAATGACTAGCCTAGTACCCACTGTGCACTTTTCAACATTTCTAGGAAGTAATATGTTACATGGAAATGTTTATCATCTTGCTTGTTGCGTTGTACTAATTATCCTGTATCATGCATAGAATGATACATCCTGATGTTCCTGTCCTGACTGGGAGAAACCTGTGATGGCGGGTGACTTCTGTCCAAACCAGACCAGATGACGGCTCAGAAAACCAGTTGACTTGAAGAAAATGAAGTGAAGAGCTTGTACAGGTGAGGCGATGCTTTCAAGCTTACTTTTTTTTCTCGACTTAGAAGCATAGCACTTATACTACCAGTAACACGTTTAAAAACACTTAAGTTTCTAGAGCCATTTTAGCAAACGTTTTATTGGGTTTATCGTTACAGTCATTCAGTGTTGCCTGGATATGTTCTTCGTACCATATACTAATGATCCTTTCGTATATTTATGTGTGTCCTGATGTTCCAGTCCTGACAGGCGACTTCAGTCCAATGCAGACCAGATGACCTGAAGACACGGGACCATATTCCGACAAGATGAGCGGTGACTAAGAGATCCGTGGATCCTGAGACTGGACTGTAGCAGGAGGAAGAACCGGACTTTTATCGGAGCTGTGTGAAAGAAGATGGGGAGGTGTGAGTATGGTTTCTTTGTTAACACAACACTCCACATGCGCACACTTGCACTCGCATTTTATGCCCACTTTACCCTAATCTGAGGGTCAACATGCCCGTTTTCTGTAAATCGTAGCTGGCAGTTTAATTTCGCGTTGCTATCCTGAATTCGCCACTGAAAAATCATTTTCATCTTTTTGTTTAGACCAAGATGACCCAAAAATTGTCACTTTGGACTTCTGTTTACACGTCAATTTTCCAAATATGTTGTTGATTGAAATTTGCATGCAAATGGCAACCTCACCTGGAAAGATAATCGAGTTAAGATTTTCCCGCGGTTTTAGATAGGGTATGAATGGTTCTGACCTTTGACCCCAACGCCTGGGCCCCCCACACTTAACCACTTCTCCTACATTGAACACTAGTTACACTGTTCCAACACTCTGGATGTAACTTTTTCCGGACACTTATAGTCACCACACTCTGCAACATCAGACCAAACACTTAAAATATATTTCTGTTTCTCCTGGTCAGTCAAGCGCACTGGTATACTGTTGTGTCGAAACAACAATGTCTCATGCATAAAGCAAAGACATCCCCGATGGAGTAGACTTAGTGCGCATTGCTGACCAGGACAGATACAGAAATCATTTTAAGTGTTTGGTGCGATGTTGCAGAGTGTGGTGACTATAAGTGTCCGGAAAAAGTTACATCCAGAGTGTTGGAACAGTGTAACTAGTGTTCAATGTAGGAGAAGTGGTTAAGTGTGGGGGGCCCAGGCGTTGGGGTCAAAGGTCAGAACCATCCATACCCTATCTAAAACCGCGGGAAAATCTTAACTCGATTATCTTTCCAGGTGAGGTTGCCATTTGCATGCAAATTTCAATCAAGAACATATTTGGAAAATTTCAGTGTAAACAGAAGTCCAAAGTGACAATTTTTGGGTCATCTTGGTTTAAACAAAAAGATGAAAAGAATTTTTCTGTGACGAACTCAGGATAGCAACGTGGAATTAAAGCAACCAGATACGATTTACGGAAAAAAAGCACCTTGACCCTCAGAGCAGAGAAAAGTCCCAATTTTTCAGGAAAATTTAAGTGAAGAGAGGTCCAAATCGACAATTTTGAAGGAACTGGCTTTCAACAACACGATGCAAAGAATTTTTCAGTGGCGAATTGAGGAATTAAACGGCCAGCTACGATTTACGGAAAACGGGCATAAAAGGGAGAAACGCGAGTGCAAGTGTGTGCATGTGGAGTGTTGTCTTGTGTTAACAAAGAAACCATACTCACACCTCCCCATCTTCTTTCACACAGCTCCGATAAAAGTTCGGTTCTTCCTCCTGCTGCCGATCCAGTCTCCGGATCGACGTTGATGTTGTCTCTTATTCACCGCTCATCTTGTCGGAATATGGTCCCGTGTCTTCAGGTCATCTGGTCTGCATTGGACCGAAGTCGCCTGTTATCACAGGTTTCTCCCAGTCAGGTCTGGAACATCAGGACACACCTAAATATACGAAAGGATCATTAGTATATGGTACGAAGAACATATCCAGGCAACATTGAATGACTGTAACGATAAAACCAATAGAACGTTTCCTAAAATGGCGCTAGAAACTTAAGTGTTTTTAAACGTGTTACTGGTCGCATAACTGCTATGCCTCTAAGTCGAGAAAAAAAGTAAGCTTGAAAGCATTGACTCACCTGTACAAGCTCTTCACTTCATTGTCTTCAAGTCAACTGGTTTTCTGAGCCGTCATCTGGTCTGGTTTGGACAGAAGTCACCCGCCATCACAGGCTTCTCCCAGTCAGGACAGCAACTTCAGGATGCATCATTCTATGCATGATAATGGATAATTAGTACAACGCAACAAGCAAGATGACAAACATTTGCATGTAACATATTACTTCCTAGAAATGTTGAGAAGTTCACAGTGGGTACTAGGCTAGTCATTCACTCAAATAAACCAGCAGTCTTCTCATCATGTGTCCTGACATTTTTCCACAATATTCTGATTAATAAGAAAGAACAAAATACTGAAATATGCTAACTAGAGCTGTACTTTTGCCGCCTTGATGCTTCGCGGGTGCCTCGTTTGACCGCCAATTTGGCGGGAACATCGATAAGCCCGCGTGCGGCACATTCCAACAGGTGGTCGCTGAGCCACGCTTGCCACGTGGCGTTAGAACAGAGCATTTCTATATCTGAACAATTTTCCTTCCATCATAGACTCATACTTTTTCACACAAGACACACGAAAAATAAGATATAGTGTTCTCCGAAGACGCCACCAAGAAGTTCAAAACGGGACGAAGCGGCATAAATTTTCAACACAACTAATGGTTATAGACAAACAAGCTAAATTGAAGACTAACAAGCAGCCTTCTAAGACCCACACCAAATCATACCGAATATAACTAACATACAAAGTAAGGTTATCGGTTTATTGGACATAAATTTGACGAAAACAGCTTGTTATCTTACCTTGAAAAGTCACAAAAAAGCCACACCACGCCGTCTGTCCAAGTCTCAGAGACGCCACGTTGTCTTAAACTCCAAGTAGTTTACACGGTCAGGAAATGAGAATTTTCTCCCCCAAAACATCCAAAGAACGGTATAAATCCACCGGTGAAATATCCTGACAAGTATGGTATATGTTGGAAGAATAATTTCAAGGCAAAAGTTGGAAAAATGACCAGAAAAATTGGCTAAACAATAAAAAGAACGACACTGTGTCACTACAACTTACAAGCTTCCGCGCGCACACATCGACGGGCTGTACCCAAAGTTGGGCTGTACCAAACATGACTTTTACACAGGGGTGCAAAACGATACTAATAAAAATTCATGTCTATAGCGACGACTTGTCCACGTATTAATGGCCTTATTCAGACGAAACCACATGGACGGACTATACCAAACGTAACTTTTACACAGGGGTGCAAAACGATAGTAATAAAAAATCATGTCTATAGCGACCAAATTAGTCACGTTATCAATGGCCCTGTTCAGACGAAACCACTGGAATCACGATTCGGGTAAATCACATTCCTCACATCTGGTCGGCGCGCCGTACGTTCCTTCAGAATGGTGCCCAACTGCAAGTCACCCAAGCTAGATATCCTTGTTGATTGATTAAAAGACGCAAGGTGCCAACTTATGTCAGAGGTTAACGACCTTGTCAAATGCCGGCGTGGTCCCGTCAGAAGCGCTGGAGGTCGTCCTATAGAATGATCTAGAATGGACACGTTATTCGGTCATTACCGTTATTGGAGTTGTGGGCACATACCTTTTTGTATTGCATACAAATAAAGACATATCACCCCTTAATCCATGACCGGGACAATATGCAAAGTAAACCGGTGAAATCGCATCGTGTTCAGACGCAAGTCGCGATCCGGTAAAGGTGGTTCGAAACTACCTCCAGACATGGTTTGGGATCGAGGCGCTTTCAATGCGATTTGGAGCGTTCAGATCGGGCCACATGAATCCTGCTTCGGTGGAATCCACATCCAATGCGATTTCAGTGGTTTCGTCTGAACGGGGACAATATCTGGCAGCATCCCAGTTGTTCTAAATTACACACTTTTCATAAAACAGCCGAAACAGCATGTATTGTCACTTAACTATAACGTATTTTAATTACCTCCATGGAAAATGAAGGTATTGATTTTGGTGTGTCTGTTTGTCTGTGTTTCCGCAAATTTCTGGTCAGCATAACTTAAGAGGGCCTTTATGGATTGTAATGATATTTGGTGTGTTGGTAGGTCTTACGAAGACAAAGGTCAAGGTCAAGGTCTGTGCCTCCTGGTGGCTGACTTTGGTACTGCAGCAGAACTTTTTTTTCCAGCTTTTGTATATTTTGTCCTGAACATGCTATGGTATTGATTTTTTGGAAGATAGCTTTTCCTGTCAGAAATAAGTGGTGTGGGTTTGGTCCCCCTAGCAGCTTGTGCTGGAACTGCAGGAGGGTTTCTGGCGAAATCTTTCCGAGCAGATGAGTCCAGAAAGGAAAAACGTATTTTTATGATTTTTGGTATGTACGTAGCTTAGACTGAGATGTATATAATTAGATGCAAATTATGACTAGATTTGCATAATTAATGAGGAAATTCTGTAATTTCAGTGTTTTACATCATAGGACTTTGATAATGTATATAATCTATGGCAGGTGGAATATCAACAGATGCCAATTATGCAAATACGGGTCTAATTTGCATAATTAATCTGAAAATTCTGACTCCTTAGTCGTAAATGATGGGAATGTCATACTTCATCACCATGCATATATTATGTTAATGTAGAGGTCATTTGCATAATCGATGTGCATTTACATATTAAACCTATATTTCATGGAGGTATGAGGTCTCGGAACTCTTGTTACCTTCGCCAAGAAGGTTATGTTTTCGTGGCCGTGTGTCTGTCTGTCTGTCTGTCTGTCTGTCTGTGTGTCTGTCAACAGCATAACTCGAGAAGGCTTAAATGGATTATCTTGATATTTGGTAGGTGGATAGGTCTTGATGAGAGCTCGAACTGATTAGATTTTGGGCCCCCTGGCGGCTTGTTATAGTACTGCAGCGGAACTTCCGGTTTTGATATCTCGTGATCTGGACATGCTAGGGTCATGATTTTTGGATGGTAGGTAGCTCTTGTGAAATGAAAATGTTTAAAGTAGGATAACTCAAGAACCAGTTGACGGATCGTCTTGATATTGGGTATGTAGGTAGCTTACGTGATGCTTGACATAATTAGATGACAATTATGCAAATTAGGATCTAATTTGCATAGTTAATGAGGGAATTCTATAATTCACCTATCTTCCATTAAGGACTATTCTACCTTGTGACATGTGTAATTAAGAATGACAGGAACATCGCCATATATTAATCATGTAAATGAAGACCTAATTTGCATAATTAATGAGAAAATACTGTAATTCCATAGTGGTTGATGCTGGCAATTTCATACTTGCGCATTTCGAAGTTGACTGGAGGTGAACATCATTCAACATAACTTATTCAAATCAGGACTTCATTTGCATAATTTATGAGAAAATGCTAGAATGGCCTTCTTTGTTACCATAACACTGCCATTGGGAGGAGAATATGATCAACTGACGTAATTCATGCAAATGGTGATCTTATTGGCATAATTAGGGGGAAATCTATAATTCGTCAGTCATATAATATTAACCTCATTTGGCGAAGGTATGAGGTCGTGGAACTCTAGTTTGTATATGTAACACTTTGGAAGGCAGTTGAATACTAGTCTGATGCCCTGTTATGTAAGTTGTAGCTTTTAATCCATATCACTAGGGGTAGCCCTTTGTATTGTCATGGTAAGCCAATAACACCATACAGCCTAATTAAAAAAAAGCAAACAACGATGCTATGCAGTATTACAGTCACATATATGCGAAAATCGTTATTGAATTTTGTCGTATATGTAATAAAATCCAGACTACAATTTGGCACCACCCTTGGTTGGGAGCAAAGTTGTGGGAAGGTTCTGAATGTGTGACAGGGGCTTTACATGAATACATGTAGCTTTGACACACTCTAGATTCAACCAAATAGTATGTTGACTTTGATGACTAGTGCTATGCTTCATTATAATATGCCAAGCTTTACAGTTGTGTACACAAATCTTTAATCTGAATCTTGTAATAAAACAAACGCACATGGATGCGGCATGGAAGAAAACAAACGTAACATCTCACAACTAACTCACGACTTCTTAACCATGAAGGAAATGCTCCATGTTTCTTCTATATCATGATGTTCTTTGCAGAAATTTTTTTTTACATCTTTGGTTAGCACTGTGGTCACAGTTAAAGATACTGCAGTTGTTAGCTTCTCTGTCATATATGCTTGACCTAACAGTTTCTATATTGCTATCCCACATTCATAACTTTTTAAGCACAGTACAAAATCACACTTTTCCATAATATCATCGATCAGCCCTAAATAACTAGTTATTCTCACTATAATAAACTTTTCCACTGTACCTCTCTGGAAATAATATGTTATACAGTCCAGTAGACCTCTTACCAACATTGACAGAAAAATCTGACACTTTTTACCCAATACTGTTATTTTTGGCCCTTCCTCAAGTTCAATTAAAGTTTCTACACATATTAATTAGTATTCATTGACAAGTAAACTGTAGTATTCATTATTCTACAATTTCAATCAGAATTACAAGATATACATGTACAATTCGAAGAAACAAGGAATGTCAAAATTATCATGTTAATCACTTTTGTGGTATTTTTCTGTTTTCTTCTACTTTGGGCAACCACAGTACAACAGTACTAAGATCTTTGCTTTTTTTGTTCTTAGATTTCTTAGACATTCCAGACTTTACAAAGATACTTGAAGCTTCCACGTAGTTTTCACTTAGAACACCAACTAACAAACAGAATGTATCAAAGCTACTCCAGTCTAACGTTCTCCAGTGGTTCTTCATACGTCATTTTTGAACTGAACACTTTCCTTGCTGAATTTGTCGGGTTTTGTTCTTAATGTGCAGTAGGAGAGTGTTCTTCAAGAAAGACAAAAGCTAGTCATGCCTGTGACACTTTCTTACAACAGTCCTATTCAAGTCTGCGACACTTTCTTACAAGAGTCCTAGTCAAGTCTGCGACACTTTCTTACAAGCGTCCTAATCACCTGAGTTTTGTGCGAGCAGCTCACTGCTTCTTGTTGTGCTGTTGCCGTGGCGACACGCATCTCGTCTGCAGTTCTGAGACCGCCATCATCATCATCCTGTTCAACATCTGGTGGATCGCGTTTATCTGGCTGCTCGGGAGTCCCGACAGTTCTCCTTGTGTGATCCTCTCGTTCAGCGATGAGAGCGCCTCCACGAAACTCATCTCCCTGCTGGACAACTCTTGGAGCGTGACTTCGAATGGCTGGGTTCCTTCTACGGCCGCTGCATTTTCGTCAGTTGCTATGGCGCTGGTTTCCCTGGCAACGTTGTCTGCGTCCATAGAAACAAGTTCGCGTAACATTTCGACCACCGGAGAGCCGACCTCGGCAGCTGTACTGAACATGTCTGTGGATTCACTGAGGGCGTCCACTTCCAGACTTGTCGCTGCAGACGTCACGTTTACGTTTTCCAGTATCGACTCGACGTCAAGTCCTTCTGTGTTTATTCCAGCTGCTCCGCTGGAGAAAATGGGAAAGTATGGCAGGCTGCCGCGAATGGGGCTGCTTTCAACAGAGGACGGTACAGAGGTGTCATCGACAAAGTCCTTGATGGCAGCGATGCCATCAAAATCTTCTTGTGATGATACCTCCTCCCTCTCTGCTGTAGGTTGTATCACAGCAGGTGCTTGGTTGGTCTCTTCTGTGGGTCCTCCAGGGAGTGACAAGTGGTCCACTGTGTGTTGTGCTGATGTTGAAGGTTGGTCCATTTCATCAGTAAGGTCTACCATTGCTGGCACCGGGTCTGTCTCTGGTGTGGGTTGCACCAGGGGCGATACTTCGTCTCCTGTCTCATTTGTGAGGTCTACAAAGGCAGACAGTTGGGTCCTCTCCTCCGTGGGTTCTGGTTCTGCTGACCCATGGTCTCTTTTCTCCATGGGTTCTGGTTCTGCTGACCCATGGTCTTGCTCTGTGGGTTCTGGTTCTGCTGACCCATTTTCTCTTTTGTCTGTGGGTTCTGGTTGTGTTGACTCATGGTCCTCTGTGGGTTCTGGTTGTGGTGACCCATGGTCTGTCTCTGTGGGTTCCGGTTCCCTCTCTTCCGTGGGTTCTGGTTGTGGCAAGATATTGTCTTTCTCTGTGGGTTCTGGTAGAGATGACCCACGGTCCAACTTCTCTGTATGGTCTAGTGCAGTTGACCCATTGTTCCTATCTTCTGTGGCTTCTAACTGTGCTGACCCATGGTCCTTTTCCTTTGTGGGTTCTGGTTGAGTCGACCCATGGTCTTCCTCCGTGGGTTCGAGTTGTGATGACCCATTGTCCCTCTCCATGGGTTCTGGTGGAGGTAACTCACGGTCCGTCTTCTCTGTGGCTTCTAGTCGAGCTGGTTCTTGGTCCCTTTCCTTTGTGAATTCTAGTTGATCTGTCACTTGGCCCCTCTCCATAGCAGGTTCCAAATCTGCTGCCTCTTCCGTTTTGCCCTCCGTGCCTTCATGGTTGGCCGTTGTCAGAGACTCAGTGGCTGTGATGAAGTTGGAAAGGAAATGTTAGCAACTTCTACTGCAAATACGCACCTTCTACTGCAAATACATATCGTAGAATGTAGCTCAAGCATGTCTTTTCTTTTTACATTTCTACCTTGTGTCTGAAGTTGAAGACCTGAAGAATAGTTTGTGGATAAAACACAATATGCAAACAGAAACATGATAATGGTGTTCATTTTATTTCAGCAAATGACATTGATATGAAAATCAAGACGTTATATCCTGTGACCCTACTCACCTTCAGTCCGACTTCCTGAGGTCTGCTTGAGTCTCTTGGTCTCCTGTTGGTTATGGAACATCTCCAGGGCCTTCTTCAAGGTCGTAACCTTGGGCGGCCTGATAGGCAGACTCTGCACCTGGGTCAGGCGGGAAGTTCACAGGAAAGTTGTTAACGAAAGGAATAACCAAAAACCATGCCAACCTAGACACAGGTTTTCCATGTATAAACAGAAACCATGTTTCATACATGTAGCTGGAGTGATGTTGAAATTGAAATAACAGTTGGACACACACAAACACACGCTGGTACTCACCTCTAGAGGGGTCAGCATGCTAATGTCACCGATTGTGTGGATGTTCCGCGCACGGACCAGCTGATTCAGTCCTCGAGCCCTGAGAAATCAATGTAAATGTGTAAGTAATTCTTATAGACAATTCAAACTCTATACCGGTACTTCTAGTGATGCAGAAGAGATGTTGCTCAAAATGTCAGGTAGTAATCTCCATATTTTACCCAGTAGTAGAGTTTGAACTGTATATGAGTACTGTTTACCTGGATGTCTAACCTTCATCAATGCATTAACAGTAACTCAGGTGACACATACCAGATCATTGAGGTAAGCTGTGGAAGAATCTGGTCCACGGGCATCTTACAACCGGCCAGGTCTGGATAAACCGGTTCCTGGTCCTCCAGCTGACTGTCCAGGGTGTCACCGTCCTGTGACTGGGTGGTCAGGCTGCTCAGGGCCTGGGACTGAGACTGCTGCAGCGCACTGCCCTGGGAGGGAGTCAGGTCAGGGGATGCAGGGAGGCCATCTTTTGCCACTCGTTTCTGTGATGTTGGGAAAGAGAAATTTGTAAAGAACTGCATTTAGAAAACAGGCACACCCAAAACCCTCTCCCTGTTAACTTATGCTGTAATGTCACAAGGAGTTTCTAGAAAAAAAAAGCACTCGAATCCAACATAGAGTATAAATATTTTTGATCTGTGTTTTAAAATAAAGCTGCAGTTTCAAAACAGTAGTTGGTAAGGACGGTTGTCGGTTGATTTAATTACTACTTGCCGAGGCCTATACCTACCAACAACAAAACACAAAATACATAGTTTTCGACTACTTTGTTCAAAAGCCAAGGGTTAAAACATAAGGGTAGTTGTTTCTAACAAACTCACCGCTCTGCCAGAAGGAGTTGCAAACACTGAGTCAGCTTCTGCCTCCTCCTGAGTCTCTTCTCCAGTCTTCTTCTTCTTTGATGGAGTTGTAATGAACTGTAAAGAACAAATGGATTAAAAAAAGTTCTTCACTTCTTTTCCATTTTTTACAAGCATAAGGAAGGTGTTAGGTCACAGAAAGCTAGTTTCATGGCAATTGAAAGGGCAGACACCTCTAGATCTCCTGCTCTTTTTCGACAAGTTCAGTGAAGAAGGGAACTGGCCCAGAAGCAGGGTCTCTAACCACTCGACTACACATACATTGACATGTTAAATATAACTTAATATACATTTTTTTGTTTGAGACTAGTACAGGTCATAATGTTCTGCCCATATTTGGTGATACTCCTGATGACATAATGACTGACATACCTTGTTCTGTTCGAGGCTGGTAATGGCGGCACCGGTTGGGGACGTGGTGACCAATGGGGACGGAGGAATCTGTGGGCGGGGCAGCTCCAGGCAGCGGCTAACCGGTTTGGGGCTTCTCCTGGGCTCTGATTGGTCATCTGATGACATCTCAATGGGGTCAGCGAAAGACACTCGACGCACCTTTGTGTGTATAGGCAAGGCAATCAGAGATTCATTTCATTTCTTTTCATTTATGTTACAGGTAGATCACACTCATACAAGCAAAAAATAACACTTCACTCTCTTGGGGTTAAGTTAAGGGTGCAAATAAATACAAGTTTTCTGAGTGAATTATGTGACCATAGGTGGTGGACAAATAGTAAATTTTATCAAGTCTGTATGAATTTTTCTTGTGCATAAAAAGAAACCACCATTTAGATGATATCTTTTCATTTTCACACCCCCATATTCCTACATGGTTTATCCCTAAATTCCCCTATAGATTACCTTATTTGGTGGTGAAGGTGAGTTTACTTTCTGGCCTCCCCTCTTTCTCAGCCTCTTCTTTAAGATTCCCCGTGCACTTGGAGACGCTGAGGGAGAATACATCTTCAAGTACGGTGCAAAACCAGGGGGGCTGTCACTGGTGGACGAACTGTCGCTTATGGTAGGTGAGCTCTGATTGGCTACTGCAGCTGCAAAGCCCTGGTTAGACGAGGTAGGGGAGCTGGGATTGGTCGGGACGGAGGTTCTTGTTGGCGAACCTTGGCTGGCAGTCATGAGGTACTCCAGTTTGGTGGAGACGGATGACTTGTGGAGCTCGTGTTTTCGTTGCGCCATACGAAGACTCAGCAACCCTATAAGGAAAAAAAAAATTCTTTCATTTTTGAACTTTTCCCATATCTTTCGCTACTTTCAGCTTTTGTAGTATGGTCTTGTTTTTGTGTGTTGCTATCATATTTTCATCTTAGGCTGAATAAGCTAATAATAAAGCTGAAATGCATGTTTTTGTTTTCTGCATATCTCTTGTTAATTATGTTTCTTATGCTTACTGGACCATTTGTTACTTGTGTTCACTTACAAATGCATGTTAAATATCTGCCAGGTATTCTCTGTAGTCTGGATCCCCTTGGAAAACATTTTGACAAGACTTGAATGGGGCTACGCAGCTGTCTGAAAATTCAACAAATAAATAAATAAATAAATCTCCAAAAACAAAAGTGGAGGTTTACCTCTGCTGCTGTGGAAGTCTGACTTCTGTGGAGGTGAGAATCGCGCCTGCTTCAAGTGACTGGAAACTTTCCCCACCGACTTGGCAGACCGCGGCGTCTCTTTCCTCGAGTACACCATGACCGCTCCCGTGCTGTGGCGTCTTCCGAGCATCTTCCCTGCTGCTCCGCTTTTCTTGAGACGTTTCCTGGGAGTGCTTGTCTTCGGGCTGTCCTTCAAGACGTCTTCAACCTTAGGCAGGTCATCTCCTGACGTGTCTAGAGTGGAGACATCGCTTGTTTCTTCTGGCAAGTCTTCCTTTGGACCTGATGAGTCACTTTCACCAACTTTTTCCTTAATGTCTTCACTTTCCAAACTCTTGTGCTTCCTTGTGATTGACCTCCTTCCCTTGGTGCTTAGCCTGCTCTTCCTCTCGCTTTGAGGAGTTTGTCTGCTAGTGTCTTGAGATGTCTTAGGTTTCCTCCCCACCTTCTTTGTTCCTCTGCTGTTGGAAGGCTCTTCAGGGGTTTCTGACTCTGCTGGAATTGCCAACTCTTCTTTTTGTTCTTTTTCCATTTCTGTCACTTTTGTGCTTGTGACATTTTCATCAGGCACTTCCTCGGGTTGTACATCAGCCACCTGTCCTGGGTCCTTTGGCTTCCGTTCACCCGAGGTTGGTGAAAAGGCCATCTTTGAACGGAGACGCAAGGCCACAGGAGAGGCACCTTTCAGTCTCAGAATTTTATACTCTCTGTTTGAGTCCCTTTCCTCTTCATTTCCTACCGACTGTTCTGTACCCTTCACTGGGCTAACCTGAACATCGCTTGTTGCAGGTTCCTCATTGGTGCATTTGTTGTCCTGATCCTGAATATCTGTTGACTCCACCTCCTCATTGGCTGACAATTTCTCGACTGGCTGCTTATTGGCTGGCTTTACTTTAAGTATCTTCTCATTGGATGTGAACATGTCACCACTAGGATCACACTGGCTGTCTGCTATAATCTCAGGTTCTTCTTCATCATTTGAAGCGAAAACATCTGCATTTTGCTGCTCCGTATCGTCCATACTTTGATCCTGGGTGTCCGCCGATAGTACCACACTTTGACCTGATGCAGCACAGCCTGCTTCTCCGTATCCAGAGAACAGACTTTCTGAGTCCATCATTTCTGATACAACACTGGCACATCCATCCGCTTGGTTTTGACCACTAGCAGTGCTAGCTTCGTCATCCTTTGACGTTTTCTTGTCATCTGATTGCTGTTTTCCCTGTTTAGATAGTTGAGACAGAGGCAAGTCATCTTCGTCGCTATCAACATCTTGCTTTTTTTCCACAGTTTCGACTTCTTTCTTGTCCAAACTGGCTGGTTGCTCTTTGCTTTGACTGTCCTCTGATCTTGACGATGCATAGTCAGAAGCAGACTCCTTCAGACTGTCAGCGACCTTCCAGCTGGGCCTCCTTGACCTTGTTGGTATTCTCCTTGGAGTTTTCTTGTCAGCATCTTGAGAGGAGTCAGCATCACAAGAAGATGCCGGCACCGATTTTCTTCGAAGGCCTCGCTTCCTTTGCACGGCTGGTTTGGGGTTTTCCTCTGCATGTGACTGTTGTGAAGACGTGTCAGCACTGTAATCCTGAGAGGAACATGCTTCCACTTTCAAGACACTCTCAAGACTCGAGGCCTTCTCTTCTTCCAAGGAAAGGTTAGCAGCGTCTTCAGTAGACGGCTCTGACTTCCCTTTTGATGGACGACCCCGTTTCCTTTTAACTGGTTCAGGATCCTTTGAGACACTCTCAAGACTTGTGTTCTGTTCTCCTAAGGAAACGTTCCTAGCCTCTTGCGAGGAGTCAATGTCTGGAGTAGAAGGCAACAGTGATTTCCTTGGCCGACCCCGTTTCCTTTTAACTGCTGGTTTTCCATCTTCCCCTGCATTTGACAGTTGTGAGGACGACGTGTCCATGTCATAACCCTGAGAAGAACACGGTTCAGGATTTTCCTTTGAGACATGCTCAAGACTTGAGGCCTCAGGCTCTCCTAAGAAATGGTCTCCAGTTGTGGATCCAACTTCCGACTCCTGCAGTTCTGTTTCTGGAATGACTTCTATGGACTTTGCGGGTGACACTTCTTCGCTGGTTGTTCCAACATCTACTTCTTCTACTTTGCTTCTTCTTGGTCTGCTTCTTCTTTTCACCTCATGAGGAGGAGACTTGGTAGTTAGAAGGTAGTGCGGTGTGATAACTTCTTTGTCCTCAGCTGACTTTTCCAGTGGCTTTAAGTCAGAGAAGTCATCATTGCTGTGCTGTGTGTCTTTGGCAGTTTCTTTCAATGGCCAGGAGGGTTTCAGTCCCTTCTTTAATTTCCCCAAAGCTGGTTCATCAGATGGTGACAGTTTCTTATCAGCTTTATTGGGACTGAACTTCCTAATTTCTTTCTTGGAAAGGCGTACAAGCTTAATGACAGGGCTAGGCATGTTTGGTGGAAGTTTTCCCATCTTAGGAGAGGTCTGAGAAGTGCTACATTCTGATTGGGGGCTGGTGGCTTTTCCAATGGACCCATCTGATTGGTCAGGGCTCTTTGAAATCCTACCTCCTGATTGGTCCACAGCTGCTGAATGCTTGCCATCTGATTGGCTGCTGCTTGCAGTCATGCTGGGATATGATTGGTTACCAGGGGTCAAAGGTTGGTTGTACCACAAACCTGATGGTCCTGACTCAGTAGTGCTGCCCTCAGATTGGTCATCACTCTTTCCTCTGGTCTGTGATTGGTCCATTTGCCTGGCCTTCTGTGACTCTTTGCTGTCCTCTGATTGGTTACTGATGCTTTGGTCTGACTGGACGGAACTGTCACCAGTTTTTCTCCTGCCTCTTTTCTTTGCTGAATTGTAGCTATGCCCGAAAGTTGACCGTCGGCGTCTGTTAATTCTTGGAGGCGGGGTTCCACAAACCACGTCAACCGAGTTCTCCTCCTTTCCTGGAGACTTTGGCGGCGATGTTTCATCCTTAGTTTCACGTTCCGGAGTAGCAGGTACCACGTCTTGAACTTCTTCCACATCCATGGTGATGGTTTCCTGAACTTTCTCTCCGGTTTCTTTAGGTTTGTCTGCAACACCCTCCATGGTTACTTCCATGCTTTCTTCAGACTTCTTTTCATCATGATCTGCAGCTGAGACCACTTTTTGTTGCTGTTTGACGTCTGTGGATTCCACTTCAGGTGTTGCATCAGGACCTGCTTGCTGTCCGTCATTCTGAGGAGCCTGTTTAAGAAAAAGATTAAACATAAATATCTTAAAGATGCTCTTTTTTTGCCCAATCTATTACCTTGAAAGCATGATTATATACTGGTTGATTAAAATTCAGCTGTGAAGGGGAAATGATCGACAAAATTATGTATATTCCCATAACCATATATAAGATTGTATATCCTGCCATCAATGTAATGTTGTCACAAGGTTTTCGTTTTTTTATTGAATACCTATATTAGTTGTGTATATATTCCTAACACAGAATTATTACAAGCAATCTTTATCAACTAGGCTGTGTGAAAGCTGCTTCAACATTTGGCTGGTATACATGCTGCCAAGGTGGCCAAACTATTGAGTAGCTACTTCTAAGGTTGAACCTTGGGAGAAATTCAAAATGACATACATAATCAGTAGGTTACTAAGTTGCTGAAACATTGGAAAGTTTTACCTCTTGTTCTTCTACCTTTGCTTTCTCTGTAGAGTCAGGAACTTGCTGTTGATCAGAAGTAGACTGTGCCAGAGTCGATGCTGGCTGGGAACTCTCCGACAACAGCTGGGAGTACTGGGTGCCATCTTGGGACGCGTCAAGGTCATTGTAGAGGGCAGGAACAACACTGGGGAAAAAAGATTTGAACAAACATGTAAGAACAAAACATTTCAAAATCCAAACAGCCAGGTTGTATTTTTGCTTGTGTTTGTTTCCTTGGGTGTGTGTGTTAGTTAATCTATCTATAAAGCTATGACAAAATCTCCCTGACACAGACTGACATAAAAAAAAGGAACAAAAAACTCTGTACCCTCTTTCTCTCATTCTCTCCTTTTGTCTCTCCGTCAGCACCAGGGGTTTCTTGGGAGACGGAGGGATGAAGACGAAGCCGTCGTTGCTCTCCTCGTCCACATGTAGCTTCCTCCTCACTGCTGTCTTGGCGGGAGACTTCGCCGGGGACTTGGCTGGACTGCGGGCTGGGCTTCTCGAAGGGCTGCGGGCACGGACGGGGGATCTACCAAACCGTGCAGGAGAACCCTGAAATATATTTGAAATTAGTTCCTTCCCAGGGCTTGAAATACTTTTTTCTGTATACCTGCACTGTTGCATGTAGCATTGAAAATTACCTGCAAAATTCAGGATGTATGGATCATACTAAAAACTGTCCAGAAACCATTGCCATTATTTCTTTTATACTTCATAGGTGGTAACAGTCAATGCAGCAGATAAAAATCCACATACACCTACAATTCTATTTCAACCCAGTACATTGACCGGTGCAGGTTTGGTGCCAGTAGTCATCAGAAATACCTGCGTAACTCATTTTACCTGCACAGGTGGTATCTCGAGCCCTGCACTTGAACAGGATAAGACATATGTACCTTAGCCCCCATCCTGAGGAAGCTCTCCCTCATGAGTTTGGGAGACCGGACGTTGGGCAGGGAGAACTCCTGGGACGGCAGACTGGAGGGCTGAGACTCCTCATTCTGTGGGGAGGAAAGGTACAACAATCAGACTTCAGGGCTTGAAATACTTTTTTCTGCATACCTGCACTGGTACAGGTAACATTATATCTGCACCAGATAAATTTTACCTGCACATCTCAGAATTTAGGGAGTGTGGGTTACACTAAAAACAGGTTCTAAATTCAGATGTCAGATAAAAAATTTTATGTTCCTTGCCAGTGGTCAACGAAAAAAAGGTAGGCCGGCAGGTTTTTGCAAGGGTTGGTCAGGAAACCGGAGTACATGGACTGGTGCGGGTAGACATCAGAAATACCTGCACAGTTTAAATGAGAGAATGTCTTACCGGTTGAGAGCTGCTTGCAGCCATGTTGACGTTCGTCTGCATCTGCCAGCCGGGGAGGCTGATGGGGGTTTTGTCAAGCACCTTCTTCAGCACTGGTCTGGGGGACACAGGAGCAATCAGTTAACACTTGTGGCTAGGGTTGAATTTTGTGCTATTGCTGATATCAATGTTGTAAATACAATGTCTATTTACTGGTACTGTGTACTATAAGTGTTATGTAAGTGCATGTAATGTTCCTCACTGAAACAAAAAACACTAATATCTGTGGACTATCAGTTCTTCAAAAATGGGAGCAAGCACATCAAAAATGGGAGACAAAGACTTGTGAATGTGTGTTTGTTATATCATGTAGGGGTTTCATTAAGCAACTTTAAGGGCAAGGCTTTGATAAGCTTTCACATCACTTTCAATAAAATTGATCCGAACTAATTTTCTTACTTGAGTTCCTCGGGATAGGCCAAGGAGTGGGATGTAGCGAATGTCGCATTCCAGAAGAGGAGCGTCTGGTTCCTGATTGGCTGTCGGCTGTGCAGGAACGTGTGCTGCAGGAGGGACGAGAGCGTCGCGAGGAATTCCGTGTTGTACGGGCCGCTGTGACGCGACTGGACACACGTCAGAATCTCACCCCACAACTTCTCCAGCTGTGGACAACATAAAACTTATTTATTTATCTATTAACACACACCACAATGTGGAAGGTAATGCAAAACATGTATATCAACACCTATTCAAGATGCACTCCCAAACACAAAAACAATACAACAATAGAGTATACAAAATTCATGATAACATAGATGAATTATACAGTAGATAAAAGGTATACTAATGCAGTCTAACAAAACTTGTGTAATATGCAAGTTAAAAAGATTAGGTTGATTGTATCTACAAAGGTACAGTGTTTACTTAGGTTGATGCACAAGTTGGCCAAAGTTGACAATCTGCACCAATAGCCGCAGAGGAAAAGAAATTGTGTAAACTTACCTTCAACATGAACTGGGCAGAATACAGCTTACTTGTACTTGCACCCCTGTATTGGAGAAAAAAACAGCCATTAAAATCCCTTCTAGTCAAGTCTTACACATAATTTTCTTCACGACTTATTCAAAATATCACTTAGCAGACTTGTTTGTAATGGTAAAAACAGCTTTCATTTTTCTACCATGACAGAACAGAGCTTTGGAATGCAGTTACCTGGTTGAGCTTTGGTAGAATACTGCAATCTGATTGGCCAGTTTACTCAGGAGGGAACCAATCACAACAGGCTGTGTGATGTGTCCAAACAGGAGGGACAACATGCTAACCACCCCTCCACCAATAGTGGACAGGGCTGCTGCTGTGGCTGATTTCTGTAAAAGAACAAAACAAAAACGCATGTTCCTCAATTTCTAACTTGTATAAAGTATGCAAAATAAACAACAATAAAGTCCCTTACTGAGTCAGGCATTTTGTATAGTTAATAGTATAATGAAATTATGACCTCTTTTACTGACTTTTAACATAAGGAAAATCCATTGTTGATTACTCTTTCTCTTTTTTTCCTTTTACCTTTGACCCATGAATGCTTACCTCTGACCCACTGATGTGGTGTAGCTCCTCCATGACCTTTGACACCAGGGTCACCAGTGAGGTCAAGTTTCCCATGCTCTTCTGTTGTTTCTTCTGTTGGAACTTGGCAGGACTCAAAGGCACTAGTAACAAAGAAGTTATGAAATTCATTAACTTGGCGTACATGGTATGTGTCAGGCTTTACTTGTCTAAAAAGTTTAAAGCGCACTTAAATTAGTTTGCTACACAGTCTACGAAAAGCACTTACTGATGGCTTTGTTCTCACTGGTGATCTCAGAGAAGTCCACGGAGTCTAACATGGTCTGGAGAAGGCTCACTGCAGCCTCAAGGGCCTGGGGGCTCTGGAAACAAACAAACAAACAAACAAATAGATAAATAAACAATTACCCGTATTCAAATGCTCTTTGTAGAGGTTCAGAGAAAGTCTACAGACGAAAGAATAAAATATCCTTATTCACATTCCATTTACTGCTAAAATATCCCTAAAATGGCCCTACAGTCTGAATTTGAATGTAACTCAGCAAAGCTTTTTGGGATTCAAATGGTGTTTTTTAACAGCTTACTTACCAGAACAATCTAGCAAGCATCTGTTTTTCTAGGGACAATATCATATAAATATTTACATATCATATGGTAACATTACGGATGATGTTTTACCTTTAAACTGTCCCCATTCCACACATGTAGCAGTTTGAGGCTGAGTTCTTCACAGCACGTGTTTGCGGGCGCCGTGGTCACCATGGCCGCACACATCGCAAAGGACCGGTACAGATCAGTCCACGTCCGCAGGGCAGCTTTGAGCGAAGCCTTCACAGAATACAAGGAAGAAGAGGGTAAAATATTCGATTCCGAATATCAGTCACAGTTGTTTCAACCAAGAATTCAATGACACAGTGAATTTTGATCTCCACCTTGCCATGAAATTTAAGTGCTGCAAACTTTGAAGAATGTACAGTAGTGAGTGACTTACATGTGGAAACTGTTCTGCTGTGAAGATGTGGGTTGCAGGGAGGATGAGAGCAGCGTACAGCGCACTGAAGTCATGTTCCAAGGAGTCGCCTTGGTTCACCTCGTTATTCTAGGAGTCAGGTACAAAAAGTTACCAACAAATATATATCCATTCAACATACACTTGAACCTGTACTAGTGACTACCTTTGCACAAGGACCACCAATTTTACCTGCACTAACCTGCGTATGCAGGTGGTACTTCGAGCCCTGCATAGGGACACACTTTTGTACACTAGTAGATCTTTGGTTTTATAATCATAGAGCTGCGTCAAAAGAATGTAATGTTCCTTGAAGTCTCAGGATTAATCTAAGACTTACCTGTCTTACATGGTCCAAGAGAGGTGAAGCCACACTGCTCCATACTCGCCACAAACTCTCCTTGCAGGATACAGAACTGGAAGAATAAAGAGACGGTAGTTTTAATCTGTTTATACTATATAGTGGAAACACTGTACTTGTTCTGTTTACACTACTGATTCAAAGATCTTAACATATTTAATGTGCTTCTAAAATAAACTAAACTTTTTTTGTTACACCTCTTAAAGGGGAGGACGGGTGATTATGAAAATAAACTGATGTTCATTTTCGTTCATATTTGGACTTAGTTGTGAAAAGAACTTTTACAACATCTTCCCATTTTTACCTGGGTGCAGGGTGGCTGGTAAGACTTACTTGGCAGTTTTGTCCAAGGTCTGGAGGACTGACTGTGAGAACCCCAGGAAGGAAGTCGGCCTGCTAGCACCACAGGAGACCAGGCTTTGGAACACTGTGAAATACCTGAAGATAACACACAAAAAAGTCTCATGAAATCTAGAAAAAAAGTGATGACATTATTTGCTAAAATGTATAGTTTCAGTCAAGAATATGTATCAGTAAACATGCACAAGACTCGGAACCATTGGTAATTTGGAAATCTTTCATTTCTAAGACTTTTCAGTAGCTATGATGTTTGTTTCCTACCTTTCCTCAGTGCTGCAGGCCTGAATCAGGTCTGCACTTTCCAGCAACAACTGCAGCAGAACCAGAGCTGGTGTTCCCTGGAAAAAATTATCACAGGTTTGTCAAACTTGTTTTTAACATAAGGTCTGAAGATGCAGGTTACTTTCAGTTAGTTCATTACAAATATAAGAGTAGAGTTAGGAAAATGTTAGAAAAGTGTTTCCGAACGAAAGGGATGGGTCACGAGGGTTAAATAGCCAAAATAATGTGTTCAGAAAATATTTTCAATTAGTAAAACTGCTTCAGTTTGAATCAGTGCTTTTTCAAGAAAATTATAAGAACCAGTCTGCAGACTCACGTTCATGACATCCTTGGAGCCTCCGTGGCAGTAAGATGTGGAACTGAGTACCTTCTGGGGGAGGCTGGAGATGTCTTCTAGGAGTTTCTGTAACATTTCAACACACATCACACACATATCAATACACAGCAAATATGGTGATTTATAAAGACCTATTCATTAGCTAGCTTCAAACAGCATCTAAGTTTAGATAAAGATAATGAATGCCACACTTCAAGCACGTTAAAGATCCCACCACATTTATCAAAAAGAGCAGGCAGGGTCCTTCCCGGTGTGAGTGGTCCAAACCTTAGTCTGGTCACAGGGTTGACATCTTAAAAAGGTGATAGTCACCTGTTATGTCAATCCTTTCATAAATGTGGCAAATTTCAATAAACGAAATATATAAATGAATAGTTTGGGCATCACAAGCAATTTGGTGTTATATAATTATGCAAATACAAATGTATGTAAACGTTTAGGTCACTCACCAACATGACACTGGCCTTGAGTTTTCTAGAAGCGACCACCTCTTGTGTACAGGTAAGATACTGGGAGAACATCTCTGAGATCTGGGAGTCTTTCTTGGGCCCTAAAGGAAGGAATCAAAGAGTAGGTGGGCAGAACAAAAACATGGCAATCTAAGATGGTAGACTTCACTACCTTACCCATACTGCCTTGCAACCCTTTCAGACCCAGAGCAGTGAGAATGTATGGCAATACTGCATTGTGTCTACTGGGAATTGCCAAAACAGAAAAACATGCACACACACATGCATAGACACACATACACACATACACAAGCACACACACACAGCTCAAAAAAAAAATCAGACCAAATTCCTACAGTCCAACTTTACCAACCTTCTTGCAGAGCCTGTCTAATATGTCCAGTCAGGGAACTCCAGATGTTCAAAACTACAACTTCTGAAACAGAAGAAACTACATGAGACAAAGTCTTGAACTGATATGTGACGATGATAACTTTCAGACTTTTTACTTGAAGATTTTTCACTCAGCTCCTTGAAGTACCCTAAGACTAACAAGTAAATGTCTTGCACACCTAGATATCTCAAGTGTGCATAGCTCAGGGATTAATGAGGCCGTGTTAGTAGATCTCTTTTAATTCACCGATTTAAAGATGTGGGAGTCTTAGGATACCCAGCTGAATTGTGAGAGTTGAAGTTATGTGCTTGTTGCATCCTTAAGCACGAGAAAAGTCTGTTCTTATGTACCTTGAAGGTCAGAGCCGACAGCACACAGGGCCTCCTGAGTGGCCCGGATGAAAGTTTCCGCATGTTTGATGATGAAGGCTGGAGACGTAATCAACTCATCATGCAGAGGGGCTGCAGGGAGGCAAATGGAACAAGACTGGCAATGAAAACATACATTGCCATGGCGACGGTGGTTGCTGTTAGGGTTATTGTTTGCATGGCACTGCGGCCCTGCCATCATTTCATGATTTTGTGGAAGACTCGGTACCTATACAGATACAGTGCACTCCTCCCCTAAGTGTATAGTGAACGAGCCCCGGGGTCACAGAAAGTAGGGCATCCGGGGCAGCTAAAAAGGTCTTCCCAAAGCAGGGTCCCAAAGGTTTCCAGGAATGTGGGCATAGATGTGGGTCACATGCCTGTGGACATTCCATTCCTGTGGACAATATGCCTGTACGATTCCTAGAATTCTTGCGAATTGCACACAATACTGTACCATTAGGCTCCTCCCTGAGACGTCGCCAAAAATTGATTTTCAACAATTTCTATAAAAATACAGAGTATGTCAGCACAAATGCAGCTGCATGTCTTCCAGCAATCCCACACATCCCAACTGCAAGTGTACAATGTGAACAACTGACATAAAAATTGATGATGAGTCAGTGACCAAGCTGGGTGATGATGTGGAAAGGGGCTACTCTCCTTTTTACTGAGAGGGCATTCTAATACCTGAGAGGGAAAATTGTTGTCTCTACAGCACTCAAGATACACTCTGAACAGACTGTATCTTGGCAAGGTGGCAAACTTTGTCCTAAAAGTTTGAGATTATACATGTAAGTATTCCCCCATTTACATATGCACAAAGAAGCAAAGCTAAAATGGTGAACACATTTCCCCCCTCAGTTAGAGGGATCCTGGGCCCTACTAGGGTTTGGGTTGGCGTTAGGAAGGGCATCCAGCCGTAAAAAATCCTGCTTAAAAAAAAAAAGAAGACTTGCACTTGATGCAAGCACGTCTAACCCCCGTTTCAGTGGAAAAAAAGACGTTAAACTGGATAGAAGACTCCTTGTAAGAAGTAACAACACTAGGCAAGCCTTACCCAGTGTAAGCTTAGCAGGAGCTGCAGTACCAGTTTTGCCCAGTAGGTGGAGCAGGACCTCAGCCCCAATCAGCTGGATGGCCCTACAGGGTGGATGCCCTCCTCCCATCCTGGGGGTCCTCGGGGTGGCTGGGGCTGGTGGAGGGAGCATTCCTTAAAGAAAGGAAAACATTCTTAAGATTTCTTTGTATGAACATACAGAAGTGTTATGGCAGTTGTTCCTATTTGCTTTTCTCGATTAGTTTTTGATGAAACAAAGTAACTACGGTTCATATTAAGTTCTCCAAAACCATTTCAGATCCATGGGTATTGTAGATATTAACATCATCACACAGCACAGTGAACCTGGTATCTCAAAACGTCTTAATCTGAAAGGTTTTCTTTGCTAGAAACTTAGTTTACCAAGATGATACAAAAACGCAATGTTTACCTCTCCTCTGAGGAGTCGCTGCAAGCATCATCTTGCCTCCTCCTGGCGTGGCCGGGGTGGGGAGGGTGCCTGGTGTGAGACCCAGACAGAACTGCAGCAGGGGACCACAAACCTGCAAAGAAACATCAGTGTGATACCAAAACAGAACTGCAGCATGAGTCCACAAACCTACAAAGCAAACATCAGTGTGATACCCTGACAGAACTACAGCATGAGACGGCAATCCTACAAGGAACACCTGTGTGATACCTTACACCTAGAACTGCAGTACATGTATATGTATCTGTATTGGTAATACATGTACTTCACTTGGCAGACATTTCTGATTTACTAGGAAGGCCTAAATGATTGAACACACCTGTTCAAAGTTCGGTGAAAGGTTGGTGCCGAGGGTTCGTGCCAGGTGCCACCAGGTGTTCAGTCGCACCACAGCTACAGACTCCTGTTGGGAAAAACAAACTCATGATTCTCTAACTGAACAAAACATCTTATAAAAGAATTATTGAATGGATCTTCTCAATGTTTACTTCCTTATAGAGAGGCAATACACAGTTGTCTCTCACAGCAATGTTTCTTCTTTTTTTCTTGCACATTTCTTGCATATTATCTCTTCATCACAAATGTTATAAAAAAACAACAACTTTTCTATTGCATCCTTCAAAGAAATCTACCCACTTGTTTGGTGTTGTTCATTAGTAATGGCTGCAGTAGGAGCTTTAAACGTTTGGCATTGGAGATCGTGTCCGAGTTGGTCGCAAAGTTGTCGATAAGGTTCTTCCAGGCGACGTAGGATGCCACGCGGGTGTCGATGTACGCGCTCTTGAAGCCCTGCTCCACGATGCCCAGCAACCCGTTGATTACACTGCCGCCCTTGTGGATTGACTGTTGGGAGAGGGAGAAAAAAAGAAACAGCATTTACATTTGTGTCCTAAATGTTCTGGAAAAAAAAGGACTTTGTATTGTTCATAGAAAAAAATCAAATGGGTTTTAAGACAACAATAAAACAAAGCTGTGTTAGGGATTCAGATGATTTTGAAAAAAAGACTTACAAAACATACATAATTATAATAAGATCAAGTCGTGAAAGAATCATTTTGTCCCTTTGTATTATTTTTCAGATAAAAGGTCCTATCATAAAGGTCTTGAATTTTCTAAGAAATATGAGGATCCTGCCTTTGCACTCCTACCTCCCCTAATAACATAATGATCCTTCCCTTTATCTCTTACCTTTCCCAGTAGCGTAATGATACTCCCCCACACTTTGAGAACAAACTCTTCCTGATGTGGCTTGAACAACTTGGTCAGCTCTGGGATTAAGGTCTGGAAAAACAAAGAAACAAATACTAAAGTTACTTATATATCTAGAATATGTTACTTTTATTATGTGTATGAAAAGAAACAAAAGTAGTATAAACTTTTCTGATACAATCTTTTTTATTTGAAATATGCAATAAAAAAACTTAATGTGTACATTGAAACTAAACTTCACTTACAGATTTTAACTCTGGGATTAACCCTGCGACGACCGCCTCTTGCTGTGGCATCATGGCGGGGAGTCCGATCTCCAGTGCGGCTGCTGCTCTCTCGCGGACTTTTGGTGCCGTGTGCGTGACCGAGAGGAGCACGAGCTTACTCCACCGGTGTGCGTGGACCGCCATGTCACTGGGTACCTGGAAAATACAGCAACATTTTAGATTAAAAAAATGCTCTATTAAGGTCTTTTCTGTCCTAATTTGATTGTGCTTCAAGCAAATATGGACTAAAATTAATGACTTTCATTGTATCTGTATGTAAGTGTAAATGACCACCACAAATAGAGTAGGAAACTTTACCTAACACAAAAACTTAGAGATGCAAAATTTGATGGACCAGCAACTTCTCTCTTATTGGTTGAACTGCTATTTTGATAATCTAGGATTGGTCTATTGTTAACTAGAAGAAAGAGAAACTCCAACCTGTTCCAGTAGCCGTCGGACAGCGTTGAGGGACTCATGTTCCACACTGACGGACTGGAAACTTCCCGAGTCCTTCACGCCCAGGATGGCATCCAAGACACCCTCCAACTGAGGATAAAACATCACTCCAGTTTTAGCAACATGAAAGCCTATCTGTATTGCTGGATACATGTGACAGCCAAACTTCTTACTTGGGCAAAGAATAAGGTAGCTTGTACATAGTAGTCAACACCATGTAGTACTTCCAACAACATATCAAAATGAGCACTTTTTTTACCATCTCAAAAAAGCAAACAACAGAATTGTGTAAGAAATTCATACTGAATGGTTCTCACCTCTTCCTTGATGACAGTAGAAGGGAAGTTTTGCTTAGCGATGCACCACAGTGCTCTGATCGCAGTGGTCTTGTCTTGGACCTTCAAGGTGGTACACAGGGCTAGAGGGGGAGGAAAGATGTTAAAATCAATTAAGACACTCAATATCTTTGAAACACTTGAGTTTTTCCGAAACAGTGAGAAACTTCATAACCTGCAACAATGGAATTTCAGAATAAGAACATGGATGATAGAAGTAACTGCTTACCTCGTAGTAGGCTTCTCGCCAGGTCATCTGAAATAGACCTGGAAAGACAAAAGAAGACACATTTGTCTCCTGTTACTTTTGCGTTTTGAATGTTGGACAATGCAACACCTACATGTACTTCACACATAGTCACATACACATACATTGTACTTGGTTTCTGTACTTACTTTGAAATTTCTGCATGGTGAAGACAGAATCCCAGTGCCTGCAGAGCTGTCTGGGACACTTCTGTGTTTGTGGCTCCCAGTTCTACATCAGCCTGGGGGAGGTGGAAAAGAATGATGTCAGGAAAGTCAGGACCAGGAACAACACTGTACAGGTAGATTCTCGTAATTGATAGATCACCAACTTGTCTTGTTTGTACTCATTCTCCTTTACCCACTTTGTAATTATGTATGTATTTTGTCATTATGTTTTACTCTTGTTTTTATATTTGTGTTTTTTAGTAGAAGGCGTCACATAAGCAACTGTGCTTCCTGCCCAATACTCATTAAATACATGTGAATAAATAAAAATAAAAAACACTGTACAAAGCTGGTGTGTAATGTGTGGAGGCAGTTTACTGGCGATGTCAAACAAACGTGTAGTCCTTACCTGTAGCCTGGGCAGAAGTTGTCCTGACAGTTTGCTGAGACTGTGGGGGAGTGTGCCACCTTCATCCTCACGTAGATGGCTGGAGACACAAACAAACAAAGTTACATACAAACATTGGTGACTTTCTGCTAATATCAATGTCCCTACCTTATTACAGCCTTCTTAAATAGATGTAGCCTTTCTAAAGTAAAATCTTCTTGCATAACTTAATAATAGCAACAGGCAATCCAGGCTTTTATAAATGATGCTGCAAAGCCAAGTTGCTGTTCACTAGCTTTCGGTAAAACCAAGCCTTACTTTTACTTTTGTTTCTAGCCTGCAAAATTACAAGCAATCTGGATTCTCCCACAAATACAAACTGCAGGGTTTTTTCTAAACCAGGGAATAAGGGCGCTGCTCCCTCATGTAACCAGCCAGCTCCCTCATGTCAATTTTCAGATTGAACCCTCGACCCTAAGTGGCTACATACTAGTACACAACATTTTAATGTAATTTTTAAGTCTTTCTCAAAATGATCTTTTTCCAGTGAAAATATGAAAACAAAACATCATAACAATTCATTCTAGCATAGCAAACTGTGTTCCTCTTGTTAAAATTTGCATCACTCCCTTGCCAAGCTAGTGATCTGCTCCCTCATGCAAATTTTTTCTAGAAAAACCCCTGCAAACTGTATGTTTCCACAAGCCCTAATAAGTAACTTACTCGATGAGCTTGGTGTACGAAGACACCCTGTCCTCAGCGGGGTTCGACTCGGTGAGCAGGTCCGAGACGAGCTCCTTCACGCCGGCGTCCCCCGCGCCCGCCACTGTGACCATCATGGTGGAACAGGCGACCTCTGACCTCTGTCGTGTTGCAAAATCTGTGTCGGAAGATATCGGAGGTGAAAATCAGGCGAGTGAGGAAATAGGTGTAAAGTGCCTTTCCCAAGGACAAAACAGTCAACAGTGGGGCGTGCTTGGGATTCGAACCCGAAACATTTAGATTTTGAGCCAACAAGCACCTTGCCACCCTTGGTTGAGTATATGATGTATCATAATTGTATTGTAATTGTATATCCTCAAAACCTGCATTTGGGTGATTATCAATATACAAAGACAAAGGTGGGGAGGGGGGCGTGGTTTGTGATAAATTATGCACCGCCTAAGACGGCATTTTCCTATTGCAAATACCAGCCATTCAACTGGAAGACAACTTTACGGGATTGTACAGCTAGACTTAGAAATAGAAACAATTTTCTACATGTAGTTTGATTGTGAAGCCTGAGAAGACTTAAATACGCAGTTCTAAGCCAAGTAGCTAGTAGTATTTTTCAGAAAGAACGTCTAGCAAAAACAATACATAAATTTCTAAAATTCTACAGTAATCAGAACTACCCTACTCAGAAGTATAGAAATCATAATTTTGCGACAAATAAGTACAACAAATTTCACAAAGATTGCTTGTTTTGTTTTGCATTTCTACAAAGTTACTAATTTTTGCAGTCATACACTACAGTCACACAGCTGAGGGAAAACGATACGCATGCAGCTCAAATAATTTCAGTCAAGTTTCACCCTGATTTCCTCACTTTACCCACTTAGAACGAACGAAAATGTAACCTGTATATGATCGTTAGTACTTACCTAATATGATATGTTAACATCTACGCCCAGAACCATTGAAAATACAGTTTTTCGGATCTAATATCGCTGCTGTAGACTGGCGCCCTGCAATATTTTCGCGGGAATATGCCGCGCCAAATTTTACTGGGCATGCGCAGTGATGGAAAAATGATGGCTCATGGGAACTTTTCAGATGAAGCCATTTTGTTTAGAGGGGTGATGACTTAGTTGGCTGCAGTTGTAAGGAAAATATTTCAGATAATATTGCACGTATTGTTCAGAAACATAATGTATTGTATATTATATATTAACAATTATTCATATAATTTGCTAAAGAAGTTTTAAAGTATGATACAAGCGTGGATTTCAAAATTACAAATACAACTTACCCCCAGACGCGGAAGCGGCCAATTTTGGGGTCAAAGGACATACAAAGGCTTATTTGAATAAATTTTCGCGCCATATGTAGAGTTCAAGCCTGGACTCGCCCACTGCAAGGAAGGGGGTGCATTTTTACCTGCAGTTCTACTTACTGTAGATAGACGTCGCCTCTATAAACTCAAGCTGTCATTTTCTGAAATACGAGCAGATTCTTGTGCTCTGTAACTTACACATAATGTTCCAACCTTGAGCATGTCATCCACGCCCTTAGGGTGACCTTGAGTACATACCGATAGTTTGACTTTGAACTTGTTTTTCGAACTTGTTGCTCCAAAGGCATAAGGGTACGAGTGTGGCAGCCAAAACTTCGATGGCATGTTTAACCAAGGGCCTTTTCCTGTTGGTACGAGAAACTTGGCCGTTTTTCAAGGCGTTTTATTTTAAGTTGGCAACGTCCTTGGTTTTATTTTAAGTGGCGACGTGGGAGAATGGTGAGAAAGAACAGTCAAATTATATAACGTTGGTCGACCTTGAACATGTATAGGAACATATGTTTAGGAAAACTTAATAAAGCTGCAAGTAGAAATCAACTTATGAACAATACATATATTACTGGGGGTATGAGTTTTTCAAGGTCATATACATAGGTACAACAACACAACAGGTAACATTTCCCACGACCTTGCCGATTACGTTACTTAATTTCCCACGACCTTTTAGTACATGGAAAGAACTGTCGCCAAAAGAAATTGGAATGGTTGGTTGAACATTACCACTATGACCATGAGTGAAAAAAATGATTCCTCAACAAAAAATATCAAAACGCGGCATAATGTTACAACTAGGGCGGGAAACTATTACCTTGGTGGCTTTCTTGCAAGATTATCACGGATTTAAGATGTCTCAACTAGCCACAATGGACTGTCTGAGAGCAGCGCTAAGTTCCTGTCGTATATACATGTAACGGGTACAGGTGTTACACACCTCAGGCTATCGTTTGGAACATCAAAGGTACCGCCTACTCACCTGGGAACACTGCTTACTAACAATGACTTTTCTGGTAATTACCTTAATTTCGGGGCGAATACGATTGATTAGATACACACCGAAATTTAATCATTTATCCTTCACTGCAAGAAGACATGTGCTTTCGGTAGTGAGTGTGGCTTTTTGGTTCCTGTGCTTTCGGTAGTGAGAGTGGCTTTTTTGTTCAACCGGGTCAACCCTATGTATAATGTCATAATGGCATAACACAAGAAGCTATGTATGGGGCTCAGCTTTTTGTTGTGTGCATCAGTTTATTATGACAGGTGTCCGCTGCATTTTTAATGGTATTCAGTCAAAGCGTGGGCCATTAGAAATGGCCCCAACCGCTTTATCTGCGCTGCTTGGAGATTACACATTCTTTAATCAAAGCGGGGTAAATTGACATGAAGTAACATTTCTTTGGCTCAGACATGGAATTTATCACTGCGACAGAGGACATCCGGACTTACATCTATGTCTGTTGCCATGGACAGTATAAAAGGCGCGGTCAGGTTCGTCCTGCATTTTTTTCTCACACGACTTTTCAGAGAGACTATGATAGAACTGACAATCGACACAAATCTACGGCAACCTTTTTCCGACACAAGACGGCTGGATTTTATATGACACGTCCACCACGACTGTCTAAAGAACACCCTCAGTTTAGTGTCGGAAACCTGTCGTGCGACGTATGTGGCTGGGCTCGTAAAAAGCGCATTGGTTTTATGTATTCACATCGTGTGCAGTATTGTATTCACTGGGTAGAAAGAACAGACAACTTAACAGGGAGAACTTTGGACAGAATGTTATCATCAGTATTAATGTCACTGTCTGAATCGGAATAAGGATTAATTGTCTAAAGTCGTCGAGCTGAAAAATCCGTTCATCCAGGCCTTCCATTGTTCTCGTTCCCACACCCGCCTGTCGTCATCGCACAGTTATGTCTCGTTCCCATCGGAGCATTAAATCACGTAAGGCTCATAAAACCCACCTTGGCAACACATCCCTAGAAGGCGTGGGTCTCCATGGTGACGGCGCTGTCGTCATGACAACAAGACGAAATTTTTGATCGTCTGCTATGTAGGCTTGGACAGTCGATGAGTGTGCTCGGTATTGGTTCAGTAAAGCTCGGCACGTTTTGGATGTTTTTATAGAAAACACAAGTTTGTCTGTATGTGTGTCGAACGTGTGTCTGTATTGATGGAGCGTCGGTTCTACCGTCCGTAAAGGTGAGAGGTCATCTCGGCTGACTCCATCGCGATCGTGCTGGCACGCTTCGTACAAGTGCGGCTATATTTGTATTTGAGCCTTGCCCTCGTGGGGGTGACTGGGGCCAGAAAAACGGCATCCCAAGAGACGAGACTTCTGGTTTTGTATTTCCGTCGCAGCGGCGCGAAGCTTCTCGAATATCCGTCCCTCCGGATCAGATTGACATTGCGAGCATAGACCCGAACGTTAGCGGCGATAGCTTCAATCATACGTGCGCATACCGCCCCAGTCTGGCCGCCTGCCCTCACTCTCCACTCCGTCACAAACATGGACGACTTCAAGCGACGCTACGCTGCGGAGGAAGCGGACCAGTTTCCCTCGGACGCGAACCTGAGCCGTTCGGGTCCCGGACGGTACAGCGACCACAGCCTGAAGCGCCGCAGCCTGAACCAGACGGCGTCGGCGTCCCGGTTCCGTCGCTCCGCCACCCTGGGTCCCGAGGCCCGGGCACGCCGCAGACAGACCTGGGACGGGGCTGGGTCCAACCTTGCCGCATTTCTCTTCGCTAATGACCTGAAAGGTACGACTACAGAGATCATTATCAACGCTACACCCAAGATAATTATGCGTAACATTTGTAGAGTACCTAAATTATACATGTATAGTAGACTATATCATATATGTACTAGTTAGACTCTTAGAGAATACCACATGCGTACTTGTAACATGTAACATGCTCTCGGCCTACACCCAACCAAGACCCAACCTACAATTTTAATTCACCAGTGACCCAAAAAGAAGGCTTAAATGATCATTTCGCCATTTTTCTGCACTCACAATAATTATTATGTATTCACAATACCTGTATACCTCTACCTTATTTCATATGTATCATATGCGTGCAAAGAAAACAAGAGTACGACATACATGCACGTAACAGCACTCCCCACACCCAACCTACACAAAAACAGGTTTGGGGCGATGTTTATTTTGTAGAGCGTAGATAAATCGATTTTCCCAAGAGTTCTTGTTGAAATTGGGTTAGTTGAGCCCTCCCGAATGTTGTGGAACGTGCCCACGCGGAATCCCGAGGCTTAAGAAGAAAGAACACCATTCAAAGTCAGCTGGCGGGGATTACGTCACGGCCTTTCATACCTTTTACGGGACGGTAGAAGGGCGTGGCACTGTCTGGGGCAAGGGTCGCGATCAGGTCGTTTTAGACTCCAGTAAAATCAAACAAACGGTGAAATCCAAAACAAGGACAACGAGCATATATTGTGTAGCATGATAAAATGTTAAGTGTGGGGTTAGGCACATGCACACATGGTCAGGCTCCATACTTTTGTTTGTATTTTCTTGCATGACTATAAAAGAAACCATATCTTCCCAAAACTTAATATGTTTGAGCTGAAAATTTCTGTTAAATCTTGTCTGACTTGATGCATGCAAATATAAAGATAGCTACTCCGTTTTCAAGTATCGAGAGATAAAAAAATGCCATATCAGCTCTAACTGTATTCATCTCATAGACAGTTGAAGCTTGCAAGAAGATCCATTGAAAAGTTGAGGGTACAAACTGTCCAAGTACAAAGGGGGAATGTAAGTTACATTGTAACAGGCATAAAAGCAGGCGTGGTTCCCTCAACGGTTCGATCCTTAAAAGCTTATTCAACCCTTTATGTAAAAGTTTAACCCTCCCATATTGTTGAAACCTTTTACATTCGTCTCGTGTTCTTGAGTAACTGTTGACGGAGAAAGCCGAACAAATCTCTCCGACGTTTTAACAAGTGGTGCAGAATGAGAGGAGTGTCCTGTCGGGAGTGAGTCAGACTCTGGGTTGTTTCCAGAAAGTCTCCATCTGTTCATCGTAAAGTTTTCATTCGACTCGACTCAGCTGTATTTTAAGCGTGACCCCACTCTGTATCTGGCTCTTTAAAAATAACATAAAATGTCAAATTTGTGACGATACTGCAGTTTTGTATCGATATTCTATGTCAATAAGTTTAACTTAAACTTAAAGAAATATATAGTAATAAGTAACAGTAATAGGTTAATTGCAAAAATAAGTTAATAATATTGTAAGTAGTTTTCGTCATACGTTAATTTGACATGTATCTATCCATATCAATCAATCAATCAATCAATCACCAATTAGATAATCAATCAATCAATCAATGAACGATTTTTTCTATCAGTCTATCAGTCACCAGTTTATCTATCCGTCTGTCTATGTACACATTGATTCTCCAAACTTGTCCAGCAATACAAAAGTCATTGCTATAGTTTCCATTCTGTCACTGTTCTTTCAAACAATCACAACCAGAGCCACCGCTAATCTAGCTGAAAGAAATTTCAATTTTGTTTCAAGACGATCCTGTTTGTTACGAGCTATTTCAGCCATTCTTTTTGTCTAGCTGAGTGGCGAAGGCAACGCCAAATATAAGGCTACCTACACTCACATCTACAACTCATGTTAAGGTCACGTCAGGAAATATTGAAGTAGAGTTGAAAGACACAGGCGTCTTTCTTCTGTCTATAGAAGCCGTGTTTTCTCCAAGCCATTGGATCCATTCTTGAAGAGGCACAGTTAAGAATGAAGGGCAAATCTAGTTTAAGATGACCTTGAGACGTTAACCCAAGGTCATGCTGACGCCAACAAAGATTGAATCAGAAGTGAAACACACACACACAAAAACTGTCTAAAGAAGTTACGTTTGTTCCAAGCTATTGGACCTATTCTTAGAGGCATTTTGTTGGTACCATGGCGAATGTGTGGTGACTGCACTTCAGCTTTACACAAATGATTTACTTGAATGATGCAATGATAGAGCGTTAATTGCAAAGTTTTACATTGATTCATCTTGTGAGGATGTCATAAGGCTAGCCCTTTGTAATAACCTTTGGCCATCATATTCATCATATTACATTATATTACATTTTCTCGACTCCTAACATATATATCATACTATACGCCCATTCTCCGTTAACGTGTGCAATTGGGGATAGAAAATGGTGAAAAATAAAGTTCTTCCAAATACCTAACAAATGTGCTGAACTTATTACCAGTATTGTCGACCATCTTTTGCCAATTTTGTACGGTGCTACCACCTATACTTTTCGAGATATTAAGTTTTTTGTCTGTAGAAATGGTAATCTCCGTAACAAACCACCAAAGACACCACCAAATAGCCAAAACAAGCTCACGTGCTACATCTGCTTGGAGATTAAAGCAGGGAGAGTAAACCTTCTGTACAAGACAAGGCCAACTACAGTATTGTTACAGTTGATAAAATGCTGTTAATCGAACTTTGCATCGTATCCTTTTCCTGTAAATTCGATAACACAGTGAAGAAAAAATGGTAACGTAAGTTAGACGGTAACGTAAGTTAGAATTATGCTTATGATGATCAATACAATCTAAGCCGTCAGCCCTTACACTATAAAATTTACATGCAAATGTATATCTGATGACCCTCTTTCTGATGAATGGAAGTGCAAGTATCTGTCTCTAATCTCAATGGGATATTATCCGAATAACCATGGTAACGTAAGTTAGAATTAAAGATTGACAAACGGCCTAACGCTGTTTTTTGTTGTCATTTTCCCGATACTCGTGTTTTGTTCTCCCTGCCATGGATTTTTTTTCGCAAAAACACAGTCTAGTGGATAAGACAGTGTGAAAATTATTGTGAAATATCTTTTCGTGGGCGAATTATACCCGTCTATCTTTCGGTAACGTAAGTTAGACAAAACCTTGGGACAAAAATAAAACGACATCAGATTTAGTATGGACGCCAGCTGGACAAATTCATCCACCTGTGGCAAGACGGTTTGGTGGATAGGTGTAAATTATGACTGAAAATTTAGTCAACTCACACGTTTTCATTGTTTGAACCCGACGTTTTGTGCGTTACTATTGGTTGCGACAGGTGATTTTAGCGTGTTTCTTAGCAAAATCTTCGCCTGGACGACCCGAAGGCAGCTGACAGTTGCGATAAAACATAACTTAGTATATTACTATCATGTACTGATAACAGGAAAGCACAAGATACGCAGTTATTGCGTGTTTTAAAAATTTTGTGGGCCGCTACTATCATGCGACAGCAATTGCACACGTTAACGAAGAATTGGCGTATAACAGGGATAACCATTTGACTATAATATTGCACCAATCTACACTATATTACATTTCCCTTCTCTTGATATATATATATATATATATATATATATATATATATATATATATCACATTATCACTATATCAGGGCTAGCGTTTTGAACCTTAGCCTTTGTCTAGTTGGACAGTGTTGTCTGTACATCATACTGTATACAGGCCCCGCCGCAAGAGCTAGCCTTTTGTATTCACCTCTATCATCATTTTGTATTACATTACATTACATTATATTACAGTTTCCCATCTCAATATATCACACTAAATATCAGAGCTAGCCGGCATGAACAAGCCTGTACATCACAATGTATAAGAGTAAAGGCTGTCATAATTCAAAAGGCTAGCATTTTGTATTGACCTCTATCATCATTTTGTATTACATTATATTACAGTTTCCCATCTCATAATATATCATATCAGAGCTAGTCGGCATGAACAAGCCTTTCTCTATCGTCTGTATATCATACTGTATAAGGGTAAACGACCCCAACACAGTAACTCTACACCACTTTCTCTGGTAGCTCGGTAACATATCATTACATAGTTCTGTAATAACGGGGTGAAAACGGAGAATGTGTGTTATTGTGTGGTCCGACTAGTTCGGCACGTACTTAAGAAAATTGTTTCCATTATTTGGTGCGAATTTGCAAATGTCGCACGAGCATTAGCAGCGCCCGGATTGGAGCTTCCAGACGATAAACAATTTAAACACTTCAACGATAAACAATTCAAAGAGAATCACTGTTTATATGGTTGTTTTTTCGTATACAGTGATTTCATAGGTAAAGAAAACAGCAGATAACTTGACTGTGAAATGGATGTCTATTAGCTACATAGACAACACTACTGGTCATAAAAATGGCAACATAAGAAAGATGGAGAGAATGAAAGAATAAGGGAGGGAAGACTAACATATGCCCTGTAACACTGACATAACTTTGAACTGTATCATGTTTCAAGAATAGAACACAGTTATAATCTTTAAGATTTCATACTTTTTTATCAATAATATTCCTTGTTTTCTGTTCAGAACTGTTGAAAGCGAACCGCGGCCCGACTGGAAATGGAGCCGGTAACACATTCTCTTACTCTGGCTCTGCACTGCTTGGTTGTTAAAAGTTATCACTTGGCACAACAGCATGTACTAACGCGCACAACACCGCAACTGTGTGATACTTCGCGCACCGAACTAATATTTACTGCAACCTCAAGGAGTGGAGTATTGTTCTGGCTAGTCTGTATGTGTGTTTCTACTGTGTGTGTCTATGTATATGTGGTGTGCGTGTCTACGTATGTGTGATGTGTGTGTTTATGTATGTATGTATGTATGTATGTATGTATGTATGTGTGTGTGTGTGTGTGTGTGTGTGTGTGTGTGTGTGTGTGTGTGTGTGTGCGCGCGTATATGTGTGTGTGTGTGTGTGCGCGTATATGTGTGTGTGTGTATTTGTGTGTGTCTACATGCATGTATATGTGGTGTTGCCAATCATCCTCTTGCTGCCATTTTGGTCTATGGGACTGGTTTGACCGCAAAGCAGTGTGGGTAAGGGGGTGACGTTTGCAATCTTTGATATGGTGTGACAAATTAACACCTTTATTTATGCCTGACGCCCTAGCACCTGATGTCCTAACTCTGACGGTGATGGTTTAAGGCATGATTTGTGGACAACCATTGAAAAACGCTTTGGGTGGCAGTTGAGATTTATTGAACACACGCCCAGTTGAATTGTATTTCATCTCCACCACATTACGTATGCTGCCATTTCTACCAAATGAATGCGAATCGGTGTGTTTTTCATCCACTAGATGCTCGCAGAAGCCACATCCTTGCACCTCGCTTTACATTGCTAACGATTGAATTGGACAAATGCTATGTATGTCATCTGTGACTAATGTTGTGACTTTGAACTATGGCTAAGCTATATATGTTTTGAGTGACACATTGGGATTTGGCATGCACACACCCGGGAAGGGTACGCTCCACCTATTGAAATATTTACACAGTGAACAAGGTCAAAAGCATCTATCTTGTCCTACGGAGTAACTGCCGGACAATGAAGGTTGTTGCTTCAACCTTTTGTAAAGAGCATATAAGTGTTAAATCAGTATATCGGTATATGTGTATAGTGGTCTCGTCACTTGAACACAAGGTAAAACCACAGCTTTGATGGCCGCGCCTTGGAAATTATGTCGTATTACAGTGAATATAGGCGGTGATGATAGAACAGTTCGCATGCTAGGCACCGATATATCAACTACAGTACACCGTTTATAGGTCTCACGCCTCCGTCCGTAATTGCATGAAGCGTAGTAATTTTTTCCCCAAACCCAACTGGAAACTAATGATATTGTGGCAAATTACTATTTTGTGGTGTTGCCAGCGAGATATAGTTTCATTAGTGACATGATCATGCTACTTTGTGGTAACGTCTACAATGATAAGCCGTACCTTGGGAATTATGTCGTATTGCGGTCGCGAATGGAAGGAGTAGCCTGGGTGCCAGACTGTTGCCAGGACCAGTACATAGGCTAGCTCCTGGGCTCCAGGGCCAACATTTCCCCAAGGAAATTTTACCACAGACCCCCTCATTTAGACCCTGAGCTTCTCAGAGTCTAATTGGGGGTTGGCCCTAAGAACAGTCTGGTATCCAGGCTAGAAAACAAGTAGCAGGCTATGATATTTTCCAAGCAGATGTCGGAATGGAAGGTTGTAACATTCTGTAACTCTTCCCGTTTGCTATAAAAGAACAAGGCTAGTTCATGCCGGGGCCATTCTTCTAACTATAGACCCAGGACTCATTCTTATACCATTTGATGACTAGCTGTAAAAATGGAAACTAGTCATCTTTTCGTGAGCAAACAACTAATGGTAGAGACGTCACAGCTTTGGCAAACGACCACTTTGTGGCGTTGCCAACAAGATAATATTGTGTGAAGAAATGTCATCAGTGTTCTCTGGTGCCCAAGGTCATGACATCACCATGTCTTAGACAGCTCTGATGAGTTGTAATCTTGTAGTAACATCTATGATGGCAGTGACGTCATAGTGTTGGCAACGATCACTTTGTAATTTTGGAGTTGCCAACATTACAATATTGTGTGATGAAGTGCAATCAGTACCCTTGTGTTACCAAGGTCAGGACATCGCCATTTAAACAGTTCTAATGAGATGTAATCTGGCAGTTAACGTTTCTGATGGCAGTGACGTCACAGGTTTGGCAACGACCAGTTTGTATGTTTTGAGTTGCCGACAGTAACGTTACAATATTGTGTGACGAAGTGCAATCAGTGCCCGTGTGTTACCAAGGTCAGGACATCGTCATGTAGTAGACAGCTCAAATGAGGTGTAATCTGGCAGTTAACGTTTCTGATGGTAGTGACGTCACAGGTTTGGCAACGTCTACAATGTAGAGTTGCCAAGGATATCAACTTGACGGTATTCAGCAAGGTCATGACATCACCCTGTCTTAGACATGTCTAATGAGTTGTTATCTGGAGATAACATCTCTGATGGGTATCAGGGTTGACCTTCGAACGACAAGGTCACGGTGGGGAGGGGGGCAACCAAGTTGAACCTCCTTGGGGCAACTAAGCAAAAATGCTTGATCTTTTTCTGGAACAAGTTCTCCTACTGCATCTACCAAAGTGTGGCACTACATGCAAGTATTAAATGTCATGAATAACACGTATTTTAAAGATTTTATAAGTTTTTTAAAGGAAATATCTCCATGTGAAACGACGTAAGAGTCGGCATTACACTACTATGTATGACGAATGACGAGTGCAACTGGTCTATATGAGCTTACTTGGAAGCGACAAGCTCCCGTGTTTGTACACATTATATCCAGAATGTACTGATAGTTGTCATGATTACAGTGAGTACTTCACACAGGCACAACACTGAATCACAGCCCTTCCCTTTAAAACCACACATCAGGGATAATTTAAAACAAAGGTTATATTTTCCCTCCCAAAGAAGAGTCATTACTCTCAATAATATGCTAATCTAGAAGAGTATCTATTATCATCATCATTCTAACTATATATATAGCTGTAGTATAGAGGAAACATTATCGAGTTTCAAATAGTACTTCTTTAGTTGTGTCCACTTTGTCCTTAGCTGACGGAATTTCTTATTTGTTCGTAAAAGCCTATTTTGATCATCTCTCAGTATAGCCCCTGTCACACATTCAATTTCCCCGACCTTGCCCCCGAACACCACCCAACCAGGCCGAACATCCCGACCACCCCCAAATGTTTTAAACATTTTGAAACATTCGGATGGCGCAGCCAAACAGTAGCCAACCTCGCCGAACTCTAGTCGACCTACTGCTAACCATGGTTGGGGGGAGTTCGGCTAGTGTTCGTGATGTGACGTTTCTATAGACACCAGTGAAACGTCAATCATGTCCAGTAATAATATCCCCGCCTGACGTTCCGCTATGTGTTAATCAACAGGCGCCATGATGGGCAGATAAACATCATAAACAACAATTATGAATGTCAACTGACCTCAAATTTGTCTCTTGCTCATCCGGCGAACTTCTTACACATAATTTTTCGTCAAACGTTCTACAATCACAATGTTTTGAGATAAAGTTAGACGAACGTGCAACAAATAGTGCCCCCTCTCCAAGGGTTTGCCAGATGAAAAGTTGTTTTATTGTAGGATATGAGGTGATGTGAGGTGAAGGTGTGAGAGTGGCACGGCTGACAACAGCCAAACGCAAAGGCCTAAGTTTTTGACAAGGCTACATAAACATATGAATAACATATCCCTTAAGGCAAGACCTTGCTTTTTCCACTGACAGTATTTGCCTGTGTCGTACATAACGTATTTACGTTGGCATGTTGTAAATGTCATACATTTGTGCAATTGTGTACTCTAAAAATACCACAGAGTATTTTTAATGACAATTCAGTTGAGAGAGACTTTAATTTGAGTCAATAAAAAAACAGACATCATCACATGTGACTAATAATCTTGCGAAAACCATGACAAGCCTTTCCGCTAGCTTTCCTCTTAAGTAACCGACACAAATGAAACACCTTTTATTCACACCCTGTGTGTGTGACGTGTGGTGTTTTGGCGGGTTTTTAATGACAGAGTTCCTCTTTCTGTAATCCCCTACATCAAGTCAGCGAACGGCGCATTATTCTTACCTTTCCGGTCGGTTACGTTATTGTTAATCACTGGGGGTGGAGCTAAAACTCGGTACAATTGTGACCCCATGGATATAGCCTCGAAATCAGACCCTAGCTACGGTCGTTGCTTTGATATTTCCGCATTACGTGGTGGTTTCTGATCGCAAGCGCTAAAGCACTCTGGTGACTTTCGTTTCCACGACATTTGTTAGAACATTGTAGCAACCAGAAAACAGTACGTAAGGATACAAAGTTAAGGAACTTAAGTTTTGCTGCAGTACTACAGAAAGCCGCTAGGGGAACCATAATCAAACTTGTCCTCCATTTTGTTTTTTTATCAACACCTACCCACATACCAAATCCACCACAAAGATCCATCCACAACTTCTCGAATTATGCTGTCCATCGTGAACCTTTCCAGAAACTAGCAAACAAATAGCACCTAAAACAACCTTCTTCGCGAAGGTGATCAGTAAATAAAAATAAAACCGAAAATATCAGTACCGTAGCTAGAGTCTGCTGTGGAGGCTAGAGCACCGACGCGTGTTTATGTCTGACGGCTTCGTCGAACAATGAGCCATTGTCCGCCCGCGGGCATGGCCATTACGGGTTCAGCTGACTGCGTTCTTCGGGCAGAATGAAACACGTTACCGTCTAGTTTGCCCAAGCGAGAGGTGTGTATAATATGGGGGTCGTGACGACCATTTTCGATGCCGTCATTCTCCTGAGCGGCTATCTGGAGTACGTGGTGATTTTTGCCATGGGCGCGTACATTTCCTACTTCTTGGCGTACTTCTTCTCCACGGCAAAGGCTGTACGGGACCAGGCTGCGGCGTCGCCTCCTCACGAGCAAGGTGGGAGGGCGGCAACAAGTCAGGAACAACAGAAAGGCGCAGACGGAGGGACCACAAGACGACGTAGAAACCGAAGATCCGGTAGAAAAATGGGGAATAAGAACGCGATCGAGTCGAAGGCGCCGGTGGAGAGCGTCTCCCTTCACGGGATGTCGGGCACTTCGCCCCGAGAAGACGACAACGACCCTGACGATGGCCTTGCGATAACCACCGACATTATCCCAAGCAAGGACGACTACAGGCAAGCCGATTTAGAAAAGACGAGCACAAGTCTTCAAGATTCTTGTACGACAGAACTGGAAAACTCAGAGCGCCTCATGAGCGAGGACACCCCTGGTCAAGCCGTGGAAGAAGGGGGCGTATCGGAACCTACTGACCTGAAGCAGCTCATCCCAGGGATGGCCGACGGCGAAACGGCCGTGGGAAAAGATGGGGGAGCCGGAGACAAAGGTGAATCCACAGGTGGGAACTCAGGTGTGCTTAACGCTGCTGATGGGGCGTGCACGGTCCGCAGCACCATAAACGCTGATCTTTCTGCTTCTATGAGTAGCGAAAAAGGCGCAACGGAGGAATGTAGCAAGGAAGGCGACACTAGTCAGTCGCTAGGCAGTGGTAGCATGCAGCCTGACACCGGTCAAACGCCTAAGGGAAAGCTTAAAGGGGGACGGAGGAAGAGTAGGAGGCAAAGAACAAACAGCAAGTCGGCGATAGGCGTAACTCACGCCAAGAACAATACCATAATCGATGCGACAAGTAAAAGGGGTGCAGGCAGCGACGGTAAGCAATTAGGTAGAAAGGGCAGCGCTGACGAGCTTTTGTTGGTCGGCGGCGAGAGTTTAAGGCAGCCAGATGTGAAGGAATTAAGTAGTAACTCAGATAAAATCAAGGCAGACAGCAGAGCCAAAGTTTACGATTCGAACAATAGCGAAGGAAGGCCAGACAATGGTAAGGTTAAAGGTCTCCCCGCTTCACCTGAGTTTGAGAGTAGAAAAACAGGTGAGACTGATGCTACTGATAGCGTGAGCGAACCTGTCGACGTGAGAGGGCATGAGTTAAACGCTCCCAAGCCTTCAGCTGATCCCGAGCTCTCAGGGGAAGCACGTTCTCAAGGATCCGACTCGATGGAGATATTTCACACGGTCGCTGAGGTAGCGTCTTGCGACGCCGCCGACGGGTTGAGACCGAAGCTTGGAACTGAAGATGAGGGACAAGACGCGAGTGGCGACGCGGTTCTCGTGTGTCTCAGGAGTAAGAGTGAAGACACCGGGCAGGACGGTGGGTGTGGGCAGGGCATCTGTGGGAACGAAGGCGTAAACATCGGCCAGACGAGAGCAGACGGGAACGATACCATGTCTTCTGATGACGCGGAGAAAAGAACCAGCGACCAGACAACAGACGAAGTTTCATTCCAACATCCCAGCCTTAAGTCGGCTGGTGAAGAAGTTGACAGTCGTAGCAGCGAAAAATTGGAGGAAGAACAAGAAGGCATGTCACTTCCGGTCAGTGCACTTGGGTGTGACACAGGGAGGAAAGGTGGAAGGGACAGCGGCTGTGACGTCGACGTTAGTGACGTTGACGTAACGCTAGGTTCCGACAAAATCGACGCCGACACTGAGAGCTGCCACGATAAGTGTGTCCCTGTGAGCGATGCCACAAGGTATCCCACATTATCTCCACCTGTCACTCACAACACTAACAACGACGACATTGTTGGCGACGCTTCAGAAACCGAGAGCTTCAGCTTGTCCTGTACAGAGGTCGGTTCGTCTTCTGCCACAGAGGACGACCAAGGAAGGCCGAACAGGGACAGCGGAGTCGACTTCGTTGACGTTGTTCTCGACGAGTCTCGCTGCGTCGACGGGGCTGACATACCCACCGAGCCCGACGAAGACGAGAAAAAGACGTTCAAAATGTCACAGGATACGGACGTTGATGACCTTACACTTTTACCGAACGAGGCTAGTGGCAGCGACAGTGAGAGCTTAACGAAGAACTCACGGTGGGTCTTACGGAACACCTTTTTAGCGATGCGGGCAAAACGGAATATGACAACAAAGAAGACCACAAATTCTCCAAATGTTGAAACAGAGAAGGTCGCTTCGCCTGCTCCTATGTCGAACACAGATAGCATAGAACATACCCAGAACAGCAGTAGCGTCGAAAAGACGACAGAAGCCAAAGTTTCCAAGGTAAGGGCACGCAAAGTAAAACTTACGTTAGATCAAGCGCTGAGTGTTGGCTTTAATATACCCAATATTGATAAAGACAATCTGACTAGCGGTGAAAATCAGGAACATACTCTGGTGCCTACAGATGAGGAAGACTCCGCAAGGCACGAAAATGACGTCAGTGATCAGCTTTTGAATGTCGAAAATAAAAGTACCGATGCAAAAGTACATGAAAATGGCGACGCTGAGCCTAGGGAGAGCATTACAGATGAAACCATCGCACAGAATGGCGCTGATCAACTTCTGAATGTCGAAAACAAAAGAACGGTTGAAGAAGTACTTGGAAATGACACATCTGAATCGAGCGAGGGTACCACAGGTGAAAGTACCGCACAGAATGACGCTGGTCAGCTTTTGAATGTTGAAAACCAAAGTATGGATGAAAAAGAACTTGACAATGGCAAAACTGAATCGAGCGAAGGTACATGTAGTGCAAGTGAAAGTATCGCACACAATAGCGTTGATCAATTTTTAAATGTCAAAAACCAAACTAACGACGGAATAGTACCTGAAGATGGCAACAGTGAACCTAGCGAGAATATTACAGAAGAAAGTATTGCACAGAATAGCGCTGAGCAGCTTTTGAACATTGAAAACAAAAGTACCGATGGATATGAACTTGACAATGACAAAGCTGAATCAAACGAAGGCACTGCAGACGAAAGTATCGCACAGCTTTTGAATGTCGAAAGCTGCAACTCTGAGGAAAAACTGGGCGAGAACGCTGCAATCGGGACGAGTGATGATAATAGCCCTGCTACATGTGTAGGGAATGTAAGTAGGTCGCCGGTTGAAACGTCCCGCGCCGTTGTTGACCCCACTCCAGGCGGGCCGATCCATCAGTTTGCACAGCGGAATTCCAACAGCCTATCAGGGGGCGGCTCTGACAACCGGCCCTCCGCGCAGCTGCCGCTCTCGTGCCCAGGCACTTCCGGGTACTGGTCGGATCCCGGGGCGGAGTGTGTCAGTCCGTTAGATTTTTCCGTAGATCCTGCGCCTTTCCTAGACGACACCTTTGCCGGCATGATGCCGCTTTACCCGCGCGGGCAGCAGCGGCAGCCCGCGGACTCCTTGCGGAGGAGAAGCTTGCGGTCCTCCACCAGTGTGGAAGCGGCGCTACGGTACTACGATGCGCCGGAACGGTCCCGTACCCCTCCCCCTCACTCTATGTACAAACCGTCTGCGTACTACCGGAGGAGTATGATCGATCTGAGGGAGGGGTACGTCCCCCCATCCGCGCGTACCGAGGCCAGGAGGAGAGAAACAAAACCCAAGGAAGTTGTCAAGACGGAGGTCAAGTCCGCGGAGATTAAGAGGGAGACACCGGTTCTTAAGCAAGTGCTCCTGGCCTCGACCACCCCACCCTTAAGGAGGCGAAGCGCCGAGGATTTATCGAAGGAGAAGGAGAAGCTAGCGGCCAAGATCGCGGCTAAACATGAGCCGGCTGTGACCACGGGAGAGGCACAGGAGAAAATACACGCCACCAAAGTCATCGTAGAAGACGTAGAACCAGTCGAAGTGGAGGAGAAACCAGCCGAGAAGCTCCTTGAAGTGACAGAAGTAGAAATAGAACCACCCCGCACAGGTATAGAGGATAGACCGCCCTCCCCATCGCCCCCGACTGTAGTCAAACCGCCCCAGAAACCGGACACGATTCCAGCAGACACAACACCACCAAAGATCGAAGAAAAAACGACAACAATAGAACAAGAACAACTCGAGACCACAACAAAAGATGAAGAGCCACCAGAGAAGGAAGAACCGAAGGAACTCCCCCGGCGAAGCGTTGTGTACACAGGTTGGAAACGTTATTTTCTGGGTGGTAGATTATAAGGTATTTTTTCTGTGTCTGGGTTTGAGGTGAAATGTTGTAGTTGAGCCCCAGGGACAGATTCTACTGGCATGGTTAGAGTAACATGATACGGAGCTAAATGTGGAGGAGGGCGCGGTGGGAGATTTTCAGTCGTTGTTGCTATCCGGTTTTATGATACTTATTTATTGTGACGTCTGAGAACCATCGAAACCCTTACCCTACATAAAATCGCCCTAATGACGTATTTAGCTAATCATTGATCCAAGTTGGTTCGAATGCGGCGGCCGTCTTGTGTCCTCTTCTTTGCTTTTTCTCTTGCGTTAGAACCCATCATATCTATGATGTTGACCCTACATAAAAACTTTGTCCCTACGTAAAAACTGCCCCGATCACGTACTAAGCTAATCGTTGACCCAATTTGGCTGAAATTTGGCGGCCGCTTTGTGTCCTCTTGTCTACCTTTTCCAGACGTTTATTTCTCAGCTTTCTTGCGATAGAACCCATCTTTTAACGTTGACCCCGCCAGGATATCTTTAGGACACGATGTATCATTGATAAAAACGTAATGCTAGACAGCTTGAGAATGGATCATGTTTTGAGAGACTTGGTTTACAAAAACATGTTAAGGCTGTTTAGCGTCACAGACTATGAGAGATGACACTTTGGTCTCTGGATGTGACAAATGTTCCCTTTGCGACCGGCTAAAATTCTGAGAGGTCTCTAGTAATGCATCCCCTCATCATTAATTCATAACGAAGTCAAACGTCAACGTCCCGAATGCCGCTCTCATTAATCTCCAAGCAGATGTTGCGATAGAAAATCATCGCATGGTTTTCCTGCTGTCTGGGTTTGCCATGACATGCTTATATGTCAAGAAATACAATGACAGCCAGCAGAAAACGGTAAGATTTTCAGCTCAAAGCATCTGCTTGGAGATCCCCATCTATCCACAGTGTCCGAACCGACGACAACAACACGTCGAGCGCGCAGTTTTAACGTCGTTACGATCTGTGCAACTACGTGGTTAGAATTCTCCCCTCACTGTTAGATACGCGCCGTGGATCTTCTAAATGGCGGCACGAGTGTGTAATAATGATATTATCACTCCCGTAAGACATTGGATCGGCCCGGTTATAGCTGCTTGGGGCCATCTGTGAGTAGCCTGGAAGCCAGACAGTTTCCAGGGATTTAACAGACCATCTCCGAGGCTACAGGTCCAACATGTCCAACATGCCCCCTAGAAAATTTGACTCCATTGGTCCAGGGTCTACCTCGGGGGTGCTGTAGTAAAATTTCCTCGGGGGCATGCTGCCCTGGTGCCGAGGAGCTGTCCTGAGTGAGCCCTGGAAACAGCCTGGCTTCGGGGCTAATCTGTACGGTGTAGGTGACCTATGGTCAGGGCAATCCTACGCGTGAGTTGAATTTTCTATTGCCATTTTACCGGTGGAACGGTGTATTGACATAACAGAAATTTGTCACGCACTTGCCTGTTGTGAGAAAACAAAGGCAAACGAACCAAAATGGCATTGAAGAGACCGTATATTTAAGATATTTTATTCCTTCTATATTTGACCTCTATCTCTAGCGTTGCTAATGTAAAAAATAATATTGTTGGTCCTGATTTTGTGATGTAAATAGATTTCGTACTGCCTATGTTGTAGTTTATGAATGTTTTATGACTTTGACCCTTGAACTCTCACACAGGGCCGCTAGGAACTAAGAGCGGCTAAGACTGAATATCTATACAAAGGTTATATATATAACGTTATACATATATATATATATTCACTCCAGGATTTTTACTTGTTAATACACCGAATGCCCCCCCCCCCGCCCATGGTGTTCGCTTCTGTCTATCAGACTTATAAAGAAATATAGACAACTTTGGATTTTACACCTGCTTAGAGATTAGCCAGTATGCCCGTACGATCATTTATAGCAACCCGTCCCAAATACGCCACTGGCAGACAAAACATCACGTCTTCAATATACATTCCATCATACATATGTACTTACACTTACAGTACCATTGTTTTGGCGACCGGGGGATTTCGCCCACATCTGCAGCTGGTTTGTACTGGTGCCACAAAATTCAAACAGAAACTGTCAAAGTCATGGACTATTGTATTCCTCAGTAACTTTACGTGTCTATAGTTTTCCCTTCTTGACACCGCCTCCTTCGTTACAAAGTTGTAGTTCCTATCTCATCTTTAAGATTTATGTCCAATGTTAAAACTATAGCAAATGATTTGTATCGCGTATTTCAAATGTTACGTTACGTTTCGCATTTGGTGCCTGCTTCCCCTAAAATTAATGTCTGACATTCAGACGATTGTATTACGTGTTAGCCATGTTAACGTTACGTTGCAAGTTTGTTGGTCTGAAAGTTACGATATCGGATGATCCGTATCTTACAATAGCAGCCATTCTAACCTTGTAGTTCGAATTGTGTGCCCTTGACCTCCAAAGTTGATGCCACCCGTTTAGACAATATCGAATGAATTGTGTTGTCCATTAGCCGGTTTAACGTTCGGTTAAGTTCACATTTCTCTTGCTCTACGTTTTCTAATTTTCTCTCAATGGATTTTGAAACCGCTCCTGTAGCCCATTCCCAGTATTCTCTTGATACTGTTGAGTCGATATCGAATGAGTTATATTATCCATTAGCAATTTAACGTTCATTCATTCGATACGCCTTGTGCCCTTTTCTTCGCCAAGTATTTTCGTGATAGACGTATAAATCTTCCAATGAAATGAGTTGTATCGTAATTAGCCATTTTATCGGGTTGTTCATCTCCTATTTCTCCTATCCTGCTCTTTGGCCTGTACTGTATTGATGGAACTGTAGTAGTGCTTGTGACGCGTCTAAAGTGTAGGCGTAGCGTATTGATGGAATTGTAATAATCTGCAAACACGTTTGAAGAAAAGCCGATCGAAGCGTTCAAAGGTCAAGGTCAACCCCAGGAGGCGGAAGTGAGGGTGGTGCTTTGTATCAAATAACAAAGTGTAGCAGATTCTTTTAGTATAGCGTGTGACTCCGGTGTGAGACAGAAATATAATGTAGTCATCTGTACTAGCAGATATCTTCTTGTTATTTTCTAACCTGGAATCCATCCCTACGAGAAGCTCTCGTAGGGATGGATTCCAGGCTAGTTATTTTCATGCAAAAGTTCAAGGCTATCGCTAGGGACTGATAAGAAAAGAAGATCACAAGAAGGTGTGTAAAATACAACGCATTCTTCCTTCGGAAACAATCTTGTTGTTTCAGAATATATCCCCAAATCTTTCTGTAAGACCTTTTATGTCCGTTTCCAATGATAATACCCCTACACGCGTTGTAGAATCATCGATCGCCCACGCAGACCAACTAAATAGTCGCTGGGCTTTGTTCAAGGCGTAACTACGTAGGCGTTAGCGTCAATGCCAACAGTGATAACAAGTACATGTGCACAACAAACCAAGGAGGTTGAACAAACATAGTAGATTTATAATAGTCCTCGTTTGAACGTGAGTCTGAAATGGTATTTTACTACAGATGTAGAGCTATTTGTGTATTTTCTTCAAGAGAGCGCAGGACACTTATCAAGAACAGTAGGGGTGGCCATGTGTGCTTGACAAAATACTAGTACGTGAGCCGTAGCGAAGCCGCATTGCATTAATCTCCAAGCAGATTTTTTGGTGGTTACAAGACGGTATCAAATTGGCTGGGCAGTATCCACCGTAGGCTGGCGAAAAAAAAAGATACCAGTACAACAAAGCAAGCCCAATAAAAACGCATAAACACGTCAAATATAAGTCAAACCTCTGCTTGGAAAGTAGTACATGTACTAGTATTGCATGCACTACTCCCCAACTACCGGCTTCTTGTATTGACGGTGATTGATCATAGTTTTACGCGGAGGTGTTTTGTTTATATTGCGTAGGGTGTACCGGTGGTATATTGCTTTGATACCCGAGTCGACCTTTGTTCTACATGCAAGGAAAGCTCCCGCATCAGGTTACAAAACTCGTGGGTGAAGAAGCTTTGTTTGAATAGCGAAATGGCACTCGTTACTTGACATTGTTTTGAACCTTAACGGTTGATCTTTTGTGTCAAGGTCACGCCCCAGCAGGTGTGTACAAAACAGGTAGTATATAACTTTGACCCCTGAACTTTGCCCCCCATGGAAGGTCCACGCATCAGCAGGTATGTGTACAAAACAGGTGTGTTGTGAAAACGTTATTGTTGTTGTTTGACAAGTTCTTTCCGTCGTACGAGAGATCGTATCTAATATAATAGCCAGGTGTGACAGACAAGACAAGACACGATACGAGATGCTAATTAATCTTCTATGTTCTGTAAGAAGAGTACAGTCAAACCTGTACAAGTGACCACCTGTGCATAAGGACCACCTGGCCGTTGTGACCACTTTTTGGTGGTCCCTTAGATAATTTTTCCCCATTGACACAAGCATCCTGTCCTCATAGACCAGATTTTATCAGTCCCTTAATTGTCTTCTCGGGCAGTTTTGACTGTACCTTACCTGTCAATCATTATTATAGGTACCAAATTGAAGGTAGAAAAAAGAAAGAAAAGTAACTATGTACTGAGAATCTGAACGTCAAGCCTTTGACAATCACAAACGATCTTTCCTGTCCCTTTGATTCTTCAATCTTGACAAATCGACAATTGCTCCCTCCCCTTTAAAATTTCAGAGGCATATAAAATCAAAACACGTTAGGGGGACATTGTTAACAACCGTATTTTATAGCTTCTTGTAACGGCCCTCACCCTAAGTACATTCAACGCCAAGACATTGTCAATCACCGCACTTGAGCTCCAGAAGAGCGATCTCCGGTAAGATTTACGGGCCGTGTCCAGACAGCTGAACACACCAGACGTTTAGATCGGGCGGGGATTAACGTTTCTATGGGTGCCAATGACCCGCGGTGACCTGTGTGCGCGTCTACGTCATACGTGGAGCTCTGCCAAGTAGTCTGCAGGACTGAGAAAGGACGAAATCACACGGTTCTTCATCAAGGAAAAAAACGACGAAAAGAACCATGTATTTACTTGTGTTCCAGGGAAAAAGTATAACGAAATATATCTGTATGTGTATGTGTATGAACGATAACTTGTAAACTTGTTTTGTCACCCTCAATTCTTGATAGGTAATTAAAAAAAAAGGAAAAAAAAACAAGACCAACTGAGAATTCCTCTAGTGACTGTTAAATTTTGGAATTGAGGACAACGACGCACTTATCTATTGATTAATACGTGGGCTAATATAGTTATAGATTCTAGAGAACAAATTAGGTCAATACCATATTTGCGGAACTACGTATACACGGTCCATCAGGCCTAAGCAAACAGTGCTTTCCTTTTGCCTTATACAGAAAAGGCTGTACGAAGTAAATCGATAAAGATCATTCTGTTTCACGAAGATGATCCTCACATCTCCTATAATTTCATCAACGGTAACACCCTGCCGTGCCTCTGATGTGTTGGCTCCTAAAATGCCAAATGCTTCCTATTTTAATAGTCGCCATCTATTACAATCATCTCCTGAAGCATATGATTGATGTAATGTATATTAGGACGTGGTATTTTACGTTACCGCATGAGCTGAGATGTACGTGCATGGCCCAGTGTGGTTCGATCTGTACGTGGTGGGCAGTCTTGTACCACAGATAGGTAATACGCTTCAAGCCTTTTATTCGCCGTCCTATATCCACACATCGATTTTGGTATCAATCATTGCCTAAAACGCCAATGACCAATTTTCTGCAGGCGATTGCATGATAAACGTAGAAGTGAGGAAATAACTCATAAAATTGTGTGTAAGTTTGCCAAAAAGTATTGTGAGACTGAGAGCTAGTCACAATTAAGATGAGACGTTAGTCACCAAGAATTGAATAGACGCCGAAATCATCATCTTAACCATACAAATTATTACAGATATTAAGATGATAATGATATATAATTGGGATGTATTATAAATCAAATATAACGTATGTATTTTAGCAGGCCATAGGGTAAGCTTCGCAAGATGATGCTTTTGAAATTTGAAAAAGATTTTCCATATCTTTCAAGTTCAAGTTAGGCATGATAATTCCTCCCCTCCAACTCCAAGTTGTGTTTCAACTCCCAAACACATTAAACAGGAATTCACATCAATATGGCCTTCCGTAACGGCCTCCCTACGTGCCAATAGGTAGCAGTTGGAAACATTGGTGAGCTATTAGCGATTGTACAATGACTGCCCCCGAGCACTTCGGTAAATTTTTCTACAGTCGATCTTTGCCCGGACGGATGGATGTTTTGTCCGGTTGCCAAAAACCTTCATCTTTACGGCTGGCAGCACAAACGTTGTTTTTATGACCGTTGGACAGGACTATTAGTCAATTTTAAAACTTAGGGAATGAATCTTCCGTTGTGATCTTGAAAGTAAAATTTCTCCAAGACAAGAGAAAGTGTCAACTTTTAAAAACTGCCTCCTTCAGGGTAACGGACGTCGGACACGTACGTGATTCTAGAAAAGGGTCAAGGGTGTCTGTAGTGTCTTCAGTTGTGTCAAATGGCAGCGATTTGATTGCACTGAGCAAATGCACTGACGGTACAATGTTATTTCAAGACCCTAAAATTAGCTGTCATCAGCACTAGAAACACTAGAAAGCAAGATCTTGAAATCACCGGCACCAAAAACCTAAAACGCAAGACCCGAAACTCGGCACGAGAAGCCTAGAAAACACACGTCACTTCACTCCAAACCTTCAAGAGCCACGGGAGGACCCGGCAGTTCAAAGTCATCCTGGCGTTTTCCTGCCAATTTTTGAACCATGTGGCGAGTTGACCGTCCTGTCGAGACTTCTGAGTCAGACTTTAGCACGTGGGCAGGAAGCCGACAAACAGTAGAAACAGATGTGAGAAAAAAACGAGACCAACGGTTACCGTGTTCAAAGAAAATTCTATTCTTAACGGTCACTTTGTAACTGTCACTTATGTTTCCTCCACAATTTTTGTCGGATTTTATTCTTATTAGATTACCAAACAGAAGCGACAGTAAAAATGTGCCATGCTGACAAGTCTCACAAGAAGAAATTTGTCACGTAAGCTGAAATTGCCAACGCTGCTCTCGTGCCCAGGGTACCAAGGACAGCCATTTCGCACAAAATGTCGTCTGCAAATGGATAACCCCTGTAGTAATCTATTCTAAACGTCTGGTGTAATCCTTTATAAACCTCCCACAAACGTACAGGAATGCCAGGGATGTGAAGCATGGTCCCATGTCGATGGCACCAAACTAGGAGTGTTGTTTCAACTGTTTACGTTCCTTTGAATTTTATAGCAACCTTTATAAAGGAAAACAGCGATATGGGCAGTTGAGGGGAAATGGCTATCTTCTAAAACAGGAAACAATGGCGCCTACAGTATGCATAATAGACACTGAAAGGTTGAAGATTATCACGAAAAAGATTGTTCCACCATTACCTTTTTTTATGCAAGTAATGCATTATAGTCTTAACTTGGCAAAGTATACGCATTCTACCGGCGAAAATTCTTTTATTTCATTAGTGTCAGTCAAATTTGTAGATACGGATTTTAACTCGCGCTGTGTATAAATGCAGTTCTCCCACCAAGTATTGCTGTAACCTTAAACAATATGCCAGCTGTTTATGCAGACGACTGTTCCTATCGGAACACACACATGTGCCAGCGAGATAAAGTGGACCAATTTACTAAATAAAGAACCAACTGGCCTCTCGTTAGCCGATAGCCAGATGATTTTAAACCCATGTTGATAAACGTACCAGGACCTCGGGGAAGCGTCTGTCATACGCTATCAGATCTGTTGTCTTGGATTCTATATGCCGCCGAAGTTTATGGACTTAGGTTTGGGTTTAGGTACATATATGGGATAACTGAAGCAACAAACCTTTGGAACTGAAGTAACAAAACTTTGGACGGTAGATTTTCGTCAGAAAAAGGGCCGGAATGACAGTCCAAGATATCAAATGAGATAATCAGACGACGTTATTTTACCAGGTCGAAGATATTAATCATATGAGCTTTATGGTTAGCAAATGCTTTCTATCTGCAGCATTTTTGGCTGATTATATAATACTTGTTGTTCTGTAATCTGCTTTTTTTAAGCTGATCGTTCAGAAGTGTTAGTCAAAGAATCTTGTTCGTAGGTTTCCTCAATAACGTTTTAAGTTCCTTCTAATGCTATAAGCCTTAGTCCAGCCAGGGTAACTCTTGGACTTTTCAAAACACTACCGATTGTTACGGTACTGTTCACTTCAATTCAGTGCTAGCTGTAAATATTCAGCACGGTCGTCAGACCCGTTCTTTCTGTTCTGGTAGCTGAAACATTATGAATATCATCAGCCCTATATCAAATACCAGTAAGGCTGTATGAATCATTAGCTATAGGTTGTCCCATCTTTCAACATCTTGAGATCTGTTCGTCTCATTTATCGTAGCGTACAGACACCCGTTAACAAGCAGGTATTAAACGAAAGGCCTTCTATATATAACATGAGGGTTAGGTTACTGCCATCTCAGGCCGTCTTTAGTTAGTAAGAAAGCTGGGTTTGGGAGGAAGGAACTGTACAGAAGTGGAATGAGCTGTAAGGACAGTTTCAGTTTTTGTCCGGTCTGAAGGTAGCAAGGTAGATTCCCATCATCAAGAATTGCCGGTCCAGCAAGAAAATACAGAATCGCTATAGTTTGGTGCCTTTCACTCTCCTCGATCCTCTACAAAAGAGCTTTGAATTGCATTATCTTGGCTTTATCTGCTGTGATACCCGTTACCTGTCACGAGAGAAAAGACTATGAAGAGAGCCTATGTTTACATCTGCTTGGATATCACTTCATCGACTTGCAAGCGACATGATGTTTTTCCAGCCGAAGCCTACAGGGGTATGTCTGCTACTGTTCTTCTGGATTAGATTTTAAATTTCTTGGCATCACTTTATTGTAATATAGTTATTTGTTACTTGGGGGTTCTGTTTGTATGAAGGTGGCCTTCGATGGTGACGTCCTCTCAAATAAAAACAGGCAGATATAGATAGAACGCATCAGGCAAGACGTCGTCCGAACGTGCAAATAAAATCTTGTTTGGGACGTGAGGGCATGGCCATGTTTGCTAAGTTTGCAAAAGGTCTACCACTCGTGCAACATACACATACATGAATTGTTTGTGGTTCTAATAATAAAAACAGATATGTCTTGCTAGTGTGCATACCAGGATGTTCCGTTAAAGGTTTAGTTTGGTTAACGTTAGAAGAAACGGTAGGTTATCCAGAAAAATACTAGATACTCAGTGGTTATCTTCTGCAGACGTCTAGATCAAGACGAACACAGTTGCCGTCCTAACTTTTCTGTAATTATAGGCCTGTTACCCCGTAGTCACAATGTCTGAAAGAACCCTTGATCTTCAGGCTTTAAAGGATGCACAGCCAGACCATTGTGTCTGGGCGTGTCAAAGTAGCTTTCTCCTGATTACTATTTTCTACAAATGTAAAATACCGTGTCGGAACGCCTAAAGAAGACAATTAAGGTTATCGATTTCAACTCGCCTTCTGGTCTGTCCCAAAATATTGATTTATTTGTTTACATTCTACTGTAAGAAGTGAAGCTTCATTTACATATTGTCACTTTCACTCAATGTAGTCCACCACAAGAACTCGTGATCTTCAAGGTTAAAAGTATGCAACACCATTATGTTTGGGTGTGCCTGTGTCTGACTTACTGGTATTTCTTAACGTTTTCGACAAATGTATAGCGCTGTCTAGAAGACGCCTTAGTCCTCATCCAACCTATCGATCGCAACCCCCTTCTCTTTCTGGCATGTGCCCAACTGTTTTATTTATTTGAAGAAGAGACACTTCCTTTACATCCCGTCACTTCCACTGAATGACCAATTACGTTCACTTTCTCTCCTTGCGACCAACCGTCCTGCAGTTTAGCGATCTATTCAAGGTTGAATCATTCTAGTGAGTGATGACGTCCCATTGTGTACAACACGTGAGAGAGCGGTAATTTTCTCTCGTTGACGAGCTCAAAATTAGCCAATTAGGCTTGGAGGTCGCCCTTTGGACAGTACTTAACAGTCATTACACGTTGAGGTAAATGGAGTGATAATTATGGTCACCATAATTTTACGCCCACTGGTCCTTACTTGTTCACAAGGGATCTGGATGAGTCCTTGTCCCTGTATTGAGTTTGTGTCTATTGGAGATGACTATTTCGACATTGGTTGTTTGCCGATGTCTGAATTATCTTACGTCCAAGGATACGCGTGGAAGTGTTAATGGAATGTTGTTTGATGAAGACATCGTTCAAATGAGTCTACTCTGTAATTTTTGTACCCTTTCCTTGAGCCGGTTGTCTTTTTTGTGCCTAATTATGTAATTATTGTGACTGGGAGTTGGTCCTGGGTAAGGTCACTTATACACTTGGATATAGATACAGTTTTCATGATTTTAAGTTTCTAACAAACCACACTTTCCTTATATCTTACGTTGGAAAAACATTCATAATTACATATCGGTTACCTCAGTATCTATGTGAACCACTGTGGCCCTCTTTAATTTCACATTCTCTCTGCAGTCGTCACTTGTTTCTTTGTGGTGTAATTGTTGGCTCCACTTAGTGGCCATTACAGAGAAAATTGGCTGCAGCTTTTTTTCTAGCTCGACTCTGTATGTTTCTCTAGTACTAAGATACACCCACGGTGAGTTGAATAGACGCCAAAAAAGGAGGCATATTTGATGACAGCCAATCGACTTGTTTTGTACGACCTGATGATGTTATCTGATTTATAGGGAAGCGCAAATGATTTAATCGATATATTTTCTTACTACGCGTAGGTACGTGCGTTTGGACACGGGTGCTGCAGATCCATTTGATATAATTATGTATATTATATATATATATATATATATATATATATATATATATATATATATATATATAGAGAGAGAGAGAGAGAGAGAGAGAGAGAGAGATAGATAGATAGATAGATAGATAGATAGATAGATAGATAGATATAGAGAGAGAGAGAGAGAGGGAGAGAGAGAGGGAGAGAGAGAGAGAGAGAGAGAGAGAAATAGATAGATCGACGGCCTTCATACCGTCGATCGTTCGAACGGAATTGCCCAGACACTTCGGATTGCTATCACGTTGCCCAGATTACTATAATGACCTCCCAGGTCAAAACCTTGAGGATCTCCAGTATCGACTAGTCCCATCTAGCTATAGTGGATGAATGGATATCTCTTCTGGCGAGTTATCGTCACCTTTTTGGCTAGTTTCTACTTCCTATTAATCCCGGGAAGAACCTGGCTGAGGCTTTTTATCGATTAAACTATGGATTCCCACTCCTACCAACGGTGGAGTCAGGCCTCCCGACAGTGGGGCGCCAAAATAAACAACAGCTCATGACGTGGGCACTACTATTTCACATGACGTCAAATCAATCAATCAATCAATCAATCAATCAATCAATCAATCAATCAATATCTGGACTTTGACTGGAATGCCCTGTCGGATGCTGAAGATGTTAATTAAGTAAACATTGATGCGCGCACAATCTTCTTGAGGTATGACGATTGTAACAGCCGAGCTGGCCACTTTTCTTTCTGAATGAATCAGCGTTGCAACCTTCATTCACAAATCACGTGAATGAAGAATGTCTAGACAATGTCGTAACATTCAGGCTTAGTATGCATCCACTACTCTACCTCAAGTATCAAGGTCTAGTATAGTAGTACTCAGCTTCAACTTAATTGGCCACTTCAAGGTTGTCCCACATGAAGTGCTGGTGGAGTTCAAGACGTCGTACACTCTCTCGTTACGTTTAAGTATAGTTCTTATTCTCGAAAAGACTTGTTTGAAAGAAAACTCTTATTTGGCAATCGCAGGAGGGTGGCATTACGCGGATCAGTGAGATTACATTTGATTGGTTCATTCAAACGTTTCAAAACAAACCTGGGTACCTCTCTTGTCACCTCGTTCCCAGAGCATTACCCAGGCAGTCCCCAGTTTTATGTTTGCTAAACAAACTTAGAGCATGCTGCACCCTATACATTGTATGTCCTACACCTACGCTAGCGCTGTAAACTAATATACACAAAGACACACCGTGGTGAATTGACCTAGTTCCTGTGTTAATTTGAGGGAACTTCAAAGGAGCATGTCTTGAGTGTTTGTTCTGGCATGGCCCTTATACGTAGTGCCGGATGCCAGGACTGAAATGAACTGACAGAAAGTAGTTCAAGTTCAGTCCGACCCACGGGATGGTTTTACATACGTTTTCATTGATCCTTTTTGCTCTTTGCAGCTGTGCAGAGGCCAGTATGAAAGGGGGAGTGAATGTGATATGCTACTTTCCAGGTGCCATTTAGTAGGAAATCAAAAACCTCAAGTTCAGAACCACATTGCGAATGACTGTAATTTGTGACAATAAAACAAATCATAATGATCAAGATAATCAGTCTCTGCGACTCGGGATGTGGATGCCACCTTGTCCGGTTTGTCTCCATGGTGACTTGTCTCAAGGCATTAAATCTGCATCAGAGAATCAGACGCCCTTAATACGTACGTGGATGACAAGTTACAAGTTAGAACTGTTACAGGTAATGTGATCTTCGTTGGGTTTCAATAAGTATAAAAGAACATAATTGGTGACAAGTCTCTCGTTGAGTTTATACTGGTGGCGACAGTGATGGCGGTCATTGTGAAGTGTAGTAAGTAACTTCTATCTTCTACCAGGCAGCTGCCGCGTGCCGTTCTCTAGAATGTACTAACAGTAAAGCCACAAGTGCATTTTGTCACGTAGACATGCTGTGATGATTAATGTTAACCTTTTCGTTTGCCTTTGTAACCACCTAACCTTCCTCCAGGCGCATCGTTACCTGTGCCACAACAAGAGATATAAGTTCAACGTTCAGACAGTAGTGAACCCAGGGTGGATCTCTGTGTGTGGGAACATTTAATGGTTGAAGAACCCGCCCCAAAACGGGTAGGGACTTGTCTGTTTTGAACGGGTCACCAGATATGGGACTGCTAATACACTCTGATTAATATATCATAGTTCATTGCTCTGTAAGGAGTGTCTGTGAGCAAGGACTGAACGTCCTTGCTGTGAGACAGTACGGGACATGTCTAGCCGGTTGACTGAACGTCAAGGTGTGTTTGATGTGACGTTGTTCAAAAGGAATTCGGCCACACGGCGTGTCGTGTGAAGAGATTAGCCCGTCTGGGATTCATCTGTAATCGTCTGTGAGTGGAGAGTGTCCCAAACACGTGCTGCGACCGTTCGCGATTTTACCAGGTCCACCATCTTGGAAAATGGCTGCCTACGATGCAGATATAGGTAATGTGACCTCTGGATGCTCTCACGTACCGGCTTTGCGATCTGAAGGCATTGGGAACATTGTTTTGAGTAGATTACATTGTTCATGTACAGATAGGCATTCGTAGAAACCTGCAATGTGTACGAAAGGGTTGTTTCTTGCTGAACGTGATGTACTATATGGTCACCTCTGTAACCTCTGTGTAACTGGCATTTTAGTCGTGGGGGGTTCACTTTTTTCAGTTCACTTTTGCAACAGTAGTATCAAATTAGCTCTCATTCAAAGTAATTCAAACGGACAGGACTCTGCAATGTTGTTTTGTGGGAAGAATCACAGTTGTCATAGACCTCGAAAGGTCAGCATTCCGTACTGTCCAGGTCATTGCTTCCATTTTATTTTCGGGGGCCCAAGGATTTCGTCTTGAGTACTAGTATATCATGACACTGCCAGATCGTCGAGGTTCTTGAATCCTGCTGAATTTTTATGTAAAATCAAGTGGTATTGTGATCTCATTAGAGTTTGTAGCAGGGTTGGGTGTAGCCCTCTACCGCCAGAACCGGTCTGCCATGACAACACGACCTTTTTCAACCATGGCTCTTATGGCATCTTGCTTTGTCAAGAGTTGAATTACCATTACACCAGCAATGTCATCACGATTTCGCTGAACTACTTGGTCGAGTTTCACTACTACGTGACCCTTTTCTAACCTCTGACGATGTTGTGTGTCTGTAAGATCCATTCAGCACTTTTGTACTTACAACATAACATGCGTGACACATACATTGTTGTGGTCACGTGACTCCCTATCGTCTCGTCTGAGAATGTCGAACCTCGACGTTTGGTCTCACGAGGTTAAAGGTGATGGGAGGTAAAAGGTCGACAAGAGGATAAGGCCTCTGCGATCGATAAATTCTTGTAATGGATGGAATCGTAGAGCAATCGGTGCGATAATGGTCAATCAGCGGGAACGAGATCATGCCTTCGATCTGTTTGGGTCGTCTTGGGTAGCCTGCATAGCAGGCGCTGCAGAGGTAGAGGGCGTTGTGATTTCGTTGTTTTCTGTTTATAACTTAATACTGTATCCTGTTTTGTACCGTATGTTAGAGTCTGCTAATATCTACCACAAGAACTGGAGCTATCAAAACACGGAGCACCTAATCAGAAAAAACGTACCATCAACATACCAGTCGCGTCTGCTAATAAGGCTATTTTTTGTCGACCTTATTTGACTCTTCGCGGTTTCGTGGTTAGCCAAGCTGTAGCCAGCTGTATGTAATAGAACTCATGTTATCCTTGCTGCCACTTCGATAGAGAAGAGAGATAAGACTATTTACTCTCCCAACGTCCTTGTAAGATCTTGTAAGCTGTGTAAATTCCTAACGGAGGTGTTGTGTGACCGGAACTATCCTTGCTATGTGGTAAATTCTTGGAGAATAACCTAGGGGTTTCATGGTACATTATGATATACGTACATCTCACGTCACGCCAATTTCAAGGACCAAAAATACTGATTAAATGTAGGATTCTTCTATTCTACGATGATGCAAAGGGGCTTACTTAGCTTTCTCTTTGTATATGACAGGATAGTATATGTTTTAAACAAGCAGATGATGAGGTGATAGTGATAGGCAGAATTGGAACATATGCTTTCCATCTGCGACGCCTGCCTATCGACATTTCTTTCGTCTCGCCATATTTTACCGGGAGAGTTAGGCCGTTTAGCTCAGTGCCTGGTACCGTACTGAAGGCTCCACGTTCCCGATAATAGTCTCGTGACTATGCTTCAATGGTTAGAGGTGATGGAGACCTTGAGGTTGCCACGAGATAAAGAAGATGTGGCTTGCCTGACGAGCACATGACAAGTACTGTACGCTAGGAGACGCGCTGGGTACACGATTGCACGATGAAGAGGATCCTTGTTATCCACAACAGCTTCAGCACTTTCCGCGGAGCACCGGTACCTTGTAGGAAAACAGATGTCACACAGGCCAAAGGTAAAACTTAAGTTCTGACGATAGGATGTTCCTTGTTCGTGAGCCAGTGTGTGACGGAGATCTAAAGGGGTTTTTCGTCGATCCTTGCTAGACCCTTAAGGTGTTCTTTAAAGTGTTGGGTAAATGTTTGAACCCTGGTTCTACTGTTCCTTGCTTGACATCTTTCATCAGCCAAGAACTCAGTGGGTAAGGTCTTACTTATCTTTCTTATCGGTCCTTTAAGACGTTCTGAAAGTGTTCTGAAAAAGTTTTTTTTTAAACTCCTGGTTCCACTGTAAGGTACAAGTTGTCGTATGGTGTGACGAGTTTTGTTTGTGTTGGCGGTAAGAGATTATGATGTTATTTTCTACTCTCACAGGACATGCTCTGTTGATCACGAGCACTTACGGTCTCCTTGTAATTACAAACATAACGTTTCGACGACCTCGACCTCTTCATTTGCTGTGAATGATGAACAGGTCTGTACTGCATGTGAGCTGACTTGGCATGACATCGGTAGCCTAAGGGTCCACTTTCACTGTTTTCAAAGTATCTCTCAAGAGTCTATGTGGTTAGAAGACGAGTCCAAAATCTAGGCTGATATTGAGATCCAAAGATCCCAGTCCAGACGCGGCATTTGGTCTCAAGAAGTTATCAGAAGTTTGCCCAAGCGAATGACCTAAATCTGTTGGTGTCAAGCTCCTGGCATCACACGGGCTGACCTGACCTGCTTACAGGTCAGTCCTCTCATGTGTCCACTCTGGTGGATGTGATGGCAAACGTTTGTAGAAGGTTGTTAGGTCCTTTTTAGGAAGATTGTCTTTTCTTATTGATTGAACCAACCATTTGGGAGGGAAACCTCCACCATTTGACCGTCGACCGTCTACTGTATGGCTGTTCAGGGGAGTACCGTCCGAAGAGAAATTGCAGGTATTGAGTGACGGGTGTCTGACACTGACAATCCATACACTAATTGAAACCTTCTCTTGTCGTTTCTTGGCATTTGTAGGTCGTAAGCAAGCACTAGTGTTGTCAATGATAATTCCATGTTCAGCGCTTGTTTAATTAGGACTCACATTGTGGTCAGTGCCAATACATACTATCAGTGTCTCTTTGGGATTTTCTAAGGGCGTTGGATGTGGCTGATTGGGCATTTAGTGCATGGGGGTATTTTGTCCTTTAGTTTGGAACCGTGATTAGAAACCGTTAGTGATCCTAGTCTGCCTGACTACCTTACAACTCCTAATGCCTGGGACTTTGGCTGTTATGGAACGATGTACAGGAGGTTGTTCAGACTACGCCAGAAGAACTTTCAAGTTACTTAATTGTTCTGTAGAGACAGTGTGACACAACATGATATTTGACAAGTTTAGGGCTGAATGGGTAATTCCTGTGGCATGTTGTCTGCACACACGTTACACATGAGCTGTGATTAATTCAGCTAGCTTTACCAGACAGGAGGTGGATTGTTCGTCTGTCTGCAGCTGCCTCTGCGACAGACTTGGAGGATTTAATCGAACTTGTTCATCTTGTGTCAAACATAGAGAATCATCATTACTTCCACCAGGATAGCTTATTCTTGACGAGTTTTGTGCACAAGAATGATTAAGGTACGACGTGGTTAGGAGGCGTCGGAAACCAACATTAAGCTAAATTTATCTGGTAGATTTGACTTATGGGTTGTACTGACGTCAGGGCAAAAGGTCAAACGATTTTTTCGCGTTTTGCTCACTCGTTAATATGGTGATCAGTTGGTGTCTCACGCAAAACATATACATCGTAAAATTCAGATCGTGTAAAATTGTACACTTTGTGTAACAAAAACAATACAGAACGCTTGAAGATGAGGTATAATATCTTCAGTTTCTCACCTTTGCTTCGACAAATATACCAAGTTATAATGAATATACCGAACGCTCTCCGTTGACCTTCCCAGTTCCATATAAGGGAGTTTTCGTGACAGATCGTCTGGCTTCGGCACTCGGCTTCAACATAATAGTGGTCGGACCGGTTCAGAGCACTTATAAATAATTCAGCTTAAGATACTTCAGTGACCCGAGCATTCAAAATAAATAAGCCTGGCCTGGGTCGACGCCTGCCATTGGTGCCGCCATCTTTTTTCGAACCTTTTGTGTGGGTGTGCGACCCCGAATGAATTAGCAGCCACAGGCCGAGAACATCGATATTGTGGGCTTGACCTGTAATTGGAAAGATTTCAAGAAAGTTGCAACAAAACGACAAACCACAATAAGGTAAGACACTTCGTCTTCACCAAGAGAGTGCTGTGTTCTTAAGATGGCATTTTGCCAAGTGCTGTTATCGTACAATCTAGTCCTGTTGTGGGTGGGATTCTGAAATTACCTGAGGTGTCGGACGATGTGACAAGCCGGCTTTCTGTTAGTACATAATACTATAGCATACTTTGTGCTGTATAATGTGGTCATTAACCTGTATGTAATGACTAGTTTGTAAAACAATTGATAGGCATCCACTCTTCGCACAAATGCGTCTCGTCGCTTCGCTGAGCCTCGCGTGTCGTCTTAAGAAATACCAGACAAGTACCCCACGTAAGGCGACAAAAGGAGATATTAGGCTAAGAGCTTAGGGCTTATAGTCAAAGGTAATTACTTGTGAGTTGTGTGTGAATCGCCCAGAAAGAAACCAAATTGGTCGTAATTGTGGTAGATTAGACCCCCCCCCCCAAACATTTTACTGGACATATCTTCGCCTCGATCTATTTTCTCCAGCCAAGGAGTCTTGCTAAAATCTATTTCTGATTCCCTACCGTCAGCTTGTAAGAATCTTTCACCCGATTGCGAAAAGACGTGAGGGCGACTTGTAGCTATCTACAGACAACAAATATTGTTACACAGCAAATCCCCCTCTTGTTATCACTACTATTTACCTGTATCCTTATCTCTATCTGCCGTACGGTAGCCATTGTTTGGCACCGTTGAGAATCCGTAGTAGCTTTGGTGTAACTACTAGATTTGACCCCGGGACACGCATAGCTGACAGATGACCCTCCGGGGGCCTTCATTGGGTAGATCCGGGCGGTAGATCGTTCGTGAAGTTCTCATGACGGAGTCACGTAAGAATGAGGTGTGTTCTTAAACCCGTGTGAACAGACAACGTCACACGTTTACTCTACTGGAACGGCATCGGATTACGTTCGAAGAAAAGCCGGCTTACGGTCCGCGAATGCACGGTTTTGCCGGTGATCAAGAACTCCCGCCACGATCGTCCGACTGAAACAGACACGTATGCTGGTGTGGTGTTTATCCAGTACACGTCCAGGAATTGTTGATATTCCAGGGACATTTTCAGTCCGTGCGGTGCCTGTCGTGTGGTTCGTATGAGGTGACCAAGGATCCACAGTGTCGGTGTGTGAATACACCTGCATTCTCACCTGCATTCTCAGGTGTCAACGTCAATTCTCGGGTCACGCCCTTGTGTGTTTTACTCCCACGTCCAGTGGAACAGTTGCCATGGGGACGGACAACTTCCCCGCGTCTTCTGATTCTGTCATAAGTCTCAACGAAATGGCTGTATGTACTGAAGGTGACAAACTCTTCCAACATCAACGGAGGGTTCTCAGGTTCACCTTCCTGGCAGCCAGAGCTGTCAGGAAACTTCGAAACGGTCCCAGGTATGGACACATGCACAACAACGGGGAAGCGTTCCCGAGGCCCACGTGTGTTAGAGAGATTCCAAGAGTACGGAGGTTTTATCGTCCTGTGGAGTATCTAGACTTAGGTGAGTCTGATCAAGGCCATATTCCACAAGTATTTAACATATTTTAGATCGTGTCCTCAACTGTTTTCTGCCCAAAGGCTTCGGCATTCCTTCTGTGTCCAAATTCCTCGTCACAGTCTGACGGTTCTGCACTATTCTTGCACAGTTATATGTTACTTCAAGGCAACAGAGGTTAAGTTTATCCTTAACACATTGGAGGTGGCAATGCCAATGGACGCAACGTAGCTTGACAGGAACACCTGTTTGTTGGAGAGATTTCAGAGACTCCCTAAGAATAATCTTTTGACGGTGTTTACATGTACATTTTCATTCCTCGAGGCTGTGAGAAAGACACAGATATGCATCGCTCGTTGTATACTTGGGTCCAGTCCAACATATTCTGAAGGCTTGGCGACATAATGAGAGGTCTGTGTCTTCACATTGTGGCCTTGAACAATATTTGACTCGGCGGGGGTAGACTAATGATGGGGGAGGCGGTGGATCCTTTGGTCGTGTCTTGCGGACATCCGTAATTATCGTAATCAATGATCAGTGACCACGTTCAGATCTTCCCCTCGGCATAAAGGACTTATTGTTGACACTATTGTTTATAGACGTCCATGTCTCTCAGTCTTACTTGAAGTTCAACCATATGATAACGGATGTACAGCCAAACCCATGCTGTTTACGGATACCAGGTTTATGTCCCCAGTGCCGTTATAATCACCTTGTTTATGTCGCAGTCACGTAATGTGTGGCCACTCGTGTTTATAGACGTCCATGTATCTGTACAGCCCATATAACCGCCCCTCGGCGTAACACACCAGCTTCTGTATCTGTATAGCCGGTATAACTCCCCTCGGCGTAACACACCAGCTTCGCAGGCACGCGGTGCGGCGGCAGAGTTCACATGCATGTACAGTACTAGTATCTTACTTCAAGTTCAATAATATTCTATCGTATGTACAGCCAAATCCACACTGTTGGATACCAGGTTATCTGTTTATGTCCCCAATTCCGTTATAATCACCTTGTTTGTGTCCCAGTCACGTATTGTTGAGCCACGTCTCTGTCTAACACGTGTGGAATAACGGTTGAAACGACCTTGTCTTGTAAGACAACAGGGCACGTTTTTAGCGGTGTTGGGTTTCAAAGCAAAGTCTGTTGTGCCCGTTATAGCCAATTTCATCCTTTTGCCGGTCCGTTAAAGATAGTATTGTTGGAAGGTTAGAATCGTTAGATACAAACGTCACAGTCCTCCCAGATTTGTGTTGACACTGTTGTTTTCTTTCCAAACACATATCAGAGACATACCAGAGATATGGCGGAAATCTCGCTAAGCTGCCTAGTGATGCATACTTGAAAGTTGAAATGTCCTCTACAATATGGTGTCTTCATCCCAGTTGTAATGTAGTTAGGAATGCTTTAATATTAAAATTCCCATGTTCGTTCAAAGTCAAAATGGCCAGGAGGGGTAGCGTTGCAGATTAGACCAGGTCACCTTTTCCCACCTGCTTTAAGTGACCTGTCCACCGTATGTACCCGCCAGACTGCACGTGCCATCCGTGCCACAGGCAGGACATGTTAGATAGCAGTTGATTGCCCAGTCGAATGTCACATGTATAATTCAGTGTAGCGAATGTCATATATTCCGACATTCCCTTCCTCGTTGCCTTGTTCAATGGTAAATAATTGATGTGAACTTCAGATGACAGCATACATGGAAAGGTTTGACATCCGGGTCGGAGGTCAGTCCTGATGAGTGTTGGGTCCTGAGGCGGTTATGTCACCTTGTCAGGTTGGACTATTTTGATCATCCATCACTTTAGAATCACCTGTTTTACTGCCTTTACAGACTTCTTACTACCTTCACAAAGACAATATTTGAATCCTGAATAAACCCATGTGAACCAAGGGTTTGTCGACTGAGAAGTATGCATCTCTCGGTTCTATATTTACTTGCAACTGGATCTTCAATGTCTCACAATGATCGTGTAATTTTAATGTTTTTTCCAATGTATGTTCTCGCATGACCTCGAAGGCCTCACCCGCATGGCAAACGAGGTCCGCAGAGCTCAAGGTCAAAGCCAAGAGGACTATAGTTCTTCAATGTCAAATACTTGCATCGCGATCGATCAGATTCAGTACCCTTTAGAACACCTGGGCACAAGCTTATACACCTGCTCAAAATTCAATGAAATGCTCCTAACGGATACATATTTGAATAGATAGCTTACATGGATTTGACAATGGTGCATAGACCAGACTCTTGAGACGTGGTCAGACTGTTGCTAAGGGGCTTCCTCAGGGGGATGATGTAATATTTCCTCGGGAGTATGTTGGCACTGGTGCCGAAGAACTGACTTCTGTAAGCCCTGGCCATGGCAATGTTCCGGATTCCAGTCTCAGTGCAAGTGTCACATATCGCGCGCTGGCAGTAAATATCGTCACAGAGTGCGAAACATTCAGTAAGCCCGACCTCATGTCAGGCGCTGTAACCTGTGGACAGAGCCTCCCTGTTTGGTGTTCGACTTCTCCTTTACTAAGTAATTTCCCGACCCCCAAGCCCTTACCCCAAAGGAAGAACTAGACAAGAACTTGGCAGCATACGCTGCACACGCTGAAATGGGTCCAGAATTGATTTGCCTTTTCCCTGAGCCAAGGGAACCCTTGTCTTGAAAATTGATAACTTCTTGAATCACCCCTCCCCCCCAAAACAATACCTCCTTTGTGAATATAACTAATAAGTGCCATAATCTACTTTAACGGTTTAACTAGCAACTTATCATGTACAATATCACGAAAAATAAAAGACCATTCGACAAGAAAAGCATAGCACTTAAGTTGCAACAGTAGTTGCTCGTACGTGCATCTGTACTGTAATTAACTTCAAAGACCGTAACGATCTTAATGACATGGTCAGAAGGCGGTTGAGACTTTTCCCGGCACAACCCCTAAATTATGAAGGTGTTATGTCGATGTTAATTTCTAACCGCCTTAAACGGTCGTTTAGATTTGTTTTGTTGGGCAAGACTCCACCTCTATGGCGCAGACAACTTAGATATGTGGTATTGTTTCAGTTGGCCGGGTTGTGGTAGTAAGACAGCGCGTTAGTATGCGTGCATGGTAGGGGTGATTGCTTGGAAGGATGTCAGAAGACGAGTGTCACGTTTGTGATGGTAACAGGAAGGGAGAGGACTTCCGCCCGAAGGGAATTCTGTCGTAAGCACTTTATGCTTTCACACTGTTGTTTGGTGAGCGCCATATCCATAGCGGTTTAAGCTTCGTACATTGTGAAAGTTTGACGATTTTACAAGGATGATATTGGACTCATTGTATGGTATGTAGATCCTCTGGTGTAGGTTTCAGGTAGTGCCATCGTTGGGTGGATATCATTCCCAAGCTTTTCTGGCAGTGTCGCTCTCACATTTTACTTGGTGTTATAGTACTTTAAATCCTCTGTGGTATCTTTTGAAGTGAATGCTTTAACCGTTGGTATCTAGAATTGTATTTAGTGACATATTGGGATCTCCGCTTTGACACGGTATAGTGGGATGTGTACTCTCATTTTGTAGAATTCTCATTGTTCTCTCACACCCACCACCTTCTGATCAAAAATCCTTTTCAGCATCGCCAAGAAAGACCCCGTCAGCGTCCCCAACGGTTCTAACAGTAAGACCACCTCTCTAACCCAGGACGTGACTTACGTACAGATGGCAGTGTCTCGCGCCTTCCGACGAGACAATGGCGTCCAGTCGCAGCCTATTCAAACTCTGTGTCAGACGCTTTGTTCTCATCCCTCCCATTTTTGTCTCTCCCCCTACTACAGCCATGGAAGCTCTGGAGAGCGAGCTGCTCTGCCCGGTGTGCCTGGACCACTTCAAGTCGCCTCTCCTCCTACCCTGCCTCCACAGCGTCTGCAGCAAATGCGCCGAAGGCATCCTCGTCCATCCAAACGGCGACCCCATGTCCAAAATTGGCGCGGCAAGCGACTACAGGGACGAACCCCGCAGCAGCCTCAAGTGCCCTTCCTGTAGACACGAGATCATACTGGACGGCAGAGGCTTGGATGGGCTAAAGAGGAACTTGATACTGGAGAATATCATCGATAGGTACAAGCAGGCCACGTCGGTGTCGAACTTTCCCGGCGGGGGGAAGAAGGTGGTCCCGTGCGACGTGTGTAGGAGCGACCCCCCAAAACCGGCGGTCAAGAGCTGCGTGAAATGCGAGCTGTCCTACTGCGAAACGTGCCTGAAGTTGACGCACCCTACAACAAGGTATGTACATTTGTAATGGTTCTGTTTATTTCGTAACTAGTTAGCTTGATTCATTACATTTCTGTGAAGTATATGGAGGTCACTGTTTCACCTTTCACCTTTAACCTCGCCATTGCCATCCTCATTGTTGTCCCCCATTACTAGTTTGGCAGTGACCTTGTTTTGTTGAGAGGTGAGGCGTCAGCGCAATGTTACCTTACGTCACATTAATATTGTATTATGTAAATATTTTGGGTCCTGGTTTTGCTTGTCATATGTTAAGTAATGGTGTAAAATACGTTTGTAATCTATGTTTTCAATATTTCATCTATGAAGAGCAAAGAGCAAGACAAGTACAGCTCCATGTCAAGAGTAAGTAAGCTCGACAAGCAAATTATGATTGTTATCCTTTAACAGTGTTACCAGCAGTTAGGAGAGTTACTGTGTACTAAATACGTGGGACAAAGAATGGAATCATTCCTAGCCTGTCAATCAAGCTAAGCCTGTCTGGCAACATGAGACTTGTGGTCTTAAGTCAGGTGCGCTCTCATGCGGTCTGGATAAGAAGTAGCAACCAAACGAAGAATACAGCTTTCTTTGTCTCATGGAGCTGTGTCTGCAAATTACACGTTTTCACAATCTACTTGTGTGGAACTAGTTAACTGTACATATCTAGATGATTTCAAGTTCGATCACGAAGGAACTGTCACGGAAGTGACTCACAGAGAAGAAAGTGTAATGTAGTATGTGCGAATGAATATGATGTGAATTAACTTTATTGCTCAACAGTTGCACAGAGTACAATGTATGGCAACAATGACAATGTAATCGTTACAATAACACTAATCTACTCCTAGAAACTATTAACTACCTGAGTATTAGACTATAGCGTATCGACATGATGATGTTAAACGTTTCCGTCTGTCACAATCCTTTCTCTATTTTCTAAGGCGCTACATACAGATTGGCTTAGGTACGTACATATGGGATCGGAGCAGGACATAAGTAGGTTGATCTCTGTTTGTGATTGAGGACCGATGGGGCTTGACAGCCCCCGAGGTCCGGTGGAACGAATGGAGAATCCGGGGACCGGGTTGGGAAGGCTAAGTGTAACCAGACAGACGGGGTGGTCGACAGAGATCGGACGGTTTAGAAGAGAGGAGAAGAACAGAAGAGGGAATAAAGTTGTATCGGCCATCGGAAATAACGTCTGTCTCAGTCCATCACTGTTCCTTCTTCTACATGGCGTTGTCGGCAGGATTGCGGTAAACTAACCTCCTGCACGAGACTTCCTAAGGATTTGCGGTAAACCATCCTCCTGCACGAGACTTCCTAAGGTGAGAGCGTTCATTGTGGGGTTGGGGAACGTGACGACCTGGCCATTCCTTTTTAGCGTGTTGAGTGTGTTTGTTGGTAGTTTTGTCACGCTAGGCGGATAGCTAGCTCAAGATGCCGGGGGACGACAAGCCCCAGTATGTGGTTATGGCAACCGATAGAAAGCTTCCCCAGTTCGCTGGGCTGCCCTCCAAGCCTGGCGATTTGTCAGTAGAGCAGTTTATCCTTGAATGTAAGAGATCTTTCAAGGTGTGGGGGACCCCGAAAGAGCAGCAGGGATTCCTCGTCGGCCGTGCCTGTGTCGGGGAGGCGAAGAGCCAACTCCAGCTGCTTGGGGATGGCAGTAAGGACGACATAGACCTAGTGTATAACCATTTGTCGGAGGCCTATGCCGACAGGACGCCGTTTTCGGCCCTCGTACAGGCATTCTATGGTCGGCAGCAGCTGCCGGGGGAATCTCTCAGGCAGTACTCTTTGGCGCTAAGTACCGTCCTGCGCCGCGCTTGCGACAAGGATGCTAGCGAGGCGGATAAGAAACAACTGCCTGCCCCAGATCGTACCCTCAGAGATAGGTTTATCGCGGGGTTACGCGACCAGGGCCTGAGGAAAGACCTACTCAGGCTTGTAAGAGAGAAAGAAGATGTGGCATTTAAAATAATCAGGGAAGAGGCCTTGCACCTTAGCGGGGAATATGACACCGAAGCAAGGGCTGAGCCCACCTTGAGGGTGGCGCTACAGAGCGCGGGGACCCCTAATTCAGCATCAAGCGGCGACGAATCCTTAAGTGCCCAAGTCGCAAAACTGACGGCAGAACTGGCCGCTATTAAGGGACAATTCGGCCTACAGAATACACCCCGCCAAAGTTCTCCTAGGCCTAGGCCTCGTGGCCGCCCTAGCGATAGGTGGTCTCCCGACGGGCGGCCATTTTGCCGCCGCTGCGATGGCCTCGGCCATTTTGAGCGCGATTGTTTTGCGCAGCCGGGACTATACCGTCCCAGTGCGTACACAAGCCCTACCCCGTCCCCCGACCGGCAGGAAAACTAGCCAGTCCCACAACTAGTAAAGCCGACCGGGTGGGACGAGACGACAGGTCGCATGCCTCCTTAAATAAATGTAGTGTAGGTATTAACTCTTGCCGGAATGACAATAATGCTAGCCTGTTTAATAGGACTGTGGGAAGACAGCCAGTTGTCTCAGCAAAGTTCGATAGTGTCCCAGTAGAGTGTCTACTTGACACTGGGAGTCAAGTAACGACTATCAGTAAAGAGTTTTTCTTTCGGAATTTCGGACAACGGGGGGAGCGGCTGCAAGACGCGAGCAGCTGGCTGTCAATCACGGCTGCCAATGGCTTACCTATTAAACAGGTTGGGTTCGCAGAAATGACTGTTGAGATTCTTGGACATACATTGGCGGACGTAGGGGTTGTGGTTGTTGATGACAGTAGTAGTCGTGTCCCTGTAATTTTAGGAACCAACGTTATTGACCGGTGCAAACTTTCCATCTTTCCCGGGAAGAGGTCTAGCTATGTCAATGAACTCCCGCGGGGTAAGGAGGGAGAGGCGTGGCAGAAGGCCCTACGCGCACATGAACGTAAACAAACTCTAGCTGACGAAAACGGCCGTGTGGGTTTTGTTCGGGCGCCGGGCAGGAATGACATAGTGATACCAGCCAGGCACGAGATGGTTATCTATTGTAGGGCCCGACCTTCGGATGACCCGTACGAGGTAATCGTAGAGCCGCCTGAAAACGGGGTCTTGCCGAACGGCATCTTGGTTGCCAAAACGTATGCTAGAGTTAGTCACGGTAGATGCCCCGTGCGCGTAGCGAACATTACCCTTCGCGACATAACCATTGGTTGCCATGCCATAATGGGGGAGATGTTTCTGGCTGAGGAAGTACGTGAGTCTGAGAATGCCGTGAGATTTAGCCAGAACGCTCCCCACAGTGTACACGTGGATCTCATTTCACATGATGACAACTCCGACGCGCCGGACGGCGGAACGGAGGACCTTAGGGACATAATACCCGGACTAGACATAGATGAATCTCAGCTGACCCCTGATCAGCGGGATCAGTTAGCGGCACTGCTAAAGAAACACAAAAACGCATTCGCCAAAGACGATTCGGATTTCGGGTTCACTGAAACAATAACACACGAGATTCACACAGGGGACGCGCCCCCCTGTCAAGAGAGATACAGGCGGATTCCACCCGCCCTGTACCAAGAGGTGAAAGACCACGTGGCTGACCTGCTAGATAAGGGTATCATTGAACACTCTACGAGTCCCTGGTCTAGCCCTTGTGTTCTGGTGAGGAAGAAATGCGGGGGGCTGCGCTTCTGCGTTGATTACCGTAAATTGAATGCCAGGACCCATCGGGACTCGTTTCCTCTTCCACGTATAGAGGAGTCCCTTGACTGTCTATCAGGGGCGAACTACTTCTCTACGCTAGACCTTGCGCAAGGCTATTACCAGGTAGGTATAGCCGAGGCGGACAAGCCAAAGACAGCATTCTCACTCCCCTGGGGCTTGTATCAATTCAATAGGTTAAGCTTTGGCCTTGTCAATGGGCCCGCCTCATTCCAACGATTAATGACTTGTGTGTTAGGAGAATTAAATTTTACGACCCTTCTGATATACCTAGACGATGTAATTGTCTTCGGCAAAACGTTCGAGGAACATTTGCATAGATTGGACGAAGTGTTGACGCGCATATCCAGCCATGGCCTTAAGCTAAAAGCCAGTAAATGTAACCTGTTCGCTTCTGAAGTGAAGTATCTTGGCCACCGCGTCTCCGCGGAGGGAGTCGGGACAGACCCCGACAAAGTGACCGCCGTCCGTGATTGGCCTGTCCCACAAACTGCCCGCGAGGTCCGCAGCTTTGTTGCGTTTTGCTCATACTACCGGCGCTTTATCCCCAACTTTGCCCATATAGCAGCACCGTTGCATAAGTTAGCAGGGCACACACAGAAGAAGAGCCTTCGTCAGCCCTCCGCCAGCTGTGCCCCGAGTAGTGAATTTGTTTGGACCGACGAGTGCCAGACAGCCTTCGACGAACTTAAAGTCAAGCTTGTTTCAGCCCCCATCCTGGCGTACCCAGATTTTAACTCTCCCTTCACTCTGTATGTGGACGCTAGTCTCTCGGGTTTAGGGGCGGTCCTCTCTCAAGTTCAGGGCAATAAGGAACGGGTTATTGCGTACGCTTCCAGAGGGCTACGGCCGAGTGAGCGGAACGCTGCGGATTACAGCTCATTTCGGTTAGAGTTGTTGGCCCTAGTATGGTCTGTGACGGAGAAGTTTAAAGACTATCTAGTAGGGTCTAAATTCACCGTGTTCACAGATAATAACCCTTTGGCCCATCTCCAGACTGCTTCTCTCGGCGCCGTCGAACAGCGCTGGGCGGCCAAGCTAGCAAACTTTGAATTTGACATTAAATATCGACCGGGCAAGTCCAATCAAAACGCTGACTCCCTCTCGCGCCTCCCTCGTCCTGGTGACGTGGAGGAGAGTGCAGACGATGTATACATTCCCGCCGAGAGAACGTTTGAATGCTGTACGGTGTTAGCCCGGGACACCCCGCATGAGGCCCCACTGGTAGCTCGAGTGCTAAAGTCAGTTGCGCAACGCAGACCACGTGCAGGCACGCCCTTGTGGCCAGGCCGCTCCGCGTCTGAGTTGCGTAACCTCCAACGGGACGACCCCGTGTTAGAACGTGTTCTGTATTATGTCAGGCGCGGCAAGCCGCCGACTGACAAGGAACGAATAAGAGAGGAAGGGGACGTTGTCTCCCTTCTTGCCCATTGGGATAATCTAGATCTCCGGGATGGGGTGTTACATAGGGTCACACCCACCCCCCACCCGGAGGGCTTCACCCACCAATTGATTCTGCCACGTGCTCTACAGCATGAAACGTTAGCGGCTTTGCACGACCAGGCAGGCCATTTCGGTATAGCACGCACTTTTGATTTGGTCGCGAGTCGTTTCTTCTGGGTCGGCATGCGGACAGATATATCACTCTATGTCCAGACCTGTCAACGCTGTGGTCTCCGGAAATTGCCGAACCACACGATTAGATCACCTCTGGTCAGCGTGAAAACTTCAGCCCCGCTGGAACTAGTTTGCATGGACTACCTGTCTGTTGAAAAGTCAGTGGGGGGCTATGAGAATATCCTGGTGATTACAGACCATTTTACACGGTTTGCTGTCGCAGTCCCCACGCGAAACCAAACAGCTTTGACGACGGCTCGTGCTATTTACAAGTATTTTGTCCTCCCTTATGGCTTCCCCACCAGCTTACATTCCGATCAGGGAGCTAACTTTGAGTCGTCTACTATCGCTGAACTATGCAAACTGTATGGGGCCACTAAATCTAGCACAACCCCATACCATCCGGCTGGTAACGGCCAATGCGAGCGCTTCAACCGAACGCTCTTGACATTGATTGGCACTTTGGAATCTGACAAGAAGAAGCGTTGGGCGGAATACCTGTCTCAGCTTGTCCACGTATACAATTGCACCAAACATTCTACCACGGGTTATAGCCCTTATTATCTTATGTTTGGCCGCCATGCCCGCCTGCCAATCGATCTCTGTTTAAGTCCCGAGGAGGACGCCCAGCAATCTCGTAGTCCGGACGCCTGGGTGCAGCAGCACTATGACGGGCTACGCGAGGCGTACGAGAAGGCAGCCGCGACCGCAGAAACTGCTCAGGCACGTCAGAAGCGCTACCACGACCGTAAGGTCCACGGTTCCCCATTGTTGCCAGGGGAACGGGTCCTTGTGCGCGATAAGCGGACACGTGGTAAGCGTAAACTTAGGGATCGTTGGGAATCGACCCCCTACATAGTAACAGCCCGGCCAGACCCCGCCCTACCAGTCTACGTTGTCCGACCTGAATCAGGCAGGGGCACCGACCGCACGCTGCACCGTGAACTCTTGATGCCCTGTATGTTCCCGCCCCCACTCCCTCGGAGAAGGGCCCGTCCTCCGGTCCCTGATAAGGTTGCGCATAGCTCGCGGGGACGCGAACAGATAGACCCGGGGGAGGTGTCGGTACCAATCATTATCCCTATTGAACCCCCGCAGCCTGCCCCTGACGCTGGTAATATAGACGAGCCCGTCGAAGACGAGCAAAATGTTCATGACGCCGATAATGAAGACGATGAAGAGCCTCAAATCCGGCGATCGGCCAGGACAAACCAAGGGGTCAGACCTCAACGTTTTGTGTCTTACTATACGTATAACATGTCAGCCAGCACGCCGGGTGTAGTCGTGAGTTCAGCCAGCACGCCGGGTGTAGTCGTGAGTTCACCCACGCAACGTCGCGTGGTGACCCGTTGTTTTTTGAACCTGATGAAATAAAGATTAAACACTATGATGTGTTCTCTGCTCATTATTATCTACTTGCAATAGGCAGGCGATAAATGGTTGGGCGGGTCCCTAAGCTAGCGGGGGGAGGAGCTGACTGCTGGATGACGTTTGGGAAAGCCAGACATTCGGGCAGCATTGCCGGTTAGCGGTAATGTTTGGACGTCATGAAGGCACGGCAGCTGATAGCGAAGTCAGTCAACTTCCACCCCGGGACGTAGCTCAGGTTATGATTAATGGTTGAGATACTAGTAGAGGTTTCTGAACTCTACCAGTTGATTAGAAGTCTAATATGCTAATGAATGGAGGGAAATGGTAGGATAGGGTGTGGCCAGGTTGTCCGTTCTCTTTACCTTGCAGTGTACCGTGACCCTGACGGAGAGAGGATAGCCACCAGGGGCATCTCGCCGAGGGAGACACCACCGGACCTGCAACCTGATCTTCGCGGTGACATCACCGGCCAATCGGCAAGGACGGGAAGCAGCGCATCGGGACGCGGGCGGCCAACCGGTCATCCGACAGCGGACAAGCGGCGCACCTTATAGAGACAACCCACGTGTCGACGCCGGCCGACAGAGGCAGACAGCCCCCGTGCGACGACACTGGGACCCTGGGACAACTATATAATAAATTATGAACTCTAAGTCGAAGGACTCAAACGAAGGACACTAAGGTTCCGCATGCGCGGACGCATTCTTTTAAACAAGGGGGATGTAATGTAGTATGTGCGAATGAATATGATGTGAATTAACTTTATTGCTCAACAGTTGCACAGAGTACAATGTATGGCAACAATGACAATGTAATCGTTACAATAACACTAATCTACTCCTAGAAACTATTAACTACCTGAGTATTAGACTATAGCGTATCGACATGATGATGTTAAACGTTTCCGTCTGTCACAATCCTTTCTCTATTTTCTAAGGCGCTACATACAGATTGGCTTAGGTACGTACATATGGGATCGGAGCAGGACATAAGTAGGTTGATCTCTGTTTGTGATTGAGGACCGATGGGGCTTGACAGCCCCCGAGGTCCGGTGGAACGAATGGAGAATCCGGGGACCGGGTTGGGAAGGCTAAGTGTAACCAGACAGACGGGGTGGTCGACAGAGATCGGACGGTTTAGAAGAGAGGAGAAGAACAGAAGAGGGAATAAAGTTGTATCGGCCATCGGAAATAACGTCTGTCTCAGTCCATCACTGTTCCTTCTTCTACAAAAGCACCACCCAATGTCATGGCGACCACATCCGGTATTACGTCATGTCACCAGCTGCGGTACAGACTTTAATTCTGTGACAAAGAGTTGCCAAACATGACTTCATTCTTGGACAGAATCACCGTGAACTGCATACACGTAGTGCAAATGCAGGGATAGATTGTGGATAGGGAGGGGGTACAACGGTTTGCAACAGACAAGAGACAATGGAAAATAATGACGGTCCGCCTCAGTGTGTATGTTTACTGATATGTATGAGAAGAAATTAATTACGTATCACAATTGTGATGTTTTCCAGCCCCACAAGGCAGTATGAGCCATTAATTGCGTTGCTGTCAAAGACGGGATTCATTTAAATTTAAACTATTCAAACTTACGTATGGTTTGAACCTGCTCAGCAACCAACAATTTGCCAGACCAAACGTCAAAAGCCTTGAAACTCCAACAAAAGATCTGTAGTGGCAGGATTAAGATGCCACTGCAAGAGGTTGTATTTAACATGCACCTAAAGCTGTAGCGTGTAAACAAAATTATAGTGGAAGCTTGGTGATAACTTTTCGTACGGTTGAACAAGGGCAACGCTGTCGTATTTAGGTGGAAGGTTGTTTACATCAAAACTTGCTCACACGAGTTTGCGAACAATCTTGATTGAACGTGAAGATTCGAGAAGAAACAACAGATGAGGAAAAGTGTCAGAACAAGTCCCTCCCCCCTCCGCAGACATGGTTGCTTCGTTGTCGACCCTCTGACCGGAGTGACACGAAAACCTGTCAGGCAGGTGGTGAAGGCAAATAGCGAGGGCTCCTGAGGTACGCGAAGATGTCTCAGGGAGAGGTCGACATGAAACCCGCGGAATCGAGCTGACCAGATCTTCCCGGGCGCGATCCTTGACGTCCAAAAGACGCCAAAATGTACGTCTCGCGAGCGACCTTGGTTCTGTCGACGCCCAAGCGCCGTACTACCAATGGGACCGTCAGGTAGGAACGCACCTCCCCCGTAACTATCTTTTAATGAAGAGCCGATTCGTGGGGAATGAATTTTTAATGAAATCGGAAAGTTGTCTGGTCGCTACAGCGCCCTAGGGTGACGCAAATGGATTGTGATCATTATGGGGATCAAACAATATTATTTGGAAACATTTATGAGTAATGTTTAGGGTGGTCTTGCCTGTAGGTTTGGGGGAGTATTCTAGTTTTGTACGAACCCAGTGAACCCTGAAAAAGTATATGGGTTCTCTTCTTATATACGGTTCGCTGAACGTCTGCTATTAGAGCTGGTGTACTTAAATCACTGTCAAACTATCCAATTGGAAACAAACATACCCAAGGACATTTACTGTGAGTAAAATGTCATATTTGAATCGGATTGACGTCACAAGGAATGTCACGTGCAAATAACATGTCCGAAGGCCAGCACATTACCCAAACACAACATATCCTAAGTTGGAAATTATTTTTATTTATTTATTTATTTATTTATTCATTCATTCATTCTGCAGTTGCTTCTGTACAGAAATTTAGGATCTGAAAACAGATTTGCCATCACAACAAATGGTTCCAAACCGCAAGGGAGTTGGAAACTGAAAGAGTTGCCAAACGTGACTACATTCTTGGACAGAATCACATAATGATGAACTGTCCTACATAGTGCAAATGCAGGTATGGGTTGTGCATGGGGAGGGGGCACAACGTTAGGCAACAGACAAGATTAGAATGGAAAATAATGATGGCCCGCCTCAGTATTTATGTTTACTGATATGCGGCGGAGAAAAGGAAGAAATGAATTATCACTACTGCGATGTTTTTTTGCCCCACAAAGCAAGCATTAAGGATGTTGGAAACTGAAATTGTGCAAAATTCAGATTTACGTGTTTAAGGTCACGACGCCGTTTTACGTCACTTCCTGTACTTCACGGGTCATTCATCGTATTGTGTCAAGATCAGGATAAAACAATAGTGACATCGTGTAGCATGCGTTCTTGTATTGAATCGTTAGATACATTATTCCAGAGTATATACCTGGACAGCTGGAATTAACCGTCCCTGTCAAGAAATGCAATCTATTGGTACAAATTCCATGTGTGTCCTCGAAAACAATAGTGTGGTTTGACGGTCATGAGGTCAAAAGTGAAAGTGCTTTGTTCTTCATTGTTATGACTTTGGTCTATGATTCTGTGTCGTATCACCTTATGTATCGCTTAGCTAAACAAGGTGTAAGTTGGACTCATCAGCATTACAATGAGCTGGCTGCGACATGGTAACTGTCTTCTAAACAATTATCTCCTTGTGTAAGTCTTCTGAGAATCTTCATTATCTCAGATGACCTACTTCCGTGTCGTCTAAGATAATCCTAATATCGCTCCACCCTGTTAAGAACGCCATCTCCAATTTGTATGTTCGTGACAATTTTATCTTAAACATTGTAATTGCTAATTATAAGTATTAACGCGCCACCAGAGGAGTTAAAATAGTACATAATTCTAACAGATGTAATAGTTGATAGCTTGTTTGTGGCCCTCTTCAACAGGGTTTCCCTTAAGGGATGATTCACACTGGTAATTTCCTTAAGTATGTTTAAAAGAGAATACAAAGGGCAGCATTCACGTGCTCTTTGTTTGCTATAGCCTAAGGTAAAGTGTAAACCATTGTTAAGCCCTATGGATTACAGAATGGTAACGAACGAAAATCACTTTGTATCTTTTCTAGCTATCTTCTTTCGGATATGAAAAGATGATGTGGAAGTTCGTATTCACATGTTAAACAGCTCTTAAGAGCTTTCTATTGTTATCGGAAAATCTGCTCGGTTAGTATGTAAGTACACTTCACAAAAATGACACAGCTATTGTAACCGATGCTTAGCTAGCCTTATAACTTACTATAAACCAGTTTCTAACATTGAAGAGTATTCAGCATAAAAAGAAAGTAAGTCCAAGGGCTTTTGATTTGTCTGTCTTCTGTCATATTCAGTTGAAGGTATGGCAGACGGTACAGAAGAAGAAGTCAGGGAAAGGTTAAGAAAAGTAAACAAGGAACAAGCTGCATATATTTTGCAATGATGTTACCACAAAGACCGTTTCATCGTCATTTTGACAAGGATGTTAAAATGACTATAGAGAGTGACAGTGGACGCCAGTAACGGTCCAGCATGGACCTTGGTGATAGTAGGGTGAAGGGTAATAGAAAATTCCACCTAGTCTTAGCCCAGCCTGGCAGACGAAAAATGCAGCTGACATTTTCAACCATTGTACGGAAGTAGGGTAGTCAGTTGACGAACAAGTAGTAAGTGAAGAATAGTTAATTTCTAGTGTGTTAAGCATAGACGTGTTCCCCATAACGTTGTGAAATTGTGACTGATTGTAAGTACATGTAGAAGTCCATGGGCCGAATTGTGTTTTTACCACCCAAAGGGACCGGTGTTGTCATTGATGAAATCTATTTTTATGTCAGACCATGAGAGATGTTGCTGTTGACGTTCTTCAGAACAGATTCCAATTGAAGCATTAGCATTGTACAGGGAACGTCCATTAATATAATAGCGGGGATGGTCCTGAAAATCGATCCCCAAATCGATATTTTATGGCAGCCATGAAAGCTTTGTAGACCTTGAATGACAGTCAGCACTGCAGCTGATGATAAATAATGCCTATTTCACAATCAACGGAGCCTCATTGATAATTCTCTATTCTGAAGCTCACGATAGTCATGAATTGATTATGGTTACTTTATTAGACAGTTTATTTGTCAAAGTCAACAGGGCTGCACCTAGACAATTGTTTTCGAGAAAGAACCACCGCTTGTCCTCTGAAGTATTGCATACATTGTCTTGTATTTTTTTTCTTGTAATTTCTGAATGGAGACGAGCACACTCAGGTCATTGACATCTTTACGACACGACTTTGCAATTACCGTTAAACTATGAAACACATCGAACTTTCGAAACCAGAATCCAGTGACATGGCAAACGACAGTAACGCCATTAGCACATTGACTACTACTGTAGTCCGTTTTTGAAGATCTATACTCCGACAATCTGTGTTTACTTCACTGAGAGGTTGTTCCAAATCCGAGTATAACAAGCTGCTTTGAAGGACTTTGCATTCGCCCGAGGGAAGATCTAACGATAAGGATCTCAGTCGTCTTCTCGTTATATGACTGAATGAGGGGTTAAGTCGCAACCTATCATCCTTTGAAACTGTCCCATGCCATAAGCCTTTACCTTCGTGAGTTATATGTAAGTCATAAGGTAACTTACAGCTATCCAGGCCAATCGACCTGTATATGCAGGCAGACGTGGCCACCAGACACTGTCTGTTCAAGGATACTGTTCTATTGTTTGATACCACGGGTTAGATAAGCCTGGGGCTGACCGAGTGTTTATGAGGTACTGGTGAAGGGCATGGGGGCACCGGGCACAGGCAGAAGCAAACACTAGAAGGGCGTAAGATGTAAGATTAAAACATTGTTTCCTCATCTATGTCTTCTTCCTACCTGCCTTTAGGTTCCACACGTGGCGGAGACATTGCAGCATACAGAACAACGTTACCAATTATGGCAACACAGCTGATGTTCTGACCCACAGTTGTCACTAGCCGGATGAGTAATTCTATTGTCTGTTTTTGTCCATGTTCAGGACTGGCAAGACGGCGTTTGCCGACCACAAGTTTGTGGTCCCGACCGTAGACCCGCAGACCAAGGTGTTAATGTGCACGGAACATCGGGAAGAAAAGGTATGTGTGCTGTCCATCGTGGTTGACAAGATATAGTTCTCCCTCAATAACGATCAGTGTCATCATGACCAGGCCACTTACTGCAAAGTAAACCTTCCATGTCCACGGCTTATGTGCAACATTAACATTAACAGAAAGCTGGGACTGAAGCGAAGGGTGGTTTTGTTGAGCTCACTTCATTGTACAAATCCTTATTCACCTCCTACGCACATGATCATGATGATGTATATATTGTAGTCCAGTGGCTTTGCTTTATGAGCCATAAGAAAACACTCTTCTCATTAATAGATGCCGATTGCTTTACCTTTGTTTTTGCCATACAGTCAGTTTGGTAAGTGTTACCGAGGGTAATAAACATTAACAAGACATGTTTCAGTGCCTCAAATGCTTTTGATAAGTGCCAACCTGCTGTTAAAGCCCGGCTGTGCTCCTTATAAGGTGAACCTGTTCTGTGTGACTGACGACACGCCGGTGTGTTCCCTGTGTAAGCTGGTGGGCAGACACAAGGAACACGAGGTCAAGCCGCTGGAGATCACATACAACGAGCAAAAGGTAAGGAAAAACCTCTGACAGCGTGGTATCTACGGACCACTTTGTCGAAAGCTGTAGTGAAATCAAATATTTGTATCTGTACGTATGGTTGAATGGTTTTGTAATTTTCGTTAGTTCAGAAATATCTTTTGATAGAGATACGTGATAACTACATTTAAATTTGTATAGTATTACTATATATCGTGTTATGACACCTTTACTGTCATTTGCATTGACCTACCACGATCAAAAGTTAAGCAGGAAAGTTCATCTGTGGTGGTCGAAGTCTTAATGCGACAAGGTGATAAACTGTAGCTTCCTATGAAAACCTCTGTGATATCATTACACATTAAAAAAAAGGAATTGTCTAATATTCTCTAACTAGTGAATTAACGAGATAGCACCCTTCTACCTTATTGATTCACTAGAATTGAGGATTCCCTTACTAGTGGATTAGTAAGATAGTACCTTTCTATCTCATTAATTCACTAGAAGAATTGAAGCTTCCTTTACTAGTGAATTAGTAAGATAGTACCTTTCTATCTCATTAATTCACTGGACGGAGAATTGAGGATTCCCTTACTAGTGAATTAGTAAGATAGTACCTTTCTATCTCATTAATTCACTAGAAGAATTGAAGCTTCCCTTACTAGTGAATTAGTAAGATAGTATATTTCTATCTCATTAATTCACTAGAAGAAGAACCTGTGTTGTATAGTTTTGCATCAGTGTCATTTTGCTGTTGGGAGTTAGTTATTGTAACGTATTATGAGCATGCATGCCATGGAATTCAAATTGATGGAAGCATGTTACATTGTGCAGGAGAAACTTGCCAAGGATGTTCAGGACTTGGTGGGCATCAACACGGAGATGGTGCACTACATCGCCAAGCTGCGGTCGCTCTGCGAGATGGTGGAGGTACTCACTATACACGTTTTCGTGCACTGGTTATCCTGGTTTCCATCCTAGTACCCGGGTTCTCTTTAATATAGTACTAGTGTATAGTAGCTCCGGTAAACTAACTGGGATGGCACCAGGCCAGGTTACTTAACTTGTCTGAAGGGAACTAAAGCCATGTCATGTAAAAATTCTTCTTTTTTCTGTCCAAAAAAGTAGGTTGGTGGTATCAGCGTAACGCTTACCGTATCAGTGTAGGGCGAGTGGCTTTGTGTTAATTAACACTTACTTGGCTCTTGTTGAAGTTGTCCCTTGTACCTGTCCTTCAGCAAAACTTTTCCAAGATGGAGGCGTCAGTGAAGGACGAGTTCTCTCGGCTGCGGATGATCGTGGATGAGCGGGAGAAGGCCATGGTGGGGAAACTGCATGACGAGAAGGCCAGACGAGTGGATGACAGAAAGCAACAGGTACATAATGTAATATCCATGAATGATTTCATCAGGTTGGTAATAGACCGATCCTGACTGCCCATCACCAGTTCAACCAGTCACAATAGGGCAATTTTCGGTTCGCCCAATGAGAAAGTGGCTGCATGTCCGTCAAATGTTTGCATTTTTCTGTTTTTATATTGCATTTCTATATATGTTTTGACAGACGTTGGTGGGCTATAGGATCGGTCTATTGAATATATAAACATAAGGATGAGATGTTTACCTGCCAACGTTTCGGTAGACACTTTCCTTCATTCCTCAGGGCAATACTGACTGATTCTGTGCCTATACCTAGATGTGGGAAGTAGATAGATCCAGTCCGTATTGCCCTGAGGAAGGTGACTGTGCTTGTGCCTCCCTCGTCTCGGTTCATGACTGCTACAGCCATATTTAGCCATATTTGGCATCGCATCCTTGCCACAGCGCCGCCTTGCAGCTACCTGAAGAATAACAGTAACACTTAATTAAACTGATTATCTGTTTGCTTCACAGGTTGCAGTTTACAGGAAAACGCTAGAGGGCACAACTGCAGCAGTGACGTACGCACAGGAGGCACTCAAGGAACCAAACGAAGGCTGCTTTTTGCAGGTACTGATATCATTACTGATTAGATTGATAGTGTAGAGTATCAAGTTAGAAGGCCACATTTTTGTCTACGATTGCATTTTCTTAAATCTTTATCAAGAGGCTTAAGTTGATGGACTTCAGAGAGATCAGGGTGGCTCAGACTTTAACACCCTGGCAAAAAAGCCTTGGGCACCATGACAACATCATGGCTCTATCGCATGTCCTCCCAACAGGCATTGTTGAGTGACCAAGAACAGCTGTCCGCATCTGCCGCATTGTCCGTGTGACAATTTTCACAATAACTGATTTTGTGTGTGTATTATGTACCCCACTTTTCCTGACCCGGTGCCAAATTGGGGACATTAATTATTATATTGTAGGCTCCCGTCACGCGATGACCGACCAATGACCAAGAGTGTGCAGATGTCAATAGGCCCCTTACCATTGTCAACATCCTTCAAGGAACCGATACGTATATCATTGAGCTCACTACACCATACTGTACATCATTGTGCTCTATACTATAACCTCCCCTCCTCTTCTCCAGACATCTAAGGCCATCAGGAAGAGAGTTCGGATGGCGATAGACTCCACCCCCTCGCTGCAGTCCTCCACGGAGCTGGTGGACCAGCTGCAGCTCAAACACTTCCAGATAGACTTCTCTAACCTGGTGCCCATGCTCGGACAGCTAGACTTCCTCAAAAGTAAGATTTTAACTTTGACTTTATTTGGATCCATAATTATCTTCAGCTGACACTTCAGCTATTCTTCCTGTGGTCCTCACATTAATACATGTATCCATAGAACAACATACTAGAAAGGGTAAAAAAAACAATCATACATATGATACATTACTGTTTCAATTTTATCATTACATAAACATAACACACATGACGTAGACACACACCCCACACGACCACCACCTACAGTGGACAAGCCCCCTGTGGTGTGGCCCTACGTCTGTAGAAATGGAGATGGGCGTCGCCCCTATACACCATATGGTGTTGAAAGGACTTCGCCTTTAACAGTACATAAAGAAAGCTCATATACCCTGGAGGTATTTCTGTGAATGGGAGAAGGGGAAGTGATTTTTATCTGGTAGAACTAGTATGTAAATGTCATAAGTAAGGAGTATAAATATGTTATTGATGGATATGGAATTTTTGTTTTCCAGTTCCGAGCACTCCCGAGTTCTTGACAGAGCAGTGCTCTGCGGAGGAGAGCTCAGTGTACCTCAGATGGCACTGTGAAGACGTTTCCGCATTTGATACATATCAGGTAAACCATGCCACTGTTACCTAGCCTGGAGTCCAGCCTTGTTAGCTTTAGTCTGCTCCCCAAGATCCAATACTTGGCGTGGTAGCGGATCTTGGGGAGCAGACTGAAGCCAACAAGGCTGGACTGCAGGCTAAATGTTATCTTTACCTAGGCTGTACCTACTATTATAGTGTTACGTACAAGATATTGTCCTTGTTGTTTTGGGGATAGTTTAGTATTCACTAGCAAGCTAACATCGGTTTGTCTGACCATTCTCGCAGGTGCAATACGCCCGGTCCTACGCGTCCAGTGCAATCGTCAGCTCCATCTACAAGACTATTTCCGACATCAATGACGTCAGAACGACCATCTCGGGTCTGCAGCCGGACACACAGTACACGTTCTTCGTGCGGGCAGTCAACAAGGCCGGCCAGACCCCGAGAAGCGAGGGCCTCAAGATTAGGACCAAAACTGCAGGTACGTAACATCATTGACGTCATCACCTCAGGATTAAAGGTCACTCGTGAAGGAAAGAACCCCTCGAATGACGAGCCTCGTTCTGTTATAAGCTAGTCTTTGTCATGTGTGGCCCAGTTGTTTTGCAAGAGTGTCTCTCCATCTTGTGCATGGTCGCCCTCTTGGTCTTTTACATTGTCGTGGTGTTCACGTAGATATATACTCTGATAACCCACCAGTAACATGCCCTCTCAGCATTACGAAAACTAACATCCAAAGGACATGTTAACACCACTTAACAATTTATATCTGCACAAGGTTTAGGTGGATCGCACACATCTATTATACAGTTTGATAAGTATGAGAGATGACATTAAAATCATGACTGGTGACATTAAAAGAACCCGTTTACAGCTGGGAGTGATCAACGTCAGAACAATTATGAAGTCCATTTCTCACGAGTAACGTTACGTTTGCTCTTGACGTTGAGTTCACATTCCAGGTCTCAAGTTAATGGATACCCGCCAATTACTGGTCATTGCACCTGCCACAGCGGAGGTAGATTAAGCAGGATGATACCCTGGCTATACCCTTGAGGGAAACGTATGTCGAAAAACACAACATACATGCATGGCGTACGTGCCATACGTGAACAATAGCATAGTAGTAAACATGTTGACAAGCAGTCGCCAAATATTCCAATCTGTACGACATTAGCTTTCCCGGTGTTTTGGCCTACGATTTCACAACAATGTTCCAAAAAGGAGGCCCAGCCAAGCTGTTGTACACCATTACAACCACCCTGAAAGTGTGCTTGTAGCTATTAACCAAGTGCATTGAACCTGCATACAAAAACAACTAACTTCAATAAGAAACATTTAATGGCGACATATTGCCGTGGATTGAAAGCTAAGGCCTCCAAACTCTACCCTTTTACATGTTTGCAGATTTACTACCCTTCATTTAACGTCCACACATTACAGAAAAAGTGGGATTTTTCGTCTTCCCTGTCTTAAAAAACAAGTAAAACCGAGTAGAATTAGGAGTTTATGTAATATTGTTACCACTGACTCTATTCCTTTGTTAACTGTTCTTTTTGTACATGCAATTATCCCTCGGGCAAGAGTTTGCAATAAACAATCACTAATAAAAAAAATAACTAGGGGTTGTTTGTTTGTTTACTCTTCTGCAGCGTTCAAGTTCACACTGGATCCGGACACAGCTCACCCGGACCTGGACATCTCGGACGACGGCTGCTCGGTGACGTACGACTCGGCAGGATCGTCACGCCGGAACGTGCCGACGCGCCCCGAGCGCTTCACGGATTACGTGGCGGTCCTGGGGAACTCCGTGGTGAGCCAGGGACGTCACTACTGGGAGATCGACGTCAGCAAGAGCCGCGGGTACAGGATCGGCGTGGCGTACAGGTCAACCCCGAGGAACGAGTACATAGGCAGCAACAACTCCTCCTGGGCGATACAGTGCCACAACAAGAGATTCGCGCTGTGGCATCAGAACAAGTCACAAACGATCCAGCTTTCCTCACCGCCGTCTAAGATCGGCATACTGGTGGACTTCTCGTCGGGAACCCTGACGTGTATAACCATGTCTCAACCAGGGAACAAGCAGCAGATCTACTCCTTCCAGACGAAGTTTAGAGAGTCTCTATGCCCGGCGTTCGCCGTGTGGGACAACTGTTTAACTGTCATCTCTGGGCTTCCAACGCCAACTATTTAGACTACAGTAAAGAAGACCAATCCCAATGTGCAAATGTTCGCTGTAAAAGTCTTTCAGGTGGCGTTTTTCTTCGAGGCACCCTGTAGAAAACATGCGTCGCCTGAAAGACCTACAAAAAGCCGAAACCACACATCAATTTGAAGCTTTACTGCGATGTAATCTCCAGTTAAGGAGTAGAGACAACAGGTCTAGAGGCTTGTCGAGGCTATCTTTTTGTTACAATAGCTTTTGCTAAGATCAGTCTTCTAAGTACGCCTGCTACGCAAAAGGGCTTCCTTGTACAGGTACGCTGCTATAAATTGACAACAACTGTGCATATTGTTTCTAAACTAAACTGTATAGCAAACTGGCATAACGCTATTGTATTATTGAGATACTGTATGTAGGGTGACGGTGCATGATCTTTTGATAGATAAAGTGCAGTCAGTACTGTGCAATACTGTGAGGGACAGATGAAACGCTTGGGCAGGATTTGTACTGTGCAACATAATAGAAGTGTACAGCTTTAGGGGTGAGGGATAGAGTATAACATTTTCGTAGCTGTACATATGTACGAACTGTTACAAAGTATCCATAGATTGGTGCAGCAATGCTGTATGGTGATAAAGAAGTGCTACATAATAATGAAAGCAGCCTTGTGAATTATCGAAGCAAATAGGGCTGCCAAATGCTAGCTTTTGTACAACAATTAACATCGTCATCACCATATATTTGTCACATACAAAACCCATGTAAAAAATACAATGTGGTTAAGTGTGGATTTTTGTATGGAATGCCAAGATACATATTGTTAAAAGTGGCTACCACGTGGAGGGCAGTCATGTGAAATCAGGGCATGTAATAGTCTCAGTTTGTTACGTTTTAGCTCATATTTTACCTTGTCAAATTTCCATGTTACTACATGACCAAAGCTAGCTAAATATCACAAGCCATTATCTTTATTTCCTAACGTTGCAGTCGAAACAATTAGATACGACGAGCGATACTCCGAAGGACAGCACATGATGGTAGAAACATTGATAATGTTGAGAAATTCACGAGAACGGTTTGCAAGGATCTAGGAAAGCACACGTTGAATGAGAGAGAGAGAGATGGTAAATTGACGACGATGAAGTGAGAGAAAAGTTAAGGGGAGTGAAACTGAATGAAGGAATAAAAAGCCATGAAGGAGTGCTGCAAGAAATGCTGACATGACAGAAATTGTGCAGATTTGATTCAAATAGTTTTAGGATTCTTATGACAGCAAAGAGGCTCCAGCTGATGGACGCCACGTGCCTAAACGCGTACTACTACTTCATCAAATGTCAGAAAGGTATAATAGCTCTTGTCGGTTGATTTGGCGTTTACACTGAATAGAAGTTGTTGCGTCCCGCAGTCGATCAAATTGAACTGGCAATACAAGTTGCCAGCTCATGGTCATGGCCTCATCAGGGCGAATATCTTACTAATGTACGATAATGAGATGCGATTATTTCAGGGACGACCTTCATGAAATGTGCCTTCCCTGGATCACAGAACATTCTTAGGAAATCAAAATGACAAAAATGGAACAGCCAAGCTCCATAAACACAGGAGACATCTTAATTACATGTCAGCGATCAATGATAAAACAGTTAAGTTGCCTACCTTGGTGCCTATTGCATCCAGAACCATGCCTATAACCATGCCTCAATGGGTTAGGATCAGGCACGGTTCTGTATAGTCTCCGCGTATCCAAGAACGTAGATTTGCCCTAGGCGCGGTTCTGGATACGCCTGGACTATCCAGAACCGTGCCTGGGCATGCTTTTGAATAAAGCGCCTGGGGCTTCTTGGTCATCATAAGGAAATGCCAAATGTGCTAGCTACTCATTTGCTTGACGGTATGCTCTCAACACATCTAGCTCTTCTTGTTCTTGCTGACGTTTAGTTGGCTATTGTAGTGTCTTAGCGGGCTGAGATCAAACACAAGAGAAAGTATATTATTAACGTCACAGAAAAGGAATTTCAGACAAGTATATCTCTGGTAGGATGTGATCATTAGCTGAAATATACTGCAAGCATTCGTGCGTTTCTTGTCATCATTGCCAATGAAAGAATAAAACCGTCGTACAAAATACCATGTGCTCATCTTATTCATTTACTACTGGATCCTGTACTTCATCTCTACACTATAAGAGCCTTATTATAGACTAAAAAACAAAACAATTAATTCCTTCCTGACAAAATCAGGCTGTATATGGCCTAGTTAGAAAGGTTGATCATGACAACCCAATGTTCAAAGTGGGAGAATAGGAATACTGTCCTCTGGGCTGTGATATGTTGGTCCTGTTAGCCTTTCTGTGGTGGGTAATTCTTCCTGTTCCTGACAAAACCAGGCTGTAGCCGTGTCGTCTTGCAAATTGTCTATGAAGGCCCAATTTTGTGAACGTGTCATGCAAATTGTCCATGAAAGCCCAATTTTCGGAATGGGGGTATGGCGGCGCTGCCCTTGTTCACGTGCAGTGACCCACGTACTTTCCATTACCGAAGTTCAGAGAGGCCGTCCTGGCCATTACGTAATGTCCAATGACATTGCTTGTGCCTGAAACACGACATGCAGTAAATTCTACAAGACAGACCTTGAAGTGACTGTCCAAAGCTGTCGGCTGTTCTAGAAAAACGACTGGTACTATATTCTGAAGGTCTAGAGGAAAGACCTTGACACATTTTTTTCTCACCACTAAATGTCATTACTTCGTATACATCAATTTGATATCTTTTTCTTGCAAGTTCCGATGATCTGAAAGTCTTCTCATTCTGATTTGCATTGTACGTGGCCATGGAATAAAGCATGCAGAAAAGCAATAGACGGATAACAAGAATCCTGGAATCCTGGAAGTTCATTGACGTCGCCTAAGGTGGTATCTGCCATCTTGAAGACAGATGTAAACTCTCAAGAAGAATAAGCAATTTGGACTTTTTCCAGGAGATCAAGGAGATCTTCGGGGTATCTGCGTTTATCAAAGCAAGACGATAACGTTTTTGAGGAGTAGCCAGTCTTCTGTCAGGGCTGCGGCGCATCAAACGGCGAGTTGTATAAACAAGCTGCCACGTGGAATCTCTCCCGACCACAATTTCTGCTTCCGGAGAGACCCCAAATTACCCCATCAACTGTCTTGTATCTCCAGAGCCTCCAGGGCAATCGGGGAAGACTAACATTTTGACAGGGTGAATCCACATCGTAAACATTCAACAAACTGCGTGTCGGTGTTTACAAGGGACGCCGAGTGATGCTTAAAACATCCCTTCCACTGCCTCTACAGGCTTTGGGATGAGTCTGTCCATCTCAAAACACAGGTTTCACGAGGAGATCATTACCTTAGGCATTCTGATCGGTACCCACTTTCTGACAGCAGATTGTCAGGACAATGTAACAACATCTGTTGAGAGTATGTCTCTGTTACATCCATGTGGCTCGTGAAAAGGGACGACATTGCAGGAAGCAATGGCTGAAAGGCAACTGGTGATCGTAGACCTATCTAAGCACACACTGGCCCAGCTGACAACATTGGTCATCGAGTAATGAAGGAAAAGGCACCGGCAATGTCCCTAATTTGGCCAGGCACACCGGGTCACCCTTACTCTTCCCGCTAAGTGTGTTAGGTCGTGCCAGAGAGAAAAGAAACGGTCCCGTCGAGTATGATCAGGTCCTGGTCACGGCTGGACAGAAGACGAATGGTTTCCTGACGAGAAGCTCACAGCGACACATCAGAAGTGACGTTGACCAGAGATCCGGGGCATCTGTCCCATTTAGTTCCTCGTTTGTCACGGCTCTGTGGTCATTAGTCTCCCGCCACCCTGCTTGTTACGGACAGTCCTTTACTCCATCACCCAGCACGTGCCTTCTGAAGTACTCAACGTGTTTCAACATGCACATGTTAGGTCCCCTTCTTTACTCTTTGATCACTTTTATCTTTACGAAAGTAACTTTATATTCCCTGCAGTTTCAATCTATCGCTACATTAACACACAGAGTCGATCGTGTTCTACGAAGAGTTCCATCGGAGAGGACGTCCGCAACTGAAGCTGGGTACTCATTTTCACCTTAGTCGAGTGAGAAAACAGGTGTAAAGTGCCTTTCCCAAGGACACAACAGTGCGGCCTGCAGAGTCAACAACCCTATCCACAAGACCACTTTAGCGTTCATCTCATCATCTATACTTTTTATAACAATGAGCACTCCATACCTGTGGGAAACTAGCCTGGTTACCAAACCTATTTTAGCTGCGGAGTCTCTTTTGTCCTCTCCGCAAATAGACTCGGCAGCTAAAATAGGTTTGGCAACCAGGATAATGGGAAACTACTGTGATGATGTTCGTCCACCGTATTCGGTGAAGACCTTGACTTTCCTCAGTTGCCGTTGTTAGTCCGGGAGTGGTAAATTCAAAATGACATGTTCGTTCAGAAACTGGAAAGAACTTTGAATGCGGGCCAAGGAACACATGTTACATCTTATCGGCGAGCGGAAATAATGAAATCCTCACACATTTCCTTCAGGACATTAGATGCTATCATGCATCTTGAGTCGAGGACATCTTGAAGACGGTCTGTGTTATACCGAGAACCAGCTGTAAGGGGCCTGGGGTGACATGCCTACAGTTTTTGTCCGGGCCATTAACTGCTTGTTAAGATATTTCTGCTGGTACAAATAATAAGACAAAGGTGACGTTAGACTCAGTCCAAACTGTTTTATCATTCATTCATTCTTAGATGATAGGCTGTTGACGCACATCAAAGCACAGTCAAACCTGTACTAGTGACCACCTCTGACTAAGGATCACCTGCCCATTGCGTGACAATGATGACATACATACGACTTTACAGGGAGAGCAGAAAATAAGAGGAGGCAAACGTCCTACAGAACGTTGTGGGGCTTCCTCGAGCTCGCATTCGTGTGTTCCAGGCACCCTCGCCCACCAATACAGAAGTGATTGACAGAAAAGATAATCATGAAGATTGAAAGTAGTTGTTGCCAGAGGCTGTCAGTCGCCTTCTGCTGACATCAGCAGATGTCTTCATGTGAACCTTCCCGGCCAGATTGCACCCAGAGAGAGTTTCCTCTGTGTACTAAACATTGGTCACATAATTGAAGCTTCCCATAGGGGAGATTTGGGCTAAAACGGGAAGCCCATCGGCTTTGCAAAATTGCCAAAACCACCTGCCTCTAACTTAAAATACCCCAAGGTCACTACTTCTTTTGATAAGGTTTCCGCCCGGCATTGACCTTTGTGGAGAAGGATATCAGGATTTCGCATTGCTTGCAAAAGACTAGTGCAAAAAAAAAAGCCGATTCAGCAGATTTTACAGACTGTACATCTTTGAGATCTTATAGGCGCCAGGCCAAAAATGCTTTCAGATCTATCTCGTTATTGTTACCCCTGAGAAAGTTTAAGGTATCGCGTTCAAGTGATACCCGTCACTAGCTAGATTTTGTACAGCCTACATAGCTTGTGTGTAAGAATTTCGGGACCTTTTTGCGCCAAACTAAACAGAGACTACGGGTCGTTACATAACGACGAACCTGCCAGATTTATGGATTTCTGTCGGACAGCTAGACACAACGGTCTGCAGGGAACTGTTCACGGGCCGGGCTGGTGCGTGCCGTGGCCGTGAAGAAGACCAGATGTCGGGAGACACAGAACAAGCGGGATGGAGACAAGAGATGAGAAGAAGGAGGGAAGAATAAACTTTAAGACAGACATAAGAAAGGGCTGAAGTGAAGGACTAATTTCGTCTTATACTTGGAAGGCCATGGAAGTAAAAAAAGAAAGAAGAACAATGCCATTAGCGATTATGTAATTAAAAGGAGGGAATCTTATCAAACTTATACTTGGTTCTCCCCATCTCGAGACGTGACTTAGAGGTCCACACCATGTGCATACATGTATTTTCATAACGTGACCAGATTCATGTCGTATATGTGAGATATATTTTCCAGGAACAACATACTGGAATGTTGCATTTTCCGGACAACTTCAAAAGCGACGTCGCGTTCATGACCATGAGCATCACTGCACGATGCCCGTTTGGCACACAAGCACGACAAGACGTCCAGTATTATTGGGCACACCGTAAAGTGTCTGTAGGCAGACCTAGCACCAACGTTATCGCTCTTACGTCTGTGTCGCCTTGACGTAATCCATGTCCAAGGGCGAACTGCAAGGACCAAACGTTAGGAATTTTATGGCGTGACGCAAGTCCGTAAATTAGGTACAAATCACAGCAGATGGAATTTCGCTGGAGTGCAGAGGACACGAATCTGACATACATGTACATGACATGCCAGCCCAAAAAAGATCAAAGTCATGACTACACGTTTAAGTCGTTAAAACCCAGGATCAGAATCAATGTCTCCATCCCCCTATTCCACAATAGAATCTGTTGTCCTCAAATGTGACAGGAGATTCATCATCAGGTAGAAGCAGCCCTTGTGGTTTGCAATACAAGGCTTTGTACATGTGACAGATCGCTTGACGTTTTAGAACCAGCAGCCGCCGAGAGCCAGTAAAGCTGGTGAACACGTGGACGTTATACCGGCTGATTAATACCGACACAGGTACACAGGGGTGGCTCATGTCTTCAAAGTCTTGCCCCGACCTGCGTGACCTCCACAGATGTTCTCCTGCCCTACAGGTCTCCTCTCTCTTCCCGACCACTTGTTGTTTGACCGACAGTTGCCTCTTTGTCTTTCACGCTCTAGCAAAAATCGGGACGGACAACGTTGGGACTGGGGGTGTCTTATCACCTACAGGCTCAAAAAGAGTATTACTGGACAGAAACAATTCATATTTATTTGCGTCTGCGCAAACAAAAAACATGAAAACAGTCATCGTTTTAAATTAGCTGACAGGTCAATACATTTTCCAGTGTATGTTCGAGTATATTTGTTGAAAGATGGGAAACAATGCCTTCGAAGGTGCTCAGTGTCGGAGTTAAAAGAGGCGAAGTGGCCGTATTGCCTTCGTCATGTCACAGTTGCATTGGCACTGATGGTTAATCACATTCCACAACGAGTTCCAAACTGTTCACCACACGGCACGTTTGTAATGAAATACTTTGACACTTGGCAAAGGCAAAACTGCGTCATTTTCGGTACTTTACGAAACGTAGCATTAACATCAGAACAGAATTTCGGCCATTGTTGTCAGCCTGTAATGGGCCACACGCGCGTATCTCTGACAGAATCTGGGCCAACGGCAAGCTGCAGGATAGCCTGTACAGCAGACTCTGCAGTTGACGTTTGATATTGCCGTTTTTTGGCACAGACAAGATTCTGACCCTTTTTGCAAAAGGCTGCCAAGTCTTGTCAACTACGGGGACCATCTGAGCAAGTTCACAATTAGAGAACAGCATTTGCCTAAACATCTTACAACCCTGAGGCGCCCGCCATGAAGCCTGCTTTGGAGGCTACAATGTAGCGCGGACTATAAAAGGCGTTGCAGCTCGGGACACCTTCACTCGTCCGCACCCGATCGCCCAACGTACAACCGAGATGGAGGGTTCCCTGAGACGAGCGTTTCTGGCCGCCGCGTGTTGCCTGCTGTTGGGCAGACTTGCGGAGGCCCAGGACCAGACCATGGGCCCTGCGTTGGTGGAGGGACACGTGGACTACAGCGGACAGTTGTCCTGCAAAATCATCTGGCCTACACCGGCCGACAGGGCTAAGGAGACCGCAAGGATCGCCACGCTCGAGACGAGACTAACGGAGCTGGAGAAAATGGAAGAGCGCCTCAAAGAGTTGGAAAGCGTGAGTTCCCTTGCAGTTCATCGCTTTTGCATTGACTGTCATTTGTTCAATTTTTGGGTTGTTTTGAGGACAGGATCTAGGATAACTAAAAAAAAGTTCGGAATGAGGTTTCGGGCGTGATTTTTGCTGTGTGGGTAGGTCTTGGCCAAGGGGAAAAGGTTTTTGTGGACTGCCATTTCAATGTAAGCTTCTTTGTTAAACTTCATCTTGTACACGCATGGAAAGGAATTGCGAAAAGTGTTGCTGCCAGTTGCCATTCTTGTTACATAATGTGGCACTGGTCTTCGTAATCAAGTGAGAGATCATGTTTTGTACGTGGACGCTATAGTCTAATTTCGGGCGGCAGTCCTAGCAGATAGAAGTTATTTTGTCCTGGCGGTGCTTCAACTGTTGGATCCTATGATTCAATGAATCACTATGATAACTCAAGCAAATTGTGAATGAAAAGCAAACGATATTATAAGAGAACATTTACTGGAGGATTAGCAAAATCGTGAGAATATTTTTTCTTTCCTCCAGCGTTGCACCACCTCATGTAGTGCCGATGGCGAGGCGTCCGATGCGTCCGCCTCCACATCCTCGTCTTCTGCACCGTCCTCCTCCTCCTCTTCTTCTTCATCTTCCTCCTCCATCCTCACGTCCCTGAGACAGTGGTCTAGACAAACACCACCAGGGCAGCCGCAGCCGCCGCCACGACGACCACAGCCGCCGCCACGAAGGCCTCCGCCGCCCGTTTCTACGGGCGGAGGAGACCCGAACCGCGCGGACTGCGCCGCCCTGTACAAGCGAGGAGGGCAGCGGCGCAGCGGGGTGTTCAGGATCTACCCCGCCGGCATCCGCGACTCGCTGGAGGTCTACTGCGACATGGAGACGGACGGAGGCGGCTGGACGGTCATCCAGGTAAGGGAACATCTCTCTCTCTCTCTCTCTTCTCTCGAACTCGAAGCGTGGTGCTTTAGACGAAGCGTAATGCTTTTGCGATAGTTGATAGTGCAGTGCGGCTTCGCTACAGCTCGCATTGGCCATTGCACCATCAGCTACTCTTATCGACATGTCTTTGTACTTTTCTATGCAGAGTTTTGGCGCCTGACATACGTTATGTTTTTTTTTCACAGCTGAAAAATCAATGAGAACGAGTTTCATTTAACAATATATGTAAGAAAGGCCTACTTTACCGAAAGCTCGATTCTGGCTGCTTCTTAGCTATAGCTCGTCCTCTATTGGATCATCTCCAATTGCAAGCATTGTTGGCATGTTCGACGCATTTCTACAAAATGTTGAGAACTTAAAACACATCCGGATCCCTGCTGTTCTTGATCAATCTGACACAATTCGAGACTTGAAGTAGTTTAACCGGGATTTGAACCCCTAATCCTACCATAGTCGCAGTACTCGTATGCCAAGGTGCACATTACAGCACAAATTCAATACATTTTCTAGGGACCCTAAATGTCAACGAGATTGCGAAAACGTCATTTTGAAATGTTTGGGATACTTTACAAAATGATGAAGATCCTTTACACTTTCATGACAGTCCCGACGTATCCTAGTCTTTTGCGATAGTTTTGTGACTTAAGGGCTAGCGCTAACAGTACAAGCAGTTTTCCATTTCCAACTAGATCGGGGCCGACATTCGTCGTATGATAAATTGGAGGCATTCTTTGGACAGTCGAGAATATGTCAACAAAATTCACCTGCCTTGTGACAGAAATGGGTTCTCAAAGATGTCTGTCCCTGTGTAAAGTCATTAGAAAGTGTAAACGTACCTCTGAAACCCTATTGCTAGCAGGATTAAGACATATTTGTTTATCCAGACAATCTTGTGCTGCTGCTAGAAACCTTAAGACTGTCTTCAAGGGTGTCGGAAATCTGACTTAAGCACATAAGCCCTCCGTGAGGGCAATGACAGAGACAAGTCACACATTGGTGTTGGGAATCAATAGGACACCCCGCCATGTATTCACGTTCATTCCAACCTCTGGAGTGCAACACGAGGTAGAGATATAATAAATCAGAGATATAATAAATAAAGCAACAATTAAGATAAATTCTCCGAAGAGTCAGGCGTTTCAGATAGAATCTGCTATCTTTCAACAGTGACAAAGCTTGATATGTTTCGTTTTACGCAATGTTCTACCTGGATGTCTAATAATAACCTTCATCGACGCATCAGCATCACTTTTATTTTGTACTTCACAGCGCCGTGTTGACGGCAGCGTTCCGTTTAACCGTGGCTGGGCGGACTACAAGGCAGGGTTCGGCCAGGCGAGCACTGAATACTGGCTGGGGAACGACAACATCCACCATCTGACCAGCAGCCAGGGAGACCAAATGCTCAGGATCGACCTCACCAACTGGGAAGGGGAGTCCCGATATGCTAAATACGAGAGCTTCAAGTAAGTACAACTTCTCCGATGGGTCCTTGCTTATGTTAAGTGATGTACATTTTCCAGACAGGCATTTTTAATTGGCAAAAATCAAACTACGTACATCCTAAGCAACTCACCTATTCTCTACACCCTTACAAGCGTCGTATGGACAAACGGATATTTTAGAGTGAAAGGTTTGTCAAATAATTCACCGCTACCGTCAGTCACACACAGATCAGGCCATGCCATGTCAGCAGTATTAAAAGTGGGTCAGTTCTCCCCCAAAAGGTTGAAACATCGGTCACAATTACATGTGTTGGTGAAAGAGACTTCAAACTTTGACCAAGTGCACACCTTTTATCACAGGATTGCCGACGAGAGCGACAACTACAGGCTGTCCCAGCGAGGCTACTCGGGTAACGCCGGGGACACCATGACCATCGGCCTCCTGTACGGCAACGACCGACAGCAGTTCTCCACCATCGACAGAGACAACGACGCCAACAGGATAAAGAACTGTGCCCAAGACTTCGGCCAGGTAACCATGGCGTCCGTTCTGCTCTAGTCCCCTTTTCACTTAAACGATCGCTTCCACTAGCCTCTACCAGGCTTCATAAGCGGCTGAAAAGAGTAGAAATTGGCCAAATAGACAAATAACATGCAAGGAGAGCTCGTCCGCTAAAGGAGTACATTTGCCGCTCCAGTACATGCTACTACACTGGAAATGGTGATAGTCTTTAGGACGGGACGTTGCCACTGCCCATAGAAAAGCATCAAGGGAATTTCCCAGGTACAATGAACATGTATGCCTTTCATGTTACGATCAGTAGAAGACAAGCTCTTCAATAAGATAAACTGATCGAAAATTCGAAATGCATTTCCTTTCTTTCCATTTCAGGGTGGCTGGTGGTACGGGTCTTGCAGCCACACCGACCTGAACGGAGAGTACCTGGGCAACTGTGGCTTCTACTGCGCCTACGGCAAGGGCATGTACTGGTCCAAGTGGAAGGGCTGGGAGTATTCACTGAAGGAGACGGCCATGAAAATCAGGCCGAAAGATTACTGAGTAGGACAGGTTTATCTGTAGTCTGCAATAGCGTGAAAAGGGTAGCACTTTTGTGCAAGAGGAACAGTGTTAACTGGTACGTGATTTATCGAATGTCTGTTTTGTTTTGTCTTATGAAGGTTTTTGTGACAAATGAGTTGATACAAAAATGTAGAATTGTAGTCAGACATCCATCTAGAAAGTCTAACCATAGCAGAGTGTGATTCTTATATCAAACCTTTCTTGGAAACATGTTTATACAAGTAATAGATATGATGGCACCAGCGCTCTTTGTAGCATCAGTAACACTTTATCTAACGGTAGCCTGGTAGCCAGGCCATCGTAGGCTCGTCGGTATCTGTACGGTACTGAAAGTACTGCCCACCCGCCCAGGTCCATTAGCGTACGCCGGGATTTTTTTACGGGGTCGAATACTTGTAACCGGGCTAATCTAACGGCTGAATAACGACACAGAACACCTATAATGCAGCTGCAGGGATCCACAATCTAAGGACAAGCTCAAAGACTGAGCTCAGTACTAACTTTCATGGGATATAGCACTAAGAAAAAACCCCATAAACTGAACAGCTAGTTTTGGCACAGAAATGACAGATGACTCAAACCAAAACAAAAACAAACAAACAAACAAACAAACAAACAAACAAACAAACCGCTGTTCCAAATCAGTGTTCTTGCTTTGCGGCAGGAGTTAGTATGGAGACGTAGCTGTATAAGTTTCATATTTTATTAGTGAACATAAAACTCTGTTTCTGCTACAAAAAAAAGAAAGTGTGTGCTGTGTGTGGTAATCTCAATGCTCTGTATTCTATAAAATGCTGTTTGTTTGCAACACTGAATATGACCAATATTCTTTTTTTCATTTTTTTTTTACTTTGTACTTTTCCTGAAGCTGTATAGGACAGGAAACATGTAATGTCGAGTGTGAAGATCTGGCAGTTGATGATTTTATGATGTCAGACATCTACAACATGCTGATGACTGGCCATATGTTGATATCTAGCAACATTTAATCAGTTGTACTATCCATGATATTGATATTCAATAAATCTTTCTTTTCTTTTGGAACAGAAGTAGTCATGATTCATTTACAAGTAAGTCATAGCTCGAGAGACAATCATATCAGTAATAGTCGGAAACCTTCACACCTATAGTTTTGGACTTTCATACTAGGACGATACAAAATTGTTGGTCATTTCTTTACTAAGTTGAATCAACCCTACTCCATTGAAATAAGTGACATTTAGGAAGTGGAGGTGTCAAAATATGACGCCTTATAAGTGTGTTTAAAAGTTGCAAACACAGCTGTCAGCCATATGTTTGTTTACAATCTGGTAGTTTGTGTTGGCACCAAAAACTGAAATAGCGCCATGCCATGATTGTCAGAACTGTGAGATAATTGCACCTTGAAATATGTTGAAAAGTGGAAGCATTATTGAACCTCCTTGGTCACACGAAGCAAAAATGTTACATAATGCCCCTGTAACGCCACGGTAGCCGGAGGGATGGCGTCCGCATTGTTCTGTAGTTCAAGGAGGGAGGGGGATGGCCAGGAGGCATATAACCATCCTGCGTCGAATATCGGGCCACCCCGTGATCTCCAATATGTTGCAAGGGGATTTTCAGACTGTGCCAGTAGCCTGTTCCACTCACAGGAACTTCCCAACACCTTAATCTCACCTTAAGAAGCATACGGCACAAGTAAGACGGTGTTCACATACAACAGCCTGTCAGGACTTGGTAAAAGAACTTACCCCAGGGAACTTACCCGTAGCAGTCTCTTCAAAATGCCGCCATTTCTTTCTGTGAAACTTCTAGTACACTGACGCCTCTAGCGGTTGCAGCTATAACTGCCCTACATACACCAACAGTCCCTTCGCTTGCGTGACAACAAATACAGGGTGTGCTATACTGGACATTTAGGTTCCTCTCCAGTAGACAAGCAAGTTTTTACAAGATTTGTCTGTGTTCTCAACATAAAAACATGAGAAAAACACCTACCTCTCACATTTGCTCGTATCCTTGAATGTTGAAAATATAGTCGCCGTTGATTGGTCAATGTATTCTAGTACCTTACAGTTGATTGGCTAGAGTACCCTTAGATGATTTCGTCATCACAGACCTTCGGTTCAGTCCTTTCACTCGTGGGACGGTCCGATTCCAGTCGAATTTTGCTCCCAGCTCCAACATTTTTGGGCTAAAAACGCCACAGAAGACACATCAAGATGGGTTTTGGCAACATCAAGTCGAAGGACGGCCAGAAGCAGCTAAATGACTTCCTTGCAGACCGTAGCTACATCGAGGGGTGAGGAAATATGTGATTTTTTTTATCGGTCCACGCGTGGTGGTACGTGAAAGAGGGAGGGGGGCATGCCACATCCGCAAATTATATTTGCTTTACTGGCGCATGGTGTAAGTAAATTTATGTCTGAGTTTGAGCATGTGCGTTAAAAGAGCTTTTGTAACAAAAGAAACCCCCCAAAACTGATGATATGCTTATGTAATATTCACCTGAATAATGTCCAATTATCTATCTTGATATGCCATTTATAATTTGATATTGGCTACATAATAATTTCATTGAATTCGTTGAAGAAGGTTAGACATCCAGGTAAGAAGATACGCCAGAAAACAGTTACTCAAGCAACTGGATATAATTTTGGAAACAGTCAGACGTTTCAGGTAGCACTCACTATCTTGCGTCAGTGCCTGCATGAGTAACTGTTTTTTTTTAATCTGATGGAATGCTTGATATTTCCCTGCCCACAGATATGTCCCATCCCAGGGCGATGTGGTGGTGTTCGAGGCCATGGCAGGAGCGCCCTCTGCTGACCTGTGCCATGCACTGCGCTGGTTCAACCACATCTCATCATACAACAAACAGGAGAGGCAGAGGTAAGGATACGTACTCACAGAAATCTAACGTTATCTCAATATGAGCGAGCACCATGACATCAGGTGTGACAGTGCGTGACATTAGGCCTAAAGTTTTGTCTGCTCTTTCACTCTCTGTATCTCAGTAACCAGTATAACCGCCCTTTGGCATAGCACACCAGCTTCACTGGCATATGGTGCAGCGGCAGCTAGCTATATTAGTATTATTACACCGAACAACCTGTTAAAGAGGAGCAAAGCAACATGAAATAGCAAAGCACCATGCCCCGCACTGAAGGCGCATAACTCCCCATAAAATTTAGAGCTTCTAACACTCTGAAATATTAATGTCTACTAACATAATATTAACTCTGCTAGGATCCAATCCTGTAAAATGCACTCCTGTATATCTAAACTGTGCATGCCAGGGGGTGCTGCTTTTCAGACTGTTTTTCAGAGTGGTGGGTATACATGTAACCCAGTGGATAAATGTTGATGGAGGTATTCATATTGATGTGAAACTGTTCCCTTGTGCTGTCCAGTTGGCCTGGAGTGAAACAGCCGCTGGGAAGCTACGGACCGAAGGGCGGGGCCGCGGCGGCGGCAGCAGGGGATGATGATGACGATGACGATGATGATGACATCGATCTGTTCGGATCTGATGATGAGGTAAGCATTTTCAAACACTTCTAGTATGATTGAAATAAGGCCACAGCAAGTAAATTTTATGGATGACATCCTCCACAGACTCCAAATCTAATGCGATAGGGCGAAAAAAAAACAAGGCGGGCAAAAAAAACAAGATTCCTATATTTTCAAATTTTGACGTCATCAACCTTGTCAAACAAGAATTGAGGCGACAAAACATGATATCACAACCAACAGGTCTTTTAGTCCTGTATTCAGCAGTATTACCTGCCCATGTAGATGTGTATACAATTTCTAAGCTAGAAAAATTGGAGAAAAGAGCTTGTCGTACCATCATGGGAGCTACTGTATTGGGTATTCATATGCAATGGAGCACCTTAGACTGTCAATACTTGTCATCAAACGCAAGTAATTGTGCCTCAAGTTTGCTTCATCCCTGATGGTCTCTGAACCGATAGACATTTAGATTTACAACATATTTGCCAATTTTCGGCATGTTGACCACCGTCAGAAGGCAAAAAAAATTCTTGTTTTTTTTTCCGAAATCAAGCGAAAATCAATGCGCGCGCGGATGTCATCCATAAAAATTACTTGCTGTGGCCTAATGACAAAAATGTGATAAGAAATACCAGTAAATGTCGATAGCTGACAGACAGATGTCCTCATCCAGAATATTTTTGTTTTGCCACCCTGAAATTGCATTGGAATCAATCCTTTAATGCAGACACAAACCCAGGTTACTTAAATGAGTGAGTGAATGAATGAAAGGATTGATTGAGTAATCTTATGTTTGGTCTCAGGCTGATGCCGCAGCAGAAAAGTTGAAGCAAGAACGTCTGGCCGCCTACGCAGCCAAGAAAGCCAAAAGTAAGTAAATTCATGTTTTTGTACCATTTGGTTGTTACTAGTTACTTAAATCAGACTCAGAATATCTTAAGTAGTAGTAATAGCATCCAGTCTTTGATTATTCTGCTGCAGGGTTCCCTGACACAGGTGGGCAGCAGTTGGCTAGTCTTAACACAAAAGCTTTTGCCTTCTTCCTTTCAGAGCCAGCTTTGTCATAATACAATACAATACAATACAATACATAGAGCATACAACACGGTGTATTCCGTATTGCCCGAGGTATCGAAGGCCGGAGGGCGATCCAACTCGCGGGAGGGCCGAGACTGAGGGTGATGCGGAATACACCGTGTTGTATGCTATTTATATCATACCCACCTTAGAAAACACGTCTTTCAATGCGAAATGAGCGAAAATTTGGTGTCCCTAAACAAAAAAACTGCTACAACATCAATTCCAACGTCCGAATCCTGTATTGGAATTTTCGAAAGCGGCGCACACGGTTGGGGCGAAACGCGTTCGAATCATTCTATGGAAGCCCGGTTTATACACCCGTGTTGTACGGGTGGATACAACACGGCCGGGAGCACTGTATCGCCGCTCGGGTATGATATAAAATACAGTACAATAAGTGCTAGTAACAACACAGATAGTATAACTGAAATCAGTTTTCCAGACGTTTTGTGCTAGGTTTAGTTTAAACTCAGACTGTCTTACAAGGAAAGCTTTTGCCTCCTTTCAGAGCCCGCCCTCATTGCCAAGTCCATGATCATTCTGGACGTCAAACCTTGGGATGATGAGACCGACATGGCGGAAGTGGAGAAATCCGTCCGCTCCATCCAGACAGACGGTCTGCTCTGGGGAACATGTGAGCTTTTTTCTTCTTCTTCTTTGCCTTGATAGATTTGAGGCAATATTAGGTGTTTTTTTACTCATGTAGGGCTCAAAATACAGCCTGCATATGCATGTTAGTGCAGGTAAAATTGGAGCTGTGCAGGTGTTTCTGATGTCTTCCTGTACGTATCCTGCACTGGACCATGTACTGGATTTATGTGTATATGGATTTTTGTTTGCCACTCTGACTTTTAACCACCATGGAGTATACAAGAAATAACGGTTTCTGAACAGTTTTTACTTTAATATGACACATACATTGTTCTTCCTACATTCTAAGTGCTGCATTTAAAATTTGTTTGGTGTAGGTAATTTTCAAAAAGTTACATGCACCAGTGTATGCTGAAAAAAATATTTTGAGCCCTAGTTTATAATAATTTTGGTGTTCTGTTCCTTCACTAACTCTGTGTAATAGCCAGTGGCTAGTTCAGCAGCCCTGGTTGTCTGTCTTACAGCCAAACCAATGAAATGAACTGAAATGTCTTTTTTTTTCTCAACAGCCAAGTTAATTCCTCTGGCATATGGCATCAAGAAGTTGCAGATCAGTTGTGTTGTGGAGGATGATAAGGTACATTGTTATAACTATATTATGACAAGTATGTTTATATACATATCAGACATTGTTTAATCATATATAATGATGGTTACTTTATAAGGAAAAATAGTCCGAATTACTATGGTCAAGAATCTTGAAATTATTTCTTATATACTTGATAGAAACCCTTCTTGAAATTTGGATAGTCTTATTAACCATTTTACAGAAGAAGGTTTGCTGTACTAATTTTAAGATCTTGAAAAGGTTTAATATGTCTTCTGTCCCTGTTAACACCCTGTCTAACTTGTCGTACTTTCCTCACAGGTTGGCACGGACTTCTTGGAGGAGAGCATCACGGCGTTCGAAGACTATGTTCAGTCCGTCGACGTGGCCGCCTTCAACAAGATATAGAGTGTGTTCTGCTGCCCTCACCGCATACCTACACTAGCTGAACATCCAGCACCAACTTTAACTTGGCTGATCAGCTGTCTTACCTTTTACGATCACCTGCATTTCTGTCTAACTAGCTGCAAAAGTAGTCAGTGACCTACTTTTCGTCTGGCTATCACAGGATGATAACTACACAACTTGGAGAAGAAATGAAATAGCTATAAAGGTAAAATCAGCCGTTTTAGGGAGGGTGCTGCATACCATCCTCAGCTGTGTCTGTTTACAACCCCTCTGTGCAAAGTCAGAAATAAACATGAAAAATGAAGTCAATGTCTCTTAATGTGGTTATTGTTTTTTGGGTGGGCTGACTACTCCCTTCACAGTGGGGCTGAATTGGGAGCAGCTTACAATTGGGTCACAAGCTCTTGAGTACACCATACAGAATGTAAAGTAGGGAGTCCACATAGGGGTACAAATGTCTTCCCCCAGGTTTTTAAGAATAGCATATCCCTTGTATTAATTCAAAGATGCTTCCTCTACTGTTACAGGCTTGGAGACATCAATGTATCCTTTCTCTACTGTTGTATGTTACGACCACCGTCCATCCATGGCAAGGTGGTCTTGTGGTTAGGGTTGTTGACTTAGAATCTGAAGGTTCCTGGTTCGAATCCCTGGAAGGCCCCAGTGTTCTGCCCTTGGGAAAGGCACTTAACAGCTATTTCCTCACTCGACTGAAAATGAGTAACGAGCTCCACTTATTGATGTCCTCTCGGATAGGATGTAATACGGAGGTCCCGTGTTTGAAGAGAGCCACACCTCAGAGTCAATCACATTCAAGATACCACCACACTTATTGAAAAGAGTAGGAGTCCTTCCAGGTGTGAGTGTTCAGACCTCAGGGTTGACATCTCGAAAAGGTAATAGTCACCTATTTTGTCAATCCTTCCACAATGTGTGGTAAATCTCGATAAATAGATAAAATAAATAAACAACCTGCATGAAAAGAGCCTTGGCCACATTGGATCCATATGTACGTCATATTTATTTTCAACCTTAAAAAAGGTTGACAATCTATATTTATACATATTGGAAATTATATTTTCAAACAAATAAGAATGACATTATACATCTATATCTTTCTCCATAGGAGAGAAGTAAAGTAATACTTAGGCCACCCAAATTTAATTTGTTGCTTCTCGGATCCGCCTCCTCATTTTTTTCTGATTTGCCAAAAAAAATTCTGGTTCTGAATCAACTCAAAAATGCTCATATTTTGCCTCCAACAGTTGAAGAAAGTCCTTTTCTTCCTAGTTGTTACAATTGTTACATCTTCCAATGCAGTGGTTTGATTAAAAGTTCAAAATTCGTTGTTTAAATTTTAACCCAGTCTTTTGTGTTGACTTCATGGCACCTATTCTAACATTTGGGGCTATAATAGGATGCCCAGGCCTGTTTTTATTTTTTTTCTCGCCCTGTCGCTTCATATTTTTTTCTGAAAAAATCCGAGAAGCAACAAATAAAATTGGTGTGGCCTTAGGTCTTGTTAAATTTTTTTTCATCCTCTTAAAATGAAACAACCCTGATCGACATGTATCTGCAGTCTAGCCTGCGCCAATCTTGTCACAATCATCTGAACTCATACAAAACTCATAATCAACTCCAACAAGGACTGTTAGAGATACTACTACTACTTCTCAAGAAAAGTCTTGGACTGGAACTCCCTTCCATACACAACCACCCAAATACCAGACCTGGCAAAGTTCAGGGAGAGGGTCTCTCAACTTCTGAGGATCTGGCAATAACTGTACAGTACCACTTCCTTGGAGCTTGGCCCCAACTAAAGGAATGTTGTCCAGTATTTATCTAGATCTAGATTCAGAAATAATCTGTTGGTAATAATACATCAGTCTCATTAGGTCTACACTATCCGATTCATTTCCTGTCACCACAGAAAAAAAATTGTCACAAACTGCTTATTACTTTTGATACATTTTGGTTACAAGACATTTTCTTCATGTTACTTTTGTCACATTACTTGCTTCCTATTAAGGTCCCATTCATGTATTACTCCCAGTGGGCACCCTAAAAGAGTACCACCAAAAAGTAAACGGCTGCATAAAAATGTGTTTATATCGGAGAAATTTCCTTTTAGCCAGTCAAGAGATCTGAAACATCAAAGTAGTGAAAGCTTGTTTGTAACTGAAGAAATTAGCACGTAATTGTTGGCAGCCACACGCTAGGTCATAGGTGCACAGTCAAGGGTTTTAGTTGGTAAATGTGCTCAACATAGAATGACTGATATCAATAGAATTCCTGAAGGTTCATCAGGAGCACAGTCATGTAAGACACACATTTATATATTGGCCACAATGTGATTAATAAACTCATGAATGAGACCTTTCGTGGCACAAGTGATACACAGTACTTGCTGCACATACCTTCAATTACATGGCACTGTTGTCATGTTATTTCTAACACACTACATGGCACTATTGGCACATTATTTCCTACACATTACATGGCACTATTAGCACATATTTCCTATACGTTACATGCCACTATTGTCACTATTTCCTACACAATACATGCCACTATTGACACATTTCTTTTCCTGAGGCCACTTGATACACATCCATGATATTGCATATTGCTTTTGTTACACACATTTTACACTGTTTACTGTGTTAGTAATCTCCAAGCGGGTCATTTGGTGGCTACTAGACAGCATCAAATTGCAAAGACAAGATCATTGGCAGGGCAGAATCCAATACATCACCTGAAGTTTGCCAGGCGAGGAAAAAGATACCAGTGCAAAAAAAGGAAAGCCTGATAAAAACGCCTAAAAACATGTCCAACATAGGCCAAAGCCTATACCTCTGCTTGGAGAGTACTGTATTAGAGCTGTGTACCTAATGCCTGTACCTAAACCCCTCTACCTGAAATATTTTAGATACACAGCCCTATTTTGTTACACATATCAAAACAAATTTACATCAAATCTCTTGCACAAATGCTACATGATACTTCTGCTACATATCTCTTTTGTTACATGGCTCATATTTTTTTGTCAGTTTTTTTTCACACAATTTTTGTTACATCTTGTTACATCTTGATACATCTGGCTGCTGTTAAACATGACTTTTGTCACAGTCATGTTTACTTTCACCCCAAGGGAGTGGAGCATTGTTTTGTGTGTTTGTCTGTATTATCTAGAGGTACTAGTATGTGTATGTATGTATGAGTGTGTGTGTGTGTGTGTGTGCTTGTCTGTGCGTTTGTGTGTGTGTGTGTGTGTGTGTATGTGTATGTGTGTGTGTGTGTGTGTGTGTGTGTGTGTGTGTGTGTACTCCCATATCTACATCTCTGCAGTAATACAATTCATTTATTGCTTTGTTCCAATCAAAGTTGGTAAGCTGCTATCCAATTTGTGAGAAACAACAGGGTCTTCCAAAAGTACTCTTTTTGACTTTTGGTCAAAGATATGTTTTTCTTCCCAATTGGCATACCCTAATGTTGCCTACATTGTTCTGTTGTGTATACGATGCTGTCTTTATATTTCATAGCACTAGTACTGGAAACCAAATCTCCCATTCTTTTCTATCAGAAGGCCAACATGGAAGTTTACATATTTTACACATTAGGCTTTCATCAAATAGGTTGTTTATACCCACGTGACTTGATAATGGCGTATTGTCTGAAATGTTAAATGGCAATACCTGGACATTGTCAGGTAAATCAGTTGCGTAAGTACAGTTGCGTAATTACAACATATAAATTTGTAGGCCTGACTGTATTGTTTAGATCAACATCTGTAATAGCACTTCACAATTTAATCTGCCATACGAGCAATCACTGTTTTTGTTTACATCAATTACTGGCAAGCATATGAAAATTATTGGTGGGCAAGTCACCTGACTACCACTCGCTTTTTTTTGTTGCCTACCACTCGCTAGCCGAGACGTCATGGTGATCATTCGCATCACCTGCCAATGTTTGTTGATGTGGTGGTTTTTCAATTAAGTCCAATTTCTTGTGTTGGAAATTACAGTTCAAAATTGCTTCATAATAACTTCTACCAAGTCCTTGGTCCAACCAATACAGATGAGCGTTCAAGATAAAACCATGTTTACTGCAAAATATTATGGAAATAGTACTCGTCGAGAACTGTATATACAGAGTCTTCTGCGATGCAGCGACTTAGTGTCTACATGAGCTAGAGACTTCTTAAGTTGAAATTAAGCGAGGGAGTGTACGCGTGTTCTCTCCCTTCAAGAGTCCCCTGGTATATGATCCACTCCGCCATTTACATTTCTTCCATAGTATAATTGCCCAAACACTCTACTAAGACTAATTTTCTTTTAGAATTATGCAAGAATGATGGACACTATTTGCAGTATATACATATATACACTGAATTTCCTTCCTTTATCAAGTCTACACTGGATGGACAATGACCCATCCTAATTGTCCTGGGTGGACAATGACCCATGCTAATTTTCCTGGGTGGACAATGACCCATCCTAATTTTCCTGGGTGGACAATGACCCATGATAATTTTCCTGGGTGGACAATGACCCATCCTAATTTTCCTGGGTGGACATTGACCCATCCTAATTTTCCTGGGTGGACAATGACCCATGCTAATTTTCCTGGGTGGACAATGACCCATCCTAATTTTCCTGGGTGGACAATGACCCATGCTAATTTTCCTGGGTGGACCCATGCTAATTTTCCTGGGTGGACAATGACCCTTCTTAATTGTCCTGGGTGGACAATGACCCTTCTTAATTTTCCTGGGGGGACAATGACCCATCCTAATTTTCCTGGGTAGACGATGACCCATCCTAATTTTCTATCAGAATTGTGCAAGAAGGGCAGACGCTATTTACAGTATACTCATGTATACACTGAACTACCCTCCCTTTTTGAGTGCATATATTACAGTGGGTGGACAATTACCCATCCTTAGGGCAGCAACTCTTTCCAGTAGAATGCAAGTTTGAAGAGATGATAACATTCAGGATTCGAACCCTTGACCCTTTGATGTGGAAGCAGAATCGCTAACCACTAGGTCACCCAGGCAGATTCCATCTCTCATACCTATACTAACTGGCTGATGTGGGTAATGTATCTTGAGACTGTAATGATATGTTGTATGTACTAGCCTTGTAAGTTGTAGTTGATACATATTTTTACCAAAACTCATCCTAAGCCCTAGAGTAAATCCACCTTGATTTTCTTCTTCATGTCTTTCTACAACCACACTTCACAACTGCACTCAGCATTGGTGACATTTTCTCATTTGTCATGTTTAGACCTTGCTGGTCATCATCGCAGGGTTCACGCGCGCCCCCTTGAGGTTACGGCTGGGATTGCAGCAGGATCCGCGTCGCCGTACCAGCATGGATGTGCTTGTCGTGGGCATGACAAGCGGGCGCCTGGAATGGGAAAGAATGATGATAGTTACAATCATTGGAAGATTGGGTTACTCTAGAAGAATTTACATGGGTAAATGAATAAAAGGTCATGTCAAAACTATTCAATTACTAGTCCTTCGCCTACGGCGCTGGGAAAGATGGCTAGGATGTCAGGAGAGACCTTTACTTTGTACATGTACAATGTAGCTCGGCCTGGGGCCGATAAAACACCTCAAAGCCGGCCCGTGGAGAATGGTAACCTTAGGATAATCTGTATCTGTATAGCAAGTATAACGGCCCCTCGGTGTAACACACCAGCTTCGCGGCGCGGCGGCAGCCGGTTATGATACACCTAACCTTTGCACATCTAACTCTAAACATTGTTCAAAGCTATTTAGTGATGATGCCCCTTCATTACTTGGTGGCAGCGACTTCCACTCTACGATAGTTCTAGGAAAAATGAGTTTTTTTGTACTTGAAATCATGACCGTGATTTCTTGTTCTTTTCTGAGCTGGTATTAGGTACTACATGTAAGTAAATTTCGGGGGAAAATCGACCTACTGCTTTGAGCTGCTGGAGACAGACGAGGACGCTCCCGAGGAGATCGGGCCCAGGTCCAGGTCGATCTTGTTGGGATTGGTCGGCCCCACGGCTAGCTGTTGGCCGTTCCGGGCAGGGCCGCTCGCGGGGGCCCCCAGCTCCAGCGGCCGGCTGACGGACGGGCGGACCCCGGTCCCCGCCTCACGGTTGGACCCAACGCGACTGGATCTAGCAAAGAAAGCAACAACATCGCGCCGTCAGGACGCACCAACCCTCTCTCAACTGGGACAGGGTGTGATATCGACTTCCAATAAACTTTGACCGTTTGCTGAAGTCACACGTGCAAAAAGTCACGTTTCCTAACCGATTAGGTCAGGCAGCCGAAGAAGAAAAATCTTCCTGTGCTTGTAAATTACTTCCACTTTTCAACATATTTGTGCAATCATCTCACATTTCTGAAACTTATGGTCGGCGATAAAACAGCTCACACGAGCCGCACTCATTTTGTGGCACCACCACAAAATACCAGAATGTAAACAAACATGGCTGACAGCTTGTTTCCAACACACTCGTAAGGCGTCATATTTTGGCACATCCACTTCCTGAATGGCACTTATTTACAATGGAGTAGGGTTGATTCAACTTACTTTGTAAGGAAATAACCAGAAAATTGCCTTTTTGTATCGTCCTAATGTTACATAATGCAGCTTTAACTCACCTGAAGATGCACGGGCACTCCTTCTTCAGGTTCTTCCTGAACGCCTCTCCCAGGAAGACGTAGAGAATCGGGTTCAGGGCGGACTGAAGGTAGGTCAAGGTCACCGCGAAGATCTTCAGGGAGTGCATCGAGAAGTTGCGCGGGAATCCCTTCGGGTCAAGAACCTACCAAAACGAACAAACAAGAAAGCAAAATTTTGTATATGTAAATACATGAATATAAAGTTTTATTTGAAATTTCATGCCCGGGGGCTAGTTGCAACGTAATACAATGTATAGAAAGTATATACAGACAGTGCAAATGGAACAAATGACCATTCTAAGAACTGCTACGGAATACAATCTAAGTTTTTTTTTGGTTTGACTTCTATTCTGGAAGCCATGGAAGAAGAAGCGTCCCACTTTTTTGCAATGAGTTGGTTTTCGGAGGTTAACAGGGTTGAAGTTTTCTTTTCGTCAGTAAACATTTGGAAATTGTGGTGGGTTTTGGTGGCTTCTTTAATTATGTAATTACAGTCAATATGGTACAATGTATAGCTACAACTTTACATGCTATATATGCTATATAAAACTATATACTATCCTAGTGATAGCAGTTATGAAGATAAGATTTTTGCGGACAGAACGTGACATAAATAACGTTATACACATAAAATGCACATTTGAAGGTCTGACTTTTCCAAGTTCAACCAGCAACCCTATACGCTGCATAAGTTTGGGAGAATTAACATTTTACTCGCTAACACACCACCGCAATCCCCGGCAATAGAAGCTGCTATAGTATATCGTGAATTGAACCTTATAACATCAACCTACCTTCCAGTACATGCTATAAATTGATTTGAACGAATTTCATAAGAATTATTGACCGATTTATAGTGTGTATTTCTGCTGTGCAATTCATCCCCGGGCTGCCAACATGTTTTTATTCCCTCTGTGGAAAAATAAACCAGTCTGCTACTACTACTACTACTAACGTTAATAATTTTTGTATTCAAGAGGAGCTCGAAAAGGCCACAATTGACGCAATGAAGCCGGATAGTAAATGACTGCGCAGATGGTTTGGAGAGAGGAAATCATTTCAACAATAGTTACCGCCCGTGGGAGTTTGCTAATGTGTGTTCATGACACACGCCTTTATTGAGTGCCGCAGGGTGAAGTCACGATGATGGGCTGCGAACCGAAATCAATAACGATTTTTTAAAGATTATGCAAGTGCTGCAGGCGAAAAACGTCAAAACACCTATAACTAGGGACTAGCGTTCGTCAGAGGGTGGGGAGGAGGAAAAGTAGCACGTTGGCAGAACGTACTAACTGCGCCTGCGCGAAACCTGGATTTTTTTAACGGTTTTCGTTGGATGCTTGGTCAACGTAGCATCAGAATTTTGCCCGCTGCCGACGGTATCTTTTCCGGCCCAACATTTGAAAACTATAGACGGGATGTCGTCCTTAAATATGACCTTAAGCAAGACGTCCTACCGAAGCGCTATTCACAATACATTACAATTTTCGCAGGCGCAGTACGTTCTACTGACGTGGTAGGAAAAGTTCATGTGCAAACCTGCCAGAGGATGATCACGTGATTCGGCAGCCAGCAGATGGCGAACATCAGCGCCATGGCAACGATCATCAGGCACACCTGAGGTGGGGGAATGAATGAATGAATGAAAGACCATCATAGCACTTGCATTGCAGCCAATGTTGTCCGCTATAGGGGCGCCCCAATCTGCATTCCTTTAAATCGTAGCTAAGTAAGTATAAACAGCGTATTTGTGTTTTATGAGAAATATTCCATATTCATTTCATATCTGTAATTAGAATCAGTTATCAAATCCCGTGGATCAATAACTCAGAGGGTTTGTATATCGGCTTTTCGGATTAGGACATAAAGCTTTAAAAAAATACCTTTCGCTTCTTGCGGAGGGCCTTCTGTCGGAACTGGAAGGGCAGCTGCTCAATCCCAGGGTACACCGCGTTGCTGCCCCAGAGCTGCTGGACAACCCGCATGCAGCTCCATGATGCCACCGCCAGGGGGAGCACGTAGGTCAGGACCATGATGCTGATCCAGTAGGCCATTTGTCCGTACAGGCTGCCCCAGCGCTAGTTGGGGATCACCAAAAAATGCTCAAAATCCTAGTAAATCTAAACTCACAAAACATTAGCACACAAGAACAAACAAATAGAACAAAAGATCGAAAGCTATCATATCCCATCCAGTATAAACAAACAAACAAACAAATAAATAAACAAGCAAACAAAAGAAAATGTAAATGATGCCATACTTCCATGCAGTAGGTGTTTTGGCGGTGCCATTCTAAGTAAACGAGGTCAAAGTTCACAGCTAGCGGTGACGAGATCAGGAGGGCCGCTGAAGGTGAAATAGTTGGCTCAAGGTCAGAGAAATAATTTCGACAGTTAATAACATAATATAAGAAATGATATGATATGGACATAAAGAACAACAGAACCATGGCTTAACGGTCTAGGCTAGCAACTCTAACCACAAGGTCACCTTTGAAACGCTTGTAAAAAAAGTATTGCAATTTAGCAACTCTTGAGGCCGGACTGCCAAGGAAAAGAAAAACAAGAATAGTCCTGACTCCTGTCACAAAATGAAGCTCGGTGAGCATCTTCTCGACAGTATCATAAAAAAAAATGATATTCATATATCTGCTGTTTAAGATGTTACTTTGATGTTATTATATCTGTTCTGATACTGTTTACGCGTCACCATGGTAATCATAGCCTTGTCATTAGCTCAGAGCCTGGAGCAATCGCGTTCAGTGGAAATTGCATCAAGGGGTGATTAGTTACCCGTGCAGTCTACCGCCTTTGATGTAACATTACCAACTTGCCAGCGACCATATCGCGTGTTCCGCCCCGTGTAATTTGACTCCTGTGCAGACTTTTAGCGGGACTTGGCTACGAGCGGATCGAGCGGTGGTTTCTTTTCGGGGGAAGGGCCTTGTTCGGGAGAGAGCTGTATCAACGGAGCGCGGGCGATATTGTGTCTTGCCCCCGAAGAAATTGGAGATAACCGCCGCTGTAGCTATAGCCGCTCGAAGAAGCAAACGCTGCGTCGCTAGAAATAGGCTAGGTGTAATAAGGTAATACACGGAGTTTATTGCCCTTAATAATGTTGCTAAGAGATGGGCTCCATTGGATCATGGACTAGTTGAGACACAATTTAAAAAAAAGGGGATATTTTTAAAATTGGAAAATAACATATGTTCCTACCGCGGTCTACCGTCAAAATTTACCGGAGTGAAATTCTTCGACATTTCTCTGAACATCATATTTATGTAATAATTGAAGTCAAACCTGTTTTCAGCAACCACTCAACGGACACTGCAGAGGAAAAGCGGTTGCGATCGCGAGGAGGAGTCACTACACTCAAGAATCTTATCTTAAGTATGCCTTTTAGGTTATGGTACACACGAGAGAACCTTTACCAATGCTTTGTCACTGAGCATAAAGAATGAATTTTGTGCAGTGCGCTTGGTTGCAACGTTAAATCAAACATGATGGGTTCGTTGACCGGATGAATGTTCAGCTGCATCTATCTTTAGTCAAAGACTTTACCATGGTGTTATCGATGTGAAGATTGCAGTCTGAATCAGAAAATATGGTGTTATCGATGTGAAGATTGCAGTCTGAATCAGAAAATATGGTGTTATCGATGTCAAGATTGCAGTCTGAATCAGAAAATACTGTTTTTAATCCTATTATCAGAATGATCGGTACATGTATATATGGTGACTGTGGTTCAGCTGCATCTATCTTTAGTTAAAGACTTTACCATGGCTTTATCGATCCGGAGATTGCAGTGTGAATCAGAAAATATTATTTCTAATATTAATTCTCAATTTGTAATAGCCGCGGCTGGGCTGGGTACCGACGTCAATCAATTTTGGGGTATGGATGTTTCTTGGGCCATGGGGACCGCATAAAAGTGGTTGGTGGTCGGGTACGAGTAAGACAGTTGCTTCCTTAGCAGAAGATCCTAACTATATATGTAAAATTGGACGGGGCTGTTTTAAGTGGTTGATGACTGGAGATGGTTGGCTGCGCCAGATGAGTAGTCGGCCAGGTTTGATGTAGAATCAATTATCCTTCGCGTGGAGTGTGGTGTTCTATTTTTACGTCCTGATCTGCTTCAGTGGTGCACCAAAGGGAGAAGCGACGCTTGATGTGTGTTGAAAAAATGTTACAGTATTTAACCTTGTCCAGGTTGTACAAGAGTAATTCAATTAGGATTACCACTATATGCAATTGGGTTGTGACGAAAATGGCTTCTTTAATTGCAACACTAAAGCAATCTTCTTGATTTTCATTCTCAACGGAGGAAAAGGATGATGCTTTTTTAAGTTACTACTTAGTGCAATGCGGCTTCGCTACAGAGCGGCTGGGCCTTAGATTATTGTGTACAGACTGTGTACACTTTGTGACTCCAACCGGGTAGAAGATGAAGTGCATTTTGTATTAGACTGTAGGTTATACAGGACATGCGTAATTCTTTTATCAGTGCCCTGAATTTAGACACACGATGTAAACAGTTAGTAAAAGATAATCTATTTGTATATATCATGACATCCCCTAACAATAATGTACAACAAAAACTCCGTGAGTTCGTATACACATGTTTTAAAAAGAAGGAAGAAACACGTAAACTATATAATCAATGATAGCCTTATATGTTCGTCCATCTGTATACATTAGATGTAGTGTAGCACTTCTGTAGAGTTGTAGGGTTTATACGACTGTCTCATGTAAAACTAGTACTGCATTTAGCCCACATGGGCATGAACGTGCAAATAAACGTCATTGTCATTGTCATTAATGTCCGTCGTTGGTAAGGGAACGGTTAAAATGTTTGTACTGACCAGTACTGCATTTAGCCCACATGGGCATGAACGTGCAAATAAACATCATTGTCATTGTCATTATTGTCCGTCGTTGGTAAGGGAACGGTTAAAATGTTTGCACTGACCAGTCCAGATGATGATGCCGATGACGATGGCGGAGCGGGGAGTCCGGTAGTTGATGGAGGCGATGGGATGGACGATGGCGAAGTACCGGTCCACGCTGAGGGACGCCATCGAGAAGCAGGACGCCTCTACGGTCACCTAGGAAACAAACAAACAAACAAACAAACAAACAATTACAAACAAACAAACAAACAAACAAACAAACAATGACCAAAACAAACGGACACGAACCATATACCAGCTCTCACTCCTATGTATATGTATGTATTTTGTATCATGCATGTGTAAAACATGTGTATAGATTTATTAGGACTTTAAATCATGTAAACTGTATCTTTCTTATATATTGTGTCTGACCCTTACCTCTTCCCTCATGACCTCAATACCAAGCGGCCTGCAGGCCGAATTGACCTTATCATGAATGAAGAATGGTTCAATAAGAAATAGCGAATCTCTCACAGACCTTTTCGGGTGGTGAAAGGATAGTATAGGGGAGCATGTTACATACACGATAGTGCGGTATCAAACGATGCACCCCCGCACTTGCGCCTAGTGTGGAAGCTTCCTGCTCTCCATACCATGCAGCCACACGAAACTAAGCATCATCAACCACGACAGTACCTTACTAGCCTATACTAACCTAGGTTGCAAATTAAACTCCTATGGCCGGCTAACTCCTCTGAAATACTATTCACTCTATTTGGCCAATTTCTACTAAATCCCAGCAACTTGGGGGGGGTCTGGTAGAGGCTAGTAGCTGACCTGCATGACGTAGAAGACGAACTTGCACATGTTCCTCCCCAGGGACCAGCTAGTGGTGGCGAACATGTAGGCGGTGAAGGGGGAGCAGAAGATCAGGAACGACAGGTCCGCCACCGCCAGGCTCACGATGTAGTGGTTGGTCGGCGTCTTCATCTCGTTATATCTGCGCGTGTGAAAAAGGAAACAACTAGAAATGTAACATTTGCAAAGCAAGTCTATTATGGCTACCTTCACATGGTCTAGCTCAACAAACTACTGCTCTGTTTATTGTTACTCAAACACATTCATTTATATGGTGACCAGCCTCTCCGGATCCAACTCTGTCCTGCAACTTGCAACATAATGTAATGTAACGTCACAGGGTGAAATACGTCTGGTTCAGGTCATTGACCTGATGTGTTTGGAGAAGAAGAAGAAACAGAGCAGAAACAGTATGTTTCCTGCTGCGAAGGTAAACATGATAAGAAGATCAGAGGAATGAGGAATCTTCAAGGAACCTGCTTGTCAGATCTGCAGTACCGAAACAAGACTTCGGGATAGACAAGATTAGTGCTAGTATGTACCCCAAGTTAATATCCATTAAAATATATAAAAATCATAACGCAAACTACTATTATACTCTTTTGAAATGCAGCCATATAGATTTTACTCTGGAGTACATGATTAACTATCGTACTTGGTGATGATGTAGATGACTAGGGTGTTCGCGGAGATGCCCACAGCACCGATGATTGCGAAGAGCACGGGGACCACCCAGGCTTCCGGGCCGAGATGGGCCTCCACCTGGGCTTGTTCATACTCTCCAGTAAAGTTTCCTGTCAATCAATCAATCACTCAATCAATCAATCAATCAATCAAGCAAGCAATCAAGCAATCAATCAAGCAAGCAAGCAAGCAAGCAAGCAAGCAAGCAAGCAAGCAAGCAAGCAAGCAAGCAAGCAAGCAAGCAAGCAAGCAAGCAAGCAAGCAAGCAAGCAAGCAAGCAATCTCAAGCAATTAATCAAGGAAGCAAGCAAGCGTTAAGGCGCCTGCGTTGGTTTTCCGTCACTCCAAATATCGTACGAAGATTTGTCACGACGGCTCCCAAAAGGTTCGTCGTAATCAACTTTGACTTTAACTTTAATTCTATTAGAATTGCAACAGGGCAATCAACATAACGCATTTGATAACCGCCCACACTGGCGGCCGATTTCTACGATTTCCTTCAGCTACTGAGTATATCAACAGGTGAAAATTACAGGAAGTAAACGCCCTCTCACCTGTTTTGTTGGTCCAGCTGGTGTCTAAGAAACCGTCGGACCAAAGGTCCGGGTCTGGCGGGAGGATGTCTGTATCCTCCGGGTCCAGCTCCATCCTGTACTACTGCAGCCGTCCGGCCAATCGGAGGGCCTGTACCTTCTGTGACTGGGAGACAAGAAATAAACAGCTATCAGATTGATCCATCCACTCTGGACCAAAATGGAGGGATCAATGTAGGAGTGATGTCTGGTCTGAGATCCCGTGTTGGAGGAGAGTTTCACATCGAGCGCCGAATGGCCGAGCGATTACATGATAGCGAAAACCAGACCGAAAGGTCACGGGTTCGATTCCTTGTATTGCTGGTAAGACGTTCTGTCCTTGGGGAAAGGCACTGGAGACGACTTCCCTCACTCCACCCAGGTGCGTAAAATGGGTACCTGACCAGTTTGGGATCTGGAGGTAAAAGGTGGGGGAAGGAGAGGGCTCGTTCTTCTAATACCATGTCATAGACACAATGGACAACCCTCTGCCCTTACGGCCTGAAAAAGGCTATGGGACTACCTTTACCTTATTACCTCACATCAAGCATATTGAAACATCCAGCAGAGTTTAGTAATATGCCGGTGTACACGTACGAGGGCAATGAACCGAACCAATGAAATGAGATACTGGACCCTCATCCCTCAGGCTACGTCGCTCATGTTATTCCATTGAATATTAATCCCATATAAGGCGAACCGTGGTAGCGACATCTGTAATCTGATTGCAGCCTATATCGGATAACAGTTGCTGACACGTATTTTTACCTGAAGCGTAACGCGCTCTGGGTACGACATGGCTGTTCTCCACGTGGCCAACGCCGATGAACAATCGGGCAAATAACATGTTTCAACTGGAAAGCAACTGACTGTTCAAATCAGATCAACCGCAACGTTTTGAAGCCTACGCGAGGTATTTTTGTAATCACAAATCACAAACAGATTTTAATATTGTACAGTAACGTTACGCCGATGCAACTAAGTTATACGTCTGATGTTACAGCCAGTCGGTTTTATACAAGTCATGTAATTTTGAATATGCACAAATTGTAAGTAAAGCAAAATTCAACAGCAAGAGTGCCGGGTTTGCGCAAATAAACCATTCAGTCATTCATAATCTGCCAGCCAGAATCATGATTGAGTGAGCTAATTTTTCTTTTCAATTGAGGTCCTAAAACATGATGTACAAAAATGCATGTCTTGAATGTTATTTCTTAAACAGATGTTTTTCTGAAATGCTGAATAAAATGTGTATTGTGGCATCTTGATTTGCATAACGTCATGCCAGCCTCGAAAGAAAGCAGCGGCAGATGCCTCTGCCACATCGAAAAAACACTCGCCAGCCCTGCATACCAAATCATTCTGTTGATGAGACTCCCGTCTTATTTTATCAACAAGTTCGATTCTGCAAAAGCCCACCGCACCATCCCTGCCCTCAGGACCTCAATGAAAAGCAGCCTGCAGGCCGATTTGACCTTCTCTTGAATAAACGAAGGTTCAAACAAACACCGTCGATAAAATCAGAAGATCTAAGACATCTGACGTTTTCTTTAATCTTTCTGAACTTCAAGTTATCGCACATCAAATGGTCTCATTCTCACTTAAAGGTCACTCTACAGAAGCTTGTCGCACCTTCATCAAATTTATAAGCTGAATTCACGTGTCTGAACGTTCGTTTTCTTTTATCCTCCTGACTTGGGAACTTTTTTGATACATCAAAGTTCAAACACCTTTGGTCTACCCAAGTGTGATGACCTGGAGTTTTCATCCGATTGCCTCTCTTCTCCTAAATGAATCTCCATTGACGTATACAGTGATCTGCATAATACATTCGGTTTAGGAACAATCTTAGAATAATATACAGAAACGTATCAAGTACATGTATTATTTCAATTTTGATATAGTAGCCAGGCAAAAAAATAAGAAAGGACAACAGAACAAGAAATCTGAGACCTGCGAAGTATATAACGCATAACGAATGCTGACAAGGTCAGAGATCACATTAACAGCAATGTTACCAGTAACGCTACATGACTTAGAAGATGCGTGCAGAAGAACACGCGTAGCGGCAGTGCCGTGTTTCCGGCAAAGTATGCAGTGTTTTCGGCAAAGTATGCAGAATAAGAAAAAGAAAGAGGAAATACTCAGATAAAAGCTGGTCACTGTCGATAAATTCTTAAAAACGCGTTTCGGAACCTGTTTTTGAAAAACGCATGACGCGGCATGTGAAACGGGCCTTATATGATGATACGCTGGCCCATAAAACCATCTGCTCTGCTAGAGACCAGGAACTACTGTTGGTAGACATAGACCGTCTTGCAAAGTGGGAGCAGACCTGGTTAAGGGAATTCCACCCTGGAAAATATCAGTCTCTCCACATCACTAGAAAGAGGGCCTCCCTGACCACCGAGTACCATCTTCACGGCCACACACTTTGCTCCGTCAAGGAGGCCAAGTACTTAGGTGTTACTATCACCAACAACCTCACCTGGAACATTCACATTGGGAACATTGTGAACAAGGCCAGCAAAACCCTCGGATTCCTGAGGAGGAATCTGAAAGACTGCTCAAAAAAGATCCATGAAACTGCGTATTTCACCTTAGTCCGACCCATAGTAGAGTTTGCCAGTTCAGTTTGGGACCCCCACACAGCAAAGGACCAAAAAAGGCTAGAACAGGTTCAGCGGAGAGCCGCCCGCTGGGTTTCCCAACGCTACAGACGCTCTTCTAGCGTAAACAACATGCTGGAAGAGCTCCAGTGGATCTCCCTTCGGGAGCGGCGAAGGATCGCTAGACTCATAACCTTCTACAAGTACCACACCGGTGCACTGTGCATCAACATGTCAACAAGGCCCACCCTCAATGCCCAGACCAGGATCACTAGACAGTCACCCTCTGCTGCCTATAGGGTCCCCCAAAGTAGGACCTCTTTCAGACAGAACTCATTTTTCCCGCGGACAATTCCTGACTGGAACAACCTGGATGTAGACATTGCTCTTTCCTCTTCTCTGGAGGAGTTTAGGAGCAAGATGTGAAACCTGAACTCCCCGGCATGCACCTACCACTACAAGCAGCAGAATCTTCAATCAGTTGAAGGCGGCTGCCTCAAACGAAAGAAGAAAGAAGAAGATGAGAACTCGCGTACGCAGGCCTGAGCGCTAAACGCGCAACACAAGAACACAAGGTTTATGTAAGGGCAAAGAATTTAATTCCAAACAAAAATCTCTACGAATGGAATTGCGAAGTCAAGGACGGTGACCAGTGGCGGATCCAGAAAGTTGCTAACAGGGGATCGCATCTGGCGTTGTACCTAATGACGTGACGCAAGGCCACGTTTGCGGGCGGTAAGTGTGGGCGATAAAGAAAGATTTCTTGGAATTCTCAAAAAGCGATTGACAAAACAGGCAATCGATTATTGGGAAAATGATATCACAACCAATCACCGCCTGGCCACCTACAGTATGGTGAAAACTAGATTTGTAGTTGAAAATTATCTTAAAGTAATTAATAATTCTCACCACAGACATGCGATAGCGAGGTTGAGATGTTCGGCGCATACATTGAATATAGAAAAGGGAAGGCAACCAAAAACAGAAAAAATTGATAGATTATGCCAACTATGTGGTGAAGGGGTCATAGAAGATGAATATCACGTTGTACTTGAATGCCCTTTTTACAACATAATAAGGAAGCGACTACTAATTTCTGATTTTTATGCAAAGAACCCTGATCCCCACAAATTTATAGCTTTGTTAGCTATAGGGTCTCATATTTTTTATTTTGCTCAAGTCGAGCTCTAAGTCACCCGGACAGTTTAATGAGAAGCTCGTACAGTAAGACTCTTGAATCGGTTGAGACGTACTACCTAACTACCACAGCTTCTACATGTACAACATGTACAGCCTAATTCCTGCACGACACTCAAAGGAACATCATTCCCATCACTACTTGATGCGCGCACTGGGGGCAGATTGTTAGAATTGAATGCTCGACATATGTATCTATGATGAAAACATGTTTTTCTGCTCGCACGAGAGAGTGCATCCATTCGCCGGGAAACGGCAGAAAATTGGTGATTATAATCAAGGGCTTCTATCATGTAATTGTTATAATTAACTACTGCGACAAAATTGGTCTTGAATAGCAGCAATTAACTTCAAGTAACCTCCAAGCACATCTGTCGGTGGCAACCACAACCGACAAGACAGTATCCAGTAGGCAAGAGACAATCCAATAGGCCACCGGAGCTGATTTGATTGGGCTGGATGTATGAAAACGGCACATAGGAGCGGGTCGCAATTTTCCCACTTACATGTAACCTATGCATGCAAAGCGGCGATCTAACACTAAATGCAGCTGAAGCGGGGAAGCATAAGCCAGATTCCGAGGGCAATGCGGTTGATCTCAATTTTTTCTCAGTTTGGTTGTTTGTTAAGATCATACATAAACTGATATTGTGGACCCGCTCGTGGCCATCGGAGAAGTCTTGGGCGGCCAGGAAAGAACAAAAGCAGACACAAATTGGACAGAATTACACTGCCTGTCATAATGGAGGAGAGGAAAAGTGGAGAAGCATAGTCAGGGAACAATTCCAAGCGAGCTCTACGGAATGAGTGGGTTTGTTTGTTTGTTTGTTTGGCATAACCCGTAAGCCCATCCAGGATCCACAGTAACACATCGGCCATGTACTTGGCACGTAAGGACCAGACCGGTTTGATTCACCGCACAACGTGCTCGAGGTGCGGCAGCCCTTCACCAAACCCAACCGATGACTTAATTAACGGTTTCCCTCCGACGGATACACACATGCTGATTAATGAAAAAGGTTGCAGTCCTTACTCACGCATAGGAAACACTGTAACCCATTGTGCACTGTTCATGTTCATTATACAACCAATCGGCCAAGAAAGCTCAGCATCAATGGGTTACCGGTTCGAAATAGCGAACGGAGAAAATCGGAGACCAGATTCGCTATCTAGGTGGTGCCCCTACAAAACATACAACAGTCTCATATGTGTACTCGCAAAGAATAGGAAGATTTTACAGCTATATCAAACCTACCATTTCTTGTCCAGTGGAAGCTTTAGCTCTAAGCTGAAACTTATGTAAGTCATGACATCTTTCTTGCTTTCGCTCCACACAAATCTTCAGAGAAATCCTACCCAATGAAACTGGTTACAAAACGTATTCATATATCATTCTTTGTCTCCAGAGTAAATAGGAGAACTACCTCTGTTAAAAACCGTGCCTACCGTGCACCTGTGGTCTTCTACCCTGAATTAAACGGGTAGCAAAACGTATTGATATTATTCTGTGTCTAAGATAGGAGAACTATCTCCTTAAGAATCCGTGCCTACCGCCTGCTGCACCTGTGGTCTTCTACCCTGAATTAAACGGGTTACAAAACGTATTGATATTATTCTGTGTCTACATAGTAAATAGGAGAACTATCTCCTTAAGAAACCGTGCCTACCGCGCACCTGTGGTCTTCTCCAGAGACGACACGAGACTGTCCGGGAAGAAGACAGCGAAGAAATGATTGAAGGCGCCTGTCGATCCTGTCTTATGAGAGCCGCACCTTCTTAACATATTCCGAGCGTTGGTTGGTAGCTCGTTTGGGCCAGTCCATTTCAAACGGCGCCTGGCTGACGGGGGTGAGACGGCTGTTCTAAATGGAGTTTCTTTTCAACTAAACGGTGTTGGAAACAAGGAATAGAAGACATGGTGTTGTAATCAACCTGTGTTGTGATACTGATGAGAAACCTTTTCAACGGCTGCTTGGACAAGGTGTTTAAAAATGGTCTGTCCACCCAATGCCGTTCTTTGGAATGGAGCAACCTTCTAGAAGTTCCTTTTTTTTCATGTTTGCCCCCACAAAGATGATTTCTTTGTACCGTCTATAGATAAACTGCAAATGCAAATGTAATTGTATTTTGCTGAATTTCAGAGTTAAATAGAGCATGCAAAACATAACTCTTGGGCAATGGAGTTATTGTAGTTCAGTATCCTTTTGAATTCAGTCACGACCTTGCTCTTTGTGATTATTTTGCATAAATTTGCATATTCATGGCATGTTTCTTTTCGGACAGATGGCTAATTATTAACTCATTATCGACGAAACATATTGTTATCATATTGTGATCCGTCTTAACCATCGTACCTGTTGTATCCAGAACCCTGCTTTATCCAGAACCATGCTCAGGCACAGTTCTGGATGGTCCACGCGTATCCAGAACCGTGCCTGGGGAAAATCTACGTTCTTGTGTACGCGGAGACTATCCAGAACAGTGCCCGATCCTAACCCTTAAACCTCTACAGGCATATAGAACCAGATAGGCGCAGTTCTGGATACGACAGTACCTTAGTGTTGAGAAAATACAGGTAACATTCACGGATCACGTTTCTGAAGGAAAGTCCCTTCACATAATTTCTCCACTTTGGTATTTTGGCGGCAATATATCTATATCTTAGCTCACGTTTTCTCTAATAGAAGACACGCTACCACCTAATTTGACAAATTCACAAGAAGCGATACATCACTAGGCAAACACCTTCTGATCTACCTAAGTTTGATAGCCTCGGCTTTAGTTAACAAGACCCTTACTGAGCGTCCTGTTTTCCTCAAGGTTGTTTTCTTTGATATCCACGAAGAGGGCGGAGAGAAGAGCTCGTCTCAAATGTAACATGCTGTTTTCCCTTAGGGTCTCATTCACCAGTCATTAGTTACAAACAAGCTTTCGCCACTTCGCCGTTTTAGGTCAGTTCGACTGGCCAAAATGGAGTCTATCACCGCTATAGAGACACGTTCATGCAGCAGGTTTCTTTTTAAAGCGCACTTTTTGGAGGAATACATAAATGAGACATTGAATGTTTTCTTTGATATCCAGGAAGAGGGCGGACAGAAGAGTTCGTCTCAAATGTAGCATCCTGTTTTCCCTTAGGGCCTAACGTCATTGTGGCTAACGTCAGCCACACGTGGGTACGTAATTAACCTACAGGAAATGTATTCAAACTAGAAAGGTCGACATTTGCTCCGTAGCAAATACAGCATATTTCAGCCATTTCCTTCCCATTTTAAAGTCCCATTTTACACAATTTGAAGTGGTGTATGCCAGCATGGTGAATAGCGTTCTGTTTCCATGTGTCCAAGGTTCCCCTATGCCAAATATCAGGTCATTTGATTAAATATCAGGTCATAGGAGCCAAAAATGTACTTTTTTTTGTCTGAAAATAGCAACAAAGTCCCATTTTTACAATTTTAAAGTAGCATATGATAAAAGTGTGATTTATAGTCTGTGAGAATGTGCCCAAGGCATCTTCATACCAAATTTCAGATCATTTGGATTTATTATTCGGGCACAGGAGCAAAAATGTACATTTTTTGTCCAAAATTGGCAAAAAAGCCCTATTTTACATAACTTTAAAGTAGAGTATGTCAAAAGCATAAATGACGTTCTGTGGGCATGTGACCAAGGATCCCCCATACCAAATTTCAGATCATTTTGTTTTAATATTAGGGCACAGCAGCCAAAAATGTACATTTTTTGTCCAAAAATAGCAAAAAAGCCCTATTTTACACAATTTTGAAGTGGTGTATGTCAAAAGCGTGAATGACGTTCTGTGGGCATGTGTCCAAGGTATCCTCATACCAAATTTTGGGTCATTTGGATTTAATACCAGGGACCAGATCTCAAAATGTACATTTATTGCCTGAAAATGCCCCCCCCCCCCTAAAAAAATTTTTTCAAAGCCTATATCAAAAAAATGAAGAAAAAAAAACGTCTGGGGGTGTTTGGTCACTCTACCCCCATGCCAAATTTCAAGTCATTTTTTTGAAAAATGACAAGAGTTGAATCCATTTAAAGAAATGGCAGGAGAAGGAGGAGGAGAAGGAGGAGAAACATGAGAGACCACAATGTTACCTATATACTAGTACCATGCAACTTCTACACGAACGGGCTCACTCACAGTCTCCCTTTATGGCAATGACAAGAGGCAGTTTCGCGCTGCTAGCGCCCGACCGCACCACTCAAAACCAGAACTGTGCCTCTCCGCCTATAGCGCGGCTGCTGAAAAGAACATGTTAATGTCTTTTACAAACAAGCTTTCGCCACTTCGCCGTTTTAGGTCAGTTCGACTGGCCAAAATGGAGTCTATCACCGCTATAAAGACACGTTCATGCAGCAGGTTTCTTTTTGAAGTGCACTTTCCGGAGAAATACATGAGGCCTCAGGAAACGCTCTGGGATTCTCAGATTAGCTTACAAGAGTGCGTTTGTCTGTGAGAGATCAGAGGGGATGAAAGTGAAGAAGACTCTGTCTGATATCGATATCACGGTCCTCACTATGATATCAGACGGACTTTCCTCACTTTCAACCACTTTGATCTCATACACCACACTGTACAACCACAAGGTATAGGTACTTCCACAGACTTTTTCAGGCCGTAGGGGCGGTGGGTTGTTAATCCACTTTGTCTAGGACACGGTATTGGAAGACGGGGCCCATCACTCTCCTTCCATTGCTTTTTACCTCCACAACCTAAGTCAGGTACCCATTTTACACCTGAGTGGATTGAGGAAAGTCGTGTTAAGTGTGTTTTCCAAGGACACAACGTCTAGCCAGGAATCGAACCCGTGATCGCTCTGTATCGTGTCCGGTTGCCTATCCACTCAAACCAGAAATCAGCAGAAAAACAATGCAGTACAGTGCCTAGAAGTGGTCAACTATTGGCTTTGCATTGAGCAACACCGTTAAGAAAACAGTTGGCTGCGCAATCCAAGTTACCGACGTTGATGGCAACTCATGATAACGAATGTGTTCTAAGGTCTACAAACTCATCCACTTGTGGGTTCAAATCCAAATTTTGATCTCTCACAGAGATAAACTCAGCCTGTGAAAAACTTCTGTAAGACAAGCCACTGACGTGACGTTAATATCACGGATGTATTACGTTGATTGGTCGGAAGGGCCTCAAGCCCCCCTTCCACCCTCTTCTCCAGTGAAGCTTAACTTCAGTGAAAACCGATTCTTCCACTGGTAATGGATGAGATTGGCTTAGCTTTTTGTTCCCACAAACAAGTAAACAAAACTAAATGTCAGATCAATTGTGATGCAATGAGAAGGAAAGCATATGGCGCAGAATTTTTTTTCCTGAGAAGTGACATTTGCTTCGACGTTCGTTAATAACAACCTTAATGAGCGTCTTGTTTGCCTGGAAGGTGTTTTCTTTGATGTCCACGAAGAGACAAGTTTTCTCAAAGGCAAAGTCTTGCTTTCTCTTAGTCTCATTCAACAGTTCTTTTTTTTCATCGTGGCTAATGCGGCGTCGAGTGGCTAGTCTAGCGGACACGAAATCGAGAGGTCGCCAATTCGATTCCTTGCATTCCTGGCTAAACATTGTGTCCTTTGGAAAGGCACTTGTACACGACTTTTCTCACTCCACCCAGGTGTAAAATATGGGTAGCTTAAGATCTGAAGATCCTATTACTGCTACTGTAGAGTTTCAGCTGCACACTGAACATGGATGTGTTGATCGGCCGAAATGGCCTCAAGCCTCCCCTCCCCTCGTCTCGAGTGAAGCTTAATCAACAGAGAAAAGCAATTCTTTCACTGGTAATGAATGAGATTGGCATTTCGTTCACACAAAGAAGTAAAGAAAACTAAATGTCAGATCATTTTGTGATGTCCCGAAGGTGTACCAGACTATGAGATAAGATGAGAAGAAAAGTATAGCTCAACTGTCAGCTATGTAGTTTTCAAACCAACAAGGAGAAACTTCGTTTTGCTTTATGATTATCTGTTAGAGTACCTATTTTCACTGAAAGGTGCCTTTTGTTTAAACCGAAATGAGTTTTGCGGGGTACATTTACATATGACCTATGGCTGACGTATTTAGAAAGTACACGCTTTTGAAATGCCTAGTTTTATCTATCAGCACCGCAGTGATAAAAGCAAACGAGTCCGCCAGTAGTGTTTAGAAGACCTGACTTACACAACACCACATCTTCAGGGAACCAAATTATCAACCGTTTAAGCTCTTTGAGTGAGATGTTTTTTGTCAATACATGAAAGGGTAAGAAACTCTTTTGAAATTCTTAGACCAATACAGCAGTATCACAATGATCAAAAAGATGAGCCAGCCAGTACTTCTTAGATGTCATGACTTACACAACACCTTATCCTGGAAACAAATCAACAGTCATTCAAGCCTTCAGATATTTTGAAAAACAGCGAAAGGAAAAAGGGGAACCATAAGTTGGAAATCAATTTCCGAAGGAATAGAAAATAGGAACAGAAACCAAGGTGGTTTGTCGAGTTTCTCTATTTTTAAAGTATCAACATCACTAAATTTTATCTTTAAATCACTCTGAAGGGGCATCTTCATGTTGGCGTGTTCAGCTAGCTGGGAAAAACAGAATTCGTTTCTCCAACGTTTAGAAGCAGCTGCAGACGAAACTTCAAATCAAATTTCTTTGGGAGTTGTTTGCTCTGTTCACAAGCTCTTGGCTAAAAGGCACACGTTCAGTGAATACGCAAGTCGAGATCAGAAGAAAAACAACGTGCGTCCTCGACATCTTATTTCTGCCTCCACATTTCTGCCAAGTGGCGTTAGTTTCAATTAACAGGAAATGCGTGTGACTCATTTGAGCTCAGGGCGGCAAGCAGCGACGCGAGTAGTCATGAACGCGAATCGGTATAATTGCTTCCTGTCAAGAGCAGACATCCCTGTCCCTATGCACGCAACAATGATACAGCTCACTGGAAGCTTCCCCTTGTCAACCAACGTTGTTGGACGTGATTCAACTAAAAACTCGACATGCTGACATGCTTTGAACGTTGAATGTTGAAAACGCAATAGCCACTGAGAGACAACAAGGCAGTCAGAGATGGCAGACTTTCCCCTATTCCTGATACTGCTGTTGTGCGAGTTTCCCAGTCTCACAGACAAAAATAGCGCCATTTTGTACATTGGGAATCGCACACGCACACGCACACGCCCGCACGCACACGCACACGCACACACACACACACACACACACACACACACACACACACACACACACACACACACACACACACACACACACACACACACACACACACACACACACACACACACACACACACACACACACACACACACACACACAAACACACACACACACACGCACGCACGCACGCACACACAAATAAACATATCTGTCCTTGGTGCTGACTGCCATCCGTGAACACATACACCCCCCACGCACACATGCGCAAGCCCCAAACAATACTTTAACAAACAAATAATACAACCAGTCCTCCTAGAGCCAAAACTAGCACGTTTCATTAACACATTGTGCCATAGCTATATACAACGAAAGTGACCGCGCCTAAATGTTGTTTCAGAGAGATTCTTCTAGAATACTGGCTTATGCCATTTGCAACTAAATCGGCAGAGGGCGGTAGCAAACCGTCGACCCAACCCTACAAATGTTACGACGATGTAACCCTTGTGACGTCGCATTCCGTGTTGTTCCCGAATGTGTTGGTACCTATTTGACTTTAAGTTGGCGATCATAGAGCCGCTCGCAGATTGTGATATCGGCCGATAAAACACATCACGCAGTTTAATACTGGCATTTTGCCTTCTGAAACTATTCAGGGCGAGAGTAGAGTTGTAGTCAGACAGTGGGCATGCTTGGATACGCCTGACGTGTTCTTGGTCGGACCGGTTTTTACGCTGCCCTCAGGCACTGTGACTACGTGTTTCAAGATGGCGCAATGCTTGGGCGTCTAAAATTGTCCTCCGTTTGTAACTAACTGACCCAAGAATGCCACTATGGAAAGCACACGGACCTTAGTAATAGCGACAGTTGTTTGCCTTGGTGTCGCGATAGGTAAGTAGAGTTCATATGATATATTTTGTTTTCCAGGGGAGGGAAAATTGATAATCCAAGGTTCAACTCACTTCGGACAAATGTCCCTCCTACGTTTGTCAATCTTTTGGGCCACCTGACAACTGACTTGCACTTATGTAAATTTGTAGTACTGGACAGGTATGGTTTCTTGAATATCTGACTGTCAAGGACATATGAAATCATTTAGATTGATTTCAATATTGGCTGCTAGCAGATATTTCGGGGGTAAGTTTGAATGTTTTAATTGCTGTGTGTTGCTTTCCGTACCATGAGCACAAATATTAGATGCAAGACAATATAGAATTATTTGCTTGATTTCTATAAAACAAGAAAAGACTACCATATGTGCAAACACCTTACTGTTTTGTATACTATGAGGATAGTTTTGGTATGTGCTGTTGTTGTTAGAACCGGTGTACAGACAACGCACGGTTTCAGGTTGACTGGTTTGAGGTCAGGCCATTGTCGTGTGTGTGACGTGAGGCACCGTGGATACCAATCCCGTTCTTACACCACCCGGATAAGCTTCGATTCCGGGTTTACATATTGAATGAATGAAATTATACAAAGCAGTCAAAAAGCGCTTCTCGCCAACAACACAAGCTATCATGGATCCATATAATAGCAGGTCATGTTCTATTGTCCGAGCTGATCTAGTTTGTGGTAGACGTTCTAGAGCACCGTGCAATATGCCATCTTTAGCATACTTCCAGATCGGCCCAAATAAAGCGTACTCCTGTCTCTCTTTGGCGAGGCCTGAGTACAGACAAAAACTTCTCGATATTTCTAGTTCATCAGCAGTCAACGCTGGTGTCAATAGCTATAGAACCTTCTTGCTAAGCCCAAAATTGAATTAACCATTTATTCATTCATTCATTCATACATGTATACATACATACATACATACATACATACATACATACATACATTCATACATACATTCATACATACATACATACATACATACATACATACATACATACATACATACATACATACATACATAATACATTGACATGCATTCATACACATATACATACACGGTGGTCAAATCTGGGCTGCAAAGTTCCCACCTTTTCTAGAACCCGAACTGGGTTCGATCGAACTCAATCTGAGTAATTCGAACCGAACGCGCGTTCTATTAGGGGGTCATCTCCGGTCATTTACAATAAACCCGCGAAAACAGGCCCTTTCCTCTCCGTGCCTCGCAACAGATAAAAACAACACTTTTCTACAGATACAAACCGTTTCCTGGACAGTACATGTACGCTATCATTTTGTTGTAGACATGTAACATGTAGCGAATCTACTGTCGTATTAGTGGGTGACCTTGAATATTGTAATGATTCTTAATGCTAGTATCAACAACACACTCCCCACTTTCGGGCGACATGACATGTCTACAAAACTCGTTAAGTATAGGAAGCATAAAGAGTCCAACATACCTTATTCACGGCTCAAAACGACTGTAACCGTTGTCCCCAGAATCGTGTTTTAGGGATTTTTGAAAAATGGCCTCAATTTTAAATTATGGGTGATTTAGTGCGAAAAATGTCCAAAAATGCCGTTTTTTCACCAATATGTCGCCAAAAACCATACTTAAAATCAGAAATTAAAAAATTCCTAAAACACGATTTTTGATCTTATTCCCAGTCGTCGAAAAATATAGGAATCGGGGATTTGGGGTAATACACGTAGCCAATACTTAACGAGGTTTGCCTAAAACGATGACTCGGACTGACTCTGGCAGGCGCTCCGAAACCCGAAAATAAACGTCTTTTGGAGCGAAACTTTTACAAACCAGTGATTCAACGTAAACATCTAACATTAAAAGTATGTAAACACGATAAGTTCATTTTATTTTGACGAAATTTACCCTTCGATACTATTTGTTTATTTTCAAATGTTTTACGGTTAGCCCAAAATTGCGTCTTGTAACCCGATACTTTTTCGAACGCGCCTAGCAATGGGAAAGAATACCGTAGCAACAGACCACCGTGATAAGCGATAGCAACAAATGTTGACATCATAACACTAGATACCGTAAGTTGTGACACTGCAAATTACAGAACACAGCAGTAATACTAATAAAATAAAACGTCTGACCTGTCCACAGTCACCTCTGAAGGCGCAGAGAACCATGACCGTGGCAGATCCAGACGAAACATCTTCCAGACGATGGTGATGTTATCCTGTATCACCGACAAGTCCTCGTTTGACTATTCGGACTACGGCTGCTACTGCGGGCCGGGAGGGGAGGGCAAGCCGGTGGACATCCTCGATCAGTGAGTGGGGTTTCCCTGTATGCTTACTCTCTTTTTCTACTTGTCTTCCGCTTTTCATTGAGGTTATGAGGGAAGAGGTCAGGGTCAAACAAAATATAATAAGGTATAGGCTACATGATTGAAGTCTTCTCTCTCTCTGAGCTGTCTCTCTCACTTTTTCTGTGGTATGTTTCCTACGACCCCAATGTAGTGCAGTGTTGTTTCAGCCTGCCTTTCTGTCTCTCTCTGTCTCCATGTGTGTGTTGCTGGCCTTCATGAAGGGGGTGCAGCTTGCAATTTCAGATTGCCTTGTTTCTACTGTGTAGAGTTGGGATCCAGACATACTAATACTACAACAGGGCTGTGGGTTACTAGCATGACACCAAAGTTTATGCATTTTGCCGATTTTTGTACTGGTTTACATTTTGTACGTTGATGAAAGTTAGACATCCAGGTAGCACATCCACCATCTTTCATCAGTGACTGATAATGATAGCAGATTCTCAGTCACTGACGAAAGATGGCCGATGCTATCTGAAATGCCTGTCTCTTCAGAGTTTATCCAGTTACTCGATTTATTTTGTATTACGTATTGTTTACATGTGATTGTTTTTGATTTTCTTATTAAAAGATGCTGCAAAGTACATGACGAATGTTACGGGACGGCCGAGGAAAACTGTTTCGTGCTCTTTGAGTACCTCGGCATCTACGACTACAAATGTGAAAACGGCAAAATATCATGTGGTAAGATAACTGTTCCTAATGTCTATATATATCTAAAAACTATTTTTAGAATGCCTTAGAATTCAATGGAATTAAAAGTCTTTATTATTGTATTTTTTCCTTCACCCCAAGAAAAATAAGATTCGTTTTTGGTGTGTATTCGTGTATGTTTATTTGTGTGTGTGTGTGTGTGTGTGTGTGTGTGTGTGTGTGTGTGTGTGTATGCGTGCGTTTGTGTGTATGTGTGTGTGTGTGTGTGTGTATGTGTATGTATGTATGTGTGTGTGTGTGTATGTGTATGTGTATGTGTGTGTGTGTGTGTGTGTGTGTACGTGTGTTGTTTGTGTTTGTTTGTTTGTTTGTGTGTGTGTGTGTGTGTGTGTGTGTGTGTGTGTGTGTGTGTGTGTGTGTGTTTGCGAGAGTGTACGTGTCTGTGTGTGTTTGTGCGCGCGTGCATCTCTCTCTCTCTCTCTCTCTCTCTTTCTCTCTGTGATTGGGGTGAAGTCTGCCATCTCTAATTGCACTGTTTTGTCTCCACAGTAATCGAGAACAAGACGAAGCTGTCATGTCGCGAGTTCCTGTGTGAGTGTGACCGGAAGGTGTCGGAGTGCCTGACGAAGAACGAGGACAAGTACAACTCCGCACACTTCCACATGGACCAGGCCAGGTGTAAAGGATAAAGTCACGTGATCGTGACGTCATTTAGTGTCCGCCATGTTGGTTGGTGAAAGGTCGTCTCTAACAGACCTCCCTAGGGTGGGAAAAGGTGTATAAATACTCCAAATACGGTAGATTATTGGCAGAGAGACTGTTAAGGTTTAGGCCAAGGGCTTGGCGCTCAAAGGCAAGATCGTCCTCTTCCAATTATCTTCCAATTGTCGAGATTAGGCGCGTGATATCTTATCCCAGACACAGGAAAGTGTGTACATCTACTGCAGAAATACGTTATATACATCTGGACTCAGCATCAATACGTTTTCGTGTCATACTGCTCTTTTGGTAAGGGGCAAAATTTTGAATATTTCTACCTTTCTTGCTGGTTGCATATTATTATGTTGGTACATAATTTGAAGAACATTAACAGATAGTACTCTATATCTTCGCACTTTACCGATGCAAAGAATTTCGTCATATCAATTTGTACCATGTAACACGTTACATGTATCAGGGGCTTGACTGTGCAATAATAAACAGAAAACGGAAAGGGATGATGTATAAACATGTATTTGTAACTGCTTCAATAAATGGTATATTGGTACAACTGTGAATTGTGTTATTGAATACATAGATATAGGAATTAAACAAAACCCATATTACGTTGCAACTATCATTTCTGATGTACATGTATGTTCATATTCATACTACATATAGAATTGAGACGACAAGGCACTATGTAGGCTAGCCAATTTACCAACATCACATAGAATTTCAAACTATCAGCTCTTCAACTGTTTACGTACACAAAATAGGCCAAAGACGTATATCTGCTTGGAGATTGTATAAGGCCATCAATGTTTCTGAAGTCGTGGGAAAGAGTGTACTTAGATGTTTTTACAACCAACAAAACAACCATACGGGCCACAATTTACGGGTGGGCAGCAGAGGCGTTCGTGAAAATCCCAAGATTTCTTCGATTGACGCATAGAAGGACTACTAGGATACTTAAGATTCTTCCAGTTTCTTAAGACACTTCTTCAAGATGTTGGTCTGGAAGCATCTAGCGGTGTGCCTACCGGTATACATGGTGCTGGTGACCTCAGGTATTCGATCGCCTTATGTACCTGGCTGAGGCTAGGGAAAAATATTCATTATGGTCTCAGAGTTAATAAGAGCAAGATATCAGTTACAGTTGAAGCTGTAGGCACATGACTGACATGAGTGATCACCTTTTGCGTTGGAATGGAATGGTTTTAGTGACCACTTGGACCTTGTGGCCACATTTGATGGTCCCTTAAATTATTTTCCCACTGACTTAAGCATCAACAATCCTGTCTAGACTGGCCACCTGTCTACTTTGGCCATTTTCTCAAAGTCCATTGAATGGTCACCACAGAGAAGTTTGACTTCAGTGCGAAAGTATCTGACAGTGTACATTTCCGCATCACATGCACCGAAGTAGCTTCAAGTTTATGCGGCATAGAAAGCTCTGTTATCAGAATGTACGGTAACCTGCTTTATCGGCTGAAGTTGTTCTATTGGCCTTCTCTGATTTGTCAGCATGAAGATGAGCAACAGAATTCACACAAAACAAAACAAAACAGAAGTCATGACCATTGTCCATCTTTATAAATTATAGTAGTCTTTACTTTCTTAGTTTTAAAATGAGTCTTCTCTTTTCCTTTGTAATCATATACGTCATAGTGTCCGTCATGTTAGGGAATTACGCTAATAAGTCCCGTGGGAATCTCTTACTTAGGTACAAGCAAACATCTGTCGGCTGGAGGGAACCGTGGGTTGTGGCAGTTCGCCTCCATGATTAGGTGCGCCACCCGGCGGAAGCCGTCAGATTACACTGGGTATGGTTGCTTTTGTGGATACGGAGGTGGTGGGACGCCCATGGATGACCTGGACAGGTAAATCGCCGAGAGGTTTCAGTAATTCTTCACCGTTTCTTCAAGTAATAAAAACACTGCGTCTTACAGCGTACTACGACGCAGGCACAAGAGTCCCGAAGGCTATTTGTAACAATATCTACAGCAAATTCTTGACATGCAGTCGAACCTGGGCGGGATGCCCTTGCCAGGGCTTTGCCCAGTATTGTATAGAACTAGAACTAGAACCTGTGCTAGTGAACATCTCTCAGTATAAGGAGTACCCTGCAAATGTGGCCACGTTTAGATGTTTATTTTTCCCATTGACTCAAGCATAAATAATCTTGTCTATATTGGCCACCTGTCTACTGTGACTATTTTCTTAAAGTGGTCACTACAGACAGGTTTGGCTGTACTTGTCTATCCAGATACTTTTCCTCTGCATTTGAAACTGTTTGGAAATCTTGTCCCCCGCAGGTGCTGCCAGAATCATGACCTATGCTATAGCAGGGTGCAAGAGAACTGTGGCTATTATTATGCGTACTTGTTCCCGTATAGCTACACTTGCAGAAGGGGGAGGATCACTTGCTGTGAGTGCGACAGACTTTCTTTTTCCTTCATCCTTTCAGTTTCCTTTATATTTCAGATTACAAACATATCTACATAGTCATTGTCATAAGTATTTTTAAATGATTTTTTCTCTCATGCAACTTCAGACCATCCTTGGTGGTCGTGGTCCCAGTGTCCCATCATGCTTTGCGAGTGTGACAAGATGGCGGCCTACTGTTTCGCCTGGCATCGTTACAATTCGGACAACTACGGGAGATGCGACCCAGCAGCAACCACGCCTGCTGAAAAAAGCGGATATACAAGATCTCCGATTTCCTAGGATTCCTGCTTAGCTTTCTGTCCAGAAATTGAAGAAATGATTAACGGAATTAAGTTTATTGTAGTTATTATACGAATGTTGTGATATGTCTGGGGTTTCCATTTTACGTTTTATCTGCTTTGTTTTCATCGCTATCATTTGTTTTGACAGTTGAGCATTGAGAACCTCACCACGTGAATAACTTTATTAAATATCAAACAAAAGAAACCTGAGAAAGAATGAACAGAATTAAGGCTATTATAGTAATGGTATAATGTTTTATACCACATTCCACCGTACAAAGATGAAGCAGGATACAAACAACTCCTCATTGTGTCTTCTATCAATGTTGTATAGCTTTGAATTTACGTGTAGAATGTACTAAATTGATGTAACTAGCCAGTAGTCTTATACAACGCTTTGCCTTATACTGTACATTGTGTCTTCTATCAATGTTGTATAGCTTAGAATTTACGTGTAGATTGTACTAGATAAATGTAATTTGATAGTCGTCCTATACAGCACTTTGCCAAAGAATATTTGGGTCAGTCGGTTTTTGTTAGGGTCAGTTGGAAAACCGGAAACACAACATTTTTTCTCTAGGCCCCAGGCATGTTTGTATATAATCAACCTGCAAAGCACCAGGACTAAAAAGACAACACCCACGGAGGATACGCGAGGCAAAAATTGACGCCCAAAATTTACAGGGAAGGCGTTCTGAACAAGGAGCTTTCTTTTCTTGTCGACGACAAATTAGAGAGATTGATAATCGTCTGCTAGTTATCGAGATATTTCAGACCATTGGCCAGACGACTCCTGAGAGGAACTGCGACATTTTGTGCGGAAATTCCCAGCCATGTTTGCTTTGAAGAGGACAGTTGCTATGCTAGCAGTTACGCTAGCACTTATCGCAAGTAAGTATAAAGCGTTCAGTGATACATGGTGTACTTTCTGCTGTAGAGCTAGATGTTTTGGTGATCTCTTGACTCTTTCTTTTTTTGTGTTTGTGCGATCGCAAAGTCACTAAGTACGTATAAAAGGTAAAGCTTCAGGTGACAGAGATGTTAGACGGTTACTATTTTAGATCAACTCTGAGAGGAATCTGGTATGTTGTTTACTGTATGCGTGTAGAACAGTTGGGAACGGCAACATGTTTCACAAGAGCATTTTACGTATTAAGACACTATGTTGTTTTCAGGAAATAGAATGCCCGCAGGGCAATAGGCGTTTTAATTGGTAATCTTCACCTGTTCACACATATCATACCTGTCAGACAACTTAGTTAAATGTGCCGATAACAGGTCAAAGGTTACACAAAACATTTACGTTCGGTTTCGAAGTCGCCAAATGTCCTTTGACCCACAAATTAAAGATGGCGGAAGGTGGCTGAAATTAGAATGTTCTGATCTAGATTTGTGTGACTCTGACAGGACTGAATGCACTACATGTGGTTGTAAGCTTAGAAAAATGTAAAAATCACATATCAGTAGCATGTGTTTGGATGTTGATAAAATATATTTTGACAGTGTAGTCCATATTTTTGTGACCCTCTACTTATGATAATGTACGGGCAACCCATCAGAATTATGCTCCTTTTATCAATCATCTAAATAACTTTCCTGGATACTTTATTCAGTATTTACTGCAAAGGCTGGGGGCCATAAAAAGACCCACAACAAAAAGAACGACAACAAAACGGCCCGCAACGCCTACTACCTGGGGCGACTGATCTACTGCACCACCCGGCGGAACCCACTAGATTACAACTACTACGGTTGCTGGTGTGGGTTAGGAGGGAGTGGTGAGCCCATGGACGATGTCGACAGGTGAGTTTATTATATATATATATATATATGAATGTATGGTATGTGTGTGTGTGCGTGTGTACGTGGATGGCATTCAACACCAAGGACAGGTATGTTTACCTCTGTGTGTGTGTGTACATGGATGGCATTCAGCACCAAGGACAGATATGTTTACCTGTGCGTGTGTGTGTGTGTGTGTTTGTCGTGTGGTGTTCAGCACCAGGGACAGGAGTGTGTGTGTGGGGGGTGTCTGTGTGTGAACTTGTGTGGGGGGTCTGTGTGTGTGTACATGGATGGCATTCAGCACCAAGGACAGATATGTTCACCTGTGTGTGTGTGTGTGTGTGTGTGTGTGCGAGTGTGTGTGTGTATGTGTGTGTGTGTGTAAAGGGAAATGTTTTCCATCGGGACTGATTTTTCACAACAATACTATGCACTCCTATAGCTACCTTTTCAAACGTTAACTTGACTGCCGCCACATGTACAGGTGCTGCAAAGAGCACGACGAGTGCTACACCCAAGTGTCGGACGAGTGTGGTTACTTGTTCCCCTACACCGCCAGCTACAACTACCGCTGCGAGGGTCGCGAGATCACGTGTTGTAAGTATCAATCAATCAATCAATCAATCAATCAATCAATCAATCAATCAATCAATCAATCAATCAATCAATCAATCAATCTGTCTATCTATATGTATGTATACATGTATCTATTTATTGATTTTGTACCATGAGATAGACATAAACCTTTGTTACAGACATTGTAGTCTATCTTTCCCTCGTCTCTGTTCGACAGACATGCAAGACACAATACTAGTGATTGTTATACTTTACTTATATATATGTTTCTGCTGCTTCTGCAGTGCCGAATAACTCAGGCTGGTGGTGGTACCGGCCCTCCCACAGGACCAGAGAGTGTAAACTGGCGCTCTGTAATTGTGACAAGACGCTCGCAGAGTGCTACGCTAGGTACCCGTACAACAACGAGAACTACGGGAAGTGCGATAGCAACTAGGACTGTTGCTTTTAGCATGTTGAATATGCAGATTGAGAAACATACAGTATAGATTGAAACATTTATTTGTTTGTTTTGTGTGTAAGAAGCTTATTTGTTAACAGCTGTGATGTAACGAGAGAATGATGAGTACTAAGTTTGACCTTTTTACATTTGCCTAGAAGGTTATGTTTTTGGTAGCGTTTGTATGTATGTTTGTATGTATGTTTTTGGTATAGCACCATAACTCTAGAAGCTATGATTGGATTGTCATGAAATTGAGTATGTGGTTAGGTAACCTTCAGCGGTGGATAATCTTATTCAAAGTCTAAGTGAAGTCCAGTCCCTTCCAGTTTTGTCTTGCATTTCTGGTCGAACAACCTGCTTTGTTCATCGGTAAACATCGTCCTCCAGTCGCCGACAATCCCTGTAATTCAAAGAAAATCTACTTAATAACCAACACAGAACGTATCTAGGCATGAATAAAACGAAGGTATAGTTCTGATAATGTGTACTGGAGTACTTAAAAGCGAGTCAAACATTTAGCTAGACGTTTCGCCAACCATACATCTAGCCTTACATTTCCATTCCATTTAACTGCCTTTATTTGTACTGAGATCCCGAGATAGACATTCAGTTAAACGTTTCACCAGTCTATACATTTAGCTAAACGTATAATAGGTCTGAATATTGAGCTAAACGAATGGTCAGTCTAAACTGTGATCTAGTCGTACCTTTCCTGGCGATCACAGCTCTGTCGTAAAAGCGCGAGTTATCCAGAGTGCTCTTCATGTTGGAGAATTCGCACGCATGCGCGATAGTCTCGATGGAAGTGTCATCCAGTTTGACCTGAAGGAAGGTCGCCACTGTCTTCACGGCGTTCGGTAAGTCCTGAGACAAACAGATGAGAACACAAGATTACTGACTTATGTTTTTACAGGGATGCTGGTGTGAAACTATAATCAAGTGGTTGTTGTCACTTTTTTTTACCACCAAACCCCCAACTTCATCAGTAATTCTGCACATGCCTAAATATACTTAAGTATATATATTATATAATGGGTATTCGTACAGTTTACGATCTTTAAAAACATACCATGGACAAACTAAGTGCTACTTAGGTGAGATTTCTCCCTTAGCTATGTCAGACATCTACCTTCTTCATGTCTTCGTACTTTAAGAACAAGAAGTGGGGGTCGTCACGCCTCTGCCACCAGCCAAGAACATGGTCGAAGTAGCAGCCGTATGTATCTAAGAACAGAACAAGTTCTCAGGTTTAGAAAGACACTTCTGTTTGTTTCAATCTTTTTAAATTCATTTAAGTTTACAGTGCAGCCATGACCGTGAGCCCAAATACGCAATACTCTATTTAGTATAATGATAATCAACCGCCCCATATAAGCATACTAATACCTATATTACTTCACTGTTTAACGAAATATGGAAAAAGGGTGGCAATGGCTCAAGCTATTTGGTAAGGAGTTTTTTTAAACGAGTGCAAACAAATCAAATATCCAAGTGCATTAAAACATTTGAAGACATCGGTTCTTAATTTCCGTTTCAGTCGTACAGTAACTACGAAAGATTATCAAAGTGATGTCACCATTACTTTTGTAAATTAGTGCGAAAAAATATCAAGTCTTAAAGTGAGACATCGGTTGCTTGATTTTCGTTTCAGTCGTACAGGTTACTACGAAAGATTTTAAAAATAATGTCACTGTTGCTTGAAACATCTGAACACACAATGGGCAAAAACACACCACAAAACAATGATTTTTTTATCCCTTACGTTTGCCTGCTAAGAACAGTTGAGAGTACTCATCCCAGGAAGGAAGCGGTTTCCGTCCGTCCGCAGTCCGCCGCTTCTGCTCGAAGTGAAAGTACGAGACCGCCGTGTCCTTTGGGTTCCTCAGGAGAACAATTATCTTCACCTTAAAGCAGAAGTAAAGAAAATTGGTAAGTAATCCGTCTGATGGAATAGGCAGGCATCGAACGTGAACATGGATTTGGGTCAAATATCACCCAATGTGTACGGGACGGGTATAAACCAATGAATTACCTTTTGCAAACAGGATTTTGGGTTGAAAGGCACCAAAAGTGAAATTACTTTACTTGTCCTTTAAGGGAAGGAGATCGCATGAGCTATTCATTTTCATATCTTTACGATATAGGTGTCTGACTTTTATTCTGTATAACTCTACGTGCTTATTACGTTATGTTCGTGGATCTCTAACCTTGCAAATCTGTAAGAATTATAAAAGCGGCTAATCTACATTCTAGGAGGTAAATTGTCTAAAACTATGTCTGCGGGGTTTGACTTCTTCTGTGTAAAATGCCCCACCTTTTCCATGATGTGTCGGTTTTGGGTAGTTAAAAGAAAAGTATTTTTTCTTTGTATATAAAGACGTACGTTGAATAAAGAGACTTTTTCTACACAACCAAGTGTTTTATTCAGCCGACGTTTCGGTGACCGTCTGTCACCTTCCTCAGGGCAATTCTGACTGGTTCACATTGCACTGCAGCATAGGTGTCGCTGCTATAGATGCGTTCCCAAACGTATTTACATATCTACAAGTACACAAAAACGTACGTTATTCCGTGGCTGAGAGATCCCTGGCGGGGCGGTGTCCGGGGAGAGATGGGTCAGGATGACGCGGGGAGAGGCGCAGTCCTGTAACATCACGTGACGAGGGCGTGGCTCGTGAGAATATTGGAACTCCACCTTGCCCAGAACCATGTCGTCAGAAGAGGCGTCGGTCTGCCCGCTGGTTACCAGGATTTTGTTCACAATTTCTAGTATCCAGTTGGTTCCTACGTACACAGGGATGATATGTAGATTACATCTTATTACTTATAAGGGTACAGAAGTATTGTTTTGGGTGGCTGAACTATGGCTTTAAATGCGTGTCTGCTTGTCCAGACAGAGTAGGTCGACAGCATGTGGGTAGGGAAGATTGACAGGCAGAATGACAAAAGTTCAAAGAGTCAGACATAAAAACGTCGTAGTAGTTTCTTTCTCAGAAGTCTTTCTTTGTCCTATGCAAATCTAACATGATATTTGAATTCTTGATGAATATTTTCAGTAAGTAATAAAGGAAAGTTTGATTTCTGTGTATTGTAATGCATGTATTTTAGTAGCGTTAATTACATGTTACAAGACAGAGATGTTACCTCTTCCCTCATGACGTCCAGGAAAAGTGGCCTGCAGGTCGATTTGCGCTTCTTGTGAATAAACAAAGTTCAAACAAAAAACACACCTGCTTTTGGAAAAGCCACCAGGACGATGTCGTCGTCCCGTATATCAAACTTGGCCAGGGCTTCCAAGTTTTCCTTCCTGACGTGAGGTGGATATCTGGTGCCGTTGATCACATTTGTGTAGTCATCATCGTCCATGAAGTCTGCGCCACCCTCTGCCATCTAGAGTTCAAGTTACGGTTGGAATGCTCAATGTATTTGCTTTAAAGTGAATTCTGTTATGTTTTGTACGAAAGAAATCAAACACTGAAACGTGATATACACTCACATATACCGGTACCGTATTCACAATATACCCTTATAAGAGTTAAGGACAAACAATGTGTTGGCCAAACTCTGGGGCGCCAGCTTTAAACTGTCACGTCCAACACAAAGAAATGTGGCTTAGAAGATAAACAATAGCAGATCAAGTATCGAATTTCTAGTCTCGTGCTTGGTAGAGAACAAACAAACAAACCCCCCGTCACCACATGATCGATCGAAAAGTTCAGAGACCTAGATTCGGAAAGAGATTTATTAGAAATCCCTCCAATGATTGCAAAAACCTATTCTCATCCCATACTACATGTACACACTCTTGTATTAGTTAGATTAGCCTTATGGAACTGTAGTTATTTATTTATTGTTTATTTCAGGCCCCGATGGCCCATATTGATAAACACGTACCATAGACAAACACATCTAAAATATAACTAAATATTTACAGTTGATTGTAAACCTAAAACCCAATTAAATTGCACCTGACTAGATACTATACTTTGTACCTTGTACAATTGTTGTGCAATAAAGTTTATTATTGAACAAGTATGTTTCTACACCGACAGCGAGAACGAACGTTACTCACAGCTTGAGCGACTTCCGGGTACAGTAGCCAACCGTCCTTCGCACCAAAGGGTCGTGAGTTCTAATCCAGATGTACCTGCTTCTGGATCAGACGGCCAGGGTTCGAATCCCGCCTGTGTGCTGTATCGCACGCTAAAGTAGTGTTTTAGGGTGCAGTCCTGAGTGGACCTTGTACCCTAGGTGTCTGGCACTCAAATCATAAGTGCATTTATGGAGGCCTCGATTCTTATGCCAAGTAAGTTACTAAGATTGTGCGTATATACAATTGCTTTTGCGGTGGTTCAGCGAATCAGTCTCAAATGTAGTCTGTGAAAATTACCTCCATTAGTAACAGAATGAATGTGCAACGTCTCCATATGCCTTACCGGTTCCACTGGGCAGATACACTGATACAGGTACAGAACGTAAAGCTAATGCTTTTGTGGCCTCTAACCTTTGAACCTTGCCCCGGTAATCACAGTTTGCTTGTACAAATAGTGTAAGAAGTTCACGCCGACCGTACGTTGTTATTATACCAGCGTTTACATGAAACGTCATTGTAAATGGCAAAGTCTTGGGTAACTTCATTGCTGTATTCCACCAAGAACGTTGTTTTTTCGGCTTTTGTTTATTTATTCGGTGTTTGTCAGTTTACTTGATTGTTCGGCAGTAAACAAAATGTATCGGGCGATATCGGCAAATCTCTCGGAAAAATTACGAATTAATGGTCTGAAGTATTCATGTACTCGTACATTCATTCATTCATTCATTCATCCATTCATCCATCCATCCATTCATTCATCCATTCATTCATTCATTCATTCATTCATTCACCCATCCATTTGATCATTCATTCATTCATCCATTCATCTATCTGTCCATTGAATAAGACTGATAGAATCCATTACAAGATTCTGTATCTTCTATTCATTTTTGTTCAAGTTACAAATCAATAACAACCAACTTGATTAATACATGAACGTTGGCAAAAGATTTCAGCTTCATAAGACTCAAGATAACTCACATTAGGATAATGGCAATGACAATGAACTTTATTGCATATTCACGCCCTACATGGGATAAATGCACTAGGTTAGATAAGTGAAGTATAAGGGTAGGAGAAAGAATTACTACATGTAGTATACTACGTTACGTCTATATCTACAAGGTTTCTTCTCTTTTCTTAAAACACGCGTAGACAAATTTACAGAGTTTTTATACTGCTATATACCATATAACAGAACATCACAGCTAAAATATATAACACGTCAACTCTGGCCCTTTCTTTTGTTGATTTATACTATTTCTACATCAGCGCAACAGATGCTCAAAGATACTTCAGCGGTTTCCATAGTTTGGCACCGCCAATTCCCTGCGAGCTGACAATTAGAAGGTGGAAATTTGTCTGAGTTTCAGACAGAAATCCCGTCAACCCTGAGGCACTCGTCTGACCCACTTCTATTTTCGTTTTTTCTTTTGAAACGACAACAGCTTTTCTGTGAATAATTTCTTTAGGTTGGCAAGATATATGAAGGTTCTTTATTCAACAACCAATGGGCTTTCACATCCGACGTTGACTGTCTGTCACCTTCTTCGGGGCAACAATAACAACATAGTGGTTGTTGAAGAAAGAACCGTCTTGTGTAATATCTTGCCAACCCGAAGAAAAGACACGGAAAAGCTGATGTTGTTTAAAAAGAAAAAAAAAAGAAAAAACAGAAGTGGGTCAGACGAGTGCCCCAGGGTTGACGAGATTTCCGTCTGAAACTCAGACGAATTTCCACATTCCAATTGCCAGCTGGCAGGGAATTGGCGAAACGAAAACATTCCTAACATTTGGTGCCCAACTATGGAACTCAACTGTTCTATCAAAATATATAGTGTGGTGTGGTGTACAATGGCTACTTTTGTATTACAGAATGTCTTACGAAGCTACCGAAACGCTGTAGTAAAAGTACAACGTTTGTTCAGCATATAACAGAGTCTGACACACTTGACGCTAGGAATACAACATGTAGGAAATACGTTACACCCATAATAGAGTGATAAAATGTCATAAAATCCGACTATTACCGGTCCATTACTGAGGGATCTCCCATGGCCAGTAGGTGCTAGGTAGTGTGGCGGTGGGGAGGGACGCACGCCGTGGTGTGTTACGGGTTCCCTCCCCTGGGATCTCCCATGGCCAGTAGGTGTTAGGTCGTGTGGACAGGAAAGCACGCCGTGGTGTGTTACGTGTTCCCTCCCCTGGGATCTCCCATGGCCAGTAGGTGTTAGGTAGTGTGGACAGGGACGCACGCCGTGGTGTGTTACGTGTTCCCTCCCCTGGGATCTCCCATGGCCAGTAGGTGTTAGGTAGTGTGGGCAGGGACGCACGCCGTGGTGTGTTACGTGTTCCCTCCCCTGGGATCTCCCATGGCCAGTAGGTGTTAGGTCGTGTGGACAGGAAAGCACGCCGTGGTGTGTTACGGGTTCCCTCCCCTGGGATCTCCCATGGCCAGTAGGTGTTAGGTAGTGTGGACAGGGACGCACGCCGTGGTGTGTTACGTGTTCCCTCCCCTGGGATCACCCAGGGACAGTAGGTGTTAGGTAGTGTGGGCAGGGACGCACGCCGTGGTGTGTTACGGGTTCCCTCCCCTGGGATCTCCCCTGGCCAGTAGGTGTTAGGTAGTGTGGCGGTGGGGAGGGACGCACGCCGTGGTGTGTTACGTGTTCCCTTCCCTGGGATCTCCCATGGCCAGTAGGTGTTAGGTAGTGTGACGGTGGGGAGGGACGCACGCCGTGGTGTGTTACGTGTTCCCTCCCCTGGGATCACCCAGGGACAGTAGGTGTTAGGGTTTCCATAAACAGTAACACAGTGGTGCCTGGCTTCCCTACGCAGTCCGTATGTAGCAGCCAGCCAGTCAGCTGTAGAAAAAATACCGTTGCTGCCATACATTCTTTGATTTTGCCGGGTCTTTGAGACTGTAGGAAGCGACGGTTTTGCAGCAGCGGCATAGGGTGCTATAGGTTCATCGTCAAGACCCACTGAGACCGCAAAGTCTGTTGGCTTGACAGGACGGAGAGAAGCAGGCAACGACCAAGTGGACACCGAAACATCTTGTCGTTCTCGTCTCATTGCAGGGAGTGTGTTATACTTCTTGAAACGTGCTGAATTTGCCTCGCTGTAGATGGCATTGTCAGGGATTTCCCAGTAGATGGGAGGCAGGGTAGGCAGAGGCCGCTGGGCCACAGCTATATGGTCTGGGATCTCTACGTATGTGTGTGGGAGGGCGGGCAGAATTCGCTGTGCAGCAGCTAGATTGTCCGGAATCTCTGAGTAACTGGGCTGGGGGCACGAGACAGAGCAGAGGCCGGTGGGCAATGTTCTACACGGGACAAGGCCCGGGGTCTCCCGGCGTTCGTGTGCAGCATCGTTTCTCATCTTCAGCAGGCGTCCCGCAAAGATGGATGCGATCAGAAACACCACTACACAGACTACGGCGGTTCGCCTCACGACAGCAGGGTTGGTAAGGCCACCGTCTGGTTCTGACGTGCCCTGTCCATGACTGATCCGGAATGTGCTGGTAGGTGGTGTAGACGTGAATGACATTATAGTCTGGTTCCCGGGTCTATGTTCGTCTGTGGTATGAGAAGGTGGTATAGACGTGAATGCCTGGATAGCAGTCTGGTTCCCGGGTCTACGTTCTCCTGTAGTATGAGAAGGCGTTGATGTCGGGACACTTACTTGGTCCGTGGTTCTTTCAGGACATGGTTTGGGGGGCTTCCTTGGGACTTGGGGGATGGTGAGAACCAACTGGGATAGATCGTGCACAGAGAGTAGGATACAGGTGATGTTCTTGGTGTGGTCAGTGTCTGAATTTTCGATGCTGACAGCAGGTGTGTCCTGTGTGTTGAAGAACAGCATTGCCACAGACGTATTCCCTGCTTCCAGAGCAACCAGTTGAAAGCCCCAGTTACTCCAGCTCTTCGAGACCACTGTAACGCCTCTGTTGTGTTCCCACACGTGCCGGCAATGATCTGTGGCGTTCTTAGCCAGTCCGCCATCGCCAGCGAGGACAACAAAAGGTGGCAGTACGACGGGTCGAGAATTTGCTTCCCTATCCCACATATCTGTATCCCATGAGGGATCGAACGCAGCCGCGGCTGGCTGAGCCTTCCATCGAAGAAACGGAAGGCCCGAGCCCCTCAGGTGTCGCGATGGGTAGTTCGTGACGCAGAACAAGAAGGAGGACACACCGATCCAGATACCATACTCGGCGTTAATTGCAACCTTCCATGCCATTCTCTGTGTACCTTCACCACCTGCCGTCATCAGACTGCTTCCGCCGACATCGAAGAATGCCAAGTACTGCAACGTTAACCCCTCCAAGAGCTCCCTATCCAGACACGACAAATCGTTCCCCTCCAGGGCGAATTTAAAGATACTCGGTACTTTGTGAAGAGTCCTTGGAGGAACGCTTCTGATATTATTCTCGCCTAGGTTAAGCAACATCAATGTATGCAGCCCGTAGAACCATGCAGGGCCAATGTCCTGTAGTAGGTTACCCTTCAGATTCAGACTTAGAAGTTTTGTTAAGTTCCTGAAACACCCCGGGTCAATCTGTGCTATCCTGTTGTAGGAAAGAGTCAGGTTCTGAAGCTCTAGCAAGTCAGAAAACCAGCTCTGTTTGACACGTGCCAGCCTATTGAAATCCAGACCCAAGCCCAGAAGGTTCGAAAACCCAGCAAAGGTGTTCTCCTCCACGTCTACAATCCCACCCTCCACCAAGGATAAAGTTAGTACTGAAGAGTGGTGAAAGACCGATAGCAGCTCGGCTGATAGAACACTGGAAGGGTAACCCTTTATTGAGATCTGTGGCTGTGTTGCTAGCATAGTATAGTTTAGTCCACAGGGTTCCACAGGGACAGGTGTGGCAGCTACGTCAGGATCCTGGCAGAGGATACACAGGGTGGTCCGGTCAGGTTCACAGGCATGCCAGGGTGCTACCTGACAGAGAGGAGGGCAGAGCCTACTTCTGGCCGGGGGTGTTTCTGTAGCCGCCAAGGTAACAAAAACCAACATCAACATGGGGATTCTCTTTCGAAGAGCCATCGGTTTACAAGAACCCAGAGAAAAGTTCAGACAAGTTTTTCTATATCTTGGGCTCACCTGTTGTAAGCTTGTGAACAGGCGAAGGGATGTGCACAGGGTTTTCTTGTCTCTACTTGCAGGGAAGGTTCAGTACAGGAACCTGCGTTAGATGAAAAAAATCATGGTCACGGGCCATTCCTTTCTAAGAACCTGTATGTACATCTCTTCCACTCTCAGAAAGTGCCAGCTAGCGACGAGAAGTAACCCTAGTCATTACTGTTAGCCTTAGGAGCATAGCTGACAGACCACGAAAACGTTCTTAAGTAAAACATCACATGCTTGTGAAGAAACAAACAAACAAACAAACTCATCAAGACCTACCCACCTACCACCACGTTTCATGGCAATCCATCCATAGCTTCTTGAGTTTTCTGATCTTATCTTGCTAAACCACATACACACAAACGCTACGGAAAACATAGCTTGGCGAAGGTAACAAACAAACTCCAATGTCCAACATTATACCATCTTGACGACACTATCAAGTATTCACTGATCTTGGGAAACGTTCTATCAGCACGACTAACCTTTTTAGTGCATCAAAAACAGCCAAGTGTATATCGACAGGCCTAGGCCTTTCCTTTCGTCAGCGAAGGTTTCCTTCAGAGCAGAGAACGTGTGACCACCATCGCCTACATGAGTCTGGTCATAGCGATGCCCAGACTCTTGCACAGATATTTGAAAGCAAACCACAGGGTGCTATTGGTTGAAAGATGTGAGCAGGTCATGACGTCAGTGCCTTAGCGTATTCCTGTTATCCAGACCAATTCCCCCTGGAAATTTTCAATCAAGTCTCCCATGTTCCCATGGGTCACGTGATGTCTACCGACAGTCCTTTATTCAGAGCATGTCGGCAGAACGAATTGCGCCTGTTGGATGTTTGGTCAACGTTGCATCAGAATTTTGTCCATTGCATAGTATTTATTTTCGCACACAGCATTTAAAAACTACAGACGCGGGATGTCAACCCTAAATGCGCAAACACGACCTTAAATGATATGTTCTGTACAAGTGCTATGCATGGTACGTTCCGGATTTCGCGCAGGCGCAGAACGTTCTGACGACGTGCTTCTATTCGCTATCATAATCCTGTTGCACGGCGTCTCAGCCAGGATGTTTGAGTAGTTAAGATATACAAGCGATTGACAAATAAAGAAGTCGCGAACTTTGTACCCTGTACTGATGCCCCTTTCCCTTTATGTTAAATAGCTGCTAATTCCACAACAGCTTAACTGACTATAGAAACAGCGTAGTTAAAATTCGTTCTTGAAAAACTACCAATAGAACTATTGCAGAGGTATCATCAAGTAAGGTAAGAGTACCATTAGATATTCGTATACACAAAGCTAGATTTAAACGTTCAGGGTTCTGGTAGCCTTCACCAGGCCTTCCTAAGAGCTACAGATATATAGTTAAGCCCAATGACTCAGCAAAAATAGGGCCAGTACTTGGCCAGGGGAGTGAGCTGCGGTAAGGGTAGCATTTCTCACTGAAAGTGCGCGGGTTAATGAATTCAAAGGTGGCCAAACTCCCCTGACCAGTTATTCTCCTATTTGGCTAAAATTTTAAACCACTTTACCATTTTTCAACCAGCCTGGCGGAGACTAGGGTTCTGGCGTGACAACTTGGTCGTTATATTATAGAAAACATTTAACGTTAAGATGGCGGAGGCGACTGGAAGTTTCATGGACGATGATGACTTCACCCATGCGGTCAAGGGCATCCGATATCCACCTGACGTCACCGAGGACAACCTGGAAGCCATGGCGAACTTTGACCTCCGTGATGACGACATCGTCATAGTAGCTTTTCCAAAAGCAGGTGTGTGATTGATGTACTGCTGTTTACTTACGTTCCTTTTGTTACAAAATAGTCTAAAGCCTCACACACACACACACACACACACACACACACACACACACACACGAACACACACACACGAACACACACACACACACACACACACACACACAAAGACGCACACACACACACACACACACACACACACAGAGAGAGAGAGAGACGTGTGTGTGTTCGTCTGTGTGTATTTGTGTGTTCGTCTCTGCTGAACATAGCGATCAGAGGAACGGACTGGAGCTAGAATAGGATACACTCGGACCAGGCTATGAATCTATAACCCATAGGAACCAACTGGATGCTTGAGATCGTGAACAAGATCCTGTCGGCCGGCGGCAGTACCGACGCCTCTTCTGACGACATGGTGGGAAAACTGGAGTTCAGCTACCCCCACGAGCCACGCCCTCGTCACATGATGTTACAGGACTGCGCCTCTCCCCGCGTCATCCTGACCCATCTCACCCCGGACACCGCCCCGCCCGGGATCTCTCAGCCGAAAGATAACGTGAGTGTCCAAATTAAATTTCATTTGTGAAAGTAAGTGACATTATGAAGACTTAAGACGCTATAACCGTACATAGGCATTAAGTGCTCTGGTCCTTCTCAAGTGGAAACGACCCGAAGCCTAAGCCACGTAGAGGTGTGACGTCAGCAACGACCCCCACTTACTGATGCCTGTCAATTGGTATCAGCCCCCGTCTCGTTTGAGGGTCTAAAATTAACATCGAGAGTGCAAAACTCCCTGGATCATTCGTTGTGTATGATGGGTCTGTTTCTGTATAGCCGGTATAACCGCCCTAAGGCGTAACACACCAGCTTGAAATATGGGTGCAGTATGTTTAGCATGTGCCTTTGTGGAAATGATAACTCGTAATTGCTTCTCCTCACAGGTTAAGGTGATCGTTGTTATGAGGAACCCAAAGGACACAGCGGTTTCCTACTTCCACTTTGAGCAGAAGCTCAGGTCTCGGTTTGAACGGAAGCCGATTCCTTCATGGGACGACTTCTTCCAGTTATTCCTGGCCGGCAAGCGTATGTAGGAAGAAATTATTCAGACAATATTGTTGAATGAACTACTTTGAGATCAGCTTCGCGCGAAAGGCATGTAGTCAGACCGGCTACATGAACATTGCGACTATAAAGACAGCTAATTGTGTACATCTAGTTGACTTGCAGAGTTTGTACCTGAATTGTAGTACTTTTTGCCACCTATAATTTACCTACGCAACACATTTTGAAAGCCACAAATATTGAATAAATGACTAATAACAAGCACATGTTCATTCTTGTGTTGGAGTTAACGTTTAGTTTGTACTTCATAAGAAGCACATGTGGTTTAAATTGGCTACTTAAATTTCTATGCTTATGACCTTGTTCTGTTCTTAGATACATACGGTTGCTACTTCGACCATGTTCTTGGCTGGTGGCAGAGGCGTGACGACCCCCACTTCTTGTTCTTAAAGTACGAAGACATGAAGAAGGTAGATGTGAGACATAGCTAAGGGAGGAATCTCACCTAAGTAGCACTTAGTTTGGCCATGGTATGTTTTAAAAGATCGTAGACTGTACGAATACCAATTATACTTACTGATAACGTTATATACTTAGTTATATTTAGGCATGTACACAGCTACCGGTGAAGATGGAGGTTTGATGGTAAAAAAAGAAAAGTGACAACAACCTCTTGATTATAGTTTCACACCAGCATCCCTGTAAAAACATAAATAGGTAATCTTGTGTTCCCACCTGTTTGTCTCAGGACTTACCGAACGCCGTGAAGACAGTAGCGACCTTCCTTCAGGTCAAACTGGATGACGCTTCCATCGAGACTATCGCGCATGCGTGCGAATTCTCCAACATGAAGGCGTCCCTGGATAAGTCACGTTACGGCGACAGGACTGTCAACGCTCGCAAAGGTAACGTCAAGGTCACACAGTTGTAGAGAACACCCTTTGAATTGACTACTAGTACTACACTACTATGTTCACATTTAACATCTTATTACGTGTGGTTAATGTGTTAATGTAGAGCTGGGGGGGTATTGGTGCACTGTTGTACATATACAAGTGTACTTTGACTGTACTGTATTAGTTAGATTATCTTTTTTTCGTCCTCAATTTCTTTAAATGGATCTATGTCAGCTACCAAAGAATTTCTCCGACTAATAAGTGTAACAAACATGCATTCACACTACATGTACTTGGAAGTCTTGACAATATTCAACATTCATTAATTACTATTATTCTAAAATTTCACTCAAAACGAAGAAATGTTCACTAGACATAATGAACATCAGATGACATGTTTTAAGTGATATTTCAATATTTGTATGAATTTTAGGTCTTGTCGGCGACTGGAAGACGATGTTTAGCGACGAACAAAGCAAGTTGCTCGACTTGAAATGCAAGACAAAACTGGAGGGAACTGGACTTCGTCTTGACTTTGAATAGGTCTAACCTCAATAAAGAGTATGCTCCCAACAGTCGTGCATGTTAACGTTGACGCTTAAGGCCCCTTCAAACTTATTTCACCTGTTTAGTGGGCATAATGAGAGACCTGAGTGATGAGGTCTTGCCTGCCCAGAGCAGTTGCATACATGGGCAAATTAGGTCAAAAGTAGGATTTGTTTACTGTTGATCAGCTGTTGTCGGACTTTGAGCTGGTCAACCCCCTGTTTTCTTTGTATAGTTGGGAGGCAGACCCTAGTGGCTTTCTGGAGCAGAAGAAATTTTCAGATTGAAATGTGGGAAAGTACTTTCTTTTATGAGCCCTTGTTTTAGTGTATTTAACCATAGGTCTCTATGGCCAAATGTAATAGTACTGTCTGCCCTTGACCTCCGCACTAGGTCAACAGTCATGAATGACCTTTGAACCAGCAATTCCGCACTGGCACTCGAGTGCTGAGGGGAGTTTTCAGTACTGGAAAACGAGTGCCGAGACGAGGTTCAGCTCTAGAATTCCAGTCCTGACGGAGCTTCAGCATTGGAACAAAGCCGTTCAGCGCTAGAATTCCAGTGCGGAGCTTTCTTCCGTACAGGACCCTGAGTGCTGACGTCACTTCCGCACTGGACGTCCAGTGTAGAATCCGTTACTTCGGTACCATTCCAACTGACTATAGACAGAACAGCGTAGTTAAAATACGTTCTTGTATACGGCGTGTACATCTATTGCAGAGGCATCAGTACGGTAAGACCTCAAGCCTCATTAGACAGTTGTTTAAACAGAGCTAGATTTAAACGTACATTTTTCTGGTAGCCTCCACCAGGCCTAAGGGCTACGGATAGTAGGCGACTGACTCGGCAAAATGGGGTCAGTAATTGATCTGGGGAGTGAGGTGCGGTAAGGGTAGTGTAATATTCCCCTTGGATGTACGCGTGTTAAATAATTGAAAGGTGGCCAAACTCCCCTGACCAATTATTCTTTGGTTAAATTTTAAACATTTTCAGTCCGCGTTGTTAGTCTAGCAGAGACTAGGGTTCTGCCGTGACAAGTTGGTTGTTACCGAAATTATAGATGGCGGAGGCGACTGCAAGTTTCATGGACGATGATGACTTCACCCATGCGGTCAAGGGCATCAGATATCCACCTTATGTCACCAAGGACAACCTGGAAGCCATGGCGAACTTTGACCTCCGTGATGACGACATCGTCATAGTAGCTTTTCCAAAAGCAGGTATGTGCTGAATGTACTGATTGCAAGTTTACTTACATTCGCTTCTTTACAAAATATTATAATATAAACCCTCACCCATACTGCTTTACAATCGGTCTTATTCCACAAACAAAACTATCAACAGTCAACACGAAAGGTGTATGCCATTGTTGCATTACGTATATGGAGAATCGCGGAAACACATACACACACACACACACACACACACACACACACACACACACACACACACGTATGTGTGTACGTGCGTGTATGTCTGTATGTGTGTACATGCGTGTGTGTATGTGTGTGTGTGTGCATGTGTGTGTGTGTGTGTGTGTGTATGTGTGTGTTTGTGTGTGTTCTTCCCTGCTGTCAGATAGCGATCAGAGGTGCATACTGGAGCTAGAATACGATACCCACCACGCTATGCATCTATACACTACAGGAACCAACTGGATGCTTGAGATCGTGAACAAGATCCTGTCGGCTGGCGGCAGGACCGACGCCTCTTCTGACGACATGGTGGGGAAACTGGAGTTCAGCTACCCGCACGAGCCACGCCCTCGTCACGTGATGTTACAGGACTGCGCCTCTCCCCGCGTCATCCTGACCCATCTCACCCCGGACACCGCCCCGCCCGGGATCTCTCAGCCGAAAGATAACGTGAGTGCTTCGCGAGGCAGCGTTTTTTTTTCCTACGAGCGGCTAGAGCGGCGTCTTTGATTAAATGATACTTTATTTTCTGTGTCCCTCCTCATAGGTTAAGGTGATCGTTGTAATGAGGAACCCAAAAGACACCGCGGTTTCCTACTTCCACTTCGAGCAAACACGTCGGTCTCGTTTGGGACGGAAGCCGATTCCTTCATGGGACGACTTCTTCCAGTTATTCCTGGCCGGCAAGCGTAAGTAGGAGGAAATTATTTAAGACAATATTGTTGAATGGACTACTTTGAGATCAGCCTCGCGCAAAAGGCATGAAGTCAGACCGGCTACATGAACATTGCGACTGTATGATAAACAGCTAATTGTGTACATCTAGTTGACTTGCAGAGTTTGTACCTGAATAGTACTTTTTGCCACCTGCAAATTACCTACGCAACACATTTTAAAAGCCACAAATGTTTGATAAAATGTTATGACTAATAACAAGCTAGCACATGTTCATTCTTGTGTTGGAGTTAAAGTTTAGTTTGTACTTCATAAGAAGCACATGTGGTTAAAATTGGCTACTTAAATTTCTATGCTTATGACCTTGTTCTGTTCTTAGATACATACGGTTGCTACTTCGACCATGTTCTTGGCTGGTGGCAGAGGCGTGGCGACCCCCACTTCTTGTTCTTAAAGTACGAAGACATGAAGAAGGTAGATGCCAGACATAGCTAAGGGAGGAATCTCACCTAAGTAGCATTTAATTTGACCATGGTATGTTTTGAATATAGTAGACTGTACGAATACCCATTATACTTACTGATAACGTTATACACTTAGTTATATTTAGGCATGTACACAACTACCGGTGAAAATGTGGGTTTGATGGTAAAAAAGAAAAGTGACAACAACCTCTTGATTATAGTTTCACACCAGCATCCCTGTAAAAACATAAGTCAGAAATCTTGTGTTCCCACCTGTTTGTCTCAGGACTTACCGAACGCCGTGAAGACAGTAGCGACCTTCCTTCAGGTCAAACTGGATGACGCTTCCACCGAGACCATTGCGCATGCGTGCGAATTCTCCAACATGAAGGCGTCCCTGGATAAGTCACGTTATGGCGACAGGACTGTCAACGCTCGCAAAGGTAACGTCAAGGTCACCCTATTTGACATCCTATTACGTGTGGTTAATGTGTTAATGCGGAGCTACATGTAGGGGAGGGATGTTGTTTATATACAAGTGTACTTTGGCTGTACTCTCTTAGGTTATCTTTATCTCCATGAAAAATAGAGATATTGTTTTGGGTCTGTCTGTCTGTCTGTCTGTGTGTGTGTGTCTGTTTGTGTTTCCGCCAATTACTGGTGAGCATAACTTAAGAACTCCTTTATGGATGGTGATAATATTTGGTATGTAGGTAGGTCTTAGGAAGACAAAGGTCAAGCTCAAATCTTGGCCTCCTGGTGGCTGACCTTGGTACTGCAGCAGAACTTCCGGTTTTTCTATCTTTTGTCCTGAACATATGGTCTTGATTTTTTGGTGGCAGATAGCTTTTCCTGTCAGGAATAAGTGGTGTGGGTTTTTTCCCCCTAGCAGCTTGTGCTGGAACCGCAGGGGGGTGGGGTGGAGAAATCTTTAAGAGCAGATACGTCCAGAAAGGAGCAACGTATTATCATGATTTTTTATTTCTTTTTTCGTCCTCAGTTTATCTAAGTGTATCATTGTCAGCTACCGGTCCTATAACGCCATTTCTCAAACTACTAACAGTACATGTACATAATATTATTCTACAATTTCACTCAAAACTTAGAAATGTTCACTAGACATACATGAACATCATACGATATGTTTAAAGTGATATTTCAATATTTGTATGAATTTCAGGTCTTGTCGGCGACTGGAAGACGATGTTAAGCGACGAACAAAGCAAGTTGCTTGACTTGAAATGCAAGACAAAACTGGAGGGAACTGGACTTCGTCTTGATTTCGAATAGGTCTAACCTCAGTAAAGAGTATATTCCAGTTGTACTCAAAATGTCAAGATGTTGGTTACCACCTCGATATTGTAGACACATTAATATTACATATCTAACCCTGAGTGTTGTTAGATATATTTTTAAGTGACCAAAACTAGTGCTATAGGACAAGAAAAAAAAGACAGGATTAGCGATATCAGCTGATGCTGTTAATTTTATTCTGGGAATCTCCGACAATTGTCGCTCCAGGCAAGCCGCCTTGTTCCCTGATGATCACTCATTTGCCTGGAAGAGGGCAGAAAATAGGATGTAAAAATGAGGAATTCAAGTCTATCTTGAAGAAATATCATCCAAATACGCCATATACATGCCAGTATTGCCTTTGCTTAAATCTTTAAAACCCATCATAATCAACATTTGTTCCGCTCTTTGCGTTCAATGACTTACAGAATCTGTAACTCTGTGCCCACGAATGGCTAATTTTCTCTGCCTTTAAGCTTTGTGGTGTTCAGTTCAATTTTTCTTTCACATTAAAACATAAAATGCTGCAGAAGGACATTGGATGCATGAAAAGCACGAGTTGATGTAACTCGGTGACTCGGAGATTATCCCATGGGTCTATCTAGTCACAGATCACCAAGACAACATTAGAAATCCCCGTAACGCGATCTAGCTGACGAAAGGGGATCCCACATGTTGATCTACAGATCTAGTTACAGATCACGGATCCCGTACCTTCCCCTAGCTGTGACTGAGGGGATCCCACATGTTGATCTACAGATCTAGTTACAGATCACGGATCCCGTACCTTCCCCTAGCTGAGGCTGAGGTGATCCTACAGGTTGCAGAGAGGGCAGCACACCCCGGCGATGTGTACGGGGTTGGGGCAGCCCGGAGGTGGGCAGGGGGTGTACATGCACACAACCGCTCCCCCGGCAGAAGGGCAGGTGCAGACGACGCAGGGATCCGCCGGCAGCTATGTGGTCGAAGTGGTAATGAAATAAAGACTTGCATGCATGAAAATAGCAAAAATTGTGTACCTGTACAGTACTTATATCAAATTATGTCAGCAAAGATTAGAAACGCCTAAGCTAGTATTAAAAAATGAAGCCCGGCTAGAAAAGTGATTGGCCAAAATACCAGAAGAATCATCAGAGACAATAGTGCCCTCCCTCCACCGAAGTAGGTTTTATAGTAGAGTACATGATTTCATAAGCAACCAGGGAACGTTACAAACTTGAAGGTTCCCTCCTTCTGCTGATTACAAAAATCTATTTGCTATATCTGAGAATCTAAAGCCCCTCATGACAGTTCTGACAGAAAAATGTCAGTCGTAGGTCTCACCGCGTAGTCGACTCCCACGGGGATGAGGAGATCGCTGCCTCCATGCAACCAGCAGCCGCCAGGAGCTGAAATGACGTCATTAAGTTGTCTTAGAGATCACAAAATCTAGGACCCTTTTTTTTGCTCAAGACCAATCCATGTAAAGAACAATCATGACAAGTATTGTATATATATGTATATGTGTGAATGCCAGGAAGACTAGCGGTGGACCCGGTCTGGGCCCACCGCTAATGGTAATTCAAATAAAGTTTCAAAGTTTCATGACAATCTCTACACTGCCTTAAGCTTCTAGTTCTATTTCACTACGAAAGCATTTTTTATATTAGTAATTTTAAGACGACTGCAGTTACATGGACAGCACGTTTCTTGAGCCCAAAACTACACACGAACAAAAGTCTTAGAAATACAATGAGTTATCCTTCTTGCTCCGAATTACTGTACGTTGTTGCCATGTGTGGATAGAAAAAAATCAGGCTAACCGTTGGTGTCACACTCCGGGCAGCACCGGTTGGGGAGACGTATGTAGTCGCCGTCGTCACAGGGCGGAGGTGCACAGCCGGGTGTCGGGTAGCACACCGGTTCCATCCCGACGCCTGGGCAGGAGCACTCCGTGCAAGAGTCCGGCTGTATCGTGGGGCCGACAAGTGAAGCATCATCATCAGTGTAAAATGTAAAATCGTTACATATGACAAAAGAGTGGCAAATTGCTAATCTACAAGCAGATCTTCTGGTGGCTGCAACGAAGACAGTATCAAATTGGCCAGGCAGTATCCATTTGCCAGGCAGTTACCATTGGCCACCAGAGGGGTGATACTGTCTTTGCAGCCACCAAAAGATCTGTTTGCAGATTAGTAAATTGCTTGTTCATCACTTACCAACCAGGAAAAGTAGACTCCATCTGCTGGTAAGAAATATTCATCATTGTATGTAATGATTTCTGACCCTTTCAATGAGAACTCACTGTGTGAAATTACGTTATACCGGATGAGCAATTGAGATTCAACTTTGTCAGTGTTAGCTCTCACCCAGTAAGTATCGTCCACCAGAATGAGGCCGTCGGCGTGCTGACAGCCGACCGGGGGGCAGACAGGGCAGCACTGTCCCGGGAGCACCACGGAGTTGGCGCAGGGCGGAGGGGCGCAGGACATGACGGCACACATCGGTGTTGCCCCGGCGTAAGGGCAGGAACAAAACGTGCAGGGATCCGGCTGTAGAGAGGAGGTAAGTCATCATAGAAAGAGTGCTGTGCCACACATGGTTCGTTTACTAAACAAGTAATTGTTAATTGCCCTATATGATAAATAACATGTATTTTTTATCCAATTTTAACGTATACCGATTTTATAACTTAATCGATCGTTGTGTATGTAATGATTTTCGATTTTAGCTTATGTATATAATGCTCTTTTGCAGTCAATTTGTGTAATATCACACCACCAATTCAGCCTGCGGGCTGCCACTGTTGTGATATAGATGGCGTCATGTCATGATAAAACCATTCTACTTCTACCATTCTACATCAGTCTTAGGCATAGGAAGAGACCTTTTTTTCGGTCGACCGCTGGCAAGTCCAATAAATTTTTGTTCTGATATCTGAATTTCCAACCTTATTTTAATTTTCAGAAGCAAATTTCCATTGAGTAAAAACCAAAAATGAAAAAAAAGAAGAAATCTGGTATTCTAAACCTCCGGGGAGTATATAACGCATGATGATTACAACGATTGCTGACAATTTCAGACATCGTATTAACAGCAATGTTAACAGTAACGCTACAAGAAAAGAAGATGTCACAATCATTATACACAATACACTGAATACAGATTCTTTATTGAGTCGACAAAAGTACAGAGACTTTCGTACGGTCTAAAAAAACCCTTCCTGAGTGTGGGGCTAGCGATACCATGTTATGTCAGCCTGGCCGAAGAGCGTCAGATGTGGAACACTTTGCTGACATGTACAGTATGCTACGGCTGAGTGAGTTATGTCAGTCCAAACCTCACCTCATAGGTGGCTCCCACGGGGATGAGGACATCACCTTGCAGACAGCCGGGACAGATCGGGCAGCACTGCTCCATGATACGTACGGGGTTGGGGCAGTACAACTCTAGGCAGGCCTCCACTACGCACTCGGGTTCCGCCCCCGCAGCCGGACAGGTGCAAGTCGTGCAGTCATCCGGCTGTAGGAGAGAGATAAGCATTATTGAGAAGTCATGAATATATGGAACGCTTTCATTACACGTTCGTGCGTGCTGGGCCCTGTCTCTCTCTGTCTCTCTCTGTCTCTGTCTCTCTCTGTCTCTGTCTCTCTCTGTCTCTCTGACTCTCTGTCTCTGTCTCTCTCTGTCTCTCTCTGTCTCTGTCTCTCTCTGTCTCTCTGTCTGTCTCTGTCTCTGTCTCTCTGCCTCTGTCTCTCTCTGCCTCTCTTTGTCTCTCTGTCTCTGTCTCTCTCTGTCTCTCTCTGTCTCTCTCTGTCTCTGTCTGTCTCTGTCTCTCTCTATCCCTCTCTGTCTGTCTCTCTCTCTCTATCTCCCTCTCTCCATTTTTCAGGGATCGGTAGATGTTCGCAAGTCACCGAGCCCCGTTCAATTGGATGGGGTAGAATTTTTGGAGCGAAAAATACTCTCGACTCTACGGCGATTTTTAAATTTGGCAACTGTTCGCCTATAACAAATATGGCCAAAGCTCGTCGACTATGTCTCGCCAACTTTACACACAGACGTACATACAATACTTGCAAGAAATCCTCACCCATCATTACATTTTTAAAAGACAGGTGTCAGTCCTATAGCTCTTACCTTGTACTCTTCCCCGAGGGGAATGATCTCTCCATTGTACAGACAGCCTTCCGGAACTGAAATGACGTCAATATAATGATCATGAAATGTTTTTATTTTAAAGCCAAAACTCAATTATATCGTACTCCCAACTACGACGAACTTGAACATTTTTCTTCAAAAATAAACATCAGAAGGAAAATGGCCATGCACCTTTCTGCTGATCTATTTTGTGTAACACAACAATACAACGTACTGTTGATCTACTTATTAATAACTAGAGAAACATTAATCTCATCACCATTATCACAACCCAATTGTAAGACCTTCCCAGGTACCAAACATTAAATAATAAATAAATAAATAAATAAACAAACTTACCTTCCCCATAATCAGCACAGGCAGGGCAGCACCACGTGGCAACGGGCACGTGGTTTTGGCAGGGCGGAAACTTCAGTGGACAACCTACGGCCCAGCAGGAATAGTGTCCATTTTCTGAACAGTCGCATTGTCCGCACTCTTCCGGCCGCATCTGTAAGAAGGAGGTACCGAATGGAACTCACGTTTATTGTACCTTCGTCTGTCAACGTGCGGGGATGTCATACAATACGTCCCACTGGCCTTACCATAGCCACATTGCAGGGAGCAGTATGATGTGTTAAAGTGCCTCTGTGACGAAAACAAGGAAGATAGAGAAAGGTATGGGAGAACCGCTGAACATCCGGGAATGACTCAGGTTGAATCCTTGACAGCGGCTGAGGACAGAGCGAGAGAGAGGGCAGAGGGAGGGCGGTGTATTGGCGTCTTGTGCTCTGGTGCTCTATCGATCACGTAAAGGCAGGAGGTAACGGGATAGGTAGATAGATAACAGGTAACATAAAGTTTACGTACATAGTAGGAGGAAGTGTCCCCATGGCCACCATATCTTCCAGTGAGGTTTGGGCAGGGTCAAAGACAACGTTTGTAAGCGAATGTCATATATTTCCCTCGTAATTCATATATCCCATGGTGCACAATAATCTGGGCCTTAGTAAGAAGGTCCAATGGGTTCTATTGAACCTCAGTTCGGGAGAACTCACATTGTAAGAGGACCCCAAGGGCATGATGCCGATCTTCTCATCCCAATAACAGCCAGGTACACCTGAAAGGACATCAGTCAGTTCATCAACCACATGGTTTGAGATTAAAGCCAAAACTCAAGTACATAGCACAATTAGTTACATTTTTCTTAATAAATTATAAAACGCCAAAAGCAAAACAGGGCAATCAGACATGGCAGACTTCACCCCCTTACCCATACTGCTAGTTTTCCAGGCCCACTGACAAAAATAGCAGCTCTGAGAAAGCTGCTTGGTGGCGCTGCACTGTGTATATCGGGCATTGAGAACGTACACACACAGATAGACAGCCAGAAACAATACTCAAGTTTTACATATGTAGAGTTGTACATATGTTTCAGAAGGGAAATAGCAGGTTGATTCGTAGTTTCTCACAAGTTTTGTTGTTTGACACTATGAGGCCAAATCAGTGGAAACCTGCCTAGTATACATGTACCTTGAACCTTCTTCCCTGTATGTTACACCGGCGCGACACAGTCGAGAGATACCTCTATATTTTCTGTATTGAATTATAATTTACCCGATAACTTGCAAAGGTCGGCCAGTATACGGAAGGCGACTTTGCAGGGGTTGTCTGTGTTGAACACGCGGTCGGGGCTCCCGGCGATGGTCTCAAGCGCAGGGTTGTCCACAAGACCCGGGTCTGCAAGACCCACGGCGTACAGCTTGATTCCGTCGGCCATGGCCGCGGCAGCTTCCGCCGCAAAGTTGTCCGTGGACTAAGAAGATTATATCGAATTATGATTTCACTGTACTGTTATGTTCACTGTTTTCACTGTCACTTCTGTACCGGTGAACTTATCATTACCGTTATCTAATCATTTGTGTTTTGCCCCTTCCCTGCACTTGCCACCACCGTAAAGATAAAGTGCCGTGAACATGTCCATTTTCTTCAGACCGTGAAATTTTGCTACCGTGAACACAAAGTGAATTACAGTAATTAACTAACCGATGCAGATATTTTTGTGTTTCTTTATACCAGTCAGCCGTAGCATAGACAAACACCAGAAGAACTTCGTTCTTGGGGCACGCCTCTAGACCTAAACCTACCAAATATGCTACCCTGGAAGTGATAAAACTGGTGCCCACGGGTGATTGATTGATTGTATTCTGTAGCCATAGCTATAGTAGCTGGCTCGATGACAAGAAGTTCTTTGGACAGAAGCCATGTATCCTGCTACCCCTGTCCTGTTTACTGTATTGTAACAAAGCTGAAATAAATCAATAAAAGGAGAAGGGCTGTACGAGCAAACTCTGTGGAGGTTCGGGCTTAACAATCGTACAAGATACAACGTGTGACAACTTGTACTACTGCAGAACAAATCCAGGAACCTAATCTACTGTACAGAAGAGTATGTAGCGAAAGACTATGTATAGTGTTTGGTGGATTTCTAACACATGAACTGTCGTGAACACATGCAGTCCTCCAAACCCAGGGCCACTCTGAAAAGCAGTGCCCAGTCACTGAATGTTACACGCTGGTAAAAGAACACATAAATAAACAAATAAACAAACAAACTTATGATCCAGGACAAAGTTAAGTGACTCACCCATCCATCCGTCATGACTATCGCAGACCGAGGGACGCCGTCACGGAAATCAGACTAAACAAACAAACAAACAAACAAATAAATAAATGAATAAATAAATAAATAAAAACCCAAATAAATAAATAAACAAATAAATAAAACACACAAACAAACAAACAAACATGTGAGCCAACACAAATTCAAAGTGTGGAAAACGGCTATTCAATACAGTTTTGCTGCAGTTTTACTTGTATACCATAAAGAAATGTAATAAAGGTTATAATGCAGCAGTGTAACATGGTTACTGCATCAGAGGTAAGTAACAAACGTTTGAATAGAAATGAAAGCATGTAGAGTTAACATCGAACCAGTAAACTCCAACCGGAACGTTACTGGCTGGGGTTGTAGAAAGACATGCGGGAGGGACATTAAACCATCGATTCTGTGTTTTGGGGAGCTTCAAGTACCAACCACACTTATCAAAGTACCAATCACATTTATCAAAGTACCAATCACACTTATCAAAAAGCTGGCCAGACATCAGTCGTTGTTTGTTTTGTTTATTTTGTTGGACAACAAAGGATAATGTTCCACTTCAAGAGAGGATGACTGCTTTAACTTTTAAGAAAGTTACTGATAGAAAGAATTTCAGAAACGTACTGTATCCTTCATGTAGCGGATAGCCTTCCCGGTATAGCTCAGGCCCCCTTTCTTCTCACACTTGATAGTGCCGGAAGGTGAGCCCAAAGGAAAATGTGTCCTCGGCAGGCAGTTGTAAGGAATAATTCCAATCTATTTCACCATAAATGAGAACAGAATATTAGCCATTCCTACCTAGGAGGGTATTGTGCGTGTAATAAGCGTGTCTGCTCTTGTTTTATATTTATGTTTACCGAAGGAAAACATATTGTTTTTGCTACGTTTCTTCCTCTTCCTCCTCTTCTCCGAACAGTGACCTCTGACCTGGTCAATGACCTGAACCAGACTGTCTGTTACTATGGTAACTGGTGTTGGGTTACATCATGTTGCAATTTTATAGCAGGAGGGATTTAGACTCCTGTCTGACCATATATATGAATGTGTTGGAGCAAGTTTGAGTAAGAATTAACAGAACAGACCATATGAGAAGGTAAATATTATGCATTTGCTTTGCAAATGTTACCTTTCTAGTTATGTTATGTTTTATGTGCGTGCTTTTACTCTTGTTTTATATTTATGTTCTCGAGTAGAAGGTGTCATATAAGCAATTGTACCGTGCTTTTTGCCTCGTACCCGATAAATATATGTGGATAAAATAAAATAAAAGATAAATAATAAGCATTTCACAGAATGAGCGCGCAGTATCCAAAGAAATTTTCAGCCATTGTCAAGGGAAGTCGAGGATTTTGAAGGTGGAATTAGCGTGAACGCCAAATCGATGCTAAAGGTTCGGAGCGAGACTCACCCCGATGTTATGAAGCCGAGTGAAGCAGTTGACAAAGTCGACGATGAACTGTATGCCGCGTTTGAACCAATAGCTCGATATGCTTGAGGATTCGTCGATTAGGAAAACCACGTCGACGGAGCAAACTGTAGTTTTGAAACGTCAAATAATTGAATGAATTTTTTTTTACGTTATTGAATGAATCTTTATTGCATATTCATCCCCAAAAGGGCTAAATGCACATGTAGGGGATATAAAACAAGGGGATATAAAACAAGAAGTATTGAATACTGAAATGCTACATTCTAATGCTAAGTCCTAATGATACGTTAATGTGTGATGTATATGTATCTAAGAAATTATTTAAATTAGATTTCCCCCGTGTCTGGTACCGTTATACTGTATTAACCATCTCGAAATATGTATCAGAAATAGCCACCAGTTTTCACATAACTATTGTCAAAACAAAAAACTAGATCAATGCAGTCCACTACACAATTTAGTATCATAAACAGCTCAAACAGCTACTAGTTTTTGCATGATTGTATCGACAACATGTACATCATTTTGCATTCATGTAAATTGCAATTAGCCATCGGGCAAGAATTTGCAATAAACGTATTCGTCGTTAACCTCGGTAATGTGTACCGCTCGAAAGTAGTGGTGAATATTCTCCATATTACGAAGGCCCACAACGACACTGCGCAACACCTCTTCCAAAGCCCGGCGAGACAGCGCTGAAAGCTTTGGAAGAGGTGTTGCGCAGTGTCGTTGTGGGCCATCGTACAATATGTTTAATTGCCCTCAGGCTGGATAGTGATATCAACTGTATATCTACATATATATCCGGGATCCAACTAACCCACCCAGGGACCTTCTCCAAATCGTATGTTATAAAATATGTGGTTTCAGACTTGCCGGGTCTGCTATCTTTCCTTGAGAACACACACAAATTATGCTTATGATTATTTAAAAGCGTTTTGTGTGTTATGTTGTCTTTTGTATCACATTTTTCGTTCCCGCAATGTTTAAAACATTCGGGAGTGGACGGGAGGTTGGACCATGGTTGGCTGGTGGTTGGGGGTAGGTCAGCAGTAGTTGGCTCAAATTTAACTCAAATTTGATTCCATTCGTATCGAAAGGTAGGCGTGGCCAGACTGCTCCCGAACTTCAGCCAACCTTGGTTGGTTGGTGTTCGGGGGAAGGTTCTGAATGTGTGACAGGGGCTAGAAGTTAGCACTCACCCGGGCCGGGGCCATCGGACAGGACCGGCGGCGGCGGCTGTAGATTTTGCGGGGCGCCTTGGCCGATTGTCTCGTGGATGGAGGCGAACATCACCAACGTGGGCAGCAACAGTTTCCACACCATGTTCTTTGTGTTGAAATCTGTGCAACAACGGACAGATACGCGCGCGTTATCGGTGTGTGTATTGTCGACACATGTGTCTCTCAGTATCAGTTAAAAACAACGTTTTGAAAGCTTATCAATGGGGAGAGACAAGGGAAAAATCACCAGAATTCATTTTCCTGTGAAATCTGTGTAACAACGGATAGATACGCACACGTTATAGGTTTGTGTAGTTGACCGAACAAGTACACATGCGTCTCTCAGTATCAGTTAAAAACAACGTTTTGAAAGCATGTCAATGGGGAGAGACAAGGAAAAATTCACCAGAATTCATTCTCCTCTGAAATCTGTGTAACAACGGATAGATATGTGTGCAATATGGGGTTGCGTGTTGTGAACTTAACCAGCTACAATGTACATCTAATTCTCCTGTAACTTCAAAACAACGCTTGCAGATAACGGGTGGACACAAGAGACACAAAGTTCTTTACTGGTAAAAAAAATGGGAACTCCGAGTCTGACATGGAATGTGCCGCAGAATTAACGTTGTCGGCAATCATGGATTGATATCTAAGAAATATAAGTTATATTCTAGAGTGTGGAAAATATGGAATGTACCATAGAAATTCAATGTACGGGTTACTGAGTGTGGGAATAGTTCTTACCGTCTGGCAAAGTTAGGAAAACACTGGTAGAACACTGTTCAGTCGATACCGAGTTTGGTCCAAACTTCAGTAGAGCTCACGGTCTTCCCACCTGTCCGTACTAGACGACTGGCGACGGCGAACTCTGTCGGGGTGTCCGACACAAACCGTTATGAGCCGAAATCCAGGACGCTTCCTATTGGTTCACGTCATCAATTTCTCCCCTTATCAGTACCTGTTATCAGACTACGTCATATCAGAAAACGTAGCCAGCTTGTAGCCTCCATAGCAGGCCCCAGCTACGGGTACCTTTTGGATTGTGCGGTTTTTGGCGAGGATGTCCTGTTTTCTTATCTTTATCGTATTCTGTTCATGTTGGCCAAGAGGAGGGTGTAGCAAAATACGTTGTCTTCACCTAGACAAGAGGAAATGCTGTTCGCAAGTGTTGATAAGAAATCAGGCTGTAACTTTTTCTAAAAACGGTAATACCAAAACGCCAGCCGTAGCTAAGGCCTGTTAGGGAGGCTAGGTAGCTGGATACACTAGGATGTCTGCGCCGCCACGTTGCTCCGTGCAGCTGACAGTCAACAGCGATGCGCGCATGATGTACGACTGTGGCTTTCATGAGACGGGCGTACCCGTTTTGTCAGCAACCATCTTTCCACCTCTGCCCCGAGGTACGACGTTTTAGATGGATATCTGCTAGTACAAAGGCGGCATATGCGGCATACAAAGTCCACAGTGCTTCTTTAACTGCCTCATAAACTTGTCAAACAATTATAGATTACGCAACGCATCTTTGATTTCTTCAATACCTTGTGAATATCACCAAGACACGCCATACAAACATTGTAGATATTCTACATGGGACTTTTTCGAAGGAAAAGTGTGTTGTTGGTTGCTCACAGTGCCAAAAAGATCTGACGTTTTGGAGGAGTATCATGTTTATATCATAATATGTTTATTACAAAGTCTTGCCCAAAGGCTAATTGCATAACTATCATGATAAAGACAATGAGTGAGTAAGATGCATAGCATGTGGCTACCGTACCCTCAAATACTTGTTACCAAGACTGGACTTGTGGGGGTTGAGTTTTTCTTCAGAAGCGGTAGAAAAAAAAAGTCCAATCTTTTGTATAATGCGTGCGGATTCTTTGATGTTCATATTGATATTTTGGTTTTTGGCTGTACGAACAAAGAGCTGCGAGAATCAATCTGACATCCTTGTGGATATGTTTTGCTCGCAATCCATCTTCTATTAATATTATCTTTTCTTCTTGCAACTAACAAAAACATCACAGCGTCCTACCGACGACAATAGAAAACATTTGATTCCAGTGTATATTTGATTCCATTCTGTTTCTACACTTCCACGTACACAGGAGGTTGCGAAACACACTGATATCCACATTTTGAAGTACGTTTTTCGACGAAACGTTGAGATTTTGGTGTTAAATTGAATTGCGAGGAATAACAGTGTTATCGATTCTGGCTTGTTTTGTAGCTTCATGAGCGCAAGAGGAGGCAAAAACACATCAATAAGTCTGAAATGAACATCTTCTACACGTGTTGTGGCAGGAATGCATTGAAGATCACATACAAACCGCTAGGGGCAGACTTGTGTAATTTGCTCAAAAGCACTACTTGCTCTTGGTAAAAAGATCCATGTCATCATAGCAGATGATGATGGTTTATTTATTAGTTTAATGTTGATTGTGTTAGTCATGTCCACGCCAAACAGTATCAATAAAAAGTAATCAATAAAAATTATCACAATTTTTCTTTTATCTGATTGTCTGATTGTACCAACGTTTTAACAACTGTTCAGTATATTCAGAAACTTATAATCAATCAGAAAACAGCAAATAATAACAAAACAAGTTAAGAGATAAAACCTGCAATGAAAACTAAGTATCCCTTATGTTTTGTCAACACGCCCGTCTTGTGAAAAAGTTGATTGAACAACAACAAAAGAACTTTAAAGTTTAACCTTTAAATTACGTTCTGCCGATCTGGGTTATTGTGAACTGAAGCATAACGCGTATACCACTGTATACCATAATAATCTGGTCCCAGGTCGGCTGTCCTTGTGAGGTTACGTGTTTAATCCCGAATCAGGGACACGCTGACTACATACGGTGTTAATTACAGGTAAGGTTAGGTTTAATTTGCGGGTTGTGAAACCAAAACATCCCTCTAAATCCATACAATGGTCTTAGTCGTACTCGGGGCAAATGAACTATGATATCGTCTAGCGTTACGTGTGTACTTTGTAGAGGTGTTTGGAATATCGTGTGATAACATGTTCACCAGAAATGTCTTTCCATGTAAAGCCATGATGTCGTGGCCTAGTCGTACTCGTAACTCGGGGCTAATATACTGTATATTGCCAATATACAGTCCATAATTCTAGTGTTATGTATACTGTTATCTCATTTATGATCTTTAGTACAAACATGTACCTGTCTTTTAGCGTTAAACCATGTGAAATGATCGTGAAAGAATCGTGCACAACAGTAAAATAAAAAGACTAAATATTGTGTTTGCCAAAAGGTTTTCATTCTGCTGATTATTAGGATTGCTATGTTAAAGAGGCAGACATGAGAAAAGCACAACAGAAGTATATGGCGGATCGTAATGCTCTACATATTGCATACATTGCTTTATTTATTGTCAAAAAATCAATAATAAAAATATGTGGGTGTATTTGACTGCACCTACTCCCTAGCGCTACACATGCCAACCGACCGGTTTCACGACTTGACTGTCCCCAATTGGTGTAAGGACTGTTCCACTCTATCGATCTGTATGGGGGTGTTTTCTTTTCAGAGGAGGCGTCTTGGAAGATAAAATAGTGTGAAATCGCTGTGTCGTATTCTGGAAGTGGACAAACATAGACACACGCCATTTTCTGCTAGAATACAATCTAGAATTGTACATGCTTTGGAAATCAATCTATTAAAAAGTTGCTAACAACAATCTTCTCTCAACCGTGACGGGGGGTGATATCGACTTCCGATGAACTTTGACCCATTGCTGACGTCACACATGAACAAAACCGCGAGGTCATAGCGTCAGAAAGCTGCGGAAGACCGGATGATTTGGTCGACAATTTCGGCGAGTAATTCTTCGAGTTGGAGAACAGTTTAAAGTTTCTCATAATCATAACATAACTTGATCACTGTATAAATTCGAGGGGATTCATCCCTCAGGATTCATTCCTCAGCTAACCGACATCTCGCACACGTGCGCAGTCGTCAGTGTGTCAGGCTGAAATAAAGTTCTAAACGGGAACTTTGCGGCTCCAGATGTCTTACTGAGGGACGACTGCGTACGTGTGCGAGATGTCGGTTATCTGAGGAATGAATCCTGAGGGATGAATCCCCTCGAATTTATACCGCATAACTTGATCACTGTGGTTTGAATCTTGCTGTAGATCGTGAAGTTTGAGGATGACTGAGCTGGAGGATCCCGCTGCCGTTCCCGCCACGAAGATCCAGTCTGAGACCACCAGGCTCATACCGGGTCGTCTGAAGGGACTACAGGAGAAGGGTAGGGTTGTATATTTACCTCCGGGTATGTATTGTTTTCGGGATGTTTGTGTGTGTGTTTCTTTGTTTGTTTGTGTGTGTGCTTCCTTGTGTGTCCGTAGATATTTGAATGCAGTAGAGTGACAGAAAGGGAGGGGTGATTTTGTAACCGCAGACTGACAGGAAGGTCGAATTGGAGGCCAAATGGTCTCCCTGAGGAAGTGATGGTATGCATCAAAGTGACGTACATGTCACGTAGACACACGTCACTGGTGACACGTGTAGTTTCTACGTACTTATAATTGTGTATCTTTTTCTTTAGCCAAGAAAACTACTCAGGACATGGCAGAAAACACCCACACCTACAAGGGCCAGAAGACGATGCACGAAGGCCTGCAGAACACAGCCCTGGTGACCAGTAATGCAGCACAGATGATCGCACTGGTGAAGGGGACACAACAGGCCGCACTCACCGGGCCACAGGTGACGTAAAGTTTCATTTAGAAACACTCTACAGCTTGCAGTTAAACTTGTGTTGTCAGGGCATTCCATTGTGTCACTGATTTCTACCCCAAGCCTCCCTTGCCAATAAAAGAAAACCCAGCCACTACTATCCCCGATCGAGCCCTCTTGGATCATGGAAAATACCCTAAGACTAAAACAAACAAACAAACAAACAAACAAAAACAAAAAACGTATCTTATTATGTTGTGTCTGACCCTGACTTCTTCCCTCGTGATCTCAGTGAAAAAGTGGCCTGTAGGCCGATTTGAGTATTTTATGCATAAACAAAACAAAGGCTCAAACAAACAAACAAACAAACAAACAAAGAAACAAACTGACGTCATATATATTCTTGACCCTTCCAGATCGCCCGGATGGTTCTTCTGGCGCTCTCCCTCTTCTTCCAAGGCATCATCTACATCCTGCTCCTCCTGCAGGGCAAGACGCGCGTGAGGAAGAAAGAGGAGTACGAGAAGGAGGAACACAGAGATCAGGAGAAGCAGAAGCTCAGGAACACCAACAAGGTGGCCATGGCGTTCACGGGACTGGTGCTGGTCATCAACTTCGCCATAACGCAACTGGAATGAACTGGATACAAGTAGCAAAGGTCATAAGGTCATGGAAAAGGGGGTTCGAGAACTTAAAACCAGAGCCAATATACATAATGGACCATGTCCATATGTCCATGTATGGGGGACTGAATCTTATAAATCTATGTTTAACTTCGCAGAGGGAAAACGTATTGTTTTAGGTCAGTTTCTTCTTCTTCTTCTTCATCTCCAAACAAATAAGGTCAATAAAATGGCCATTTAAATTTATGGGAAAGTGAACCTTATATTTACACGTGGAGTAACTAAACTTATTGTCTTATTTATAAAATTCTTCCGTCCCATTAAATGCAAAGACTATGTGACGTATATGAGCGGTGGCCCTCTCCGTTTCTATAGTCCTCGGGTCACACAGGTTACTACAGTAGTGGGCTAGTCTACTCTCTCAAAAGCTGAGTGCTAAGCGGAGAGAGTAGGATTTGCTTTGTGCTATATACTCATGTTAGTAAACGTATTCATGACTTGAAGTTACCATCTGTCACAGTATTAATGCTGAATATTAAGAAATCAGGTTGACAAAACTTAAAGATCCTAGTAGCCCGCTTGCTTTAATGAAGAAATAAAAGAAGAAATAGCTCATTTTCTTCCGTCTTCCATGTATAAGTTAAACATGAAGATAATGTTACTGCGGATATAATTACCGACACCTATGAGGAATACATACATCACAAAGAATTCAATGCGCTTACAAATACTGCAAGGGACTCGATGCCACACGCAGAAGCAGATTTTGATATAACTTGAGAATTTGTTATCTTCTGGACTCCAATAACTAACCATATACCGAAAATCAAACAAAACCGTCAAACCCTTCGTGAGGTATAGCTGCGAACACAAAAACGAAGATAAAAAACCTCCAGAGGAAGGATATCACCTTCCCCGGAGGTAAAAAAAACATAACAACAGAACTTCATCTCGTCTCATCTATAGCGTATTTGTTTTCACCACATGTTCATATTCAGTCAGTCAGTTGAGTCAGGGCGAAGTTAGCGGCCATGACGAGTACGGAAAATACGATGGCGGCTTTGTTCTTCGTCTTCAACCTCTGCTTCTTCTCTTCTCTCTGTCCGGGGAGGGCATACTCGTGCTCCTTCTTGACGACTGTCTTACCCTGAAGTAGGAGTAGCACGTAGATGATCACCTGGAACAGGATAGTCGCTCCAAGGAGGACCAGTCGCGCCATCTACCGAGATGGAATAGAATTGCATTGTCATCTTTTTCTACATTATCATGCTGTTACAACCTTCTTGTATGTCTAGTTACACACAGTAATTTGATCGAGGGCAGCAACAACTTGTTTTAGGCTTGATCGAGATAGGGTGTGCCGAAATAAAGCATCGTTCGACAATGACACCATCATTAAATTTCATATAAGTCTTACTTGCATAGTGGTGAGACTCGATAGGGCTTGGTTTTCCCTCAGTATTGCGACTAACTGCGCCACGTTTGTACTGAACAGTGCTGTGTTCTGGATGGCCCCGTGAATTGTCTTCTGTCCCTTGTACGTCTGTGTGTTTCGTTTCAAGTTCTTAATCGCTGTCGAAGCTGGAATAGAATAGAAGAATCATGAAGTAATATTTGTGCCACTGCAAGAAACCAGTATGCATCGAGAACATATTGGATGTCTATGTTGCCATTTCAAGCCCGCAGTAGATGTGGAATGTAATTGTTCACCCACAAGTCCTTTGGCTCACGCCTGAGCATTACTTGCTTCCTGGTTGCCATTACGTTCAAGGCGTCACATAACTGTGCAATGGTGATCTTTTCCTCCTGTAGAAGATATTCAGTAGAGCACTTTAGTTGCATCAAATAACTTCAAGGGAACTAAATGCAGCTAGGAAGAAAGTACTTGTCGTACCTTCGACTTCGTTTGCGCCTGACTGACCAAGGATAAGAGTCGTCGTCTCGTCGCTATCAGGCTCTCCTGCACCCTCAGACATCGTGAATGCTTCTGTTTGTAAACAGTGGAATTGGTTGATCAGGTCAAGGACATTTGATATAATGTACTTGATCAGGTTAAGTGTTATCTGGTGCAAACGGTCATCTGTGTCAATCACATTTGTGCACCAAACAAGTGTAAATGAAACAATCATACAGCATCCTCACAGTAACTATATATGGCGATCTTCAGAAAACCATAACAGAGAGGTTTTCAAATGTAGGCTTTTCATTGAATTCATAATAATCATAATTTGAATTCCCAGCGATCATGTTGGTGGATAAAAGTAAACAACAGATGACACCAATAACGTTGTAATACAACAGTTCCTGAAAATAGCCAAACGTGAGAGATAGTACTTAATGAACAAAGACCTTTGGACAAAAATACACTCTTCCGATGATAGGGAACATCGAATCTTGCAAATCATACCTTCCAGTTCTTGATATTTCTGCCACAAGTTAATCCAATTAAATACCAAACGTCTTAACGTTTTCAGGAACTTTTGTATTTCAGTGTTATTGGTGTCAAATACATGTAGCCTTTAGGTTAACACATTATGACATACACAGTGATCCAACGTGGCGCAAGGCCATCACATGAAAAGCCTGTACAGCGAAACTTTAGGGACAACAGACATCATAATACTTACATTGTGTGGCAATAGAGCTGATCAGTTGAGAACCTCACCACGATAGTGTAGGACCAGGAAATTAGTTTCAGCATGCAATGGACACTGAAGCACGCGTACGACCACGAGGCACTCGAACAGGAGATTTAGTTTGTTTTGCAACTCGACTCGTTTGACAGGTAGAAGTTAGGATAAGGACCCGTGGGGCATATATGTATGCAAATTAGCTACGGACTGACGCAGATGTTACAACTAGTGAAATTTTAATACGGTTCTGTCACATGGGGGATTCTTGACATAATCTTAATCTAGTTAAGGCTTTAGGAGGTTGGATAACAACAACAACAAAAATGTCGAAATATCTGTAAGATATATACCTATGTGTACACCACGCACACCTGTATTGTACTCTTAGAGGCATTAATGGAGGAGTTAAGCAAGTGTTTTAAGCAAACGATTACACCAACGCCTGTACATCAAACATCAAAATAAAACAGACACAAATAACGTTTGTATGTACAAAGGCATCTTTATTGAAGAAAAATGGCAACTAGAAAAAGAGCTAAATCACATAAAAGTGCATTCCAGTGTGTACACGCATAGGATCATTGAAGTGTTCCAAATCACCTGATGTTGTACCTACTAGCTTGTCAATAGAATTCTAATCGTTATGTATGTAATTCTGTCAAGAATCATTAGCGACAGCTAACCTATGTACATAACAAAATAATACGTCTATGAGTCAAAGGCAAACAGTTCTTGTTATGATAAGTACACCGCCCTATGCACCGAAAGGTGTGGGAAGGATTTTAAATTTTAATGATACGTACAGTTTACGTAGTATTTTGCTGTAAAATATAAAGCAAATACAAATTGAAATTAACATGGCATGATACCTAAAGATGTAGCATAACAATCATCAAAGCAAGTAATGAAAATTTGTCGTCATCATCATCACTATAATCAGCAGCAATTATCATCTTTATCCACCTAATCACAAATACAGAAATAGATGTAAATATCTATCTGACAATACATTGATTTTAATTTGCATCTGATTGGTAGATTGAACAGTTATAGTGGAAAGCTATCTTACACTCCAGATCTTTCTCAAACATTCTTAAAAGCAAGTCTACTACACGTCATCAAAATCCATTCAAATAATTCAGCTAACAAGACAACCAACTAACCAACCAACCAACCAACCAACCAACCAACCAATCAAGCAGCTAAGCAACCAACCAACCAACCAACCAACCAACCAAGCAACTAAGCAACCAACCATGCAACCAACCAAACAACCAACCAATCAAGCAGCTAAGCAAGCAACCAACCAAGCAACCAACCAAGCAAGCAAGCAACCAACCAACCAAGCAAGCAACCAACCAACCAAGCAAGCAACCAACCAACCAAGCAATCAACCAACCAACCAACCAACCAACCAACCAACCAAGCAAGCAAGCAACCAACCAACCAACCAACCAACCAACCAACCAACCAACCAACCAATTATGCAACCAACCAACCAACCAACCAACCAACCAACCAACCAACCAACCAACCAACCAACCAACCAACCAACCAACCAACCAACCAACCATGCAACCAGCCAGCATGCTTGAGGACCAACAAGGAAACAAACCGGTCCCAGTCCGGTCTCCATCAGACGACCAAGGTTTCCTCCCTGTCCAGTTTCCAGCCGAACTGGTGTAACTCCACCAGCTGACACAGACAGGCGCCCTGCTGGGTGTGTCCGCGGGACTGCCGGGGCTGCGGCAGCTGCTTGGTGACCAGGAGCCGCACGTACAGTTCACTGTAGTGCAGCAGCAGGGCCTCAGCTTCAGCCTGGGGAGGCACATGGTTTCAATGAAAAATACTAGGCATTTTAGGAATGATTACAGTTAACATGTCACCACACTTACATGTAATATATTATATATAATATAATATAATATGATATAATATGATATAATATAATATCATATATATTGGTTTATTTCTTCAAACACAAGCAAACAACAAGAGTAATGCACAACGCCATCACTTCGCCGCCACTAAGGCTGAATTGTGTGATTGGAAGCGTTACAATTAGTTAAAATCTTCTTAAACTTCTTAAACATCTTAAACGTCGTTCCGTATCTTAAAACATATGTAGCATATTAACGTATGGCAAGTAACGTTACAGAAAAAAAGTATACGTTCATTCCTCGAGGGGTAATTGCAAATATCAGGAAAAGGACGAACAAACGATGACACACAATGCATAGATAACACGTGACTAATCTAGTCTAAAAGCTAATATTGGAAAACTTTCCCTAAATGGCGAGCTTTTGTGCAGACAACGTACTTTCAGTTCAGACATGCGGGATTTTTGTGATGCGTTGCCTCCGTGGAAGTCTGTGTCTGCGTCTCCACTTTCTTCTGGCAAAAGTGGAGCTGCATCATCCACCTCTATGGGTACAACACAAGACGAGGAGGCACCCTCGGACTCCTATTAATTAAAAAAGGTGGTATAAAATTACAAATACAATACGTTTTTCTCTGAACAAATGTATGGTCACTAGTCAAAAGAATAAGATGCTAGACGACGATATTATCCAAATTATATACTGATTATAATTGTTTCGACTAAGTTTACTATAAGGTTACATGTAGAAGCTGGTGTGTTACGCCGAAGGGCGGTTATACCGGCTATACAGAGACAGATACAAATGTATATAATGACAAGTTTGTCAAATGCATTGAATTGAACATCACTATGCCTTATCACAACAACTATTACCACACAACACGACATATGCACAATTGACATTCACTCCACTTGTATGTAATATACAATAGATAACAACAGGCAACATACCGGTGGATCTTCCATGTTTGATGATGATGACCTGCTCCTCGCCATCAAGTCTTCTAGTAATTTCATCTATAACAACGATGGTAAATTTTACCATGAGCAAAGATGTTTGAAAATGAGAAATACATTTTTCCTCAACGACGACAAACATCACAGTTGCTCACTGAAACTTACCAGACAAGAGCCTCTCTCGAAGTACACAAAATGAAGCTGATTATCAAGGTAAGGAGAAAAGCCTTGTCAGACGCATGCAAAGTAGTCGTATAAATGTCATCGTCCTTTGGAACTGTATAAAGGTTTCTTGATCAGGTGATTCATCAATATATTTTGGTGCCTTTCGTAAAGATTGGACAAATCCATATGATCAAAGCATCTGTGGCGGTAATGACAAAAGTGTGTGATTTTCAATTGCAGAATTGTCCAGAAATCTTTAACCACCATCATCATCTCTTACTGTTTGATTTGATTTGATTTATTAAACTGCATAAAAGATATACAGCCAGGACTGCCCAACTAGCCGGAGGCTATTATAAAGGGCTAGCCCTCATAACTGGACAATAAACAAATAACAATATGAAATAGCAACGGTTTCGTATACAATTCAGATACATTAACAGAGGTAGTGAGGAGTCATTCTAAATTCAGTTGTGGTCTCTGTTATTAGCCTGAAAGTATTTTGGCCTGAACACCATGCTGCGTTTGGTATCTTTACAATATTAACACGTTAATGGCTGAGCAGTCGTAAAAGCCAAAACAGGTGATCCGATATCTGCCATAAATCAAAAATAAAGAAAGACGAACACATTTATTGCAGCGTAACTTTCACATAAAGGATACAACAGCCACTGGATAACATATGCACCGGTCTGTCACAGTCGCAAGGATGTGGGACTTGGCTAGGATCGAGTTCACCTCCAGTAGTGTCCTCCTCATGGCTCTATCCGTCTGCAAAACATAAGACGGTGGCAGATATTTTCAGATGACACAAAAGTTCAAACGTGAAAAAATGTAACTTTAATAGCACGCAGGAGGCTTGGGCAAGTTACTTAACCATTTATCGACTTCATTGTTATGTGCGAATTTATGCTGTGAATAATTCGAATATTTAGAAACTCAAATGTATGTATCTATAACTTATGACGATTGTAAATTTGAGGCCATGGCATTCGTACGAAGCTACCAAAAAGTTCATCTAACATAATCCTAACCTTCATCCAATAATGCAGCATACTGTGTTGTACAAAAAGGAATCCCTTTAGGTACTACTTTTGAAAGCATAAATCAAACTTCCAAATAACATAGATTAAAATTCAAATTGCTTATCCCGCTCCAAAAATATTTAATCCTCTTACACACAATAATGCAAAATAGGCTAAAAATAATAACGTTGGACCTACCCTGATACGTGATACGCAGCGTAACACCAGAACCACATGCAGTAATATTAATATTACAGACAAGAGTTCGTAAAAGAAAATTCCACCGTTGTCATAGTCGTTATATACATAGCCTTCTTGGTCTGCCGATTGGAAGGTCACTATGAATAATGCCAGAAATATTCCTAATATTGGAGATATGATGATGAAAATCGGTATCCAGAAGAAGGCTTCGCTGGAGCAGCAGTTGAACCCCGCCATCTTGCCCGTCTGCATCAGTTTGCCGATCGCCTCCTGGTAATCATTTCTCGGGATCTGGGGATAGAAACGTCGTTACGCTATCAGCAACTTGTAGTGTACTCATTCTGATTTGGTAAGTTGTCTTACTTCATGTTTACAATACTGTAATTCATACAATAGATGATCATTACTTCCGGGACAGAAGTATTGTTTTGGGTGGCGCTAATTTATGCCAGGTTTGTATGTTTGGGTTCCAAAGTGAGTGGGAGGGGATTGGGTTTTACTTGATTGACAGTGGTCTGACCCGGTTTGCCCTGGGTTCAAGTATATGGTTAAGGCCTGTTTTTGTACATCTTTCTTGTCATACTTTTGATGATATTGTAAAATGTATCATGTGCAGATTTGCAGACATCACAATAACATATAAATACCATACTATTAATTCTAAACAGTCCATACCCGAATGCCTTTGGACGTCAGTTCCGATGGAACAATCTGATCGTCAAACTGAGCACAGGGTGGACAACATGCCGCCGTCGCTTCAAGCTTCAACAATTGTTGGCCATTGCTGAAGTCTGTATGTCGTGATCACAATATTACTAAGTTGATATTGACATAAAAGACTTAGAATTGAAAACATATGCAGTGAAAATATGAAAATGTGACTTAGATTAAGTTAAAATAGACAACGAAAGCTGAATTTGTTGCAACCGTAACTAACTGTTTAGTCATCAGTGTTTTAAACGTGGTTTAGATGCCATTGTATCCGTTAGCGTTAATATTACGGGTCTAATGTGCTTTTCTAAAGGAAACCCACGTCTCCAGTTCCAGACGGGCCAATGATAGAACATTATATCTCGTGACTACCAATACTTACTGGGGTTGTAGGTGAATGCTGAGAAGGAATCTGATTGACTTCCTGGATCAGTTGAAGTGGATTCTATATGGCAACAACAAAAATAAACACGCAAACAATTAAAGGAGGAAGAGCTAAAAAATTTAACATGTTTCATACAAATTCATTCAAGTACAATTTCATCAAATATGTCAGAACATCTCTCCCTTAAAAAGATACAGTACCCTCGGCCCGAATCCTGGCAATCTAAGTATTATCTGTGACATACCTTTCAATGCACCAATGAATCTGTCGAAAAAGTACGGAGTCCACTCTTCCAGGTACGTCATGTGCTGAAGGAACTCAGGCAGGTTACACTCGCGGAGCATGACGGGAATGACCTTTTTGTTTTCTTCTCTGAGGTTGGCACTCATGACGAGCTGTCGTTCGAAATTGCACCACCTGCTCTCGACGAAGTCTCGCGAGAGTACGAAGACGGTCTTTTGGCTCTCCTGGATGGAGCGGACGATGTTTTCGATGATGTCCACGCCGGGAAGGAAATCGCGCTCGTGGAAACAACACTTGAACCCGAGTTCATCTGACTCGAGCTTCTGGATCGTATCTTTTACCCATGGTGCATCAGCGCTGCTGTAGCAGAAGAAAACGTGGTGCTTCTCATGTTGGCCGAGAGGGGGCGCTATCCCTACCGCCGCCCTTGCGTTGTTGCTGCTGCCGTCGCTGTCGGTATCGTCTTCACTCTCGGCCGGGGAATGGAATTCTAGTTCCCCGGTTCTCCTACTTTGTCCTGACACTGAAGCATGTGGCTTTGTGTCGTCTAGATCGGCCCCAAAATCCTGGGCAATGTTGCCTTCGCCTCCTACAGCGTCACTCATAATTGTCAAGCAGTATCGATGGCCCTGGAATGTTACAAATAACTTTTAATCATTTGTCTGAACAAGGAGCCTGAATTAAGCTCCTTGGTCTGATCATTTGCTTCCCTACTTACCTCATACTTACTATATCAAAGGCTAGAGGAAAACTTGGTATACAATAAGAATCAGGAAACAGCATACAACCCGGGTCCGATCACATACGTCATGGCATCAAAATCGAGCGACGACCTTCGACGAATGTGACCGTGTGAAAAAAATGATATTTTTAGCCCAACCTGTACTTTAGCATGCTAAGGAGGTTTGTATCTATCTGCAGGCTACAGGTCATAAGTTCAATCCACGTGCCCTCGGTAAATAGGAAAGAGAAGTGAGGACTAAAACACTGGAGCTTTGATAGGAATGGATAAAAAACGAGGATATGCAGAAGAAAGTGACAACAATTACAAGCGACCATGTTTTGTGCCGCCTTAAAGTTTGAATAGAGCTGAAAATTACATACCTTCTCTAGTTGAAAAAAGAAGGCGCTTCTTTTGGTTCTTTCAGAATCCGTACGGATGGTATGATGGCTGCAAACGGGTCACAATTTCAAAATGGTAGGATTACTGTTGCGACTGAGAAATTCTAGTTTCGGTCGCCAACCAACCCGGAAGTGTGTGGTTCAAAAGTTGCGCATGCGTCCTCGACTCATTCACTGCGGGTCAGGTCACTTGTCTTGTGTTACCCTCTCTTTATGACATCTTTACAACCAACTTCTCAATATTAAGACAAAATGTGTTGACATCCACTCCATGGAGTATACTTCAGTTCAATGTTGCGATTAATTGTACCATCTTTTTGTATGAAATCACTTCTTTATGTTTGAAAGAGAACGCAGGAAGACAATTTACTTTATGACGACGACGATTGTCATTCTTGTCAATGTCATAAGAAGCTTAATTAGTTAATACGTCAAACGTCGGGTGACGCCCAGTCCCTTTCTCAGCCTGTACATAATTAACGGTTTCTCCCCGGTTCCCGGACACAAGGGGGCGGGTTGCGCCTATTAATCTACAGGGCAAAAATAGCAGCTGACGTCACTAAAAAAAACCTCTTTACAAAGTGAACAACAGCAATTGTCACACTTGGAGACTGTGCACACACGCATGCCGAAACGTTTTAACGAGCGGAAGAGACCATTGAAATTCCAGGGGTTATTCAACTTTCATCAATCAAGGCTTCGTATTTCTTAAAACAAATACGTAATTGTCTGAAATGTTGATAGCATAGCGATGTGCCAAAGCATAGCGTTGTGTTAAGAAGGTAATCTTTTATTAATGAACTATTTTTTTAAATTCTAGGAAACCCCCTCAAGTTCATAGTGGGCCGTCCCATTCAGAAATACCGTCATTTGATGGCGAGAGAGGCCACTAGGCTTTGTTATCCACCAGTAGAAACAACATCGCCCTCTGACACTGTGTAGCTGCAACGTCCACAGAGAGAGGTTGTCTCCATATAACGTCCTCCAATTACGCCAAACGAAGGTAAGCCCCTACAGCACTGAATGCAAACTGCCACTACTGTTGGCAGGTAGGTTTTACTGAGTTTGTACTTCAACGTTGACCTAACGGTACCGGCGACGCTGGCTGGTGTGTAAATACAAGTGTGTACAAACACTTGGACATGCTAAGAGTGTACACAGCGGTCAACAGTGACTTCCTTAGTCAGGAAGCTAGCGGGAAGGATGCCTGTTGACTCCGACTGAGGGGCAGCCTGACCCCCTTTTCCCATTTTTTATAGGTCACGGAAACCACTGGCTCTTTCCATCTACTAGTCTCCACCAAACTAACAATTAACGCGGTATAAAAACAGTAAAATTTAGCCAAATAGGGAGAATAATTGGCCAGGGGAGTTTAGCCACCGTAGAGTTCATTTTGAAGCGAAAATGAAACCCGGTGGACTCGCTTCCCTGGCCAGTCAGACCCTATTTTTGCCATCCTGACCCCCTTTACTAACTATAGAAAGGCCTGGTGGAGGCTTTTATAGTGGTTCACAGTGCTGAGGAAATAAGTAGTTATTAACATCGACAAATACATTCTTGCACCAGTGATTACGAACAAGTTGACTGATCATATGTGTGAAGGTGGGGGGATCTGGTGGTACCGGTCCCTGGTCAGAGTTTCATGTAAACTAATCCGTTTTTTGATGGAAACCAAACACCAATGATAACACGCCCCAGAAATGTCACCCAGCCGGCCGCATTGTTGGGTTTACTATCCAATGTCCCGCGGGACAGCCTGGGAACTATTCATATGGGATATTTTGACGCTTTTGAAGAACTCTAGTCATTGTGTCCACAGACTCCACACTGTAATGGTAATGCAGGGCTGCTGTAATGCTTTGTTCCCCTGGCTTTAGCTCAATATCTCCCCTGTATTGTAGTACCGTTTTCCCCTATCTCCAAGCAGATGTTCGAGTTTTACCTGTGTGATAGGGATACATAGATCGATAGCGAGATAGATAGAGAGATGGAAGTCATATGGGAAACACTATTTGAAAGTCGCAGCCTTCATCTGCTTGGAGATTTAGCCTTCAACATCTGTTTCGTATCAAAGTATTGGTTCCGTGTAGAGGTGCACGTGACGTACACTTAGATGTTGATATATTCTGTTTCCATGTGTTTTAATATATACAGTCATCACTTTTAAGGTCGTTCCTCGCGTGCTTGGAAAGAACGGCAAGAGGAAGTGCCGCGGGAGGAAGTAGGGAACTTCCTTGAACTCCGGGTAGCACACTTTTAGTCTCGAAATCAGTCTCAGCTGGACGGGTGGTAGGTTGGCGGAAAAGCTGAGTCTTGGGTAGATCCATATATGGATAGCATCCACAGCAGGCTCTTTGGCGGGCCTTAAATATTTAGTTAAGTTGTGAGTAGAACCGAACACAATATGGACAGAAGAAAACTGGAAATGTGTTTTGTCGCTCACCATACTCCCTGCAGCTGAATTTCTGTTCCGTCTGTACGGTTTCGGTGATGATATCACCGGTGATGTCATACGGATGATTATATACGGTGGTTGACCTCCTGACGGCTGGCACATGGTCATGGGGACCGTACATTGTTGGTCTTATGGGTAGGGACAATAGTAGTTCACGCCAACACTGTCTACTGGGCTGAAGTCTGCACTGTACTTTCAGGCTCAAACTAACTCCCAAGTAGACAACAGACTGTGCCGAGAGAAAGATGCCGAACGAACACAATGCTGGAGTGGAGATGGAGGCTCTCACGGGACCTACCACTCCTCCGGAGGGGGACGACGACTCCAGTTCGGAAAATGGTAACCCTACAGGTATGACATTTTTTTCAGGAAGGTGGGGAAAATTTAATAGATATGCATAGACTTTATACATGAAAATGTTTTTTACTAATGTCTAAAAGGATGCGTGGAAATGAAGAACAACTGCGTACTTTATACACCAGCGTCTGCCTGTTTTCTTTATGTCATGTCTTTAATTTTCTTTTTCTGCACTGCCTTAGAGTTAAACGGGAAATGGCTTCTCCCTTCGGGAGTGTTGTTGGGTAAAACATTTCCTTCTTGTTTTCGGCAACCCCAAGCACAGCTTTGCACCTTAATGCAGCCCTTACTTTGCACATGGCTATTCAGTGTTCATCCACAGTGGTCGTGACGTCGCGAGCACACATCCCATAGAAAAAGAAAATACATCAGCAAGCTTTACAGTTGCTTTAAACTTCTTAATTATTAGAAGCTTATAACGCTGAAATTTCACCGCTCCAGCTTCTATCAAGGCTTATATTCTGCACTAAACTGTATTTCCTTATTAGCGAACCGTACATGTAGATGACCAAGCGACAATTACAAGTAAGGAAAGAAAAAATCATGGGTGGCAAAGCTGGCAATACCAAAATCTATCAACTTTCTTTGTCTTTGTTATGTGAATAAATTTTCCCCGCCCTCATGTAGGTCGCGTCATCAGTAACGTGAACACATACGCGACGCTAAAGACGGTGGTGCAGGGTCTGATGGACACGGCACTGTTCACCAGTAACGCGTCACAGATGGCAAACCTTCTCAAGAGCAGGGAAACAGACCCTTTCACAAACCTAGAGGTAAGTAACGTCTTAAACATGCTGTACTAGTTAGTTGAAGAAAGTTGAGTAAGATATCATGAACACAGCGCTGTGTAATATGTCTTTGGTCACTTTCTAAATGCTTCTATTCTCTAAGAACTCATAGCCAAAAGTAGCAGAAAAATGAAATATCGAAATGCTAACCACAGACAGCCCTGCAGCTATGGACGCTAAATGTGGACTGGCAACTGTCCGTCCTTGATTGTCGTACTTTCTCATTCCGCTAGGTGGCGCGTGTGACACTACTCTCCTTCTCCATGGTTTTCCAAGTGGTCATCTTCAGCCTGCTGGTTGTTCAGGGCGCGACAAACATCGAGAAGTTGGATAAAGACGAGGACAAGAGGAAAAAACAGGAAGACATGCTGAAGGCAACGAACATCGCCGCCATTGTGTTTTCCATGCTGGTTGTTCTGATCAACATATTTGTCACAAAGTTGGAATAAGTCATAACTTTTAAACAGAAAAAAATACATTTTTATTGTTAAGAAAGAAATATGATTAAGTATAATTCTTATGGATAAGTTTAATATTTTGATGAAAACCTGTGTATGAACACTTTTTATGTGACCATGGAACTAGCATTTGGACCTGACTTCCAAGATATGAATCATGTGAAAACAAAATATTTCTAAGTAAATGTGTTTTTCTTTATTTTCTGAATACAGGTTTCTTACTGACTTTTTCTTTGTGTGTACCCATCTCTTTTATGTCTACCTTGTTCCCTTCTCCACAACCAGGTCTGATTTTTTTTCTTATACATGTCTTTTTAGTAACAAAACATGTAACAAAACAAGTCAGTGCTAAATTAATATATTTTTTTAGTAACAAAACAAGTCATATAGTTGAGTGTAAGTCTATTCAGGTACAGTACCGGTACGTTGATGTTCCGGTATTTTAGACATGTATCTAATGATTTTCACGGTACTGTACCCGTACAGAGTACCAGTACACAGTCCTATTCAGGCAGGTCCGCTAGGCTGAAGACAGTCACACAGTCCATCAGCCATGTGACAGGAACAGTGCACAGTTTGGCCGTGCGGATCTTGGGCGGCGTCTTGGCAGATTTCTCGTCGTACAGGGTGAAGTGAGAACAGTGGGCGAGGTCCGAATCCTTCCGGGCGTGGTAGGCGATCGTGGTGGAGGCCTGGGGTAAGAGTTAGAAACAGTCAGAGTTGTAGAAATGCACTAGCCTGACTACGTCATACTTCTAGCAACCCTTCCACTGATCAGGCCCCTCTCCTCAAACACGGGACCTCGATTTAACATCTTATACAAGGGACGTCCCTAACCGAAGCTAGGTACTCATTTTCACCTGAGTGAAGTGAGGAAATCTGTGTAAAGTACCTTTCCCAAGGGCACAGTGTCAGGGCATGTCAGGGGATTCAAACCCAGTACCTCTGGATTCTGGGCCAAACACCATTACGTCACATTACACCACCTAACTAGCTAACACCACTGTGAGATGAACCCTGACCTGTAAACAGTCACTGTCAGGTTTGGGTTCCCTGGTCAGGATCCCCCCTCCCCCGTCCTTTATCAGCTCCAACAACTCCTTCCTGGGGGGTGTGGGGGTTTGGAACTTCCCATGCAGGAAGAAGTGGCAACCATCAAACAGGCCTGGCAGCTGGGGAGGGATAAAAAAGGAGAGAAAAATTAAGGCATATTTTATGCAGACATTGTGTCATTGGACTACCACTGGTGCATTGTCACATGTTAGAGTGTGTTATGTGTGCGTGATAGAAGCTTCTGGGCAACGGCTGTGGTTCGAGTGGCTGTAGGGAAAGTTGGCACTCAAGTTAAGTAAGTCAGTCGAGTCATGTTAGGAATGTTACAGATTATTATGTGCCATGAAGATAGACGTTCAAAGGTTAGGTGTAACATGTCGCTCTGTGTAATGTAGCCACGCCGCGTGCCTGCGAAGCTGGTGTGTTACGCCGAAGGGCGGTTATACCGGCTATACAGATACAGATACAGATGAAGGCATATGGTTCAATCGTGCAAGTCAGGACAATGAGAACCTACAATGCATGCAATGTGTGGTGGAACACTTATACATATAATCTGTGGTTTGTGAGAAAGCTGCAAATGTGAAGTTTGATTGTGATAGCAAGGAATCCTTCAAAATCTCTAGCTCTGAATCCAGGTCCTTCCTAACTTTAAAAACTTAACAACTTCTTCCTTAGGCAATAGCCTACCCTGTTAGACATAGACTTCACAAACCAATCAACAAACAAACAAACAAACAAACAAACAAACAAACAAACAAACAAACAGACCTGTTGTTCCTTGTTGACCCGTCCCCTGCTGGCCCCTGTGCTGTCAGGTTTAGCCTTGGTGCCCAGGACTTCATACGGCCCCTCAGGTACACACTGTCTCTCCTCCAGACAGGCAGACACCCCTGCACAGGTACCAAGGGAAGATTCAAGTCTTTAAAACTTAACTCTATTTAGTCTCAGGGCTCCAGACTAACTTTCTGACTTAGGAGCACTGGTGCTTCCATCCAGGCGATTCACTTCAAATCACCCGGATGGAGGCCTGGCAACCCCGTCTTGTATAAGCCACACGGTGATTTACATCACAGCGTGCGAAATACTAGGTTGCCATGCAACCATATTTTGCTTGGTGCAACCTATTTCTACACCCAGGTAGCTCAGTGCACTACCTAAAGTTTGTGGTAAGGATGCCCCTTTGTTCCATTGGGAACTGTTTATTGAGAAGTTCCCATGGAAGAGCTCATCACTTCAGGTAAGGGGAAACAACTCTGTGTCAGAAATGTACAAATGCACATTGCAAAGTTAATCATAATGTAGAAGAGTTTAAATTCGGGGCAACCTGGAATTTTGATGGGCAACCTAGCTTTCATCCTAGGTTGCCACTGGGTAACCTGGCTCAAAAAAGTATTTTTGTACACTGCATCATCACCAGGACTCCAGGAAGAATAGTGTGAATTGTCACATTAATGGAGATCTTTACCAACCAAACCAAACCATCTCCCAAAATTTGTGCACACTAGCAAAAATTTAGGCGCACCACTATGAGGGTAGATCATTGTATCGAATGTCTATGTTAATTTGCAGGACATCACACAAAAATTGTATTTTTGTACATAGAAAACATGCAGAATGGAAGCATCATTACCGGAGAGGAAGAAAGCAAATATACAGTCTGTCTACATGCTTAGTTAAGTATCTATATGTAAGAGTAAAGCTAGCCTCACATTTGAAGCTGACGATCCACTTCCCAGTGAGAACCCCGCGGAGGTACTTGATGGTGCGGGAACAGCAACCAGCCTCGTCACAGGCCGCCACGAGATGGGTCACTGGACAGGGGAACAGTGAGACATGGAATTAGTCTGACTCTTCTACTTCTACTGCTCTTATTCACTGCTTGATGCACATGGAGAAAGAAACTGACAGACATTTTACTGACATTTCAGTTCAGTAAAATTCTATTTAAAAAAACTGCACCAAGATCACAAAGTGGAAACTGCACGAATGCTTAGAATCAGTTTTACTTATAATACCAAATATGGCATTCCTACCTTGGTCACTGAATGTCTTCACCACCTTCCCATCCAGGACCAGCATGCATTGCTCCAGGGCTTCCCTCTGTTTGGTGTCCAGTCCTGTTGCCAAGGCAACGACCTGGCCGACCTGGCTGCTTGTTGTCATGACAACCTAGGGCATCAAAACCATTGTTTTAATCTTGAGGCAAGACAATGTCAAGGTGATGATGTCAGTAGTAGATGTCAACTACATGTATGATAACTGTTATTAATTTATTGTTACAATTACTGTTATTGTTATTTTTGTATTGGTTATCATTTATTGTAAAGTTTTGTTTATTGTTTTTACTTGTTTGGTTAGGGTGTTGTAAAGGAATATCCTGTTTGCCCTCAACCATTTGCATGTTCTTACATGTAATAAAGTGGAAATAAATAAATAAACTGCATTTCTTAGAATTACTTTCTGTAAGTAAGTGAAAAAGAAGACTTTGTAAAAGGTTTTTGAACAGTGTTTGCTACCTGTGCATGTGTGTGAAGATTTGTTGTTTTGAAAGTCTCTCTATTATCCCTATATGGCTAAATGTTAGTACATGTATATTAATATGTACCCATAGCTGTGTGTGTAAAGAGTTGCAGTATTGAAGTCTCTCTATTCTACCTCTATGTCAGTATACAGTTAAGCATTAGTACATTATGTACCGGTGGCTGTGTGTGCAGAGGCTTGGTGTTCAGGGCCTCCTTCAGGGCATCAGTGATGGCATAGTCTCCTGGTAGGAACCCAAGTTTATTCCTGTAGAAGGAAAGAGACAGATATCAGTACAACCACAAAGTTTGAAATTGAATAGTGCTAACAGATTAAAATTAAGAACAGAACTAGTAATGTGTTCAACTTCAATACTCTCAGAGAAGCAGTGTGTACGATTTTTCAAGTCTAGTACAAGTGTGTACAAGTATAGTACAACTCTATAGTACAACTCTATAGTAAGGGAATCTAACCTGCAACCTAACGCATGCAAAGCAAAACTCTACCGGTGATATTTACTGAACCTCCCATTGAACCTAGTCAATCCCTCACCTGACATCTAATGAAGCTCCCCTGGATACCAGTAACCTAGCAACCTCCACCCTTCCGTTCACCACAGCATCGTGCAGGGGTGAGTCGTTTTCGAATGCAGTAGTGTTGATCAACGCTCCGTGGTCTAACAGAACCTCTGCCACGCTCGTGTGACCGTGGTTTGATGCCTCATGCTGGGAGAAATGAAGAAAATTTACTTAGCTACATGTAGATATGCAATCGTAACAATTGTGTTCAGTTTGAAGAAACTTGATCAAAGCAGCAATTGAAATTTGAATAAGATAACCTACCATTTAGAGTGGTAACTATTGAGATGACCTAGCTCAACTGCTGCTCTGTTTATTCTTACTCAAACACTTTTTATATATATGGTGACCAGCCCCTCCAACTCTGTCCTGCAACTTGCTACCTTATGTAACCCAACACCACAGGGTGTCTGCCCCCAGCACAAGTTACCATGGTGACAGCTGTCTGGTGCAAGTTATTGACCTTACTTGTTTGGAGAAGAGGAAGATACAGAGCAAAAACAATATGTTTCCCTTCTGCGAAGGTAAACATAATTACTTCACGTCTACTTCAATATACTACTGACCAATGGAGTCCATCCTGCATTGTCCCTGACATTGGGGTCAACGCCTTCTTGTAGCAACAGCAAAACTGTCTCAGCATCGCCCTGAAATGACAAATCAGAGTTACAAGTTTGAGGAACTTACATGTAATGTGCAGAACGTTAGACATCCAGGGACAACATTACCAGGGTTCGAAATACCACTTCTGTCAAATGGCAGAAAAACGGATGCTGGCAAGAACATTGCAATCACTCATGAAAAATAGAGGATGCTCTCTTGAATGGTTACTCTACAGAGAAGTTCCAGTTGCTTGATTTTAGATTACATACATGTAAAGAGGTTCTTTAGATACATCAAAACCTGAGCAAGAGGAAAATTTGGAGGAGTTGTGATATCTCCTGACCTTTATGGCTGCCAGGTGCAGAGGTGTCTCCCCTCTTTTGTTCCTCTTCATCACATGAGCTGGTGAACCCCGTGGGCTTGACCTCTGGCCCCTTGGGGTCAGGACTGATGACCTCCTTCCCTTTGATCCCACCCTACTTTGTGGAGTGCTAACAGGGGATAGGCTGACTCTGCTTCCATCCTTTGCTAAGTTTCTTCCTCTTTTGTCTTGGTTATCAGTTACTTTTCTCCTCAAGGTGTTGGCTCCTTCTTCCTTGTCTTCTTCTGGACTGCTGTTGACTTTCTTGTGAACTTTCTTTAAGGGTGTGCTATCCTTTCCTTCCTCTGACAGCAGTGTCTTCCTTGCCACTGGAGATTTCCCCCTCTTGTTGTGACCTGACTTTGGGGTGTCACAGCCCTGGGGAGAGTTCTGATTTCCTCTTGCAGGTGTGAAGGTGGTGACAACCTTCTCTGCACTCTTATCTCTGACACCAAGTCTTCCACTTCTCCTCCTTCTCTTCTTACCTGTTTCTTCACCGGATGGAGAAGCAGTGTCTTGCTCTTGAAGTTCCCCAGTGTTGAACACCTGTGGCATGTCGGTGTCTTCAGGTGTAGAAGAGTTCTCTACCTCAGGGGCAACCTCTTGTTTTTCTGTACTTCCTTCCTCTTGAGGTGCAACACCTTCAAGCTGCTCTTCTGGCTCTTTGCTCTCTTCAGGCATAACCTCACGACTTGGCTCCTCCATATCTGCCTCTTCAATTCCTTCATTCCCAACTTCGGTACACTCCATCTCTACTTCTTCCATTCCCTCATTCCTCATTTGCCCAGACTTTTCCTCTACATCTGCTTTTTCAGTTCCTGCATCCCTCATTCCCTCAAAGTTTTCCTCCTCCTTTTCCACTGCAAAACAAACCCTCCTGACAATCGAATTCACCAACTGGCTCTTCCAAGGACTGGATCTCCTCCCTTCTTTCTTCTTCCTTCCAGAATCTGAGAACCCCCACTGTTGGTTCTTATCTGCTAGTCCTGCTTTGGTGACCCGGCTGAACCTTCGACCCGACCCCCGACCTATCCCCTGACCTGACCTCTGACCAAGCTGGCTGGGTGCTGGGAAGAAGTTGAAGGAGGCTGGATTTTTCACCTTTTTTCCCGTCTGCTTGGAGGCCTTCTTTCTACGAGTGGGAGACCCATGGAAGTCAAACACCGACAGAGGATCTGGCAGTTTAGGCGCTGACTCTTTCTCACTCTCTGCCTCTGAGCTGTCGTTGTCTTCTGCATAACTCTTCTTTGTCCTTGCTCTCAAGGTCAACTGGCTCGTCTGTTTGCTGCTGCATTGTTTCTTGGTGGCCTTCTTACCTTGATCCCTGGTAGGTGTCTGAAGCTCTGGGACATCTTCCTCCTTTTCTTCTGAAGAACTTTTCTGAGCACTTCCTTGAGCAGGTGTTTCCTTCAAAATTGTCTTCGAGCTCTTTGGATGGCCTGTACAGGGTTGATCATCAGGCATATTCTCCATTACACCTTTGTGGTCCTGCTCAACTGGTTGATCGTCAGCCACCTCCTCCATCACACCTATGTGGTCTTCTTCAGCGTTAGCTTCCTGCTCCTGAACTTCCATGTCTGCACTCGGCATTGACATCTCTTCTGTCTCCTGATTAGTCTTTTCCATATCTGCAAATATAAACACAGACCACCCCATACACTTTACTCCTTTTTATTGAATGCTATAGTGACTGTTGAAGACACTCTTATCTTTAAAAAAATCACAAACTGGTCTCATGACAAATTGTAATGTTTTTGTGATGGTATTTACTAATATTTAAGGGTAAATACTAATGTCCAGCCACCAAAGAAGATGCCGGGACACACTGGGGCCAAACCTATTGTCTACCGAGATGGAAGGAGGCCGATGAAAATACTGATAACATGTCATATAATATCTGTTAATATAATAAAGTACCTTTCTCCTGCTGGGGTTCCACAGCTGTGTTCCCATCCAGGACAGCTCGTAGCTGACCGGTCAAGCTGACCAGTGCTGCCAGTCGTCGGTTGGTCTGGACATCTTTGACCCACGCAGGCATGTCGCACACTGGACAGCTGTTTCCTACATCTCGCCACACACATGACCTGGGGGTAGGGTAGGGTGGAGGTGTACGCTGTGTTCACTGTCTGGATTTGTTTTAGCTCTTATTGTCATCCCATACTACATGGTCATAATCTCATATGGTATTTTGTATTGTTACATTGTAGATTAGTCTCATAGTATGGTTGTTGTTATACAGTAACTCATCAGTCTTTTTTTTGGATATCAATTCAGATAGATATGCACAATTTTACCTGCAGAAAAGATGTTCACAACTTCCGAGAGAGCAGGGCTCCGTCACCAGATGGCCACTAGGAAATGGAACAGGGCAAACATGTAACGTTATAACATAATATTAATTGTGGAAGATGAAAGTGTTGCCGCGTAATCTAGATCTTACGTAAACTTCCAGCGAACGCGACAAAAAAGATACACATTTTATGGCGATCGAGAGCTTTCCTTACCATTTTCCACACTTCAAAAGGTACTCTAACTTCATCAGAGCCTCATTAGTGTGATCCCAGGCCCAAACTCCACTCTCCGTCGCCATTGTGGAGGTAAAAAGAGGGAAATATTGCCAACAAGATGTTTTCCCTCCCTATTTCTGTTTCTCCCGCCACCAGTGAATGACCTGCGTGTTGACCCCTGCGCAACCATTACAGATGTGCCGTGCAGTAACGCCCTCTTGGGATATTTACCTAAACTACAACATTAACTAGTACATGCTGTACATGTACTATCTACCATGCCCTGTATGCAAAGAAATATGTACATACTATACAAATACATCATTGATTGCAAATAAAACAGGAGTATACAGGTGTGTATGAAGTTTTAATGTTTCACATACAAGCAACGTTAACAGAAATATTAGAAGAAAAGAAACAGTAAGTTTGGACATCATAATTGCTCATGACAACTGTAGATACATTGTACATAAGATACAGTAGGGGCATATGTTGATAAAACAAAACATTAACATTGAAGTCCAACACGATTGGGCTTTTTTTCAGCTAACAAACTTCCATAATTTCTACTGCAGGTCCTGCTACTACAGTAAAACAGGTCTTGCTGTTTATACATCGTCTGGCTTATGCATTCTGTGCCAAAGAAATTGCTAGATTTGACTTCTACAATTTCTGGGTGTGTCAAACTTTGAAATTAGACTGGTCTATTTCTTTATGATCTGTTTCCATAATCTATTAAGCCTGTTCTACAATCCTCTTCAAAAAGATTGATTGCTGAATATCTGATGGAGCTATAGCTAGTCGACATATCCATCTCTGGGACAACATGAATAACATGCACTGCTACATGACAAAGAAGGCAATATTATCTTAATTTTATGGATGACATCCTCCAGAGATCTCAAATTTGATGCTTGTGCGAACAAATTCTTCAAACTCATTTGGTGATAAGAACATTTACAGCAGGCTGATTTCATTTTTGATCAATTTTGCACTATCTTTACCAAAAGTCGCTACTACAAATGTAGATTTGATCATCATCTCTGAGAATTGTCTCAAACTGTTTACATCTGCTTACATAAGGGAATCTTTTCCTTTCTCTCCAACAAACCAAAATCAACACGCATCCATAAAATTAGCCTAGTGGCCTGATAAGCATAGACAGTATCAAAAGACAAAGTCTACATTCCTGTACAACTTAGTGTATATACATACGTTTTTACACAGCCAAGCTGAGATGACTAGAAAGCTTGTGTTTAACTTTGTATTCACTGTATGGGTTATGCACTGTAAATAAGTAAATCAACAGAATAAAACTGGGATGTGAGTGAGTTTCATTGAGAACCATTTTTGTCTTTCTGTTGATATACACACAAAACAAAAACAAGATTGTGTACAAAAACATTACATACAGGTAATATAATATTATGAACATCGAGTTCTGAGTTCTTAGCACCATCAAAGTAGTATGTTGATCCCATAACTTCAATAAACATAAGTAAACATTACAAGTTAAAACATAAGTACAATTGACAATAACAGAAGTATAACGCAACTTAATACTGGCGTGCTGGCCTCATCAAGAGAGTATGTCGGTAGAACGTACTGCGCCTGCGCTAAACCTGTTATGTGTTGTGCATAGCACTTTGGCAAAAAGTCTTGTTTAAGGTCGTATTCAAGGATGACATTCCATCTATAGTTTTCAAATGTTCTGTTGGAAAAGATATTATCTGGAACAGGCAAAATTCTGATTCAGTGTTAATCACACATCTAACGAAAACCGTGAAAAATCCGGGTTCCACGCAGGTGCACTACATTCTGCTAATGTGCTCATCAGGAGCAAGGTGCTACACTACACTTTTATCTTAGCTTATGGTCTCTTGGCTTTTCCAAAATTATCGTTTTGGAGACAAAAATGTGAGAAAAAGTACATCACAATATCTTACAAATGTTGATTGCAAACAAAAGAAGGAGCAAGGGGGAAAACTATCTTAGACCCATATTTCACCTTCCCAAGAACTACAATATGTAGGTTAGAATTTTACAATCTTTAAATTTTCTCCTAAGTGGATTCTTAGTTCACTTTTTGTTCTTTCCTTCAAGACACGGCCATGATTGTATTTTTTTCTCATTGGAATCTAGCACGGTCAAACACCTCAACAAGTAAGGTATCTCTATGCTATGCCAAGCAGCTAGGGGGTAAAGTATTGTGTGGGAATGGCTTTTTGTCCTGTAAAAAGTTTTTTTTTCCAAAGTTTTCATGAATGATTGTTCAGTGCATTTGACTGAACTGCATCACAGTGCGAATCTGTGCACAAATGCAGTGCTTCTTTCTCTCATAAAAGCACACCCCGCCCTGACGACAAGCACAGCCTATGCTTCCCTGGGTCTGAATGAATCTGCTGCACCGAATTTACTGCTACGTGTCTGTGTGAATGTACTTCAGTTCAATGAGGGGCTGATGTCGTTGTCCCAGAGCACCTCCACGCCTGGCCACTTGGTTGCCAGGCAGGTTTTGATGGCAGAGTTGTCAGTTGTCACACACTTGACCTCCCCCAGCTCCTGTATCATAGCCTTACCTTCCTGGTACTGGACCTGGAGACAAGTGGGGAGGGGGGCGTTAGTAGTCAGTACAGGCAGTGATGCTGTTTTCCACATTTGAAGGGTAAAGTGTCGGAAGCTTTATATTTCCAGTTGACACAGGATAAACAAGTACATTTCCATCTGTAAAACCATAGCATTCTCTATGTTACAACATCTCCATTTTCTGCCATAGTATATACAGATATCTTTGACTATTTTTAATTTCAAACGTCCTTCAGAGTTCAAAATGATGACTTACTGGTGGTATATATATAAAGAAAGAAACTTAAAAAATTGATCTTCATATCATTCTTTTGTTCTAACCACTGCCTCTACAACAAATGTATATTTACCTTTCCATTGTTTGAGGATCTCTTCAACCCATTGTAATGATACACTGTGAAAGACTCTGGAATGGGTGACTTCTCCTGAAAATGAAACAAGTCTTATAAGTTAACATTTGAGCATATACTAGTACACATGTAAATCACTCAAGACTTTTTCTTCTGGATGAGAAACTTGTATTGAATATGGGTAAAGAAAATTCTTGTAGTTTCAAGAAGTTTCATGTATCTTTTGTTTGATTGATCTTTATTTATGAAATACAAATATAAGCCCATTGGCCACTTTTCATTGAGGTCATGAGGGAAGAGGTCAGGGTCAGACAAAATATAACAAGTTACAGGTTACATGATTGAAGTCCTAACAAATCCATAAACATACCTAATAAATCCATAGACATATATCCACATACATGGTATTACAAAAATACATGTAACAAAATGAATGTTGGCATTTGCCTGTGTAGACTTGTTTCTACCTCATTAGCGAAGAACTCCTGCATGAACTGTTCCAGTACAATGATGCCCAGCTGTTCTGAGTCCAGTTTCTTCTGCATGATGTCCACACTAGGAAGGTACACAGAGGGGGGGTTAGGATGTGTCAGTAGGTAACAAGTAGTGCTGTGTACCGGTTCGCTGGACTCAGTTCCGGACTTGTAAAAACGTTTAGGTTCAAGTCCAAAAAAAAACTGAATTGCGAGAACCAGTTCCGGACTTGGTTGGGAAAAAACAACATGTCACATACCCCTTTTTGTTCCGAACCACATAAAACCTTCCATAGATCGCAAAAATGTGTGCTGCAAAATGAAGAAAACATTGCCATTGGGCATTGTCAAGTGTCGGCCTCCATGTTATGTGGCCACAGTTTCGCCCAGACAACATTAAAAGGTTGCCAACATGCAATTTTGTATATACCGTGGGTTTAGGTCCACACTTACAAGTCCGGAACTGAACCTAAACCTCTGGACTTGAATCCGGACCTGAACCTAAACGTGGGTTTAGGTACACAGCACTAGTAACAAGTCTGATTAGATTTAGTTTTAGAAAGGTCCCAGGTCAAATCACCCGAACTACATGGTCAAATGTCACGGTTGAATTGTGCAGCACAGGGCCCAACATGGAAATTATAGTGCGTACCTTTTAACATTCTTGAAACTCCTTCTTTCTTTGATAGTTTTCTTCACTGGCGAAAGAAGGTAGCACATCGCTCTACCTGAGTTTGTACATAGGTTGCGCCAAACCAATTTTGAACCCTGTTACTGTGCAAAACTGGTGTGTTATGCCTAAAGGTGGCTTACCCATTATGTGAATCGAACAAAGACAAGAAGAAATCTGATGAGACTCACTACTCCTCCTCAGCACACAGATCCAGCGACCTCAGCACATCACCCAGGAGTATGGTCGAGATGAAACCGTTTCCTAGAGGTGTGTGGGGGGGCAGTTATAATCAGAGATGGCAGACTTCACCCCCTCAGACAGTAGGCAGAACATATGGAACTGCACAGCAGAAACACACACACACATACAGACACAATGTCACACACACATACATACACACATGCACACACTGACACACAAACACACACACACAAACATATACACTGACACATAGTCACATACACTGACAGATACACACACACACACACTGACACACACACACAAAATATACACACAGTACAGTCTTCAAAGAAATATTCATATATCCACAGTACATTCTAAATATCATTTCCATGGCTTTTAGCCAATTGTCATGTGGAAACTACTATCAGATTTGTAAAATCGTTTGTTTGTTATCTAGGTCAAGTTTGAAAAAGAAGCAAGCAAACAGATGTGGAAAAAACCTTACCTTCTGGATCATAACTCTTGAATATCCTTCTGGCTTCTGCATCTCTGGACTCTGGAGCTACCAATGTCATCTCCTGGGGTGGGAGGACAAGTGCATGAGCTTGTGCAAAAAATGCTTCTCATATTAAAACAATCAAGAACTGGAGAGGCAACATTTGCAAGCAAATGCTATATTCTTCCCTTTGCATTGCTATACACAGTTGAAATGTCATTGACCCTACATGTGTATACCGTACGTACAGTATGTGCATGGTGCAATAAAACATTGAGAGGTACAGTGTACAATGAAGCCCCACCTTTGAGAAGAGCACAGTTAGGTGAGTTTCACTACCCAGGATCCAGATGGGGAACTCTGGATTCTTCAGGTAACTGCCAACCTAAGGGGAAGGGAGGAACTCATTGTTAGATGATCCTTTAAAGGATGTCAATGTAGGAATTTCCGGCAGCAAAGTTGAAAATATTTTGTATGATGAACTTTGAGTGGTGCTTTACCTCACAGTATCGCAGGTGTTCCAGCAGTGTTAGAAACCCCACCTTTCCCTGTCTAGGAATGCCTCGAAGTTCTGAAAAACAGAGGGACATGGAAATGTTAAATTCATACGAAACAAAATGGTAATGATTTTGACAGGTACTGATGGGATGATTCGTGATTTGTGTTTCTTCATTTCACAACAATCATGACAAATTCTTTTAGTTTACCGGTATCTATTGTATAACTATGTTGACATTTAGTACAAGACACTTAAAGTTAAAGTCCTTCCCGCACCAGGTGGTGCATAGGGCAGCGCCCATCTACAGTTTGATAGCCCTTTGGCCATACAGCAGTGCAATCACTACTGCAGGGGGCTAGTCTACTGGTAGTGGTGTGTGTTTAACTCCCATACTCTTTTACAAATGCTGAGTGCTAAGCAGAGAGAAAGCAGTATGTACTATTTTTAAAGTCTTTGGTATGACTTGGCCAGGGATTGAACTCAAGACCTACATGTACCAAATGTGAACACTCTACCCGCCTACACAAGTCCATAGAAATGGAATTCTAGTGTACTCATATTGACATGAGTTGTTGAAGAGATAACAGAAGGAAGAACTTACTAAGCCCTGCCACATCCTGGTCCCCATCCCACACGTGAGACACTGCGTACCCAGTCAGCAGGAGGTTGATCAGGCTTTGACTGGTAAACAACAACACAAATAAACATCAATTTTTCCCACAATCACCACAGGCACTGCTCCTGTCCTATACCACACACGCTTGACTGTGAACTACAATACCAACCAGCGCTCGTGACTGCGCCTGTTTTAGGCGCATATGCGCCCAGAATTTCGAGAATGCGACTAGATTTGAAATCACAGGCGCACGGTGCTCCTAGAAAAAATCAAGTTACGTTTAATCATTTTTCAAAATAAGGGCTTCCAAACCCAAGTAAAGCTACAAATTTTGTGGTAATAATGACCCATTTTCCATTAGGAAATCTTCATAGAGAAGTTTCATCCGTAGTCAACTTGTTTTAATGCGCCTATAAACGCAAAAACTCATCCAAAACGCACGGCAATCGGCCGAGACGAAAACAAAAACAATAGCGGCCATCTTGGATTCCTGGAGAGAATATGCAGCGCTCCCTAGCGACATTAGTGAGAACTGCAGAGTTACAGACATCGGTAGAGAGCCGATAATGAAACAAATTAAATCTAGCACCGCGTTTCCGCCTCTATTTTATCTTTTGGGCAAAATTAATTACTTCTTTGCTATTGCTATATAAAAATTATGCCAGGCTGAAAATATTTTTTCTTAAATTGTATACATGTTGAACGTCCTTGATGTACTGTATCATCATATACATGTACTGTATACATGTACTGTATCATCATCATACATGTACTGTATAATAGTTTGTTGTTTACTACTGACTCTGTAATAATAATATATACTAGTAATTTTGAATGTGTTTTTCAAATCGCATGTAAAATGTTTGCCAACATGTAATTTTGTATACATGTATGACATGGGTTTAGGTCCAGCAGATATAGATTAGACTGCAAGTGACATACATGTAACGTTATACCTCAAGAGTCAATGGCCTGTAAGAATGCATTTTAAAATGAACGTTGTTGTCAATTTTGTCATTTTCCGGGGGGTACATTTATTCGGGGGGGGATGTTTATTAGATTTTGAAGTTTTTCTGGGGGGTATGTTTATTTGGGAAATGTAATATTTTTCGGCAGCTTTATAATTACGGTATCTTCTTGGTATCTCTATTTCACACAATTTTCTCATGTTCAATCAAGGAGGTTTGACCATTTTGGTTCAATGTAGTAAATAAAAGGATACATTTCTCTATACATGCAAATCGCAGCAAGTATTATTTTACCTTTGCTGGCAGTGTAGTACCCTGAACACAGTATTCAACATTTCGTGCAAAGTCCTGCAAATTACGTCAATAGGATAATTTTTTCTGGTGGTGCGCCTAGATTTTTGCTGGTGCGCCCAAATGTTTTGGGTTGGGAGCACAGTGCTCCTAAGTCAAAAAGTTAGTCTGGAGCCCTGCCAACCCTGAAATTTTCTTATACTGCAATGTTACAAGTTGTGCAAATATTCACATGAGATCTAGAGAAATGTTCTGTAAATTGTAGATTGCATGTGGGTATTTTGAATCATCAGTTATCTGCTGAAAAACACATCAGAGATATGACTTACCTCCCATGCCCATGAACACTATCTATTAATGGTTCTGTGGGGTCAGTGACTTCGTTCTTGATATTTTCTATACCCTACAATGAAAAAAAGACGAAACAGGAAAAATACATTCAAGAGTTAGATGATTGAAGCATATTATATGCTAGATAACTACGAGTATCTTAATATACACGTACTAACTAACATAAAAACAAAAGCCTAATGTCCTTCAAAAGTTATCTGAAAATAACTTTTATTTGACAAAATAGTATCAATACTAAAAAGTACAGTTTTTATCAATAGGTACAAATGTGTGTCTAATCTACATTTAATTCTGATCTGTCATAGGAAATATATTTGTAAAATGTTATGAAGATTTTGTACCTTCGACAGAATGACAGAATACAGGAACAACAGAACCCCGTGTCTGCCGTGGAATATTTCGTAGCTACTCTCTATCATTGTCTTTAAGTTGTCTGCACAGGAAAACTGTCGCATCCTGAAAAATAAAACAGAAGGTATTCAGTAAGTACCAAGAAGTAAGCAGTTCTGTGTTACAAACACATTTCTATCTTCTTATGTTTTTTCATCATCATGTTTTTAAAACAGGGAACTTGGTCTGGGGTTCCTTTTTATTAAATACACAATACTGGGTAAGGACGACAGATACAGAAGTCTTCAAGAGTGTGTGGTGCACAACATCAGCTAAATCTGAAGAATGAAGAAAGAAAGGAGAGGTAACAAGCAATATCACTTACCTCAAGGATTGATGGAATTGGTCTACTGCTGCTGTTGGCCCCTCTGGTGCTGAACCTGTATCTGCCAAAATACAAGGACATTTTCTGAAAACATTCCTTCTTTGTAACAATGGTCTTTCTTCTCAACCCTACACAAAGTCTCAGACCCTTACATCTACCTTAGAGCCCTGTCACATTTCTTGTACAGTCTAGGTTTATGATCGCAAATGTATGTGACTGCATATATTGTAAGCTATCGTAATTTAGCTCCTCCTTATTTATTGTATGCCAATTTTACTGTTGTATGTGACTGTTGTGTTTTTGTTGTGTAAAACAGGGCCCCATTGAAAAGAAGTGCGATGCACTTAATTGGGCTACCCTGTATAAAAATGACAGAAATAAATAAACAAATAAATAAATAAATAAATAAAAGCTGCAAGAAAACAAACGCACCTCCCTAACATAAAACAATGCCATATGACCAACATCAGGATCACTAACAACTACAAACATAAAGTCCAGGCTGTACCTTGTGTTGGTTCCTGTTCCTCTGCTGCCATGTTCTCCCCACTGCCCTCCCCAGTCTCCATGGCTTCCTCCCCTGACTTCTCCTTCTTGGTGCACTGATACACCAACACAACCTTCTCCACTCCACACAGCTCAAACACTTCACATAGCGACATCAACAGCAGCTGCTTAGCCTGATCAGCTGTAGGGAAAAAATTACAAAAATATCCTTACATCTACTCAAGAGTTTGATATCCAGCCTTCCCAAATTACTAAAAATCAATATCTGCCTGTAACAGTGTTTCTTTAATAAATGTTTTGTTGAACCATTGGACTATTTCCTCCTTTGATTTATTACTTTTACGTATTCTTAACATAGCATTATACATAACAAAATGAGCATATATGATATAATAAATACCTTTATTACCTAATGACTTACCTGACACATTGTTCCACTGTTCTGGGGCACCTTCTGAGAACAGCAAGTTCTTCAACAGGGAGGCCTGAAAACAGCAATCAAAAGTTTTAACACGCTTTGTAACTTTCCCAAACTCTATTTTCTAACAGTTTTAAGAATGTGTATGCCAAATGTGAAGTACAAAGATCTCTCCTACAACATCATGATAAACATGTGACTTCTTTGTTTAACCTTCTCCCTGCTGCCTAACCCCATAGCCAATACAAATTTGATGCCAAAGGGCTACCCTGGCATGATGAAGGTTAATCTTACCTGTAGAGGAACGATGATTCCACAGGGGCCGCCTTCATGCTGTATCAGAGCTGTGGGTTCATCCTCACTGAACTCAAAACCTGCAAAACAAAGTCATGGACATGGTAAACCACAATCTAGCTGTATATTAGACATCGGACTGAAAGAAGTCAGGCCTAGGAAAAAAATGTTGTGTTTCCTGTTTCCCGAGGCAACTGACCCTAGAAAAAACTGCCGATCCTAGCCTTTTTTGGGGGGTGAGCCCCTGCAAGGGACATAAATTTTTCGAGCTGATCGACCTTTTCTAGCTACATGATCTGATACCTGAGTAATGAAACGTTGTACAATTGGTTTTCCAACATTGACATAAATTTGAAAGTCACCCTAATTTTTTCAGGACTGAAACAGGAAACACAATATTTTTTCCTTGGCCTCAGCACTACCACGTCGCATCAAACGTATTATAGAACAATTTTTAACATGCTAACGACCTTTATTTTAATTTGTATGCTCCTTTGTATCCAAAACAGCATGTGGTCTCAACCATGAATATGCAAATATTTCATCCAAAGAAATCATCTGTTCAGAAACAACCCAAAACTTAACCGCTTTGCATCTTTTCAAACCTCATTGGCACACTGAACTCGACAGGGATTACCCAAATGCAGTGAAAAGTAAAATTTAGCACCATGGGAAGTGTCTAAACAAAGTTTTGTGAAGGTAACAACGACATCTGTCAAATCTGACAAAGAGGAAGCCTGCCCATGTGGGGGAAATCCCGCTGTCACCTCCCAACCTTACCTTGCGACCATCGATTGAAAACGTCTGGGCGAATGTTTCGTCCCCAAACTAGAGTCAGCAGATCCTCTAGGGGAACGTTAACCTCGTCCTGTCGGGATTCGGTCATGATTGTCGCTCAGATCGACGGAAATTCGATGAAGTTAGGGCGAAAAGCACGGCAATTTTCACAGTTTTGTCAAATTAGCCGCCATCTTGGATTTCCGCGAAATGTACTCTCGTGCAATAATGGCAGGCGAGATGTTGGAAAAACATGACAATAATGGCGACAATACACAATTGTCCGACTCAGAAATGTTGTAGTAATAGATGTTCTTTGTTATGAATCATTATGACGAAGGAATATCCAGGAATGTTGGATTTGTGATGAAAAATCATTACGATCACGTGATTGTGCAACGAGACTCCAAAGGCCAATAATTTGGAACAAACCATTGAGATAATAGGGAACACAACAGGATCAGGATATACCGACATGTCGCATAAAAAGGCGAAAAACTCGAAATCAAGAAACGATACCGCCGTAAGTATGGGTACACCCGTTCAGCCGATAGAAAAGTGAACTAACAGTTGAAGATAGACGTTAGGAAAGTGACCAAAGATGTGTAGTTCACGGCTTTTGAAAGTACATATATGATCACTCCTGCCCCCCTCCCCCCTTTGTCACCTGTACCCCTATGACATGTATGACGTTAATAACTTAATATAAGTTATTTTATGAAAAAAGGAAATCTGTTACAACAGTTTTTCATGGTGGAAAAAGCGTGGAAAAATCTATATTGTTTTACCCTCCACCCGTAGAGGTGGCCATCTTGGTTCATGGGAGTGGCCATCTTGGCGACAATCTTCCATTTTACACTGTTTGTTTTTCTCTGAAAGTTTCTTGTCATATATTTTGTTGCCATGTCAACTGATGACACCACTCCCCTCCAGGTACAAGGAACCAATGACAACAGCATCGTCAGCAAGTGTTCCATGTGCATGCTGGGATACTTCCAGGACGACTTTCTCAGGCGCTTTGTAGCAAAACCAACTCGGAGAGCTCCACTCATCAACAGGTGGGGTAACTGTAGCCGCGGCGACTGTTGGAGGGCTTCTCTTGCCTGCAGTTTTATACATTAGCCCTATCAACAGTCGCCGCAGCCAGGGTAACTGGTACATTTTGTACATAAGTTTCATCAGGCTGATAAATTACTGTATATGGAGTTCTTAAAAGTTTTGTATCTGCCGATGTTTCAGTAACTCAGCTATCTTCCCAAAGGCATGATAGCTTTGCATCATAGCAGGAAGGACGCAGTCCCAAATGTGACTGTGACTGAGTAGTAGAGAGAGCACGTCGGCAGAACGTACTGCGCCTGCGCAAAACCTGGATTTTCGCTGGATTTTTGGTCAACGTTGCATCAGAATTTTGCCTGTTGCAGACCATATCTTTTTCTACACAACATTTGAAAACTACAGACGGGATGTCACCCTTATATACGCGAATTCGACCTTATATGAGACGCTCTGCCGAAGTGCTATGCACAATACATTACGGGTTTCGCGCAGGCGCAGTACGTTCTGCCGACGTGCTAGTCCAGAGAAAGGTAACTAATGTTCCAGATGCTAAAACAGGGTTTTTCTTCTATTCTAACATCTTAGGGGCTACTACATCAGAGCAAAGGCAGTAGATCATGTGCTGAAATCTTTTCTCTCTGCACATCAAGGAACCAAAACACAGGTAGGTCATAGTACAGCAGTCTGTGGAATAGAACTGCTTGCTGTTCAGGGCTGTGATGGTCCCTTTCCCACAGAGATCTCTAAGTCCTAACTCTGGAGAACCAGTTCAGAAAATAAAGTAGCACTAGCAATGGGCCTGGCCACTAGTATATGAGAAACTTGCACAAAACAGAAAAACAGAACAATTTCGAGTAGAACCACGGAATAACAACCCATAGCAAACTTCAGCTTGAACTCTGAAATAATCAAATATCTGTTGAAGGTTTCTACAGCCATTTGTTAGTTTTTGTTTGTGAAAGATTAAATTACGTATACAAATTGCACAAACCTGTGCAGGACAGGTGTAGTTGTCTCTGCATCCCTCGTTGTCAGACGACGAATCACTGTAAGGTGTGGTAATTATTAGGCTTGACACATCTACAGTCATACCTCATTTGACTGATAACTGAAGGGATGTACTAGTAGAAGCTAATTTCAATTGTATAATTGTTTATTTTGTGCTTAGTTTGTGTCCTTAGGGGCAGGGTTTGACTCGGCTTACTTCCGTCTGAAGTCTGAGGGTTTGTTGGAGACCACCGTGTTCTACGAGGTGGACTTTCCCGAGGTGACTCAGCGTAAATCTGACATGATCCACAGAGACGAACTTCTACTCAAACTTGTGGGAGAAGACAGCAGGGCAGTAGAGAATGGTGAGGAGATATCTGAACACATTGCCATAGTAGAGTGTGAGAAATATCTATGTACCGGTAGTAAACTGTATACACAATTTACAAGTAAAAATTGAAAATGAAGGTCCCGGTTTGAGATCCACTTCCGGTCATCCAGGAAAAGAACCTTGAATAAAGTTCACACTCTCAATTTGTGATTGGCATGCGACAGCATGTTCTTCTTTCTTACCCTGTATTCTAGTAAAAAGCTGAATTTCTTGTGTCGTTGCAGGAATGGTTTCTCCCTCCTACAAGCTGATTGGTGCAGACCTGAGGAAGGTCAACATCTTACAGTGCCTCCTGGAGCATCATGGGATACATCCTGACTGCCCCACCCTGCTTCTGTCCGAGTGTGTCATCACCTACATGGGGGTCAAAAGGTCGCCGACGTTTTATAGCATTTCGGCAAAACGTACTATGCGTACGCTAAATCCAGATTTTGGACCATTTTCGTTGGATGTTAACGTTTGGTCAACGTTGCATCAGTACAAGTATGTGCTGTGTTTCACAAATTGTTTACAGTACTCGTTTAATTTGATTTAATTTAATCTCATTTCACAGCTCAAATGCAGTTATTCGCTGGGCCGCTGAAACCTTCTCCCAGGCTGTTTTTGTGACATATGAGCAGGTAAGAACTTTTATTAATCAAATCACAAGAAATTCTTTGTTGGGAAAATTTGTAAGAATAACGATAAAACAGTAACATATGTTTCTCATACAAGCATTCCTCTGTTATAACAGGTTTACCCAAGCGATGGTTTTGGAGCTGTCATGTAAGTCATAGATTTCAAAATTAAAGTCAACTAGCTTTAAAAATGAATTAATTTTTATACGGTATTGCTGAATGTAATTTATACCCATGTTAGAGTCTGTTTCTTCAATATGGTCTTCAGTTGGTTTTAGTCTTAGAGTCATAGTGGTGTTACAAGATGCTATATTGTTTGAAAGCTCCTTATTTGTTTTCTGCAGCGCTCGTGACTGCGCCTGTTTTAGGCGCATATGCGCCCAGAATTTCGAGAATGCGACTAGATTTGAAATCACAGGCGCACGGTGCTCCTAGAAAAAATCAAGTTACGTTAAATCATTTTTCAAAATAAGGGCTTACAAACCCAGGTAAAGCTACAAATTTTGTGGTAACAATGACCCATTTTCCATTAAGAAATGTTCATAGAGAAGTTCCATCCGTAGTCAACTTGTTTTAATGCGCCTATAAACGCAAAATTTCATCCAAAACGCGCGCGAAGTGATCGGTCGAGAGGAAAACAACAGCGGCCATCTTGGATTCTCGCGATCTCACTGCAACGCCCTCTAGCGACATTAGTGAGAACTGCAGGGTTACTGACATCGGTAGAGAGCCGATAATGAAACAAATTAAATCTAGCACCGCGTTTCCGCCGCTATTTTATCTCTTGGCCAAAATTAATAACTTCTTTGCTATTGCTATATAAAAATTGTACTAGGCTGAAAAATAGTTTTTTTTTTAAATTTTATACAACTGTATAAATGTTGTTTACTACTGACTCTGTATATATAGTAATTTTGCATGTGTTCTTCAAATTGCATGTAAAATGTATGACATGGCCCTTGGGTTTAGGTCCAGCAGATATAGATTAGACTGCAAGTGACATACACCTCAATGGCCTGTAAGAGCATTTTAAAATGAACGTTGTTGTCAATTTGGACATTTTCCGGGGGGGTACATTTATTTGGGGGGGGGAGTATGTTTATTAGATTTTGAATTTTTTTGGGGGGGGACTTTTATTCCGGAGGGTATGTTTAATTTATTTGGGAAATGAGAGTAATATTTTTCGGCAGCTTTATAATTACGGTATCTTCTTGGTATCTCTATTTCACACAATTTTCTCATGTTCAATCAAGGAGGTTTTAAATTTTTGGTTTAATAAATTAAATAAAAGGTTACATTTCTCTATACATGCAAATCGCAGCAAGTATTATTTTACCTTTGCGGGCAGTGTAGTACCCTGAACACAGTATTCAACATTTTGTGCAAAGTCCTGCAAATTACGTCAATAGGATTATTTTTTCTGGTGGTGGCCTAGATTTTTGCTGGTGCGCCCAAATGTTTTGGGTTAGGAGCACAGTGCTCCTAAGTCAAAAAGTTAGTCTGGAGCCCTGTTTCTCCTGTAGGCAGAATCACTTTAAGAAGCTGGGCACTCCTCTCATGAACATACAGAGGTACAGAACACTGGATGGTCAGCGGCAAAGATATCTGGACCTTGTAAGTCCCTTCCTCTTCATCCAACCTTTTTGAACTTTGCTTAGATGGTCAGCATCAGTATCCATATTTCTTTTATTATCAAAGTATTAATTGTAATTGTTAGTTTATTATGATTCATTGGTATCAGTTGTATGTATACTATGTCTCCTGTACATTTAGATATCCCTTAAATACACAACATATTCAATGTGATGTTACTAGAATACTAGATCAATGTTAACGAATAGTGACACATGATGTTGAATAACACATGTCCTTGGTGCTGAAGGAACATCAACTTAGTGCAACTGTCATTTTAGCAATGCATACTGTAAAGTAATTTTGATTCTTAAATTGTAATACTTTTTGCACTGTGTTATTCTGTATTTGTAATGTTTTCAGATAATATGATTTTGAAATTGTAATGTAGTTCTATGACTATGAGTGAATAAACTGGCTTATAAAACAATACTGTTGTTGTTGTTCTGTTCACTTGTAGGGCTGGACCTGTGTGTGTGCCACTGACATGAATCACTTCTACAACACACTGATTCCAAGGGAAGAGAAACTAAGAGTGGACAACATAGAAGTGTTTGATGAATTTGAGGTGGGCACAGAATATTTTATTGCTTCATCTTGTGTTGTCTCAGTTTATCGCATTAAAACATTCATCAACTGTAGAAACTTAAATTCTTGACCGGACCTTTTGCTGTGTTGCTATTTTCAGGTTTGTTTGTAACTTGATATTTGTATTTCATCTTTCAAGGAATGGCACCTGAAATGTTCACATTATGCAGTGGTTTGTGCCTTCAAAGGATCAACCGTGTCTTCTTTGTCAGAAACTGTATTTCCAGGTAGGTTCATAGATCCGTAAATTTATACTCAATTTGTAGAAGAAATGTTTCTTTTGTTCTGTCTTTCAGTTTTGTTTCAAGCAATTACACTATTGGTCAGTGGTTTTAATAGAATTGAAATTTTAACTTCATTATTTGCCACTAACTAATAATTTTTGTCTTTAGGTTTGAATCCAAGAAGTTTGGAATCATTGCCATTTCAACACATCCAACAAGACTTGTGTCTTTCTTGGAAGAATGAAACATTTGGTAACGGCAGTATAAAAAGATTTGCACATGCAAGTGCAGACTTAACAGGAGGAAAGATCATCATATTTGGAGGGTTTGGTGAGAGGGGAACTCAACATACAAGGTTGTCTCTGGTGCAACTGTTGGATGTGGCTAATGGATCATGTCTCCCCTTAGAACCAGTTGGGAAAGAGATAGGTATGTACTGTCTGTTTTTTATTTGCTTGTTTATTTGTTTTGCCTGTTTGCTTGCTGCTACAAGACATGATATGCCAGGATTGTACATTAATGACTGGAGTTAAAAACAAGCTGTACAACTTGATATATGTTTACATGTTTTTCGTAAAAATACTGCTGAACCTGAAGAAGTGAAGTAAAATGAACAAACTTTTTAACGACCTTCTTGTATTCATGGATTGACTGTGATAGTTGCATATCTTTTAAACTAATAAAGTGTGACTCACAAACTGAGGTTGTTTTCTTCTATCTGCAGGTCCCATGCTTTTCCAAACTGCCTGTGCTGTCTCACACGACTCAGTAGTTGTATTCGGTGGACGAACGTCTCCGTACAAACCCAAAGGAGAACTGCTGCAGCTTAAAGTCATTCCTAAACTTCCAAGGGACACAGACCAAGAACCCTCCTGGCTGTATGACTGTGAGACAGTACAATGTACAGGAGAGGGCCCTAGCCCAAGGTGGAGACATTCTAGTTCACTGGTGTCAATAGAAGGTAAGGAACAATGTTCACTATGATGCAAATGACAAAGTACTACTTTGTGTTTAGCATTATGCTGCTGGAGGAGAAATGAGTTGATATCTAGAAAGAGGTAGAAAGAGCTTACTTGATAGTTAAGTTTACTTATTAAGATTGAGTCAACTGGTACATTTAATACAAAATAAGCTACATCTGTAATAAGCTAATACAGCAGCCACAAAGCTAGAGACAGGTGTGTTTCTCTCTGAGTGGATGGCATTCAGTACCAAGGACAGGTGTGTCTACCTCTCTCTCTCTCTCTCTCTCTCTCTCTCTCTCTCTCTCTCTCTCTCTCTTTCTCTTTCTCTTTCTCTTTCTGTGTGTGTATATGTGTGTGTGTACTAGCTTTTGTAAGGAAAAGGTCTGACTTTTTTCTTTACAGGAAAGAACTACTTGATTGTCTTTGGAGGAAGAACAGCAACTGATGCCACCCTGGGAGATGTACATGTGCTCAGTCTGGACAAACTGGAGTGGCTACAGGTGACACCAGAAATTTCAGGATGTGTTGCACAAAATTCAAATTGTAATGGAAAGGGTTGCTATAAAGTATAAATCCTTCTTGATGGTTGGTTGTGGTGTCATACTCATAGCCTTGTTGAATGTGACCATGCCTTTTGGTCATGTGTCTAATATAGTCTAACTTCTTCATCTTCTAGAAAGTCTGCTAAAATTGTACTACATATATTGTTATATGTCAGTTTGTGTCTTGTGAGCAACAAAATTCCATCAAATCATAGCTGCTGGTTAGAGCCCTCTGGTTGGTTCCTCTCTGATATGACATTACATTTTTATCTTCAGGTACATCTGTCAGGAAATCCTCCACCACCAAGACATTCCCACTCTTGTGTCACCTGGAACAACCAGGTGATCATCACAGGTGGCCTGTGTGAGGACCTGCAGCCTTCAGGTGCAGTTCACCTGGCCACCTGCACATCTGAATCCCAGGGACATGTGACAGCTGTGTGGACAGAGTTGGAGGTCACTCCACCTCTAACTCCAAGGTAGGACAAGTTGGAAAACTGTTGAATATAGTTGTCAAAAGTAGTTACTGTATATGCTTGTTTTCAATAGGAGACATTTTGGGATTACATCTCCCAATTTTGACGAAAGTGTTGTTTCCTATCCGAAGGGAGAAACTAAAAAAAAGTTGATTAAGCATGACATTTATAAATGAAGTTTATGTTGCTAAACATGTTGATGTATGTACATCTAGGTTTTGTTATATTGACAGAATTTGCCCTACTTTAAACTGTTCATGCTTTTGTTTCGTGTATATTTGTTTATCAATACATTCCAATGCATCTTTATAGAAATCAAATTTTGCCTTCTATACTTCAGTAAATTCCTTTTATATGTAACATATTGTAAGATGAAAAATGTGCTTGCAGATACTCCCACACCAGCCATGTGTACGGGAACAGTTTACTCCTTGTAGGAGGGGTGAACCCAGAGAATAACTATCCTCCTGGGCTCACTGTGATAGATCTGGTCTCAGGCATGTGGAAGGACTATGCTTTTCCTGTAAGATTCATCTTTTTATTGATATTGTACAGATTATTATTGATTTAAAAGTTGGTAAGGTTTTGGTTCTATTCCTTTCTCTTTCTTGTTTATGTTAGGACTTTGAAATGATAATTTGATTATAACTTTTCTATTTTTCCTCACTATTCAGTCAAATTGAAGATATTCTTTATACATACATTTAAGCAAAGTTTATAATATGTGCTTGTTCTTACAATTTTATCTGTACTAAGAAGTTAGATTCCTCTATATTTGCTTAGTGGTCAGGAACAATATTTATTTGGTGATTTACATGTTGATTTCCTATAACAATGATCTATGATTAGTGAAGGTGGTAAAATGTGGCACAATCCGTAACGCAATCCCACTGGTTGGCCATATGGGTCAAAATCTGTGGACCCATGGGCATGAGTTCAATTCCAGGGTCGGCTTAGATCGGACATGTGAGGGATTTTGTACAGTGACGTAAAGCCGGCAGCCTCGTGTATGAGGGAGCTTCAGGCAAAGCCTCAAGCACCAAACCTCTGCACATAAAAGAACCCAACACACTTATGGAGAAGAGTAGGGGTAACCCGGTGTGGTTGGCTATAAACGCGGGCTGTAGCAAAGCCACATTGCACCATTAGTTACTTGAAAAAGCATCGTGTTTCACCTCAGTTGAGCATGACTGCTTTACCTTTACTGTTTCACCTGTTACTAACACTTTGTTATTATGAAATGGAAACTAAACTTTAACAGCCAACACTACAAAGAATATTGGGACTTGCCCCAAATTTTTGGTTGACTCCATCAACCTTGTTCACGGAATGGACCGTCTACTCTTGGGACGTGACGTCAGAGACACGTGACCGTAGTAGCCGGTCATACGTGCCAGATACGTGCAGTTGGTACATGACCCGCTACTACGGTCACGTGTCTCTGACATCACGTCCCAAGAGTAGACGGTCCATTCCGTCAACAAGGTTGATGGAATCAACCGAAAATTTGGGGTAAGTCCCAATATTTTTGTAGTGTTGGCTGTTAAAGTTTAGTTTCCATTTCATAATGACTTGTACCAACACGGATGAACTTTCATGCTAACACTTTGTTATTTTTACGATACAGGAGTGCACATTGGAGAGGCCAATCATGGTTCACAACCACACCAGTTACTTACTAAGTAAAGACAAGCTGCTCGTCATAGGTGGAGGGGGAAACTGTTTCTCCTTCGGTACTCATCTAAACAATGGGCCTTTAACACTGGACATCAGCCACTGCCATTTATGATGGGGGTTGTTGTTGTTATACATCTAAACAACAGGCATTAGCTAGTGCAATTTTATAAAGAGTTGGGTAAGGAGTTGGAGGTATTAACTTTATTCTGTGATAAAGATACAGAATATGCTTGCGATTCTAAGGCTTTTATTACCTGTTGTGTTTAGTCTTTTATTTTATATCCAAGATGCATGAAACAACTTTCTGTCATATTTGAAAAAAAAAATTGTCTGCAATAAAGAGCTCATCTGATAGATGTCTCTGCTATATTGGCAGGTTACATGTAGGTAAACTGATCTACATAATGCTGTATCTGTATAGCCGGTATAACCACCCTTTGGCGTAACACACCAGCTTCGCAGGCACGCGGCGCGGCGGCAGCTGGCTACATTACACCGAACGACTTGTTACACCTAACCTTTGAACGTCTTACTCAAAACATTGTGTAAAACTATCTAATGACGATACCTCTACAGGCTCTACTGTACTTGGTGGCAGCGAGTTCCACTCTACGATAGTTCTAGGAAAAAATGAGTTTTTGAACACGTCAAGCCTTGGTTGATAGCTCTGGTACTTGAAGGCATGACTATTTCTTGTTCTTTTCTCGGCTGGTACTAGGTACTTGGTAGTTGGTACATCCACCAGTCTATTGGTCATTTTGTACGTCATGCATAGTCTGGACATTTTTCTCCTGTCACCCAGTGACGCCCACTGTAGTAATGCTGTTGCCCTGTTTCTCCGTTGTATCCATATTTGGGGCAAACAATTTGTTTCAGTCAGTACTCCGATTCGTTTTGTAACGCAGTTACTTTGAAGTGACACAGCGGCCTGTGAATAAATCCGAATCATGGAGGCAATAATGTTAAGTATGTTTCACCCACGTTGGTGCGCACAATTTCCGTTAGATCAATTTAAATCACTTCAAAGAATTCCGTATAATTTGCCTCAAAGCGAAGCGCAACACTGAGGATGTAAAGCTCCGAATTGTGAAACGGCGAAACACTGTCAATGCCTGAACATTTCCCGTAAGTAACATTTAATCTAAATGTTACTATTTTCATGCGTTCTTGGGTGAACTGTGTTATCGGAGCTTTATTTCAAAGCCCAGAGGGTAGCGCCATGTAATGATAGTAATCTACTACATGTTCCAAAACCGGCTGTACAGAAGAGCAACTACAGGCGAACGCAAAGGACCGTAATAATGGATGAACGACTCTTTTAACCACAATGGTATCTCATTTGTTGGCAGCGTGAACTACCAAAAGGTTTGTACATGTACATTCTGTATATATTTTGTATGCATGCCCTCAGGTGACGTGCCTTATCCCACATACGCCTCGTATATAATAAACAGCAACATGGCTATATCCAGGATTGTGTTGAAGATAAGAGAAGAGATACAACACATTCGATGAAAAGGTGGCTCAAAGGCTTTGTGAGTTCATCACAGCTCATCCACAGGAAATGTAGTGTGAAACAGAACGTGACTGCTGCTGAGTGGGTATCTGCTTTAATCAGTAGCATGGCCTTGCATGGGCTTTCGTATCACATAGGTTCTCGCATAGGCTTTCAATTACATGCACGCGCTTTCGTCTTGTCACACGTAATGCCGTCAGCTTCTGAGAGTTCGGCCACATCTTCCGGCAGACAGGATATATTGCAAGGTTGGACCGTGATCTTTGCCCTACGTGTTGCCTTTGATCAGATACGTGCATGTTCTTTCATCTATGATCTATTTGTTTTGTGTTGTTTGTATCAGTGGCAGCCGCTACCAGCCTCACAGCTGCCTGGCTACCACTTGTAATGCACTGTTCGCATCACCAATAAATGAAATGAAATGAAATGATGACGAAGTCCTCATTTCCTGAGGATTTCGTCCCATCTTTCGTCAAACAAGGTGGCCATAACATGCAAGGTCTAACCGTGATCTTTTTCCTATGTTAGCCGTCGGCCAGATACTTGGATGTTCGAATTCTTTCTTCTTTGATGACGAAGGTCATCATGTTTTGACACCCAGGCACATAATGTGCATCATACAAAGGTACTCACACAAATTGCTGATCTAATCATCATAACGCTCTCAGACAGTTTGACGTAATGTGTAGTAGATGTTTCATTCAAATTTAGAGGGAGCAAATCGCACGAATGTATCTAGATGGACAACATGAGCAGACAGGCAGGCTCCCTGGCGGATGTAGTTTGTCAATTTTGATTATAGTTCATTTTTATCATAGTCTCTTTTGAAAGAACACAAAACACGTTCAGATATCTAGTACGTTGCTTAAGAGCTTGTATAAGAGCTAGAGGAAATGGATTGTGAGATATTAGAAAGAATTAAGATGAAAAAGTGATAGGCCACAGCGGGATTTATTTTACAGAGGGATGCCTTTGAACAGTCTTGGGACTGTTGGGAGACAAACGAAGAAGTCTCGTGAAAAACGTTAATGCAAAGATCCACTCCACTTGCATTAGGATTCAAAGACGCGTTATGTATGTAACCGAGTTGGAATTCAGGTTTTTTTTTCGTGGATGCTGCAAGAGGGACTACAGGATTACAGAAAAACACACACAGGACACAGACATGGCCGGTACACACACACGGGAGGCTCGCTTCCGAGGACTTTCTATCTGTGTCTGCTCTCTCTCAACTCCTGTCTCCCAACTCTCCTCTCTCAGAGACTCAGTAAGCACTCCCTTCTTTATTCACAAAAAGTAACACTTCAATGTACATGTAAGACGGTTGTCTCCAGTCCTCTGTTGGAAACCCCTTTGAAGTACAAACCTCAAACACTAGCAAGAAGGTGACAGGTGCTTTGTTGTCTTCACATCAGAAGAATGATTTTGCATAACTCCATGGCAGGTACAAGTGACAAGTGTGAATAAGACATTTTACATCTAAACAAACCGTAAGGTGAGTAGCTTCAGTGTGGAACCATTTGACACTTCAGTTTTAATTACAGAAAGCGCAACAACATCCTCTTTACCAAAATACAACAAAAAATAAGCTTTTTACCCTACTTACTCTCACCCCCAGTTTAATCACGAGCCGTCCCGGCGAAGCTACAACGGCTTTCAAACGTTTTCTTTTAATATACATGTACAAAATGACTAATTTAAAATCGACAATTAGTAAATACATAAGACACTACATTATACAACAAAAGGTAACAAAATATATGGTACACTGCATCATTCAACAAAATGCATGCATGGAACATTTCGCAATACGGCTAAGATACATAGGTAAAATTGGAGGACACGTCATAGAAATTAAAGGCACTTTTATCTCCGTGAACTTGAGGGCAACGTCTTACAGCCTGCTTCATTTCAGAAGCAAATTGCTGATCGAATCATCATAACGCTCTCAGACAGTTTGACGTCATGTTTAGTAGATGTTTCATTCAAATTCAGAGGGAGCAAATCGAACGGATGTAGCTTCTCCTCAGCAGATAGACAACATGAGCAGACAGGCATGCTCCCTGGCGGATGTAGTTTGTCAATTTTGATTATAGTTCATTTTTATCATGGTTTCTTTTGAAAGAACACAAAACACGTTCAGATATCTAGTATGTTGCTTTAAGAGCTGGTATAAGAGCTACAGGAAATGAATTGTGAGATAATGGACCAAATTAAGAAAGTGATAGGCCACAGCGGGATTTATTTTACAGAGGGATGCCTTTGAACAGTCTTGGGAGAGAAACGAAGGAGTCTCGTGAAAAAACGTTAATGCAAAGATCCACTCCACTTGCATTAGGAGTCAATAACGCGTTATGTACAGACAAGACTCAATAGTCCGAATTTCCTTTGCACATTAAAAAAGGAATGTTAGATCATTTCCATCTATTATGATATGTAGTATCAACTCCATTATACCAATCTATAGCAGCCAATAGGTCATAAACGTAATACATGGTACTAAAATATGACTTCCTTTGCACTCATCGAAGTGAGTCGTCCTGGGACGCGACCCTATTGGCCGATTCCTTTGACATTCGGGAGAGACAGATGGCTATAAACGGTATCCCCATACACCTCTCCATCATTTTTGGCGTATCAATTTAACCATGTCAATTTAAACGACCAATAGGTCACACGTGTAACAGGCTGGGTAGTATCATAAATGAAACCTTTAACCTTTATGGGAGTCATATGAAATGCCAAGGTCATGTTGCAACGGTTCCTCATTTGTTACACGACTGGGTTGGTTGCCTCCTTTGACACAGGAGACATAGACAGGGCTCGAAATACGTTTTTTTTCTGCATACATTGTACCTGCACCAGTGTAGGTAACATTGAAAATCACCTGCACCAGACAAGTTTTACCTGCGCCACTCAAACTTTGAGAAGTGTGGATCATACTAGAACTGTTCAGAAACCATTGTCATATACTTTATAGGTGGTAACGTTAACAGTGAATGCGGCAAATAAAAATCCACATACACCTACATTTGTATATAAACACAGTACAGTACATGGACCAGTGCAGGTTAGTTGCAGGTAGACATCAGAAATACCTGCACAGCCTCAATTTTACCTGCACTAAGGTGCATATGCACCCAGTATTTCGAGCCCTGCCCAGGGCTACATTAACGTTGTCCCTATACGGTTGAATCAATTTTAGCCATATCAATTTATCCATGCCAATTCATAAAACCGATAGGTCACAAAGGTAACAGGATACAAAAAAATGAACATAAAATTTTCATTCAAGTCATATCAAGTGGCAAGGACATTTCACAAAGTTCTGTCATTGGTTACAAGACCTAAAATGGCAATTCCTTACGGCATTCGAGACCGACCTAACTCTTTAGATTTTGTTACAATACTTTGAAAAAATTCTTTCATTTTGAAGACACAGTTCAATATATATATATAGACCTAACTTGCCACATCTATTTATATGCAGGTTTGTCTTTTCTGTCATATCCCATTCAATTAACAAACGCATTCAATCTTATGAATTGTAAGTTTTTATATTAGTTTTATTACATTTTGTGTTGCCAGCAGTATCGATTCCACTCGTCGGTACACTTGGAAGTAAAATTAGGATGAAGAGGATGCAGTCAAAACATATTAGATAGATGTCCTAGCTTTTCGGTTCAATGACTTTCTAGACATTGATATGTGTGCGATGCCCATGTATAACCTAGAGTTTTGCATTTTTAAGTTAATGGCAGATTTTGTGTCCTTGGAACGTGACAAAAGACAAGATCTAGAGCTTTTAAAATTTTAGTCTGCTATGGTCTAAGGTGACTGTAAATAACAAGGGTATCAAATTTCCCCATAAACAGCCCCCACAATATCGTCCAAGGTCATGGTTGCCAGCTTGGAGGACCCCATTTAGTGCACCTACTGCGCTTTAACGACCGCCATTAATATTTATTGAGACCCGAACTCTCAGCAGACGCACTCTTCTTGTTCTCCCGGCCGCTCCATCACCTCAGGCTCCTGCCGCGTAAACTCGTAAGTACGCTCCATTGTAAGCTACATCTAATTGTGTTCATATTTGTGATGATAAATTTGTGTTTATGTATTGTCTTGGGACGGCCTTTACTCGGTTTGGTAGATTTTCTGACGGGAATTTTCGTTGGATTTTTGTGGAATGGCCATAAGCGGCAAGAGATCATATGGATTCGGCTTGTTTTGTGTGGCTAGTTTTCGAGTGGCGAGGCACGCAGTAAAAAACAAACAAACAAACAAACAACAGAAGAAACTGCTCCATCTGAAAACGTTCACAACGAGCAAAAGGACGCCCGAGCAAACAGCTGAATCCATCATATATACTGCCTGGCGATGAGCGAACAAGAAAGGCCCTGGCGGTGGTCTATTGGAAAGACGCCAACTGACTCCTTTAGTCCTCATCATGGCGCTGTTTGTGGAACCCCTTAGACTTAGGAAAAATATTGTGTTTCTGATTTCAGTCCTGAAAAAAAACACTAAGGTCTGTAGGTAGGGATCCTCTTTTTTTTCTTTTTAGATTTTTGCTGAAGTGATCCAAATACATGTTCAACAATGTAAAACTGATTTGCCTCAGGATCAGGGCTGTCTCCAGGAACCGTTTGCTTGTGGGGAAGGGACACCCGTTTTACTCAATGAAAATTTGCTTCTAAAAATCCTTGCAGTAACATTTCAAATCAAAATTCAATTATCAGATCAGAAATTGAATGGACTTGCCAGCGGTTGACCGAAAAAAAGGTTAGGGTCGGCGATTTTTTGCTAGGGTCGGCCGGGAAACCGGAAACACAACATTTTTTTCCTAGGTCTTATCATAGGTGCCAATAGGGTTTATGTCCATAACATGTGATCTTTTGTAGAATGTGATTTTCCATGGCTGTTTACGAGCAAGTAAAGATAATGATGAGCCCAGTGAAGCGTTTATTGGCCTGTCGATGGAGCATGCTTCGACATGAGACTATATAAAAGTGAAAAAGGTCATTGTGTAACTGTTAGTTTATCGAGATCGTCAATGTTACGACCACTGGGAATACAAAACGTTACGTCTTTAACCGTTTCTAATCTCATCTCGCCCTCCTTTCATATCGCCATCCCACAAGCCGCTCGTAACACATGACGTAGTTTTATAACCATTGTGGATGAGATGATAGGACCACCCGTGTAATATTGCATTTCCGCCCTGTAGCTATAAATCTAATAACACAAAGATAGAACCTCTTGATATTCGATTCTGCTCATATCAAAAGTTATGTCTTTCATTCCACAATCCCTCCAATTGTCAACGGTGCTCTTTGTCCGTCTATAACACGACACTTAACTTTATCATGTGTATGTGATTATTGGCCAATTTCTTTGTAATTGCTTTTCTGGATAGGGTCATAACTTAACCTAACACAAAAAGGTTTCGGTTGGTTGGTCATATCTTTGTTGTTACTTTATCGGTTCGATTTATTACAAGTCATTAGAAATCTTGTTAATTACCGTTTACCTGTACCCAATTGGTTATAATCATACATTCATGGGTCGAGGAACCAAATTCAAGTTTCCAAACTTGTTCTATTAGTATAATAAAGCAGGAAATAGAGATGGGCGTATTGTGTATTTTCATCACAGACATGGTAGAATCCATACTCTCACGTTTGAAGTGGCGAATATGTAGGATATTCTTGGGTTAAAACGCGTAGCGGGATTTGCAGAAAAGGGTTATTATCCTTCATGGTGGTTGAATAATGGTCAATATTCCACTTACCCGGACGTTAGCATTCAATCATGTGGTCTGGCGCCGGAAACTGAATGCTAACAGCTTTTTCAAGTGTACAATTAGCTCTCTGATGGAATCCGCCTTTGTTGTAATGGGTTTGAAGTACCGCCCTTCAGCGGAATACTCCAACTTGGCTCACTTGTGGCGGCGATTGGCAATATTACAGGGAACGAGTTGTCACGCCCTAACACGTGTTTGCTCTAAAATGAATTCCATTCTATTCTATTCTACTCGTATGGTAGTTTGTGAACAAAATGTGAAGCATGAACCTTGTAGTAATGACTGTTTCGTTGTTGTTCTCTGGGACTGAGTCTGTTCTCTGAGAAAAGAACAGGCTTTAGAAGTAAAGATTAAAAGTTCCAGTAGCGGTTCTTTGCGATGCATTTGTCAGATAGCAGCTGAAAGCTACTTTGTGCTACGTTCAGAAACACCATAACTTGAATCACTATCTCCAACCACTTAGTGCGTACAGGATATGAAACATATATATGAAGATAATGCAATAAAAAAAGTGTATTTCCTTGTTTGGCTGCAGTTATAGCCCACACATGCAGCAAAAGCTATCAACACGATGCAATATCTTTGCCATCTTTCTGACTCCAAGTGCTGGAGGTAAATGCTATTGACAATACAGCATGTCCTTGGCATTGGCATTAATGTTGTAAAAGAAATCAATAAATTGTAAATGACGCCTCTCTCGCTGGTGAAAAACAACTCGTTAAGGTCCATTAATGACCCCGAGGTCGCATAGTGTATATGTCGAGTCCGATTATTTGGCCGAGTCCTTTCAGAGGCGGCAATGTCAAGTAAATCATCAGAAAGGCAGAAACGCCCCACTTCTGATTGAAAGCAAGCCGGAAGTGCATTACGCTCTCAGCAGAGTATTAAGGGTCATATAGAGTTGGCCACCTGTCCTTTTGGGTGGGATATTGCCCGTCGCTGGATGAGTGATCAAAAACACGTCCGGTAAACCACTAAATAAGCTCTTACTGCAATGGCCTAGCCGCCTGAATAACGCACATGCCATGTCGATCATGTCCAACCCTTTGGCCGAATACTTTTGCGTGTGTTGATAATGGGTTGTGGGGGTATTTATAGGGTTGGGAGGATGTTGGATATTATCAGTTCTTCCTTGTGATCGAAAGCAAGTCAGGTGACCCATTAAGCTACCAGTAACGGCATCATGCACACTCGGCACATGGCACGTAATCGAATCTTTTGCCAAATGATTTTTCCGGCAGTTCCATGGAAACGACACAAAACACATCATCCGTGTGATCGAAGGCAAGTCAGATAAGTTATCAAGCTCGCAGTAATGACATAAAGGTTGCGAAGTGAAGGTTAAATTCATCCTTTCCTGAATGCTCTTGGCCGTGGCAATCATCGACCGTGAACCATCGATCGGGTTGGCCGGAAGTTGGGAGGTATTCTGTCCTCCTGGGTACGTGACATAAGATAATGAACCCGGGGCTTGTGACCATCCTGGCAAAACGTTATCTGGAGAATAATCTTCCCATGACTGCTGGGGAGTCATTGATTTTGACCATGACTCCTTAACTTTGTAATCCCCTGTGATCATTGCACGCTGACTATCCAATACGCGCTCCATGAATGGGCAAATTGCTCTTCTCCCTGATCAATAAATGTATTCAGCACAAGTCCAAACGTTAACATCATGCAATGTGGGATTGAAATCTAAATATTGAAAGAACCATTCGAACAACACTGTTCCTTGGAATCTGTAAAGACACTGGTAATAGTGTACGTAACTTCTAAGGAACTTCTTTAAGCCATTACATCTCCGGTCGCTAGTGCACCAAAATGACTGTAAGCCATACAATATTGGTACAGTTAAACATTCATGTAAGCTTTGACTGAATGGGTATCGATCGATTTGGGCAAATGTCGGGAGTTCTATCAGTTCCTGCAGGGTTTGTGCCAGACAGTAATAAAAGTTTCAATCACCTTATAGTTTAACAGCTCGTTCGTTTTATCACCAATGCTCCCTCCGGTCATGACCTTTTTCCTTGGTAGTCCGGGACTGACAGTTTGTAAATGAGAAAAGTTTTATACAATTTGTTTGGAAACAGATAGAACTGGCCACACTAATCTGAAAGCGTAGGGGTCCATCCCGATGTGACTTGATCAAAACGTTCTCAAGCATCCTTCAGTTAGTCCTCACTGTCAGTGAGTCAAGCTTGTCCAGGACGTAATGTTTGTGACTGATGCCCCTGTATACGTCACCCACATCTGAATATGGCCTCCCGAATACTGCCGGTTGGCTGTGGTTGGCTGGTGTTTTAAATGCCAAAAGCAACCATTAACGGACTTACCTGGTATTTACTGCCGTTGTTAAATTCCACTTTTCGTGCAGTTTTAGCCTTGAACTTCTTACTTGCCTTGCAGCTAAGAGCGTGCATGTAGATAGCTGGAAAGAAGGCTTATAGAGAATCTCTTGAGGATGATCATTTCTCTGTGGCGGTCGAGACTGGTGGACCTCTAACCGGTGCTTTCGACACGGATCTGTCAGCTCATTATGTAAAGTGCCGATTGCACTGTAGAATGCAGCTGATTCACTGAAAGTTTGTTCTTGAGCCAGAGAAGAAAATGTTGTTAGTCGCCTTGGTAGCCTTGAACTTTTCTTACTTGCCGTGCAGTTAAGAGCGTAGATAACTTCAATTTTCAGTCAGATAAAAGCGTGACAACCGGCTTAGGACCGTCCTACCTGAAGTCCCTTGTGAGATAGATGAACTGTGACAGCCAAAGCTGCAAAATCTCGGAACTGAAAAGAGCTGGAAGGAAGGCTTAACGAAAATCTCTTGAGGATGATAATTTTTCCGTGACGGTCAAGGTTGGTGGGCCTCTAACCAGTTGCTGTCGACACGGATCTGTAAATTCATCATATAAAGTGACGACTGCACTGTCGAATGCAGTTGTGAAGTTGAAGTTTACAACCTAAAGTCATTTCCACACTTTCAGATGTATTGGGCGGCGCCCAGCTCTATTTCTATAAACCTTTGATCACACAGCTATGCAAGCACAAGCTAGTCCACTGGTGGCACCGTGTGTTAAACTTCCATACTCTTTTCCTTAAGTGCTGAGAACTGTATTCATTAGGCCATTGCAACGGTGTAGTTGTAAATTCCTCTCTCGATCAAGGACTTTGTGGAAAGTGCTGACAATACCTATAAAGTTGACATTTCGAGAACGATGATTCCACTGTGACGGCCACGGTTGGTAGACCTGTCATCGATTGCTCTGGTCATGCGGCAGTAAGTTCGTTATCCAATGTGATGATTGTATGGTGAGTCAACTGTGAACTGTGGAAATTGCTCTCCTCTACGGAATATATTCACAATGTTTGACACAGCAACGTTTGGCCTGGCAGCAGATTCAAGACGGCCCTTCCGAAATCTGTCACAGATCATTGTGTGACGGCCATGATTGTTAGACCTTTGAGTGATTGTTTTGGACGTGTTTCTGTATTAAACTCCAACTGATAATTACCCCCTGAGATGCCTCTCACCATGGTGAACTTGTGGAGAGTAGGAGAAACCACTCCTCTGTGGCCAATCCTACACGACCCCCTGTAACATTTGCGCAAGGTTGAACGCAATCAACAGTCACAGGGGACTATTCAGAATTCTGGTAACGATGCCTCACTGGTGATCTCAGAACGACGTTAAAATATCCAGGCATCAGAAAGATGTCCACATTGAACGTCATGGTATTGCCTTAATACGTCACTAATCATAATTACAAAATACCCTTGGCCTTGGGCGCAAATCTGGGTTCATCTCAGCCTCTTGACACCTGAAGCGGGAGCCGTCTGAAAATATAATTTTCCCTCTGGTGGATGAACGGTACATAGTTTAATGGCTCGCTGGGAATCTAGTAAGTACGCCCTTCTCACCGAACGTTATCAGCATTCACGCTGGTGGCCAGGCGTTGGAGTTTGAATGTTAACAGCTTTTGTGCACGCACAACTGATAAGCATTATACAGGGATATGCATTAATAACTAATAATAAGCCGTTATATTTGGTCTTCAGATCCAGTTGCATCAGCATGCAGTTGGTAAGTCATACCACACTCACATGTACACGCTGCATGCTAACTTCAGGCGTAACGCTTTAGTTGCATCAGCATGTGGCTGGTTATATCACACAGCATCCTACACATTCCATGCAAACTCCAGGCCCCAATCATAGCTGATGATGATGAGTCTCATTTTACGAGAGTACCAGGGACGTCTTGTTTGATAGTGTGAAGACTTGTAGTTGTCGCCCCTTTCCTGCTGAAGCTATCCCTTAAGTTTGATGTTGCTGCTATCATTGTAATGAAAAAGAACGATTGGTTTAATTTAAAGACTGATAAGGTCATTCATTTAATCGTGATTTGAGGCTAATTTACCCATTGTAAGCACACTGTACAGTTGTTATAACAACTTCTAGGAAGAAACCTGCTGCTTGTTGCTATGAAGTCAGAAGTATTGAAAATGTGCAGAGTAGGGTGGTCTTTGGAAGTGATGTTTGAACACATCAAGACTCTGCAGCCGAATCCCCTTGGCCGTGGCAATCATCGATCGTAAAACATCGACCGAGTTGGACGGTTGTTGAGGGAAGTATTAGTTCCTCCTGGGTATGTGCCACATAGTAATAAACCATGCCCCGAGGATTAAGACAGTCTCTCAAGGGGATAATCACTTTGTGTCGGTCAATGCTGTCAGGAGTAGGACCGATTGATTTTAGGTGTAGCGTTTATACTAGGTGATGAGTGTGGTCGTTTAATGCTGATTGCCGCCTTAAGACACACGTATACAGGCTCTTGCTCATGACGCGCTTTGTGAATTGGGAGACGTCTTCCCTCTGCGTCCAGTATCCAGACAACCGTGACTCGAGCGTGGTCAACCGTTACAAATATTCGTGACTGACTCAAGCTTTGATAGATATTTGCTAATGTTATAGACATGCCCACCTATAGGGGCCCATTGTTATCAGTTGCAGATCAACAAGTATAACCGCTGTGCCCGTAAGCTTCGCAGGCAGGAGGCGAATGTCGGTTGATAAGACTGATACTTGTAGTCATGTCTCCTTTTTGTTGCTTCTTTGAAGGAAAGATCTTAAAAACCTGTACGTAGTGATGCCGTCTCTTATTTCAGTCACGTCTATGCGGGACAGAATCCGACATTCCAAGCTCTAAAGTCAATGAGAGATCTATCCCCATTCCCTCAAAGTGCTTTCTGGGTCGTGAAATGTTTCCGCATTAAAGTTTAAGTGCATGTTGTCAGGAGTTGATTAACCTTTGGAATATTAATGTGAGGATTCAAGATCGCTAGATTGAATCAAATGGTAGATCAAATGGTACATTGGTCTACATCAATCTACATGTAGTAGCTAAAACGTTAAGTTGACATCCTGCAATATTCAAAGGTTGAACCTTAAGTACATCATAAATTGGGGGAAAAAGTAGAAGAGTACTTTCAGGCCATCAGCGGAAAGTTTTGCACTCGCTTGAAGATACTTCGCCGCCGCATGTCGACACTCGTAACCTACTTCACTTATTCTAATGAAAACACGTTTTCAAGAGATGGTTCGAGTGAGCTTTTACCGTAACTTCTACGCGATCATTCGGGTTTTATCTGGGTCTGACTCACTTGATTGCCTTTACCATAGACGAAGGATACTCAAAAGCTATCAACAACAAGTCAACAATTCTCAAAAGCTGCTTTCTCTTCACTTAATGTAGCCTTCGTTCTGCAGATAAAGGCGGGGTCAATAGAGATCGTAGCTTTTACTGTTATAATAGAAGAGGAGTATTCAAACACTTTACAACCACTTTTACAATTAATAGATCCAGAAGTCGGTTTGCCGCCTGACAGTATAGATAAAAGAAGTATCTTTTTCACATGATAACAATTTTATTGGGTATGGGGAGGATTGCAATAAAATATAGCCTTTCTGTGGCTTTATAGTTACGTAGTCAAGGTTATTCTTCACTTTTACTGCAACAATGTAAAAGCAAGATGATACCTCTTATCATCTGAATCTGCATATTCCTTCACGTTTTCGCAATTAATTCTTGACTGTTACGTCAATGGTCTTTACCTTCCCCAAAACTTAATGATCCCCAGACTCAAACAGAGAAAGACTAGCAACATACCTGATGAGATAACTTAACGGAAACAACGTAAAGTGTTTGTAGGAGTTCTCTTTAGGGCTTGAGATAATTGTGGAGCCCTAATGTGTATAATTGGAAAGTCGCCATGGGACCGCTGTGGCCCTGACTGTTTCACTGCAATGTCTCGTGATGTAATTGCCAGCCTTGGCTTGATGCACACCGCGTATCGATATGTGCATCTAGAATAACTTAAACATGAAACTAGTTGATGACTAGAAGTGGAGTCAATAAGTGTTACCTTGATAAGTGTCAAATAGCTCACCTTCTGCAATATTAGCATTGGAGATAACATACCGAATTCCTTATCCTTACCGACCTTTTAGAAATTAAAAACAAAACAAAACATAAAACAACAACGTCGATGTATTTGTTGATTGATGACAAGCTTAGTAGTAACCCAGAAGATTATGCTGTTGTTTTTGTTTAGGCTTGCTCTTGTTTTGCATGGCAAAAGTAGTAAGTAGCAGATTGACGTCCTCAATGAATATGTAGCGAACCACTATGTTGAATATCAACCCTAAAGATAGAATCATCATTCGTAGTTGCATTGCAAGCCTCAGGTTAATATTAACACATATGTTTTCAAGGATTGTATACCTCCAATTCATTTCCTGAAAACGAAATACAGTATGGATTTCTACCGTAACTGTTCACAGGCAATACTTGATATGATGGAACGGCTACGTCCATTGCAAATGCTACACTTGTTGATGATGCCTGGTACAAGATTACTTCCTGTACATTACTGATCTTGCCGAAGCAGTATTGCCAATGATGATATACAGATAACATGAAATCAATATCATACAGTCGGGTGTGTGTTAAAGCCCGATAACACCCCCAAGAGTAAGGCTCTTACATTTTTTACGCATATTAATAACTTGTAACGTGAACCACGAAACCCCGGAGACAATGTGGCACCAGCCATGTTTTAACTCAGATAAACAGACCGACTTCGATTTTCCATTTGTTCAGCATCTTTTTTCCACATCCCTATACGTTATTGATTCTTATACATACCTATTCAATTCTTACAAAGACTTTAATCTACATCCAACATTTTCAAGGATTAAGCCACGGAAGTGCATATATATATATAGAGAGAGAGAGTATATATATATAGTTTGAGAGAGAGAGAGAGAGAGAGAGAGAGAGACTTGCAATTTGCTATTAAAATGGTCTTATTAAAAACATGATTGTTACACGTTGTTGCTAAAATTCTTATTGATTTCAACTATGCCTTTGCATTCTTATTGATAAGTTAGCATTCGTATCAATTATAAGTATGCATTTGCATCCTTATGTAGCATTATCCGAGAGTGTAGCTAGCCTGGATGTGCTTGATCTATTGACAATCTATTTTTACTTCCTGTGCGCTTGGCTGAATGAAAGATTTCATCTGTGAGAGGGTACGGGGCCGTGACATAAGGTTGGATCTTTGCCAGGCAGCTAACTGACATCAACAACAAGCTGGCTGTAATTATTTGCTTGAGTGAGGACGTATGGCAATCTTTACTTTCTTGAGTTAGGCTTTGGGCTGAAAGTTTTCCCATGTTGCTGGCCACTGAAAGTAGATGTTCCCTATCACTAAAATGCACTTTAAACGACAAGATATTAATGATGATTGGCAAGAAATCATACCAAATATATGTCATTGTCGTTGTGTTAACTAATCCTACCTAGTATAGTGGCTCTGTATTTAGATTTATCAAAACTACAAGTTATGACGAAAGTGGTTAGTGGTAACTATCATACTCCGGACGTATGCCAACCCTACTACCTCCTCATTTGAGGAACCACGGCTATCACCATGCAAATGACTGCAACTCTCTCCTTTTTAACTCGGAGGTTCACAATACAAACGGTTACGCTAGGATCCAAACCTCCGTCATTGTGATTTACAGGCTTGATTGCAAACCACTCAAACTGAATGGTGCGACATTCCTTCTGCAGAGCAGGTGAAATTGCTCTTGAAATTGGAAGATGATACCGACCATTACTTCGCACACACTGTCCTAAGTTGAGTTCTCAGAAATAGATGATCTTCATTTCCATCAGCTTGAACACACATGTTTTCAAGAACAACTCTGTAACGACAGCTAGCCTATGCTTGATGGAAAGCCTGAAGACGGCAACTTTGCAGCTGCTACTTATCACCAACATTATCGTTGACAAGATATATATGTATATGTATTTTGATCGTCCATAAAAGTATCGTAACATGTTTGCAAAACTGTCAGCGTATACCGACGAAGGCAAGCGTTGTCTATGTGATCTCCACTATCATCTGTAGGATTTGAAATGATTGATGTCAAATTTTCACTGTGTTTTAGTTGTGATCTATGGCAGTATAATTCGCGGTGCAATGAATGTAATGTTCAGCTAGGCGCACTGTCCTTCAGACAACTGTTGACGGGTTACGTATGCTTCAACCACCACTGTGAGCAATAATGTCGCGCTTGCGTACATGCATGCTGTTTCCTTGCACTCTCTTACCATGCACTGACCCCCTTTGATATTCGTAGTGAAGGTCTCGAGTATGCATTTGACGTTTGCAGATGTTTTTGTCGTTTCATTTATACTACACAGCTGATTTTTGCATATCTATTTTTATACATTTGATATGATCGTATTCTAACACAAATCATGGAGAAATAGGTAGCCATCAAAACAAGACTTAAGATGTTTTAGAACCACAACAAGTCATGGCAATTTCGGGAGTCTCCTTGCGTGCGCCCCTTGTGAGATTTGGAGTCAAAAGTCATCGTCGTGCATCCGTGCAGATAAAACAACTTCCATGCGCTCTGATGCACGCCCTAGTGGACATCAGTGACTAATTGACTGTGTAGCGATCTGCACTTAACGTGACTAGCACTCTTGGGGTCCGTTGAATAATGTTTTGACCTTTTGTACTTCCCTCAAAACAACCGGAAGGCATGCAAGATAAATAGAATGTTATGCACGTACTACTAGGTTCATTCATAAGCATTAAGAACCTTTAATGGATTTTCAACGTGTTCCGGATAATTCAAATACTTCGGAAACACACTGTGCATCATCATCTCATCATCATCATCTGGCGGCTGCTTTTGAGCAGACGACCGTGAGTTCCCTCCAGTTAGTCCTGTTCTGGGCGCTGTCAGCAATCCGCTTCGAAGAAAGGTCCAAGTTGTTGTCACCCAGCAACCGTTGGATGTACTGTAGGTAGGTGGTGGGTTGGCGACCACGTCTCCTTCTACCATGAGGTTGCACATAAAGTGCGTAGAGCCTGACTGGTTCTTCCTCGGGCATACGCAGAATATGACCCAGAAATTTCTGCTGCCTCCTATGCACCTGTTCCATCAGAGGTTTTGTGTTCGTCATCTCGTAAATGCTACTGTTGGGTACGCGATCAAGCTTAATATTCAGTATGATGCGGTAGCACGAGGTTGCGAATGAATTGATTTTGTTCTCCATATCCTTTGTGACTACCCATGACTCACACCCATAGGTAAGTATTGTTACACAGGACACCTGGAACAGTTTCACCTTGGTGGCGATTGGCACACAGCCGCTTTTCCAGAGATGTTCTAATTTCCAGAAGGTGGACCAAGCTAAGCCTCTGCGCCTCTTCATATCATTACTGCTAGAGGCCATCTTGGAGCCAAGATATGTGAAGTCTTGCACCTGGTGGATGGTTTCGCCATATACTTGAAGGGGCTGACCTGGGTTGTCGTTGTTAAGCACATGTATTTTGTCTTCAACACACTAACAACTAGACCGACCTCGGCAGCAGCTGAGGCAGTTTTTGTCAGTTGTGCTTGAATGCTCTCTTGAATGTGCTGATTCCAGCAGGGCTAAATCATCAGCAAAGTCCAAGTCGTTGATCCTTTTTGCTGGGTACCGGCTAGATAACCTTGGGTGAGTGACAATCCCAGAGTCGGTGTCTGCTGTGGCCCTTCTCAGAAGGTAGTCAATGACGATGATGAATAAAAATGGAGCAAGAACATCACCTTGCCGAACTCCAGTGGTCACTTGGAAGCTCTCGGACATGCGTCCGTCAACCATGACAACGCTCTTTGAGTCCCTGTACAGAACGCTGATTGCATCAACAACAGCCTCGGGGATACCGTAATGTCTCAGAACTGCAAACAACATTTCCCTGTCGATACAGTCAACCGCCTTTTGAAAGTCTATGTACGTTACCCACAGTGGAAGCTGTTTTTGAAACCTTCTATGATCCGCCTGAGGGTATGAATCTGTTGTACACAACTACGTATACGGCCCTTCCGAAACTCCGCTTGTTTTGTCCTCAGGATTGGGTCAATGTGGTTGTAGATCCTGTTGAGTAGAATCTTATTGTAGGTTTTATCTGAAATCGACATAAGGGAAATGCCCCTGTAGTTCGTCATTTGGGTCAGGTCGCCCTTCTTAGGCAGTGGGATTATGCCATTTGTGGTCCACTGTTCAGGTGCCACAAGAGTGGTGTAAACTTCAGCGCAGAAGCTGTGCAGCATTTTGGCTATTGTGTCTCCCCCGCCTTGGAGCGCTTTTACCATAATTCCATCGTCCAGACCAGCTGCTTTCTTGGGTTTGAGTTGTTTTATTGCTATCTTGGTTTCTTCAAGGGTAGGTGGAGAAGTAGGGATGGGGAGATCTCGTTCTGCGGGGAGTGGAAGTTCTTTCTCAAGATTGTTGACATTGTTCAACAGGAAACAAAAATATTCTCTCCATTCTGACAGTAGCTCAGAATCACTGGCAGCAGGTGCAGGAGACCCATTCCTTTTTGTTGACCTTGCAACTTCTTGTCTGGTTCTTTCCGGAAAGGTTGTGAATGACTTTCCAGTTCTTTGTTGACTTCTAGAGTTTACTCACAGTTTTCAAAATCAAGTAAGGTCCAGGTTTTATTTCAATCCAATCCGAACCTGGAACTGTCCGGATGATTAGTCCTGAACAGTTGGTAAACGGATGGTGCCAGACAACCGTTGGGAAAGCTGATTTCCTCGTCCGCTCTTTCACCGTTGGGAGCAATATTGGTATCTCCTCATCCGCCGTCGGGTCAGGCAGCGCCGAGCTATTTACCCATAGCTGGGGTAGTGGGTAAGGGTCGAACCAAGGTGAGGTAGGTCCAGGGAACAGAAGGAACCATCGACAAACTCAAAATAAAATGAGACTGAGGGTGGGAGGGGGGCAAGTCATAACAAAGATGAACTATAACTAACTACCAGACCAAAATCAAAAAGGAACATAAAATAACTTTAAACCCTGTCTACAGACACACTGTGCATCCGGTAACAACTCATTACTTTTTGACTTGCCCTAAAAGCAACCAGAAGACTTGTAAGATATGGTGCTTTATAGCGACGTAGATGTATCCATAAACATTAATCTAATGGCCTTGGAAGGTATTTCTGATGATAAAGATCTAGTTAGAAATTGTGGATCTAGTTAGAAATTATTACTGTTTCGCCTTCACTTAAAAAATAGCCTGAAGACATGTAGGATAAGTGCAGTGTTTATAGCCATGTAGGCGTATCATAAACATTAAAATTATCTCACCTTTTAAAGCATTTGTAATGAAGCTGGAAGTCTCCAGAAACCATGCCATGTTATTCATTTAGCAAGCATATCTGGGATTCAATTAGCAAGCATATCTGGGATTCAATTAGCAAGCATATGTACGTGTAAAGTTTGTGCCTTTTATAGTTTGAATCTTTGAAATGTGTTAAGACGCTTCCCGTTAAAAACTAAGTAGTCAAATATACCAAATTAGCATCATGTACGTATTAGTCATGTAAAGTTACGGTTTTCATCGTATCCTATTCCCTACCGGACCACTGAGGGGTATGTGACCTCTACATTTGACACAAGGTCCAGATAAATAATTGAACAACACACTCAGTTTGCACCACCACAGCTTCCTACATATCATTTCCACTTATCCCGTAAAATATTGTTTGACATTAGCTCTGCCCATCGTATGTATTTCCTGCACACGTCAATGAACACGGAAGTCACATTTGGTTCAAGGCTACAGGTTTACTGACTTATTGATGAGTTTTTATTCTTCACGTTTGTGGCCTTTTTTCACTTTAACATCACGGACTGTACCTACTCATGTGCAGCATATCAGCTGACTCCCGGGATGTGTTTGGACTTAAGTTCCTGTACACAACAGTAATCGTAGAAGTCACTTTTGGTTCAAGGCTACGTACACGGGTGATGTGTTATTGATAAGTTATGGCCTCTCAACACGTCCGCGATTGCACATGATCACCATGGACAGAGCCCACGCAGCATCCCCACTGATAAGGTGGAACTTGTTTGGACTTAAGCTCTGGCTGTAACCTGTAGGTGGTCTTGTACATATCAGTAATCCTTTGGATCAAAGCCAAACTTTCTATGAGTTTTGACGACCATGGGCAGTTCCTACATCAGCATATCAAAAGATCCCTTGAAACATGTTTGGGCTTTAGATCCGGTTGTCACCTATAGGTAATCTTGTACATAGAATCAGGCATGAAAGTCCCTTTTCCTTCAAGGTCAGAGTGAGAGTTTCCTCACTTTTTAATACCTGATAGTGCTTAGCCGTTTACTGCTTATGTATCTGCGTATCAGTGATTGACAAACGTATCAACAGCAGCACGTAGGCAGAACGTACTTCGCCAGCATGAAACCCGTAATGTATTGTGAATAGCACTTCGGCGTCGCGTCTATAGTTTTCAATGTTGTGTTGAAAAAGATATCGTCTCCAACGGGCAAAATTCTGTCGCAACGTTGACCAAACACCCAACAATGTTATCAACAGCAATTTCTATTCAAGACCATGAAGTTAGCAGTCAGACGCATCGAACGGGAATCAGAGGCACTATTGTAGACCGCTGATTGGAGGGAAAATGTGTGATCGTGGACCTTAAGCTGTAATACGTGTCCACTGATTTGCTGTGTCAGAGGCTTCACTGTTACAAAAGTTATGACTTGTACAACACATTCGTGATTGCACCAATGAAAGTACATCAGAACATCCAAAGTCGATCTCGTGAAATATCTTAGGCGTTGAGGTCTTCTCGTTGCCTATATTCAATCTTGAGCACATCGCAGCAGTACCCATAGAAGTCACATTTTGTTCAAGGCCAAGCATTTGATGACTTGTCAACCATCAACTTATGATTTCCTCAACAATCAAAACATCCGCAATAACACATAAGCACCAGTAACGGTCCTGTACACCCTACTAACTAATCCAGTGCAATTACTTTGGACTTTCTCTGCTCATCGACCGTAGGTACCCATAGAAATCGCATTTGGTTCAAGGCCAGATGTTTGATGACATATAGATGCGTTATAATTTCTTCAACATATCCGCTTTTGCACATAAGCGCCAGCCCTGTTCGTCAAACATTAACAAAAATTGCACATAAGCACCATTGCCTACCCCAAAGTCAACGTCCATGATCCGTGGCTCAGCATACCCTAAATTACACATCAGCACCATTGCCAACCCCAAAGCATCCTTGGCACCGATCCAATGGAATGAACAAGGATTTTAGCTCCGGTTGAATAAATTGAATAATGCTATATGCAACCATAGACGCCAATGACTTCATTCTTACACAAGTAACACTAGTGCTTCAACATACTCATAGTTGCACATTAGCTCCATTGCCAGTTCCCCAACGCCATCCTCACTTTTACCGTAGTATAATTTACGACTTCAGTTCTGCTAATCGCCTGTAGGCAATCCGATGTACATCAGTAACTAGGGGTTGCGTTTCGTTCAAGACAAAAAAGTGAGCGCTTCCTGACTTATTGATAACTGATAGAATTTATACCGTTTTCTACCTACGTAACCATATATCATGTATGCTACAAGGTATCAGCTAGCATTAAAAACGCAATATCTATTCATTGCCATGCAATAATCAGTCAGGCTTCTCTGAACAGTCGATCAAAAATCAGAGCTATTATCCACAAGAAAACTGTCATTCAATAAACTGGATAGATTTTGAAAACCTATTTGCTTGAGTAACAGTTTTCTTGTGTATCTCATTACTTGCATTGACAGAGCTATTATCATTTGTGGAACCGAAATGAATTAACACTCTAACACCCTCGCTACCTTTTCAAATAAACATATAATATTGGCATTAAGTATCAATTAGCCTTGATTAAACATCCGGAAAGCATAGTGACCGTCAAGAGGCTATGGTCATGGAATGTAAGAAAAGAAAATGGATGATTACGCCCTAGAAGAAAACAATTTGATCATCGTCCAAAGGTCTCACGAAGGGGTCACTTTGCCCGAATTTTGTTATTTGGGCCTTGATTCTGTAAAGAGACGATTGGATTTGGCAAATCCATCCGCCGCAGTTGGCAACCGTTCCTTTTCATGTTTGAGACACCAGTGCACATATATATCAGTGTGTGCAGTAGCTATCTTCTATTCAAGGTCACAGAGTGAACGTCCCCTGACCTATTGATATTTGAGAAGAATGAAACTCGTCAAGGCTACAAAAAGGCATACCAAGCCAATATCTATTCATTAGGCATGAAGTCATCATCCAGGCTTATCGTGATATTCGGTCAGACAGTGATCTTCAATGGGCTATTGGTGTAGATCATTGGGTGTTCAAGAAACGAATTGACACTCTTGACCTCAGTGTAATTTAGGGGGGAATAAATTGCACAGTTGCCCGGTCAAGTTGATTGCCATGATGGTGGCTCGTAGGCAAACTGCCTGTGCCAGGATGTCATGTAAACTAGAGGTCAGTATGCTCAACGTAATTATGTCAGCTGTAGAGACATGGACGAGGGAGTTGTATTAATTGAATTCCAATCCAATGCTGCTGAAAGGTGACCTGTTGACAGGCCATTGGGTGGAAACGAGACCAATTAACACTCTGGACCTCTGTAATATAGCGAGCACCAATTGCACAGTTGCCCAGTCAACTTGATTGCCATAATGTTGGTTCGTAGGCAAACTGCCTGACACGGATGTCATGTAAACTAGAGGTCAGTATGCTCAACGTAATTATGTCAGCTAAAGAGACATGAATGAGGGAGTTGTATTAATTGAATTCCAATCAAATGCTAGAAAGGTGACCTGTTGACAGGCCATTGGGTGGAAACGAGACCAATTAACACTCTGGACCTCTGTAATTTAGAGAGCACCAATTGCACAGTTGCCCAGACAATTAATTGCCATGATAGTGGTTCGTAGACAACCCGTCTGACACGAACGTCATGCAAACCAGAGGTCAGTGTGCTTAACTTAATTATGTCAGCTGTAGAGACATGATTGAGTGAGTTGTATTCATTGGATTCCAATCCAATGCTAGAGTGGTGACCTGGTGACTTTGTTACTTCATTTTAACACATGAACGTAGTGTCATCAACCTGGGCATGGCGTTTTCTAAAGAGCTACCATCTTAGATACCATTGTTAGTATTCTTTAGAAGTCGTCCTTGAAAACTAACCTTTAAAAGTTTAGGATGCCACAGCAGGGCCTGCCCAATCTGGCCAGTTCTTCATAAATCATCATAAAGTTCACGTGGAAATCGCTACGTTGGGCTTTGCGCTGTCATGAGTTTGTTTACAAGAGTGATGAGTCACTCTTCCTGAATATTTCTTTTATTGAACTTTCATCGTCAAGCTGTGCAGTTTGAAATGTCAAGTGTGTGTGAACTTACATGGTTGTCTGATAAAGTTTACTAGTAAAGACTATAAATCTTTGGGAATCTTTATGACAGTACATGAAGTTTGTTTATTAACTATTGAACAACAGTTTATTACAATCAAAAGTTACGAAGACCTTCTGTCAGTCTTGAAAAAACAGTTAATGGATTTTCATATCCAGAGTGAGGTAAAAATATGGTGTATTGTCCTAAATATGAAAAGTGGTAAAATCTCTTCGAAGACCCCGGGAAAGGTGTTAAGAGCAACGCGAGAAAATACGTCGAGCTAGAGAGAAGAACATTTTTTGGAGAGTGTCTACGTAGACGTGGGTCTAAAGATCTACAGATATCAGGGTTAGAACGAAAGACGACATTGGTCACGTCTTACCTGCACGGCTCGACAAACCAGCAAAGTTATGCGCCTGTTGATGAGTTCCCGGATTGTCCTGGGTGTTCATCAATGAGTCACGGACACGTACATGCACGGTGACTTTCACGGGGCATTGGCACTGCTGCTGACGTTCGATAGCACCAGATGGGACAAGGTGAAGGGAGGTTGACTTTATTTTATTGCTTCGTCTGGTACACAGTCGAGACTGTCAAAGTTGTCAGAGGTTATTTCCCAGGGCTGGTCATTGAGTTGTGAAGAGCTTCAAGCCACGGTACACCGGGGTGTGGCTATAGACTTACAAAAAATAAGATGAATTCCTTCGAGTTTGATGTGAGGGTTAGGATACGATTATAAAGACTGGACTGTTGGATGTAACTTCCCCTCGAAGTATTGCAGGGTCACGATTTGAAAGTGGGATTGGTAATAATAACCAGGCCACAGCAAGCTAAAGTTTGAGGAGGTCAGCAATAAGCCCTTGATGTTTTACAGAGAACCTTGCCAATATTCAGAGATTACGTCTTGGGGTGAGGAAATCACTACACTTCTGTACATGTAGACGCTGTTCTGTAAGCTGGACGCCTGAAATGAAAAAAAAGGTGGAATGATTATTTATTGCATGGTGTTAACGCATCCAGAAGCGGTAGGAATGACTTATGTGCTGTTATATCTGGTCAAGCACAAGAACGTGCTCAAAAGGGTGCCTGGCGCGCATAACTGGGAAGAATTGAGAGCATCTGTTTGGGCTGATGCACATCGCAAGGGATGACCCGATAAATTGATCACTACTTCCGTCGGAAAGGACTGCAGTAATGAATCAGCTAGTTTACACTGTCAAAACGGGGAGTTTGCAGGATGAGTTTGATTTAGAATGTGACCGTTGGGAAATAACTATCAATGCAGGGATATAAACTATCACTCTTGATGAAGGTGGCAAGAGGTATCAAGTCACATAATGTCTTCGCGCATACGGCGTTTTGATTACCCTGAGGACGTTTTAATAACTATTTTGTTTGCAGTTCGCAGCCTATTCTCGTCTGAAAACATTACACAGATTTGGCTGTGACATCTTAATTAATAAGTCCAGGTCCCAATCGAAATCCTACAGGTCCTAAAACATTAACGTAATACTATGTACTGCGCACATATGCATGTACATGTACCTAATTTTGGCTGTTCCATCCCTTGACAGTTTCACTATCGTATTTCTTTCACTTAGCAGACGGAACACCAATGTCCGCTCTGTTGCAGCTGGTCCATTGAAGTGCTTTTAAAGGGAGGCCTGGTTTCTGTCATCGTCTCTCCCAGTGCGACAAGTTGGTACAATGATACATTAGCTACTAGCTTGTATGTGTGTTAAGAGTCGTGACTGGCATAAAAATTAGCCTAATTACTTAGGTCACTTTTAGTCACGGAGAAAGAAATGTGGTGCTGCAATGAGTTAGAGTTTATCAACTTTTCTGATGTTGCTTATTGGGTTGAGGGTTGGGGTGGGCCGACCACTCTCTCTTTGCGAGGAGTTTACATTTGGTGGGGCTAAATCGCAAGGTTCTGCAATGGCAGCCTTTCATTGCTCTAGTGACCTCAATACGACAGTAATTGTGCCACGTGCGACCATAGGACAGAAATGTTTGATACCCTCACACCGGGAAGGACCCCTAATCTTTTCGATAATTGTGGTGTGCTCAACGTATGGATCTCCTCAGACACGGGCACTCCATTTACCGTCCCATCCAAGGGACATTCCTAGTCGAAACCAGGTACTCATTTTCACCAGGGAGGAAAGTGACGTAAAGTACCTTTCCCAACGGTACTTAATTGTACGTGGACGTGGGTGCTTTGTCACATAGAGTTAGACCGCCTCTTGGCGCCTCATACCAGTTCTATAAGGGTCCCATATGTTCTAGTTTTATGGCATGCTTGAGATGTGGCTGTGCGTAAATGCGGAATTGAAGGCTTTACCCCTTGAGGATAATGGATACGCATGCTAAACTAGAGACAATCAAGTCTTACATTGCCAGATGATAGGATAACATTATCATGCTATGAGTCAGCTTTCTTGTTCATTTACAAGAGCTGTAGAAAGTTTGAAAACTTTCTCTATATAGGAAAACTGTATATTTACCAGCAACGGAAATACTTCCTTTTGATATCTATTCTAAACAGGCGACACTTTAAATCCGGAACAACACTTTAAATCCGGACAACTTTGATTATGAAGACATAATCATAAGTGTGAGAAGGAAACTTAATATTCTAGATTATCACATACTACATGATAACAATTACGTCTACTAGGTAACATTGGTAGGTCCCGGTGGACTAGGTCAGTTCTGCAGAATTCTGCATCGGAGCGCAATTTAAAGTGTTGTTCCGGATTTAAAGTGTTGTTCCGGATTTAAAGTGTCGCCTGTTTCTATTATATTACCAAATGTCATTGCGCCTTATCATGTTGTTGTTGTAAATTAAAATACAATTGTGTTATCAGGATGTGACCCATTTTTCTAAATCACCGAGAAGTGGAGAGGTGCAATTGAAAATTCAACGTGCCTTAGCTTTGAAATAAACAATTATCACTACTATCAATGAATGATGGAAGCCTGATGAACGGTAGTTTGAATCCATTAACATAATTGTTGGTAACTTTGCGATGATAAGCGTTTTAGAATGATAAATCATTACGTCTACGTGATAAACATTTGTTCTATTTAGAACGGAATGTGATTTATGTTTCGATGGAAAGATGAAGTTGTCAAAAAAAATATTATGCTAGCTTCAACATATCCCATATGTTTTTAAAATTCCTGGAAAGCAGTTGAAGTTGAAGATCGTACAGCATCTCACAGGACTAATCATACCAATACGCTTCACAGTAAAGCTTACAGAAAATCCCGTAAGGCCTTGGTAATTCATCAAGTTGTACATGTAGCATTTTCTTGGGTAAGGATTAGGAACCCTATATCGTTTTCAACTGTTTTGGGCATACTAGTTCTTTACTTAAGTGCGTGTGTGTGTGTGAGCTTACATGGTTGTCTGACAAAGTTTACTTGAAAGAACTATAAATCTTGGGAATAGTTTTGACAGTAGATGAAGTTTCTAACAGTTCATTCAGAAGCAAACGTGACGAAGGCGTTTTGTCAAAGCAGTCTTCAAGAATCACAAAATAGTTTAAAGCATTTCATATCCAGAGCGAGATAACAATGTGGTCTGCTGTCATAAATATGAAAAGTGACAGAAACCTTTTGAAGACCCCGATAAGATGTGAAGATCAACCCGAGAAAATAAGTCGAGCTAGAGAGAAGAACAATTCTTCTGGAGAGTGTCATGTAGTGGTCGTGGGTCTACAGATCTACAGACACCATGGTGAGAACGAAAGATGACATTGGTGACGTCTTACCGGCACGGCTCGACAAACCAGCAAAGTTGTGCGCCTGTTGATGAGTTCCCAGCAGGACCAAGTCATCCTGGGCTGTCGTCAAGGCCCTATTGAGAACGGAAATTGAATTATGCTTCGATGGAAAGATGGAATCGTCAACAACATAAAATATTATGCTAGCTTTAACATATCCCATATGGTTTCAAAATTCCTGGAAAGCAGTTGAAGTTGAAGGTTTTAGAACATCTCACAGGACTAATCATACCAGTACGATCTACAGTAAAGCTTATAGCAAATCCCGCAAGGCCTTGGTAATTCATCAAATTGTACATGTAGCATCTTAACACAGCATGTTCCTGAGTAAGGATTAGGCAGATCTATGTCGTTTTCAACTGTTTTTGTCATTCTAGTTTTTTTAGTTGAAGTTGTTTGTTTGATGTTCATCTTAACCATTATTATATATATATATATAGAAATGGACTAAAACAAACCATAGATCATCTTTACTTTGTTCGGTTTTCGGCTTTACCGCAATTACGTTTACACAAATGGAGAGAACAAAACATAAATCAACATTACTTTTGTTTGCGTGATTTTTAACTTTACCGTAAATTGATTCATATGGGATCAACAAACCATAGATCAATATCACTTAATGTGATGTTCAGCTTAACCGTAACGTGATACAGACGGGTGAAACAAACCACAGCTTCTATAGATCAACGTTACTTTTAAGTAACGTTGATCTATAGAAGCTGTGGTTTTAATTGTTTCACCAGTTTAATGTCCTGTGAGGAATGTCTACAAGCCCGTTAGAGAAAACTGAACAATTTTCGTAATGGCACAAATCCCATCCTGTATACATCAGGGGCCAGGCAAAGAATCGATGCGGTACTTAGACTCAGGACCTAGGAGTCTCCGCCGTAAGCAGTGCAATTAGTGAGACAGGGGCAGTCGATGCGCAGCTTAAGAAGTCATCCTACAAAATTGATTTTCGCCTTTTGCATATCTGACTGCCTCTCATACACACCTACAGCTGTCACTGATCATTAGCGCAGGAAATCTTCTCGTATATCTTTGCCACAGCTAAATCCCAGACACTGGTGATTGTGATGTGTTACAACGTGCAGGACGTTTGATAGAAACTGATTGCTGCATAGTTTTCTTGTAAACAATTCTAAAAACCAGTACATCATGGGTATGTCTTTAATGGAAGTGATTGAGTTATCCATTATGATCCCAGAATCATAGTCTAGTCACGCCTCTGTTAATCGCTCATCACATTACACCCTTGTCTACCCGATAGCACTGATTAATTGACGTTTATCGACAACAGACCATGTCATCAATTGTAGTTGCCAACAGGCGCTGATGACATTGATAGAACAGTACAGGATGTACCGGAACGCTGGCAATTACAGAGTAATGTAGTTGGCTGAACAATGTGCTCCAACGTCTTGCAATCCCACCATACTTTCCACCGACGCGTTGGAAGAGCCTGGCGTCTCAAGGACAGTGTAGCGGGCTGCACAATTGTTCACGGGTGTTAGTTTTAATAGGTCCATCCATCAACCTTTTTAAGTTACGCTGAAGAAACTCTTTGACCATCCATCGCCTTCATAACCGCTTCTCTCCATATCCAGCCAGTTCTGTGTGCTTATACAAAAGAAGGGCATATAAGATGCCCAGAGAAGGGCACAATGTGAGTGGCAATCCGTCTTGTACTATGTCAGAAATGGTGTACTCTTTGATGCAGGGATTCGTACGCGTGTGGAGCATTGACCTTGCTTTTAATTGGTCACTGATGAGTATGGCGGGCCGCATGGAATAATGGTGTCCGCATGAAACTATATATAGCTATCAGCAGTGGAGATTTGTAACCTTTTTTCAATGCCGATTTGGTGACCTCACGTCATATTTTCTCCTTTAAATGTAATGAGATACAGATCTAACATAAGATCTGAAGACTATAAGTACTGTTACGGGAGCTTTTTCAAGTGTAAGAGTTAGCGAACCCTCTTATCTAACCTTCAAGATCCTAAACCTCGTTAAACACACCACCTTGGAGGGGTAAAGGGATATTAGCTTACTGAAGAGCTAATCTTTCACGGGTCATGACAGTAAAGGTTGACACTAGTGCAGTATACATCAAGGATGTTAAACGACCTAATGGGTAGACTATATGGAGATAAATCTACACATCCGGACGCAGGAAGTTTTGTACGCTGATAGATCGCTGTCAATTGCCAAATTTACCATTATAGCCTGTGCAATCGGTGCCCGCCGGCTTAATGGCCAGTTCCCCAAGTCGTTGAGGTACACAGGCATTCCCGCGATGTTTGGACAATACTTCATTCGGAAAGAAGTAAAGCCAGATCGTAAAAGTGTAGATATATACAAGTGTCAGTGTGAAACTGTCAGCAAGGAGGCCTCCCTCTTTAAACCTTTTTTGGGTGTAGCGGTGGTCGTGTGGCTGGTTTCTTGGAACCTTGTACAATGTGTCTGGTTAAAGAAGGAGATGCCATGCTGTTTAGAAAACTGCGTAGAAACTACCACCAAAAAGAAAACCTTAGGTAGGTGAATCCGTTGAAACTCGTAGTAACAGGTGTTTTTTTTTAACTGTGAAACAACTTTCGCTACATGGTATTTGTTAAAGAATACCTTAACAAAAAAGCGGCAAATTTACTCCCTGGAGAACTATAATGGTGCCGGCAATTCCTGTCTTATCAGAGTCCTTTCAGGAACATTAATGAAGCGTGGATAAATGATTCACTGCACGGTGACAGATAAATTGGACATCAGCTATTAGAGTTTTCCAACTATGCCTACGGCAAGTCATGATACACTTCTTTATATTGGTATTTCACGACGTCACTGTTAACTTTTAACTTAATGCCCTTGACGCACGTATATGGGAAATAAAGATTATGTTATAAATAATTTGACATGGTGGATTGTCTACTACTAAAGAGATTACTGCTTTGAACATCATTATTAAAAGACAGCTGAAACGGGGTCTGAATTTTGTTAATTGTTTTATCCCTTAAATGGCACCCTTGGATACCCTGGCATTTTGCCAACAAAAGCATCTGAATTGGGACGTTTTGTTGTCATCATACCGTAGTAAGAGATTACAGTGTTCGTTTCTATGTGGTTACCGTTAATTTTAACAAACAAGCTTCTTCAGTCTCCTTTTTTCAATGGAATATTCTCGCATTCACCTTCACCTTGTCCCATCCTCAGTGTCTGGAGGGTCGGGGACTACGGTCGCCTCTAGCACGAGCTTCTTCCAGTCTTCTCTATTCTTTGCCCTCTGAGTACACTCTGCAAGTGATCTACCAGTCCAGTCTTTAATGTCATCACACCACCTCCTACATGGCCTTCCTCTACTTCTTGTATCATTGATGTTTCCTTGAAGAATGAGGGTTGAGATGTTCTGTGCCCTTGTGATGTGGCCAAAGTACTGCAGCTTCCGTCTTTTGACGTTCAAGTTCAGGAGTGATCTTCCCGTTCCCAACTCTTGCAGGACGGAGTTGTTGGTGCGATGTTCTGTCCAAGAGATCCTCAGTAGTTTCCTGTAGCTTTTTCTCGCATATTCATGCATTAAAAAAGCTTGGGTCAGAAAAACTGTAAATGTATCCACCAATGCTTCTCTCGAGGATGTCTTGCACTGGAAACCACACCTTAGTTTTAGACACGTCTATTATAGGCTTACATTACTAGAATTTAGGATTGCAGCTAAAACATGGATGCCAGTCACGACCAAAACTACTTTTTTCGTAGCTGCACTGCAATCTCCTGCCACTTAATGGCTTCAACTGTTTTGAACAGGCTTAGTGATCCATTTTGCGCCATCGAAGTATCCAGCATAAGTTTGGGACGTACACAAAGCGAATAAACATTAATGCGTATTCCACGCAAAGAGAAGTCGCTTGTTTTGTCTAAGTAGAATAGTTTTGTGAAAATTATCACAAAGTTCTTACTTATCAGATTCTGGTAAGTTCTTCAACAATCATTTTCTGCCAAACGTGCTTTCAGGCATGATAACGCAGCGAGGTTATCTTTCATACATCTGCCTAAAACATGTTGCTCAGTAATTATCAGTCTATCATGTCGGGTTTTGGTTTACATAACAGGTGTCTGTAGGGACGTGGGAAAGAACTGCTTTGTGCTAATAACACGTTCCTCCGGGTTATTCATGCTCCCTGGTTAATGTGGTTCTTACATTAGGCATGACAAAGATGAATGAATTTTTGGCACTGCACTTAAAGATTTATAACTTAGCTTGTAAGAATCTGCCTCTCCTTGAGTAATGATTTCCCTCTCCTCACGTCTTACAGACTTTATGGAGTGATGTTTGGAGGTTCTTCGTTATTCCTCTGGTGTACGTTGCTTTGTATAGTCGTTTAACAAGATATTTATCTGAACCAAGAGATCTACAGGGTCTGGAACAAAGGGAATCAGAGACATAAAAGCATACTATACACATTTACCTCAATGTCTAAGATAGAGGAGAAATGTACCTTTTAATAATAGTAATATTCTGGGGCTAATTGCAAGTACATTGGAAATGGTAGAATGATAGTAAACAATAAAATGAACACTAACTAGAAATGAGAATTCAAGCCGATAGTTAGGACGTAATATTCATCCGCCTTTTCAAGCAATTTCAAACTAGTAGATCTAGATTTCCGCTTTTTTTGGCCGTAACGTTAACGGTAGACTGAATAAACGATGTGCGTATCTGCAGCCTCCAGCCGTAGTCCGTTCTAATGTAACCTATTTCTGTCGAGCCGTTTTAATAAGGCAATACGACATACGGCTCAACCACTCCGCGAGTAATCACATGAGGACTGAGTGAAGGAGTGAGGGGCAGACATGCTGTATAGAATTATGTAACTTTATCACATAAAGGCCACGTGTCATGGTCATCGGGACTAGCCAAAACCATCAAATGCAAGACCCAGTCAATGGAGGAAGAAAGAGGGGTAGGCAACGGAAAAAATAATATCAGAGAAAGGACCAAAATGACACTACGTGAAACATTAAGGAACAGAAAACCGAAAAGTAGATGACTTTATTATGACCCTGTGGTGCCCCAACGGTTGAATAATGAAGGGATAGGTGAGTTGAGGTAATATCCTTATCACGCATAGCTCCATCGGCGTACAAGTTTCTGCAGTTCATTCTAGTAACGACGAAGAAGAGTGATGGGTGTCGCTCGAAACGTCAGGAAATGATATCCGTATGTTATCCACTAGCAGAGTTTGAATTGTCTATGAGTAAAGAAATGTAGGGAAAGGTTATAAATACATGTAAAGCAAGAAGTGTGAGTCTTCTGAACTATGCGATACTTCTACGGTCGTGAAGGTCGGAGAGGGTTAATTTTCCTGGCAGCCGGGTGGCACTTATCTTCGTTAGTGTTAAGCACACGTCAATTTACAGGTGGCTTAATGGCGAGGGAGGATTCCACGAACACTGATGGAGAGACTGTTCCATTCCTTTATACAGGATTAGTACGGGGCTATGGGATTATCATGACCTGGATACAGTGTAAATGGGTCACTGAAATATTCAAATTACTGACCTTTACTGACATCACATGTTCGTAAGGTCACAGTAGAGATGGACTTATCACTATACAGCTCTTTTACCAGTTGTAACATTTGGCGTATTATTTACTATATTCTGGTCAGTTACTCGCATACCCTTTGGAATTTGTTGGCCTCAAAATCGAAACCACAATTCTTCATGGACAAAAGTTCGGCCAAAGGACATTCAAACAAACTTTGGAAAGTGTATCCATGTACCAAGTAATGGTAGCTTACTAGGAAAAGTTGTTTTTATAAATCTGTCGGATTCATTTTCAGCTGCAGCTTTAACAGAAGAAAGGTTGAATTATAATTCATATTTTTGGTAGTTTCTTATCACTTAATGCTCATCCCTTTTATCAGTTGACATTTGACATTTGCTGTATTCTGGCGAGTAGCTCACATACCCCTTGGGAGTTCTTAGGCCTCACAGACGAAACCACGCTCCTTCATATATCGTAACGGTTATTCATAGTTATACCATCCAAATGTCAGCGAACCCTGTGTTGTATAGTAAAGCTGCCCATGAAAAGCCTTTTCAAAGGGCACTCCGTTGTTACAGACATAAATTATTGACTTCAACTCCCACGATCCTTTTGAAGTTATGTCCAGGAAATGAGGATAATTTGAGAACTCCAGAGAATGATTGCCAGGCGGTAATGTGCTACCAGGCGGTCCCTGCCTTTTGAGCGGCGGATACAAACTGGAGCTGTTATTGATCGGACCGAGCTTCCTTTAGACCCATAGAAGCTGTCCGGGAAGCCGAGGCAGGTGCCGCGATGTCTTTGTGTCGCCCCCGCACGCAGAAGGGTGTTTTTGATACTTAATCTAGGTTGACTGTTCTCGTCATCCTCCTTTGGTAAACGCCAGAGGTGCGGTGTGGTGGTGCGCGGGGCTCTTCGTACTGTAAGTGTTTGGTCTTTTCTGTACTGTCATCAGGCCCGTATAACTAGTGCTGTCAAGTGTTCATTTCGCTATAGTAATCGTATCATCATCCACAGATCGACCTTGTCCCTATGATATGGGTATCACTCCTTAATCGCGTTCTCTCGTGCATTTACTTAGCGCAAGCTCCACTGGACAGGAACATTTTTTCGGGCGCCTGGAGCTGTATGACCTACCTTGCCATGCATGCGCACTTTGTAGGATGTGTTTTTATTTTATGTATATTTCTTATTCATATTTGCTCATGCGCCCAAGCGCCGAATACTCACCGTTTAGTACATCACTCGCTTCTCAAGTCAGTGAACCATCCGGTACCCCCAACTGTAAGTTTCAATGTAACAGATACAACTGATTGTAAAAAAAAGATGCCAGCTCTGGTCAATCATCGGATAGTAGTGCTAGAGCAAGGTCTGGGTTGAAGTTTTCTTTATCGGCTTTCAATGTTTTTCAATTTTCAGTTGAAAACTTTCCTATCTAGATTGTTTCCAGTTCCGAAGTACTGTTCTCTCGATGAGTATGTATCTAGATCGCATAGTTTGAAGGTTGCCAGGCTGCTTGAGGCATCAGAACACCTGCTTGGGAAACGGAAATACTCTTTGTGCCCTGCGGCTGACCACTCTGGCGCCTGGAAGTGCTGTACGACATCTCCCCCGGGTTCTACTGACACCCTCTCCGGCTGATTTACTGGTTGATCGATCACACGGTTGGGACCTACCAGGTGTTCATAATGTCACACAGTGTCCCTCTGCGATTTGTTAGGCTAAAGATATCCCAAGCTTGACATGTGCAGGGAGTGTGAGAGTGATTGATAGAGCGTTAGATTGGATCTAGATGGACCACGGATGTGTTTCTCGCCTTAAGGATGACCAGGGATTCCTTCTCTTTGGCAGCTCATTCTTTATTGTCTCCTTGCAGAATCCGCTTATCCACAGAGGTATGGCGTCTGACTTGTCATTTTCATTTTCTTTGACCGAAGTTGTGGAGGTCTCCGTGGGCGTGTCTTACAACTTGCATCTGCACTTTCATTTACAAGTTGGATTCCAGAGGGTTTGCCGTACGTTTGACCATTGGTATGCATATGGATGTCTGTTGTGTAACTGCTGCTTTACACATATTCTATCTAATGGAATAGACTTAACGTGATGTCTTGGTCATCATTGTCGAGGACGACGAACGTTAAGTATTTCATTATCATGTCGAGTGAACGTAGACGTTAACAATAGTACTGCAGATGCCTGCATTCAGGGGAGCCACTGTGATTGATAGAGTTTGAATGGGTTTCGGACAGACCTAGTATGTGGGTTTCACCTTAAAGAACACCATTCTTTGGCTGCTCATCCTTTTCTGCCACCCTGAAAGCATCTCCTTACCGTCAAAGGTTGCTACTGTCACTTCCTCCATCTTCGTATTGTCCAGAAGGAATAAGGTAACAGAATGGCAAACTCCAGTTTTGTCCGCAAGCTGCCTTGGCAGTGATGCGGTCCTTCTTATGTATCACTGCAGGTGGTGTACGATTATATAGTATGGACCATGATATGCAGCTAGGCCTAGGATGTCGGCTCTTTTGGTCCCTTCTGACGTACCCATGCTGCGTTTTACATCACTTCAGCCCTCGGGCTATCATCAGCATGACTACAGCATCCGCAGTAGCTGACCTATGCTCGTGGAGAGAAAATAAAAAACGACCACCGACTGTTCAGGATGAATGTGATTTAAAACTAGTAGTTAAGAACCGTTGAACGTTTATCATACAATTTTATGCACAACTACACCTTTGACCACAAGTATGGCTCAGATTTCTAATTAGTGTAAACTTTACATAACGTTACTTTTAGTAGTCAGTGCTGTCATTTTCATGAAAGCTTTGAATGTAAAAATTTGTGAACCGAAAACTGAGAGCTGAAAAGTGCAAAGACCTTAAATTTGTGCCTTCGTTTGTACATGTTGTATATGATTTTCCCTTCGCCGAAAGTCTGTTAACCGTAAATTTGTATAGAATATAACAAAACGGTAATTTATAACCAAAATGCACGGACGTTTGTTGTATGGCCTGTGAAACCTGTATGGAAGTGACATGTATGGACTTTCAAATCAGTTAGTGCAGGGCCCCAATAATACGAGGAAACGAGAAGAAGCAACCAAAAAGTAGACTCAACTACAAGTTTCAGCGCTATCAATTCTTAGTCGAAGTGATTAAAGATCTGGTCTTCGCTCGAGCTGTTTCAAAGTGAAAATGGAATAGTGTTTGTATCAGCCCTTAGATACATATGAAGATTTACTGGCCCGTAGGGAATAAGGCTGACAGCCTGTCGCTTGAGCAACTCTTGATCTAATACCAAGCTGATCTCGACAGATGCCTCTATGGCATGATATGTAGCACACTGCATGCATCGCTTCATATTCGGGAAGGGAAAAATACATATTAATACTTAGCCGAGCAGAGTGTATGAAAACAGAGCATTTAAAAACATTGATGTGTTTCAAAAATGTCACGATATTGTGACAAAATGGCCTGTTGCCAAGCGTTTCAAATGTCTGGTTACTCCAGACGGTGATTGCTACGCCTGCTGCAGCCTTGCCCTTATATCAACATTATTTCATGATGACTGGCAAGATAAACCGTGAAACCTTTTCGTGCTGGTGTTCCCCCAAGGCATTCATCTAAACACGTTGTCGTGCTACAGCCATAAGTACTGGGACTTCTGATAGCCATGCCCATTTAACTTCTTCTTTATCCGTACCTCTAAAGCTAGACGGATGAATCTGTGCCGCCTAATGATAGTAGATTACACACTGTTCACTGACAAGATCGTGCCTATTAGAAATGCAAGAGCCATGGTCATATTTTAGCACTTTCCACGTCAAAAGTAGAAGGACTTACACCTCTTGGCACCTAACAGATAGAACGTTAACTGAGAGTCGTGCCTAACTTATAACCATTGCCATTACATTAAAACACCTGCACTTAGTATAACTTTTGAGGCCGTGTTGAGAATCCACTCTTTCCATTAGTATGAAATACCAGCAGCTAAACTGGGAATCCCACCAAACGTACTTATTCTTCATCATAGCTTGAAGATCTGCACTACACATCTCTTCTCAGGATGAACTAAAAAACCCTGCCTACAGTAATATGGTGCCGTCTTTTCTAGGTCTTCCTGGTACTTTTCAGGCAAAGTTGAGAATGTATGGGCTTGGAAGATCTAGACCAACGCCTTTAGATATCTACTTGTCACGCTGAACTGAAATCCTCAGTTAACATAGATGTATGGTCGTTGCCTAAAGCGGCCACTATTCCACTTTCCAGACTGCAAGGGGAATCCTTGCCTACGCTTTAATGTACTGTTAACCTTTGCAGAACCGCGCTTCTCGGCACCATGCAGAATTGACAATCAACGCGTGCCATTAGAACAAGATAACACGTAAGCTCCTCGTGCTACTTGTCAGGCTGAACAAACATTTTAAACTTTAAATTCTCCATGCCGAGCTGGATAACCGTAACTATCCTTAATGTGTCGCCAACTCTTTCAGAACTGTGTTTTTTGGCACCTTTTAAGGGTGACTTAAAATTCCGCGCGTACCATTGAAGCCAAGCCAAGCCAAGCCAAGCGCCTTGCAATTGGAGATTTTTAGGAACGAATCAGGAATTCTCCCCACATGGTAGCTCAAAGTTGATTCATTGTCCTGATATGACCCACACTGCCCCGGTATCATCTTATCATTCCTGTCGTCGATAAGGAAAATTTAATACTTTTTCTAGCCATCTGTGACGCTATATAATCTATTCTCAAATCTATTGGAGCTAGCTTTGGATCCTTTCAGATTGGATTTGTTCCACATGTCAGTATCAAAGCAGAGATCGACATTACCTAAACTGCCAAAAATTTGATGATGCTCACTGTAAAATGATTCTTATTGCAAAATCGCATTGGCCAAAATGGTACCTCTAATTTACTGCCACACTTCGGTCATGAAAACTTACAGTCTGTGTCATTTTCAGACTACGAGGCGCCCTATTATCTTAATTTACTGTCTTCCTTTCAAGATATACACCTCTTGGCCCCTTCCAGACTGAACTTAGGTTCACTATCATTGCCTGATGACCTGCATTCCTGATCACCTTAGTAAGTTGATCGCAAACCCCCGTCTAACATTATTAAGACATCTCTACAGCACTTAAAGGCGCCGCGAATCCACACCCGCCGTTAGAATTGAAAACCAGCTCATTTTGGTGCTTTTCATTTTCAACTATGAATCCACGACGAGCGGACGTTGATGATAACTCTCGTTTTGAATCCTAAAAAGCTCAATCATGTAGGCCATGGGTTGTGGAGCGTGGCTGCGTGCGTCCAAGCGCGATGTGTTTCTGACGGCGGACCTTATATAGTCTAAGGCAGTTAAAGAACCTCATTCTCATCATGGGCAGTATCTCGTGTTCGAGCATTTATGGTAGGTGTCAGATGCCCCTCAGTTGTAAAAAAAATGTTGTTCAGGGGGATGGCGATGTCTTATGTGGCTGCTCAGGTCTACTCTCCAAGCATAGGCTTCAGCTTATTATGGACGTGTTTTTAGGCGTTTTTATCGGGCTTTGTTTTTTTTTGTACTGGTAACTTTTTTTACGCCCAGCGTATTGGGTACTGTCTGGCAAAAGAATCCAGCCTGGCCAATTTGATACTGTCTTGCAGCCACCGAAAGATCAACTTGGAGATTAGCTCAGGCCTAGAGCAGAGCGGAAGAGTCGGGGACACTTTTCTGACTCTACAGATCAGATAAACGTGGGTAGTGTCCATTAAGGATGTTTTTCGCTGTGTGTCGGTCCGTGCTGGATACGACCCCGCTCACGTACAGGTTTCCAAGAAGCTATAGCCGCCCACAGCCACCGAAGGTCAGGCGTTCAAAACTGACATGAATGACAGGTAGTGCTGTGTACCTAAACCCATGTTTAGGTTCAGGTCCGGATTCAAGTCCAGAGGTTTAGGTTCAGTTCCCGACTTGTAAGTCCGGACCTAAACCCACGGTATATACAAAATTGCATGTTGGCAGCCTTGCAGTGTTGTCTGGGCGAAACTGTGGCCACATAACACGGAGGTCGATAGTTGACAATGCCCAATGGCAATGTTTTCTTCATTTTGCAGCACAGATTTTCCGATCTATGGAAGGTTTTATGTGGTTCGGAACGAAAAGGGGTATGTGACATGGTTTTTTTTTAAACCAAGTCCAGAACTGGTTCCCGCCATTCAGGGTTTATTTTTACGTGAATCTAAACGTTTTTACAAGTCCGGAACTGAGTCCAGCAAACCGGTACACAGCACTAATGACAGTCCATCCATTTCCACCCCACAGGAATCACCTGGGCAGAGCAGACGTGAGCAAGAAGATGACCAAGCCGCGGCTTCTCAGTGTGGTTTGGATACTTATACAGGTACGAGGTTTACTGGTTTTTAACATATTGGTCTGCAACTTGTCCGTCGACATTTTCTATAGTTGTTCGATGTATAGGTAGGCGAAAGACTCCTCTTTAAACATACTGCAGCTGGTTCGTAAAATCTTTCTCTTTTCTATTTACATGATTGTACATCTGTACATGCTGGTTGCTACGTTGGAAACGTAAGAATAGATGTAATGTCAGTACTAGCTTTAGTTTTTGTGCTCAAATTCTAATCTTTACTGAATTAGTAGGTCATTTCTGAAGGTTTTGGGCAACTCATAATGTGCAAATCTTAAAGCTTACCGTGAGTATGCATAATGTACGAAACGTTTATCTACAACTTCCCAGTGCTGGTTCTGAATGGATGTAATATTAGACCTTTTAACCTTTACACAATGTTCATTTGTACATAAGCCATCTCTGGCATCACAAGAGAGACCATACTAAAGGCTTCTGACGTAAATTTGTGTTTGGCGGATGAACGGTGAAGTTCACTGTCACTAATACATCTCCGTATCCCCGTGGCCTTATTAACCTCAGGGCGCCGTTTCTTAAGCCCATTTCTCAAGTCTACCAAGACGTTAAGAGATGTGTTCGCAACTGATGCCAACATTACGTGCGCCGTACAAGCGTAAATGTCAATTTGATTTTGGGCTCTGCGAAACGAGAACCGGACCAGCATCCTATCGCTGCCTTACAGCAAAACACTTGAAACGTCTCGCAAATGTAAAACCGCATGTCTAATTGAATGTGCTCATTTCATCTTTCTGTTCGCATGCACTACAACTCCGAATAGAGACCTTATGAACTTTTGGAAGTTACAAAGTATGAAGATAACTTTGCCATTAAGTAGTGCATTGAGTTGCTTTTCCCATACATAGTTCACGAGATTCCCTGGAGTGCATGAGCTTATTTAAATATTAATCACGGAAAATGATGCCAACAATTTTTGTACAAACGTAAATGTCAATTTGAGTTTGGAGTCTGCGAAACTGACAATCAGCCTATCGCTATCTTACAGCAAAGCACTTGAACATTTTGCAAATGTAAAACGCATGACTAATTGAATGTGCTCATTTCATCTTTCTGTTTGCATGCACTACAACGCCGAATAGAGACCTTATGAACTTTTGGAAGTTACAAAGTATGAAGATAACTTTGCCATTAAGTAACGCATTGAGTTGCTTTTCTCGTGCATAGTTCACGAGATTGACTGGATAGTAGCATTTGGGGAGCGTCGTAGATTGGCTTATTTCTACAATAATCACGGAAAATGATGCCAACAATTTTTGTACAAACGAAAAGGTCAATTTGAGTTTGGAGTCTGCGAAACGAGAGCTGCACGGACAATCAGCCTATCGCTATCTTACAGCAAAGCACTTGAAACATTTTGCAAATGTAAAAACGCATGACTAATTGAATGTACTCATTTTATCTTTCTGTTCGTATGAACCACAACTTCAAGTAAACACCTTATGAACTTTTGGAAGTTACAAAGTATGAAGATAACTTTGCCATTAGGTAGCGCATTGGGATTGGCAATTGAGTTACATTCCTAATAGTAGCACTTAAGGGATGTCATAGACGGGCTTATTTCTGCTATAGGAAATGGTGCCATCATTATCATACAAGCGTAAATGTCAATTCGACTTTGCAATCTTGGTTCGGAGAACTGGACCGACAAGCAGCTTATCGGTACCTCACAGCAGAACATGTAGGTTGAAATGTCCTGCAAATGAGAAAACGCAAGTGCTCATTTGGTTTTTCTGTTCGCGCCGCAACTTCTTCAAATGGGCACCTTATGAACTATTGTAAGCCACAAACATAATCCTCCCATTTAGTAGCCAATTGGGATTTTTAGGAGTTACTTTTCTTTAAAAAGTTTGCGGGATTGCTTGAGCAGTTGCCCTCAGCTGTCCAAGAACGCAATGTTTCACCGTTAATTGGGGACTCAGCTGTTCACCTCGTACCACAGATGTGGTGTAACACTCGTCTTGAATAATTAAAGTCCTTTTTTGAGCTTCAACGTGTAAATGCCTTCGTAAATTAATAAAGTCCAAATTACAAGGCAAGGAAAAACTTCATCACACTAATTACGAGATCTATGGCTTTAGTAAGCGGTCTTATTGGATTGTCGAAATAAAAAATTCATGTGACATAATCCTAGAGCTTTTCACGCAGTGCAGGGAGTAACTCGATTGAGACTCCAATCATGTTCTTGATGTACGATTACATTCTCAACAAACGTACACCAAGGTTAACAAAAGCTCAAACAAAGTGTTACAATTACAACTACAGTCACCTGCTGATCTTCTGTCACAGCTGCCTGTATGGGCCTGTCATGGACAGTCTTTACGGACGAGACAGTTTACATTGGACGATATCAAGAAGCTGATGATCTGCTTCAAGAAGAACACAGATGTTGGCACAGGTCCTGTGGGTAAGTCTATATCAGTATGGACAGTAGTCACTTATCATATGTTCACCTTTAACACAATGAACGCTGGAAATTGTTTGAAATTCATCGGCAATGCAACGTTGTGTTCTTTGATACACAAAAAAAATTACCTGGCAACTTACAAATTTAATCGTCCAATATGGCGGACAGTATTTACGTCGCAGTCACGTGAGTGCAACCATTCTGTTTGACCAGGTTTGATGTGCAATGCCTCCTGGGACGGTCTGACGTGCTGGCCACCAACACCCGCAGGGAGAATTGTGCGCATGTCCTGTTTCACCGAGCTGCGCGGCATCCCATACGACACCAGCGGTAAGCTTAAAGAAAACGTAAAACAGTTAACTTATGTTCATACTGTGCCTTAGTGGGAATAACTGATTGCAAGGATTTGCAGAGGTATCCAATAAAAAACTTCAGAAAGAGTTATAAGAGAAAGACTACAAAAGTCAAAGCGATGGCGCCATGGAGGCCAGGTAGGGTCAATACGTTACCTTGGATGGACAGAGTCTTCGTTAATCATTGTAAGGACCGAACTGTGCTGCGCGCAGTCAGATAACGTTTGAAAGTTGCACCGAACACCAGTAGCTATTGAACCAGACGGTGTCGACTACATCTGTTTCAGAAAATGCCCTACGGTGGATTTACCGCTTCTTTGGAGTCACCTATATTCCGCGGAGGTTGTACTCGTAGAATGATGTGTTATAGTGCAGTAGACCTTATCTCATAAGACAGACGCCGTAGTTGGATAACATAACACCACCTCCCCTCAGGCACTTACTGTTGTAGTTTGTCTGGAAGACGGATAGAGGCTTTAACACACCAATCCAGCAATTCACTTCGTAATATGCGTTGATAAAGGATTATTGCAGTTATTGCACTGAAGAGTATTCAGAGAACTCCAGCCAGACACTAGGTGATTAAGACCTTTACTTTTTATTTTTACCCTTTTTAGAAGTACCCTAACCCTATCCGTAACCCTAACCTATTTTTGTCTCCCTTATGTAACTTTCTTTGGAAGTCACATACTGATCTTAAGGGTTTGGCATCGCCTGGGATACCTTGTCAGACATAGTACCTCTCGCGGAGTGGTTTACGTAGTACAGGTTTGCACCGAACAAAAGTGAGTGCGACTAATAAAGACGTTTTTCTTGCAGAAAACGCAACAAAGTTCTGTCAGTTGAATGGCACCTGGGCAAGGAAGGCTGACTACAGCCACTGTCGTCCGGTCAACAAAAACTCCAGCGTAGACCCCAGTACCGTACGTCTTGCTCTGCTCTTGTTCAGCTGATTACAGTTTGCATGTTTGAACAATTTTGCAGCTTATTACACACGTGTGCATGCTTGATATCTTATTACGGTTGTACTTATAAGTGTCGTGGATTAATGTTTAAAGTTGATTTCATGAAAATGTCAAACCGTTTTCTCATCAATTTCTAGAGAATATTATGTACAGGAAAACGCTACAAATTACCTATGAGCAATCATGAGCAATAGGGGCAATCATGAACAATTATGAAATCATTTCATTATACCACAGTGTATTAATAAACAACACCAAAGACAGAGAATATTAAAAGTCACGTAGCCGAATGCCCCAAAAACTGTTTTTGAGGGTAATTGTCGTATTTCTTCTGTCAGAAGCATTGGGAACAGCATTTGGAGAACGCCAAGCTGCTCCAAGACATCGGACATGCTATCTCTCTCGTCTGCTTGGTCTTTGCGTTCGCCCTGTTCGCCTATCTGAAGTGAGTACTTAGTAATGTTGAGTAGCTCTTGACAACATCGCGGAAGGTCGAATAAATGACAAGAAAAAAAAAGAGATCGAGAAGGAAACAATCTTGATTAAATCGATAAATTCTTTTTTTACGATAATGCGAAAGCGTGTTGCAGGTCTAAATGATTGTATCGCTTGCGGTAAATTTGAAGCTTATCACATACATCCACCATGCAACCCTTTAAATATTCGAGTAATCCCCTTAAATGAATTCTACCAAATCAATATATATATAGATATGTACAGATCCCCTAGGGCAAATTGACCGTGTACTTGAAAATGTTTTATTACACATCCAAGTTGAAGTGATAGGAATGAGAAATCATGAGGAAAAATGCAAGGAAAAAAACTAAATTTGAAAACTACAGGATAAAGTACTGTTATCAAACTTTGAGATAGTTTTTACTTCTTCTTCTGAAAAGGAGTGGTTATCACCATGTATGTACCTGACCATAGCCTGATAAAAATGCAAGCCAGCGTCTGGTATTGGAGCACCTCGAATGTATTTCCCTGTGCGCTCATCTAAAAATAGACCACGGTCAGAGTTTACTACATAACAACATGGACACTATCATCTTTACGTCGTCTTTCTTCGCGTCTTACGACTTTCCATTTATTTTCCCATTTTTGGCCTGGTGTGAAGTTACACAGGGTCTCTTAATGCGGTCTTTGGCCAGTAGCCAAAGTCACATTTGTAGAGGAGGAATATGAAATACAACGTCTGTGCTGTGTGTTTGATAACATCACATTAGTTGAGTAAAACATAACACAAGTCAGATCTGTTCAGATGTGTGCTTATTGTAGTCCGTAATGACATTTACAGGAATTCGGTCTAGGTAATAACATCATAAAAGCAAAGCAATATATAACATTATGTTGTCTGTAAAGTTCATATCAAAGTTATGGTTCTTTTATAATGAACAGTTCCATGAATGACACAGTATGCTCCTTAATTTCAATACATTAATGCTGGATGTAGTTCTCGTTTAGGTTCGTAATATAAATTAAGCGAGGAATGGGTTTCTCGTGTAGCACAGACATGTAGCGGTTGTAATATTGTATAATTCATAGGCTCCTAGGAAATATTGAGCACTGTGCAAGATTGATGAACCCAACAAATTTCCTGATTCTTTACGAATCAACCCTGTATTTATCATGGTAATTCATAACACTAGTAAACGTCTTTGATATGCATTTTGATTTATAATTAGTCAATAGTAATTGCAGGCAGTTTTATTATTTTCATCTGGTAAAATGAAGAAACTATAATATTAACATATAACTTTATTTGTTAGGAGCATCCGTTGTACGAGGAACAACATCCACTGGAACCTGGTGGCAACCTTCATCCTCAGGAACACCAGTTGGTTCATTACCCAGGAGGTGCTGACTGTGGAGGCAGTACGGGACAAAAGTGTGAGTAATTAACTCCATGTACGCTGTCTTTGTCTGCTTGTTTGCTTGTCCTTCCGTAGTTATTTGAATACCTTACAGTCACAGGAAGTGAGAGGGGAAATGGTGTAACCGCAGACTGACAGCAAGGTCGCATTGGAGGTCAAAATGGTCTCCCAACGGGTTGGGAGGAAGTGACAGTGGCTGTGCCTAAACCCGTGTACCTGCACGTACCTATACCTAAAATTTGTTTAGGTACACAGCTCTAGTGCATTACCTTTAACACGTTGTACATTCTGTGTACTTTACAGTGGTACTGCCGGGTAGTAGTCACCCTCAACAACTACTTCACCTCCACCAACTTCTTCTGGATGTTTGTGGAGGGGCTGTACCTCCACATCATGGTCGCGCATGCGTTCAACTCGGAGAGATTCACCCTGTGGGTGTACGCCACGGTGGGATGGTGTAAGTCTGAACAGTTTCCGCGAATCGAATTGAATTTTCGTTACATTTGAGTCAAATTTGACTGCCAACTACGCCCCGACCTACTCCCGAACACCAGATAACCATTGCCGAACCCCCCGTCCACACCCGTATGTTTTAAACATTCTGAAACATTCGGCTTGAACAGCTGCACAGTAGCAGACCTGACCGAACACTTGACTTTGCTCCCGATCTACTCCTAACCGTGGTTGGGGGTTCCGCTAGTGTTCGATAGGCCATATTAGGCTATATGTGTGACAGGGGCTTGAATGCACGATCAAGGCAACGTCTACAATGGTGATATCAACATACCTGAAAAGTTATTTTATTACATAAAGAGACAAGGGCAGACATAATGGTGGTGCACTCAAGTATACAAAACTTACATTTCAAAGAGTAAGTTTGAAAAGTTTTGTAGGTTGTTCAGGGTCATTGCAGACGTTACAAAGCACCATGTAACACAGGGAATTGTATGACTAATATCGATTTCTTTCCAGTTATTTATATATACATATCTCCATAGTAGATGTAAAGAATAATGCGATCACTTCAGTCTGGAACGCAAGTACACGCAATGTCCATTAACGCAGTTGGATAATGGCAGGGGCGCTTTTTGTCGCCTGGATAATGGCCACAAATGGCCATTGTAGGGACAGAAATGATGAGATTCTGTGGGATGACATACAGGTGTCATACCAGAAGTACTGGCACCATGCAGTGTCCGATCAATTATTAACACGAGGGAATTGCAAGTCATCTATTTCGTACAGTTGGCGTCGAAACAAGACTCAAAGGATTTCTGTTCTAACGTTTTCTAATGGGCGATGAGTAAGCAACTGCTTGAATATCGACAACAAGCTGCGTTGTAAAATACAACTTTGAGACAATATCACGAATCCAGCTCGTCGCTCTTGAAATATATCTGTCTATCTTTTAAGTAGTTGAAGCTGAAGTAACTCAAAGTGGAATAAATACAGTAACTATATTCCCAACTCCATACGGTCTCTGGTACCTCTATGTGTACGCATTCAAAGTGGCCATAGAAAACTGTACATCAAAACCATTGCTGAACCTACTAATAGTTACATACAAAAATATGAAGATGGTTTATCATTGTTCTAGGTGTCCCAGTGCCCATCATTATAGCGTGGGTTCTAGTGAAGGTCTTGGTACAGGATGAAGGGTAAGTGGTTGTTTTGTTTATTTTAATTTAAAAGCTTCTATAAACATTTATTAAGCTGCCATAATGCACAAAAAGTATGACAATGTAGCAAAATGATGGATAGCATCGTAAAATCTTAACCTACAGTTTATATTCACCCAGAAGTCAGAAGTAGTGTTAGAATTCTAGCCTTGAACCGAACACAGATTGTCGGCTTACGTACACATTGCTATCAGATATCTAGATATGATCCATCGATCATCGCTATCAGATATAACCCATCGTTATCAGATATAACCGATCGCTATCAGATATGACAGATCACTAGCCCTATCAGATATGCCCCATTGCTATCAGATATGCCCCATCGCTATCAGATATGCCCCATTGCTATCAGATATGACCCAGCTGAATATCAGTGTCACGTCTGTACAGGTGCTGGATCGCGTCAAACTACTACGACTTCATCTTCCACGGGCCAATCATCCTCATCTTACTGGTTAGTTGTTTTTATTCTGTATCAAAAATCTTCAGACTTGGCCAACTACTAGTATTAATATTGCAATACCGCCTGTCATATTGGTAATGTAGTTTTCTTACCAATATATAAGAAGTGATATATATATATATATATATATATATATATATATATATATATGTGTGTGTGTGTGTATATATATGTGTGTATCAAATGTATAAATTGTTTCAGGTAAACTTCATCATACTCGGTAACGTTGTGAGAATACTGGTCCTGAAACTGCGGTCAAGTCCTGAGCACATGGAGACCACTCACTACAGGTGGGGCACTCAAACTTCGCTTGATTTCCTAATATATTCACCCCTAGCCTCCACGAGGCCTTCCTAACGGGTTATGGATAATTTGACAGGGGAGTGAGCCACGGTAAGTGTAACATTTCCCCTGCGCAGGAAAATTGGTAGCCAAACTCCCCTGGTAAATTATTCTCCCTCATCCTCTAGCCACACATTGATTTGCTGTCTCAAGCAGTCTGTCGTTGGCTATTGACCACACATAATGTTTTTAAAACTAGTCATGTTCGTGTGTATCCGTATATTTGTCGGATATAGTGTGATTTTTAAGATCCCCGTATTGTGTGTTGAGAATTAATTCCCTGTCCAGCTATGTTTGCCTTCATCTTTTTCATCCTAGCTGCTGATCGATCGTGTCGTTTTTCTTTCAGCGACTGTATTGTATCTTCTTGATTAACGCATGTAACTACTGCTCTTACTGACTGTACCACTTACTGTGTACCACTTACTGTTCCCTGGTGTCGTTTGTGTGCATCCCTGTAGCCCTAACAGTCCGGGAGGATCCGCCTCTCCACGACGCGCTTCATATAGGCTGCGCTCCAGGTACATTAAGTACCTTTCTATAGACACTGAATTATTCACTTCAACGTCCTTCGCGTATTATATCATCGAAGTTAATCTGTGTTGGTAGTAATCATGGTTCGATGCAAAACTTTAATATTACAACACAAAAGGTGCACAGGATCAAATTTTCAACGACCACTGTCGCCTTCATCGGAAGTGATTGGTCATTAATTGATGAAGGCGACAGTGGTCGTTGAAAATTTGATCCGTGTACCTTTTGTGTTGGAATAAAGTTTAGCATCGTACTATGTACTTCGTGTATGCTCCTCTAAAGCCGTGGCTTTGTGTAATGGTACATTGATACTAGTATGGGCAGCTGTTACATTAATGCCCATAGCCCAATGGCAATAAGTCTCTACCAGACTGCAATGAGCTGCTGGAAAATAGTGAAAATTGGCCAAATAGACTGAATGATGTACCAGAGGATTTGGCCGACCATAAGAGTACACTTTGCAACTCACGGGCATATTAATCGTCTACTAGTATTTGCCCCATTTCAACTATTTTCCAGGACGAATTGCAGCCTAGTACAGACTAAATATCAAGACGCTGTTAGAAAGGTAGCCAAGGTCTATACAAGTGAATGTTCAGCTTTTGCAAAAGTTTGTTGGCCCCGCGCCATGGGTTTCTATCGTAGCCAGAACCGTGCCTGGGTAGTCTCCGTGTATCCAAGAACGTAAATTTGCCACATGTAATCTCCAAGCAGATTATACGGTGGCAAGGCAGTTTCCATTGGCCAGACGCTGAGTGTCCATCAGCCTTCGGTGGCTAATGGATACTGCCTAGCCACCGTATGATCTGTTTGGAGATTAGCCCCAGGCTAGTTCTATCCACAACCATGACTGAGAATGCTTCTGGATAAAGCACAGTTCGGGACATAACAGTTCCCGATGTTTGTCTGTTGTTTTGAAGCATCAAGGCGGCCAAGGCTACCGTGGTACTGCTGCCTCTACTCGGGGTGACGTACGTGTTGTTCATGGTTTCCCCCAGCGGACAGGGAACCTCCAGACTCGTCTTCATCTACTTCAACTCCTTCTTCCAATCATTCCAGGTACAAATGTTTCAGAATTTTTTGAAACATCGAAGTATTTCAATGTAATTGTTATGTTTACCTTCGCAGACGGAAAATATGTTGTTTTTGCTCGGTTTCTTCTTCGTCTTCTCCAAACAAACAAATAAAGTCAATGACCTGGACCAGACGTCTGTCAACATGGTAACTGATGCTGCAGCACACACCCTGTGGTGTTGGATTACATATAGTTGATGGGTGGGAAGGTCTTGATATTAATTTAGACAAAAGTCAAGGTAGATTTTGGGCCTCCTAGTATATTTTCATGGTACTGCAGTTGGCCTTGATTGTCATATAGTACCCTGACTAGGAATTAGTTCTTAATATATTATATCTATCATTATTATATTTATGTTATATCACTTCCAATTAGCCTTGGGGCATGTGTTTGAAATAAACTTGTTATTAACTGCTTCCCTCCTCTATTTTCAGGGAACCTTTGTGTCAATCATCTACTGCTTTACCAACGCTGAGGTAATCAGTAATTCACTATTTTCACACTTCTCATAATCCTTTGCTGACCTTCAATCCAAAAATGCATGTTATAGGTTCTAATGGCGCTCGGTAGTCATATTGAACGTATTCCAGCTTAAAATGACCCCGCAAAATAGGCGTGAAATACATTTTACTACTGTTTTTCTCAAGAGAAATTGTGCCAACGTTCTAGGATTTAGCTGGTATTGGTACGTTAAGAAAAAAATCTATTTTACGCCTGTTTTGCGGAGTCATTTCGGGTTGCCGGGCGCCGAGGATTTTGAACCCAGAGGATGCATTCTGGGATTGAAGGTCAGAGGTCAGCAAAGGATTATGGAAAGTGTGAAAGTGGTGAATGGTTAATCAATCATTTTCATCTTTGATCCAAGTATGAATGTGGTATAGCATATTTGAATCATCAGCATGTTGGAAGAAAAGGAAGCACGCAAATATTATGCGCTGAATTGTTGCCTAGCAAACAGAATGTTGTATATTATAACAACGTTGTAATGTTTAATCGTATCTATGTTATCCCAGTGTGATAATTATAACTTTGAGCTATACTTACTTCTCCACAGATCCGCAATGCTGTCAAAAGGAGGATTCACCTCAGCCGCTGCAGGCAGCAGGATTTTGTTTAGTGACTCTCAAATGAACTGCAGGACAAAACATTTAATTTTACACCCGACATGCGATGATTCTAAACTCGATAGAGAAGCCCCTAGGACATTAGTTGCCCCGCTGTGATTCGATCGGGCATGGGAGGATATATGATATTCATAGTGGGTAGTACATGGAATTCTCTGGAAATTTAAAGAAATTGAGATATATCAGATTACACTGTACTTTAATAAGACGTAATCAGGTGCAAGGATGACGCAAAAGGATCTTTATGCGCTAATTGATTACATCAAGGGCGACCGTATAGCTACTAGGCAATGCATAATTTGTATTATACGTGCATATTCGGATATATATGGTGGCAGCTGTTTGTGGTCATATCGTCATAGTTTGACAAGTGCGCGCTACGGGAGAACAGGATGACCTATCTTGTAATGTACTTTATTACATATCAAACATTCCGTAAAGATAAAAAATTGTACTCTGCGTATGAATTAGTCCGTCTGCGATGTCATGTATCTATATGGGAATGTTATGATACATCAGAATCCTTCGAAAAACAATCCTGTTATGTAGGGTGTGGAGTCAATGTTGACTAAATAAAGTAACAGTTGTGTAGTGTTTGAAGTCCAACGTCAACTGTATGTCTAACTTCTTCTAAGTTTTTTTATGGTCCAATAGACAATATCATGTCATTTCGACTAAAAATACAATTTCTTTTCCTGAACTCGATCGATAAAGTTTAACTCTCTCATAACAAAAAAGACCATAGCAGACCAGCTGCTATCTAGTTCCATCGCTGTTTCCTTTTATTAATAGTGAATCATTCCACTAAATCCTGAAATATACACGTAAGATACGCACATAAGGTACAACGTCTTTGATATATTTGTTGCTTGAATACCCATAACTGAGGCATGTTGAAGAACCCCACAAAACATCAGATTAAGTCATAAAGTTTGACAGATCTTTGTGATCTCCAATACATTACTTACTTATCCAATACATATGACTCCAAAAGCAAGCAAAAATATCAGCAGCAATCCAGGACATTAGTGTTTCTCATCCGACGACATTATTGACTTTTATCTACGGCAAATACGCAAAATCTACAACTTAATGTACGAATTACGATCAACATTTGTTCCACCGGTCCTGTAGAGCCATGGCGACGGTCAAGTTTCTCATGTAAATAGTACAGAAAGTTAACGTCTATATCTTATCTTACACGCACATTAATGCTTTGAAGAATGTATACGTTATGATGAAGAGTCAGATATAACCATGAATAATGACTAGTTACGTTGTTTACAGATGTGCAAGATGTATCGTACCCATGGGGTATTTTCTCTAGTTGGAAAATTCCAATTGAAAGCCATGATATAGTATTGCAAATCTATAGTCACTCTACTTCCATAAGAGTAAAACAACAAACAGGATTTTTTTGCCTTTGGCAGAATATAACATATATATACACTAACACATAGAAGGCTAGAGATATACTTATACTTACACGGAGTTTATTCCAACGAACAATTCATTCCAACGAATTCAGCTCTGCAAGCAGCACGGACGAAATGCTAAAATCTAGATGTCGCTTCTGTACAAGAGAGGGAATGTTCCGAAGTTATTACAATTGATCCTCCTGTAGGCATAAAAACACTACAGGCCGAATTTTATACATTTACAATGTGGTACACATTCTTTATATATACACATCACTTTTATAAAGTTTCATAACACCGTAAAATATACCATGTACAAGGATATCATTTGTTATAGAAATCTTATAAACCGTTGATTCCGTAAGTTGTCAACTGTTAGAGTGTATGAAATACTGTTCCTTTGAAAAGGGTTACTTGGTATCAACAATTTGTTCAAAATAGAGTCACTCTAATACACTAGGGTAGGTCTGGAGGTTGAAATTTCACATTTCTATAGGTTCCATTTCTGAACCTTAAACAGCTTCAATTCTACATCTGCTAGGGTGGAGTATATGTGATATTAGAGCCAGGTGAATCCAGAACGCTAATCAGGATCCTATACGCGGTGTATTCATCAGATATCTTTGTACAAGACTACATTTTTTTAATGAGCGAAGAGTACGGAAACTTGGCACACACTTGTCTGTCTTTTGGACAGCATCCTACAGTAATATGATATATAAAAAGTGGGCAATGCGAAGTCTTCGAAGCTGCATTGAACTGCCTTGCGGCAACAAATTGGAGAGATGTAGTTTGTTGTAGGTAGACTTCAATGACTTCTTCAGAAAGATTGTCTTGAAACGTACACATTGTACTGACAGGTTGTTCCCGCCCACGCACGACATCACACGGAAATAGACTTGTTATTGCTGTTTCACAAGCGGTTACGATAACAACTAGCACAGACTGTAGTGGCAGGTTCATTTCGACAAGGTCGCTGAAAAATACTATACTGACGAAGCTTCATTGTACTGCCCTTGCAGCATGCTAGCAACAGATGGTGAGACGTAGCAAACGTTCCCGCTCACGAAATCACACATAAATAGACTTTTGTTGCCGTTTCACAACGATAACAACTACACAGACTGTAGTGGCAGCTTCATTTCGCCACTCAAAAATACTATACTCACGTATGCAAAACGTAGTCTCGGTCTCTATTTTCTCGCTATCTTATTTTCCTGTTTTTCTCCCATCAAAACATACAATGGCAATACAGATAATAAACCTCATCTTCTTGGATTCGCGTTTTTCTTGTTTTTTTTAAAATTGACAATGACATCAGATATACAGTTTAAACTGACTGATGCCGCTCACGACATGGACGCAATAAGGGAAAATAGATTCTTATTCGCCAGTCTTCCGTTCTTTCTTTCCTTCCTTCATTCACTTAAAATGCTTCAGCAGCATCCAAACAACATCTGTACAGGTTTTAAACCCACTAAAATAGAATCTTATCTTCTGGACAGCTTTATAGCCAAATCGCCAAAAGCCATCACTAAAATATAACTATTCTTATACTGTCATGAAAGTTTATCTGTGTTGGTAGTTACATGTTGAAAGTTAAAACGTTTGATCTAGCACAAAGGAATTTTCTCACCCACCAGTCACTCTGGACTTCTTCTCACTTGAAGTCAAGCCTCACTGGGACAGTCTATGGAAGAAGACCAGAGTGACTGGTCGAAAATTCTAGTTGAGAAAATGTCTTTGTGCTAGATCTAGATCTAAAGTTTTATTAAAAAAGTTTTTCTTATTGTTTTACAACAACATGGGAAATCTGGGGACGGCCTATGCCGTGTGCACGATGACGTTCTTCTCGTACGCGCATGCGTCTCGCATGTCCCCCTTCTTGTCGCTATTGCTCATTCCGGCAGTGATGCTCGTCATAGGGATGTGTTTAGACGCAGCAGCGTGCCAATGCTGGTCCCGCCAGATGTCAACATGCCGCTTGATCGTGGTCTGTACCTGCAGACGAATGAGGAATAAAGTCCTTCATTGTATATAATTGCCCCTACCCCCCAAGGACAAGTCACAGAATTGGAGAGTTTTACAGATTTCTATGAGATAACCTTGTGTTAATACTAGATTTAGTATGTATATCTAGTATGTAGATTGTCTATTTGCCCCCCCCCCCATTGAGCCAAGCACAAGTCACAGAAAGGATGGGTTTTACAAATACATGTGAGATAACCTAGTGTTAGCAATACAATGTAGTATGTAGATTTGACTTCTTATCGCTTCTTTGAGATGTTGGAAGGAAGAGAACAGAAGAACAGATTGTTTGTCTTTCATGATGATCAAAATGGCTTCTGCATTATTTTACATTAACAATAGTCCCTTTAAGACATATACGATAAAAGTGTGTGCATTAGAATATGTGTATTATTCCAAAGACGAAGTTGTTTTTTAAGAGCAAAAGTGTCTGACAGGCTTAGACGTTCTTACCTCTGTGTTTGTGAAACAGTAGATGATGGACACGAAGCATCCCTGAAACAGAATATGAGGAAAATCTGATGGTGTTTTCATTCTCGTTTCAAAGAGCTTGGTCTCTGATTCGTGAATAATTTCATCAGGTTGGTGAACGATTCAATAGCAAAGTCCTTTATTCGCAACCACTTGTTTAACAAGGGCCAACGTTTCGATGACCGTCTGTCATCTTCATCAGCGCAATTATGACTGGTTCACTGTGCACTGAAGCTAGGTGTTACTGGTTCACTGTGCACTGAAGCTAGGTGTTACTGGTTCACTGTGCACTGAAGCTAGCTGTTACTGGTTCACTGTGCACTGAAGCTAGCTGTTACTGGTTCACTGTGCACTGAAGCTAGCTGTTACTGGTTCACTGTGCACTGAAGCTAGGTGTTACTGGTTCACTGTGCACTGAAGCTAGCTGTTACTGGTTCACTGTGCACTGAAGCTAGCTGTTACTGGTTCACTGTGCACTGAAGCTAGCTGTTACTGGTTCACTGTGCACTGAAGCTAGCTGTTACTGGTTCACTGTGCACTGAAGCTAGCTGTTAGTGGTTCACTGTGCACTGAAGCTAGGTGTTACAGGTTCACTGTGCACTGAAGCTAGCTGTTACTGGTTCACTGTGCACTGAAGCTAGCTGTTACAGGTTCACTGTGCACTGAAGCTAGCTGTTACTGTCTCTGCCCTCACGTTACCTCAGGCTTAATTGGGCTAATGGCACATAGGATCGCACAGAGGCTTTACAGATTTCATGAGTAGACGACGGAGTGCTGTAATTGGAATGAAGTATTATCTCAAACATTGTTAAAATCACTGCAAATTGGATTTTCCCGTCTACCCACTCGAGGGCATCCAAGGTAATGGTTCAGAATGGGACCTGAATTTTTTTCTATTTCAGGCACTGAACAAGCACGTCGGCAGAACGTACTGCGCCTGCGCAAAACCATGATTTTTCACGTTTTTCGTTGGATGTTTGGTCAACGTTACATCAAAATTTTGCCTGTTGCAGACGATATATTTTCCTATACAAATACAACATCTGAAAACTACAGACAGGCTGTCAACCTTATATACTCTAATACAACCTTATATGAGACGTTCTGCCAAAGTGCTATGCACAATACATTACGGGTTTCGCGCAGGTGCAGTACGTTCTGCCGGCGTGCTCACTGAACATAATATGAAGCCAAACCACCATAATCATGCACATAAATGGAACTCTTGCAAAGATTACTTTGAACATAGTAGTCCGTCTTAGAAGATGACCTTGTCGGAAGGCCAAGGAAATTTTCTCTCTCTAGATCGGTCATAAATGTTAACTTAGTTTTTAAGAAGTAGTTTTCTTTTAATGTAAGGTCAGAGGTATTGTATCATGTACTTGTTGCTATTATCATTATCTATTGTTAACTGTTTTATGTTTGTATGCGTATGGGCCAGGTGCCTGAAATAAAGGATTAATAAATAAATAAATAAATGCTATAGACGATGTAAACACATACAAGTTACCGTACCTGAAAGGACTGTAGGAATGAGTTGAAGTAGATGAAGAAGAGTTTTGATGTCCCCTTGCCGCTGGGGTGGACAAAGAACAGGATGTAGGTGATGCCAAGCAGGGGCAGAAGCACCACCGTAGCCTTCACTGCCTTGATGCTGGAATATGAAGGAAAACACGATGAAAATATTACGAATATTGAACTAGACTCAGTGAAAACAAGACGTGTTCGCCATGGGGTTTCCATTAACTTGAAAAGGAATGGTGATTGCATTTTGATCAGTTATAATTTTCTTAAAAGGTTAGTACACCTTTATAACAAATTTTAGCTTACTGTTTTAAATTACATGACTATTTAAACTGAATCTACTTCTGAAGTTACTCGTTCAATTCACACTACATTTATTTGTCTACTCGTTTAAACATTTATCAGCTTTACCTTTTGGTTGTAAGTAACTTAATATTTGTTGTTTGAATTGTGCATACAACATTGCTTTTTATTTTCGCATTTCTTTTATGAAAAAGATTGGATGAGTTCGATATCACACATGCCCCTACCTTGATTGTAACTTATAGGAAACACGTGACATCCTGTGCGTTGTACCGATGCCGTCTGCCGAGTACTCGCTACAGAGCCAAACATACATACGGACAATCTAGTTACATACAAACTTTAGACATATTTGAGAATTTCTAGGAATACGTTACGTCTACCAAGGGTAGGTTAGATAGACAGGCACGAATTCACGTTTGGAAGGTGGTATCTTCTATACACTACATTATCAAGTTGTAAGAACTGTTAGACTTGGCAGCAGTGAGCCATTGCTTATTTGGAAGCTATTTTAGTCCTAGACTCTGCTAAACCTTTAGTGGCTATTGCTCACTGGTTTGAGCTGTGGCCGGAGATAACTTAGGTTAAAAGATTCAATTTTCTGGAAACTCGCAGAGGATATTTCCATCCCCAGGCAGGTAAAGACTACAATCAGCTGCTCTACAACAGGGACAGATGGAACATGAAGATAACCAGACTGTCTCCAGTCTCGACATGTGTCAGCTCCAGCTAATGGACATCTTTTGCAGTCTGTCATCCCGGCGCTTTGGAATGTTAGACATAACATTTTGTACTCACCCAAGCTACTTTATTGTGTTTCACGCGCAAATATGCATTATTGGTATGATTGCCCTGGTTATTATTCTCCATTTGCTATGGGAAATGTGTTCAATGACTCAGAGATATTCTCTTGTCGTCTACTGCAATTGTAAGGAGCTCGTTGAGAAGCACGTAGGCAGCTTAAATTGGAATTTGCCAACTCTTAATCCATCTCTGTCTAGTCTTTTATTATACGCGACGTTCAGCTAGAACTGTTCTTTGCTATCCATTTAGTCATATCCAAAGTGCATTAGCACTTTGGGATGACATATTGTGTAACATGCATGGCAAATTGCCAGTTCTGAAATGCGACTTTCTAAAGCCTTAAAAACTCATCTCCAATACTTCCAATAACCACAGGGAATAGTTGTTAAGTTAGCAATATAGTACATTACCAGCTTAGCAATGTGTCTTTGTTTCCCAAAATATATGAAAAAAACATCAGTAGCCAATACTTTTTATTTCATCACTCATGTCAGGCATTGCCGTAACCATGTAATGCATAGTGAAATGTAATACAGATTCTACTGTTGTGCTTTCAAAGCAAGCGCCTGCGGAGCTTTCTGTTCCGAGTGCTTCTGTAAGTCTTTGAGGGGCTCACCTGTAGTGTGTTGTATCCAGGTTGTTCGGGCTTGCACGCAGCTTCAGAACCAGGATTCTCACAATGTTTCCAAGGATGACAAAGTTGACCTACGGAGAAGAAGAAAAAAAGGAACACACCGTATTTCTTTACTAGATTCCTCAAATCAGATGTACAACACAGATGCTGCTGTAGTACCTTCACAGCTGTGAGGCCCAAGGGTTACAGAAACGGCGAAGGGGGCCGCCTTATACACCTATCGTGTGGGACGGACTTAAAATTAAGCTTCAAGAGTTCAAAACAAAACGTTATTAGTAGAAGTGGAAAGATTATTATCTCACCAACAAGACGAGGATCGTCGGTCCATGGTAGATGAAGTCATAGTAGTCCAGCCCTCCAGAGGTGTCAATCCAGCACCTGTAGTTGGCAATATAGGAAAAAGGTCTTGTTAATTAGTTGATAGCCTCTGATGCAGACCATATGGCCCACCGGACATTGTTTTGTCAACTACGTGCATTTTTCATATATCTACTGGGTTCAGAATCCGTTAACATGAGTGGAAAGTTAACAAAAAACTTCAGGACAGCAATGAGATCTCGGCAAGAGATTATACCCCGCTGGTCAAATCGCAACAGAACATCACTATGTGCTACATGTGTGAGTCAGAAAAGGGTAGCTCTTGTGGAGAGGAAGATACTTTGAATTTTGATTTTAGCAACGTTAAGTCTTCTCCATAGTCTAGTAACATATGTCGTACTGAATGGGTAAGAACTGCAGCATTGTGGCCGTTTGAAGAAGATCTGTTCGGGGACATCGTTATATGGATTTTTCTGTCCTTGAGAATATTGGCTAACAAAGCTGATGGAGGTGGAAAAAGTGGAGTCGACAAGGAATCGATTGTGAACTAACTCCATTACTTGCAGCGCACTTCAGTCCGATTTGGACATGGGAGAAAAACGTCTCTAAATGCAAACAAACGATTTTACCCGGCCTTGCGACCTAGCACGTCGGCAGAAAGTACTGCGCCTGCTCGAAACCCGGATTTTTGCACGGTTTCCGTTGGATGTTTGGTCAACGTTGCATCAGAATTTTGCCCGTTGCAGGCGATATTCTTGCACATTTTAAAACTATAGACGGGATGTCAGCCTGTCGAATACGACCTTAAACGAGACGTTCTGCCGAAGGCACAGGAGGCTATTTGATACTGTTGTTAAAGGAGACGGGTGAGAGCGTGACAGTGCATGAGTTAAAAGAAATGTACCTTTCGTTCTTCAGGAAGATTTTCACCATCATCCATGGAACAATGATTGGAACTGGAACACCTGGGGAAACCAATATAGACAAATGGATAAATAAAACTTTTTTGTTGAAAAGAACATGGCATATAGGCAACTATCACACAGAAAGCGAACTTCTGTGTAAGAAAAGATGTAGATAAAATCATGTTAGATTTAAACACCTTAGCGAGGATTCTCGACTACATCAAATTGACACTTCCAGAGCTAGGAAAACATCCACACTAGCGTTGTATCTGCATGTGAACTGTCCGTGCACTTTGCTCCTAACCTGTTAACTTTTCAAATGACATCTGTGAGCTCCGGGGCTTCTTTACAACTTCCATCACATGCTATAGCAATTTTCCTGAGCTATTCCAGCTTGGACAGAATTTGTGTATCCACCATCGTCCACCTGGGATTTGCTGTCATTGCAAATTACTGCCCTGACCGGCTAATGTCGCTGTAGATGAAGAGACTGCAACAAACTTCCGACCCCTTTGAGAGGATTCCTTGGCAAACCATCACCCCCTATAGTTTCCCCTTATGCAGCCTGTATGTACTTGCAATGAAGAAACCAAAATAGAAAACGTGCTTGTCCTCAATCTGTGGACACTTCTACACTTCCAAAAGAATCCATCGGCAGCAGCGCTTTACTTGCATGAGAAGTGGCCTTGCACTTTGCCTCTACTCTTGCCCCAACTCTGTTTTAATTGACACATCCACTGATCTACGGGCTTCTTTAAAAGCCCCTTCCTATGCGGTAGTATCTTTAATACAATCAACTTTCCTGAGCTATTCCAGCTTGGACAGAATTTATGTATCCATTATCATTCACCTGCAGCTGAGATTCGCTGACATTGAAAACTATGGCCTTGGCCGGCTGTTGCGGCTGTAAGGAAGTACATGTAGATTACATGGACTGAGGCGAACTTCCGACCCTTTGAGAGGATTCCTTGGCAAACCATTACCTTAGTTTCCCCCCTATACAGCCGGTATGTAGTTGCAATGATTGTAAAGTTCGTAAGAAGGAAGTAAAGTTTCCCCCAGGAAGACCTGCTGTCACTCCTCCAGGTCCCCGGTACTTAGTGTTCGCCTTTGATGTGAAAATCTCAAGGACTTCTTCTAAACGTTTCATCTGGTTTATTTGAAAGGACTTTAATCAGGACTTTGGCAGTAAGGACCTTAGAACCAGGAATTATTACAGAACCTATATGCACTCAAGTGTAAAGAAAGATATGGATAGCGTTATCGATATACAGATTTAACTCCCTTTAAAAATATTCTCATGACTCCTAGCCTCCACAGTTCGTCACCATGGGTTGCTGTTTCCCTAGACAATGATACAAAGACAAACAGGAGAAATGTCCTTGCCTTTTGCCTCTACTCTTGCCCTTACAATGTTTAAATTGACACATGCACTGATCTGCGGGATTCTTTGAAAGCCCCTTCCTATGCAGTAGTATCCTTACTACAATCAATTTTCCTGAGCTATACCAGCTTGGACAGAATTTGTGTATCCACCATCATCCACCTGAGATTCGCTGCCATTGAAAACTATGGCCTTGGCCGGCTGTTGCGGCTGTAAGAAGGTAGATTACATGGACTGCAGCGAACTTGCGACCCCTTTGAATTGAGAGGATTCCTTGGCAAACCATCACCTTAGTTCCCCCCTGTGCAGCTTGTATATACTTGCAACGATTGTAAAGTTCGTAAGAAGGGAAGTTTCCCCTGGTAAGACCTACTGCCAATCCTCAAGGTCCCCGGTACTTAGTGCTCTCCTTTGATGTGAAAATCTCAAGGACTTCTTCTAAACGTTTCATCTGGTTTATTTGAAATGACTTTAATCGGGACTTTGGCAGTAAGGACCTTAACTACAGGAATTATTACAGAACCTATGTGCACTCAAGTGTAAAGAAAGATATGGATAGTGTTATCGATATACAGATTTAACTCCCTTTAAAAATATTCTCATGACTCCTAGCCTCCACAGTTTGTCACCATGGGTTGCTCCTTCCCTAGACAATGATACAAAGACAAACATAGCTGAAAGTTTGTCTTTTCTCTAAAACTCGGACTACATAGCAATCTAAATGAACAGAAGGAGAATCGTCGTGATTTCTTTCAACTCCAAGTGAAGAAACGAAAAATGAAAACGCACCCGTCCTTAAGCTGTGGACACTTCTACACTTCCAAAAGAATCCATCGGCAGCAGCGCTGTACTTGCATGAGAAATGTCCTTGTCTTTTGCCTCTACTCTTGCCCTTACAATGTTTAAATTGACACATCCACTGATCTGCGGGATTCTTTGAAAGCCCCTTCCTATGCAGTAGTATCCTTACTACAATCAATTTTCCTGAGCTATACCAGCTTGGACAGAATTTGTGTATCCACCATCATCCACCTGAGATTCGCTGCCATTGAAAACTATGGCCTTGGCCGGCTGTTGCGGCTGTAAGAAGGTAGATTACATGGACTGCAGCGAACTTCCGACCCCTTTGAATTGAGAGGATTCCTTGGCAAACCGTCACCTTAGTCCCCCCAATGCAGCTTGTATATACTTGCAATGATTGTAAAGTTTGTAAGAAGGGAAGTTTCCCCTGGTAAGACCTACTGCCAATCCTCAAGGTCCCTGGTACTTAGTGCTCTCCTTTGACGTCAAACTCTCAAGGACTTCTTCTAAACGTTTCATCAGGTTTATTTCAAATGACTTTAATCTAGACTTGTCAGGAGGGACATTACAGAAATTATATTCCTCTTGAAGCCTCTTGTCTCTCTGTTTATGTAAATTGCATTCCAGCGTTCTTTGATTTTGCGAAGTAATGCAATCAGAGTGCTTGAAGACATGCAAGTGTTCTAGACCTTGAAAATCACTATCTTTAGGATCTTCTACTTTGGTGTAAGTAAGTCCTGAATTAGTTTCTCTTACCTCAAGGATTCTTGTGTATGCTTCAGGCCGTGGTCTGAATCCATAACAAGTAAGCATTTTGTGGATTTACTCCCACAGACTTACGAACGAGCGACGAACATGTGAAACTCACAGTCTCTTTTCCATAGTCAAGGCACGCGTCTGCGCTTCCTTTCTAAGGCAACGTCCGCTCCGGCAAACTTTAAAATATGAAGGATGAAAACTATTATCCCCGTCTAACCGTCCTTGAAGTGCTCCCATGTTTATGTAATGTGTCATTCCTGATTTTCAAAGCCTTTGCTGTCCACGTTTTCCACTTAGCAGGCATTACATAACATTTCTATCGCAAGCTATTTACCAAAGAGGATGTGCGCAGTAGAAACAAGGTTTTCCTTTCATCTACACACTTCCCTTCCTTCATGTCTTTCAAAATGCAATTATAGAACAGTTTCCTCACACATTGAAAGGAAATGTTTCCTGAACCGTGGAATATTCAGTACAAACGGTGCTCTTCCGGTCTGACACTGAGTGCAACCTTAACACACGGAAATAATATCGATCCAATCATTTTCATGAATACGAATATATGCTGCCCAGGGCACTCGAACATTTCTTTACTCTTTCCGACTTGTGCATCATAAACAGATAATCAACGTGTCATGCTGAGGACTGCAACCCTTCCAGTTTGAGTGAGTCAATACAGGCAGAGTGGCATTCTAAAACCAGCTTGGTGCAACAATCTAAAACCAGCTTGGATTTGATTTATCATCAAATAAGTAAGGCTGGGCTCGTGAAAATGTGTCCAGGTTTTGGCGTAAATCTTTGAAATGTTTCCAATAGGTGCCTCTCACTGTGATAAGTATCAATAGAAATGACATAAATAATAATGTATTATGTAACATTGTTACAGCTGTATGTTTGTAAGCCAGAAGGATTGATGAAGCAGAATATATAGGTGCTTATATATCAGAGGTTCTACAGGAAATCATCTTTACAGTTGATGCACATGTAGAATAGCCAATGTGCGGTATTGAAATAAGCTTCCTATATGGTTTCTGCATTGAAGGAGGCCTCCATAAATTGTTTGCGGAATTGCTGTGTCAATGACGCTTTATTGCTTTATACGCTCTCTACTGTCGCAGGCAGAGTGGCAATCTAAAACCAGCTTGGCTGAGTCAATACAGACAGGGTGCCAATCTAAATCAGTATGTTCTAACTACAAAACTGACATACACTGAACAACGCGAACTACCACTTTACATTGTTACCTTCGCTAGGAAGTCGACCAATGATTGTAAAAGCACATTTCCACCCCAAAAATCATACTACGTATTAGTCTTTTGTAAGGTAGATTAGTCTCATAGTATGTTTGTTATTATGTAGCAGTAGACCTTGTACAACTGTTGCATAAAGTTTATTGCATATCATGATCTGTGGAACAGTCTTGCTGCTGATCAGCGACAACTGACATCAACATCAGCATTTAAAAACAGACTGTAGAGGACTGCTGACTGTAAGACGGAACCTCGAAAATGAACGAACTAAATGTGCCTATGCTGTGACTGCTTTGTACATGTACATGTCTGTATCATTACTTGTATATTGTTGTGTTCTACTTGTAATTGTTATGAATGTAATTTTGCTTTTAATGTGTGTGCGCAGGGATACCTGAAAATCAGATCAACGGATCTGAGGTATGCCCTGGTAAAATAAATAAACTTGAACTTGAACTTGCATGCACTTACACCACCCAATCAGAGCGTAGACCCAAAACTTGATTCGCTCGGTCCCGAACGCATGCGCGATCATGATGTGGAGGTAGAGGCCCTCAACGAACATCCAGAAGAAGTTGGTGACCTGTAAGTAGTTGTAGAGGGTCACGGCCACTCGGCAATACCACTGGTGGAACAAACAACAGACTTCCATGAATACATACATGTACAGCTGATACAAATACCTTCAGTTAAAAGAAAACTTGGATCCACTTTTTTATTTAATTGAACTTATTGAGCGATTGAAAATCATAGAACCTAACCGTAACCCTAACCCTTAACCTAACCCTAACCCTACAGACACATAGGGCAACAAGTTTCCATCTAGTTACCATTAAAGAACCAAATATAGTTTAAAACTGCGTGACTTTCAAACACCATGTTTTTCTTTGGTTGCGGTTTCTTGGCGTACGATGCTTAAGGTTTTTCTTATGTCATTGTACTCAAGAGTAACTAGCCACCTTTGACTCGACTATCAAGACTAGCTATAGTTTATCGTTCATTATATATATTCCCAGGATGTCCGAATCTACTTTTGTGGACTGCCCTACGGCATCCAGCTACAGGAATGAGCGAGTGAATGAGTGAGTTAGTTAGTTAATGAATGAATGAATGAATGAATGGGTGAGTGAATGAGTGAGTGTGAGTGATTGAGTGAGTGAGTGAGTGAATGAGTGAGTGAGTGAGTGAATGAGTGAGTGAGTGAGTGAATAAGTGAGTGAGTGAGTGAATAAGTGAGTGAGTGAGTGAATGAATGAATGAGTGATTGAGTGAGTGAGTGAGTGAGTGAATGAATGAGTGAGTGAGTGAGTGAATAAGTGAGTGAGTGAATGAATGAGTGATTGAATGAATTGGTGAGTGAATGAGTGAGTGAGTGAGTGAATGAATGAATGATTAAGTGAGTGAGTGAGTGAATAAGTGAGTGACTGACTGAATGAATGAGTGAGTGAGTGAGTGAGTGAGTGAATGAATGAATGAGTGAGTGAGTGAATGAGTGAGTGCGTGATTGAGTGAGTGATTGAGTGAGTAAGTGAATAAGTGAGTGAGTGAGTGAATAAGTGAGTGAGTGAGTGAGTGAGTGAGTGAGTGAGTGAGTGAGTGAGTGAGTGAGTGAGTGAGTGAGTGAGTGAGTGACATAATACGTACGCTGTTGTCCAGCACGGTCTGCACGTCCACCACCTCTTGGATGATGAACCAGCTGGTGTTCCTGAGAATGAAGGTTGCCACCAGGTTCCAGTGGATGTTGTTCCTCGTGCAACGGATGCTCCTAAAGAGGAAAATACACAAAATTGATAGTCATGTCAATGCAAAGTTTATTGCACAACAATCGTAACAAGCACAATGTAAGGTACAGCTGCGTGTAAGACTACTAGCTAATTACATTGCATTGGTGTAGTATAATCTACACGTAGATTCTAAGCTATACAGTATTGGTAGAAGATATGCTTTCTGTCTAATGCTCTCAAATTTATGTGAATAAACTAAAATAAAACCAAGAATTGGTAGACGGCACAACGTACAGTGTAAGGCAAACATTGTATAAGACTACTTGCTAGTTGTATCAATCTAGTACAATCCTCACGAAGATTCCAATCCTCACGTAGATTCCAATTTATACAATATGCATTTATAAAAATCACCCAAAAGAATTTATTTGTTGCAGAGAATTTCTGGTCAGGGAGCCAGATTGGTAATTACAGACCTACATGTACTCGCAGTGATTTAAATTATTCATAGAGATGTTTTATCCCCCTAATAGTTAACATTAGGGAAGGCAAATTCCTCGAAGCACCTAATGCATGTAATTTTCCGCATTCGTACTTTCCTAAGTATATAAAATGTCACTCGTGTTAATGGGATCGCATAGGGGCGTTTGGTTGGAAAGTAGGGACGCTAATTGACTGGTAAATTGAATGTAATAGACTAAACTGGTTGACTACATCATTTGAAACAGCACTAATTATGGGCATCTTTAATTATTGAGGAACATTAGATATAAGTGGATTATTACTTATTATACATAATAAAAGTATAAGATCTCTATCATTCTCGTTGCATAACCAACAACTCGCAGTTAGGCGACTATTAGTAAATAATAAGGCATTATTCAAACCATTGACATTGGGAACCCGAAAAGAGGAAGGTACAAAAGGCCACTTAAGAGTCTCAAACGCATTGCTTAAAACGTTGAATAGTTTAAAGTAAAGTACCCGCCTGCCACGCGGTTTCCGGACCTTTTCACATTCGAGTGGAAAAACATGTACCGATGTCACGGACTGAATCTCAATAGTTGGGAGCCGCATGTACATAGACAGCGGATGCGCAAAATTAAATCTACTTCCAGCTTCTGAGAAACGGGAAGTGGCAGTATTTCTCAGAAGGCATTACTTAATAGCGGTGATAATGGAAGGAGAAATACTACTTGACTGTAAAGCTTTTAAACCATTTTAATGACGTGTTCTACGAAGCTATATCGTGATTTATTGGTAAATGTTAATTCACACTTTAATCCTACTGTAAGAAGCTTACATAATTCGAATATTCATCCTCAGGTTGCGATGTATTTTCATTTTAATAAACCATCCATCATCATCATCATCAACCATTTATCATCAAATAAGTAAGGCTGGGCTCGTAAAATGTGTCCAGGTTTTGACGTAAATCTTTGAAACGTTTCTAATAGGTACCTTGGATAAGTATTAATACGAATGATATGAATGATAATGTATTATGTAACATTGTTACAGCTGTATGTTTGTAAGCAGAATATATAGGTGCCCATACATCAGAGGTTCTACAGGAAATCATCTTTACAGTTGATGCACATGTAGAATAGCCAATGTGCGGTATTGAAATAAGCTTCCTATATGGTTTCTGCATTAAAGGAGGCCTCCATAAATTGTTTGCAGAATCGCTGTGTCAATGACGCTTTATTGCTTTATACGCTCTCTACTGTCGCTTTCAATAATATCATTTACAGGTGCATTTGCTTTATCTACCATCGAAACACGTTATGAGGTCCTTTCTCACAGAACTTTATTACAGCTTATAAAGTTTTACTTTGTAAAGCAGAACTAGAAATAATAAAAGGGTGAGGCAGGTGTGTGAAATCTGCACCTTTATGATATGATTGAAGGTAAAAAGACGCTAGGTACTAGTAATTAAAATAGAACGTGTACTGACTTCAGGTAAGCGAACAGGCCGAAGGCAATGACCAGGCAGACCAGGGAGATGGCGTGACCAACATTGTTCAGCAGCTTGGCATTCTCAAGATGGCGTTCCTGTCAAGGATAAATGTGAGACTTCATGGTAAAAAAAAGTTAAGGTATTAAAAGGTAGCTCAATCGGTAGAGTGCTCGCTTTGTAACCGGGAGGTCGTGAGTTCAAACCCCGGCCGGGTCATACCAAAGACTTTTAAAATGGTACACATTTCTTTCTCTGCTTAGCACTCAGCACATATGAGAAAGATTGTAGGAAGGTCAAACACACAGCACTGCCAGCGGACTAGCCCCCTGCTGTAGTGCCTTGTACAACTGTGTGTCGTCCAAGGGCTACAGAAATGGAGAAGAAATGGAGATGGGCACTAATACCGTACGCTCTGTAAAGAGTATGGGACCTTCTTCTTCTTTTTTGAGGCCGAAGAGGTAGTATGTGTAGGGCACGGTATTGGATAGCAGAGCCCATCCCCCTAATTGCAAAGCTTCAACTTCATCGGCCACAGACGTCTACGTTCATTACCACCTTCCACACCATCTACATAACAGTGTTATCAGCATGGATAAGTTGATGACATGATACGAACTTTATTGCTTTCTGCCTCATATGGGCTATGGCAAAACAAAATAACACATACATACAACAACATAATAAAGAAACTTAAATAAAAGCAACTGCACACAATCTACAAATCAATAAAATGAGTCAACTAAATTAACAACATAATATAAAGAAGTCAAATAACTGAACATTCAGAACATAAATTGTAAATCATAAAACCACTACAGCACATAAATATAACAAACAAAGGAGAACAATTCATAACTCAAATTTGCAACCTATAAATTAATACAAGACAACTTATTACAAATCAACAATAAAACAAACAGTAAAAATAGATTGCAACGTAAAATGTAAATCACCAAAACAACAACAGGGAGAACACAGGTTAGGTAGACAAGGACGACGAGGACAGTAGTATAGGGGCGACAGGATACTGCACGTTTTGGCGGACTGTGGACTGTGGTGGACTGTGGACTGTGTGGACTAGAGCGGTAGGGCGTGGTTTTGTGTAGAGGTCACGCGGAGGTCACGTTGGCATACCAGACGTCCTAGGGGGTCATATTGTGCTGCTTATAAAGAGTTGCGTATGTATTGCTGTGTAGGTTTTCGGTATGGAGGTGTTGAAAACCCAAACCGAAGACATATTTCGTCATCTGCTCTACCATAGAGCTCATAACGTGTTTCCTAGAAACAGGCGCTGGGAAAATAGAGCCATATACCGTAAGGTTGTGCAAGTGTCAAAAGATGTGACGGAGAGGGAAGACTGGGCTGAGCTCGTCTGCTGTTTTGCCTCTACAACAACAACGACAGAGGGATCTTCTAGACTAAGGGATCTGCTAGAAAACGTGCTTAGCGAGGACGGTTTGAACTGGGGGCGCGTCATCACCGCGATGGTTTTTGCTTTGGATGTACATATCAAGATACACGAGTCACAAACGAGTCAAGGAAACGCGATATGCTCAGAGTTAGCTGAGTTGATGTGTGCCACAGCAGGGAGGTGGTTGTTACGACGCGGAGGGTGGAATGGGATGATTGACTGTGCAAAACCATCGATATTTGCGACTGCTGTGAACCTTATCTGTCGTATGTGGACTGCGCCTGTTTGCCTTATTGTATCGAGATAATTTTAGATCGTGTATGGACATTGCTGATTGGTCGGGACGTAAGGAGATTTCTGTATAAAACCAGACAAACTCTACCGGCTTTTACTTACGACGTTGCAACACTTTTGGACTGTCAAGTACCTGACAACTGTTGTAAGGGATGGCTGCTGCTGCAGATATCAGGAATTGGCTGAGCGGACCAGTGTACGAGGGGCATACCGCAAGTTGTTCTACCGACCCCGGGAGGCTACAATGGCAGAAGTTACGAGGAGAAAATTTCAACTGTGACTACACGGTATTGTACCAACCAAGTGTAGCTTGGACCCTGTTCAAAGCATGCGAAGAGGAGCTGGTGTACAACACTGGGGACTTGGCTAAAGTTCAGGTAAGAATCTCTTTAATCATTCGGTGTAATTTGGCTATTTAATCAAAATCGTTTACAACCGTACACCGATACTTTTAAGTGCTGACCATACAATATCTAACCTTTTGTTTGTAGATCTTCGGAAAATACCGCGATATCCCCCGAAAACAAGTTGCTTTTGGTGACCCTGGACTGTTGTACAGATTTTCTGGGACAGAGATTCCGGCAAGGCCATGGTCACCGCTGTTAAAGACCGTCAAAGACAGAATACAAGAAGTAACCGGGCACGAGTTCAACTTTGTCCTTATCAACAGGTAAGACACTTGTGATCGATCTGTCTTTGACCTCATTGATGTTGTAGATCATTTGTGTAGGGATGTGTGTAGGTAACGTTATTTTTCTTCTTTTCACAGATACAAAAATGGTATGGACCACATTGGTCCACATAGAGATGACGAGGCAGGCCTAGTTCAAAACGCGCCAATCGCTTCACTGTCTCTCGGACAGAAACGAGACTTTCTCTTCAAGCACTGTGATGCACGCGGGAAGTACAAAACACGTGAGATAGAGCCGTTTAAAATCGAATTGGAACATGGCAGCCTCTTGCTAATGAAACAGCCAACCAATCGTTTCTGGTTTCACTGGCTCCCTATCCGCAAAAAGGCAACAGGAGTTAGAATAAATATGACCTTCAGAAAAATGGTGTAGAACATATGATCTCGGTTTGCTCTACATTGTCTGTGTGTGACGCACCGATTTTGGTGTATGTGTAAATAAAATGAGTCACTCACGAGTGACTCATAAGATAGATCAATGTCGATAGATGTGTACATAGATAGATGCATACACGTACGCTTGATTGAAATATATGTTTTAAAATGAGTCACTCACGAGTGACTCATAAGATAGATAAATGAATGAATAGATCAATGTAGATAGATGCATACACGTACGCTTGATTGAAATATACGTATATACAAATAAAATGAGTCACTCACGAGTGACTCATAAGATAGGTAGATGAATAAATAGATCAATGACGATAGATGTGTACATAGATAGATGCATACACGTACGCTTGATTGAAATATATGTTTTAAAATGAGTCACTCACGAGTGACTCATTTTATTTGTATATACGCACATCTAAACATATATTTCAACCAGGCGTACGTGTATGCATCTATCTATGTACACATCTATCGACATTGATCTATCTTATGAGTCACTCGTGAGTGACTCATTTTAAAACATATATTTCAATCAAGCGTACGTGTATGCATCTATCTATGTACACATCTATCAACATTGATCTATCTTATGAGTCACTCGTGAGTGACTCATTTTAAAACATATATTTCAATCAAGCGTACGTGTATGCATCTATTTATGTACACATCTATCAACATTGATCTATCTTATGAGTCACTCGTGAGTGACTCATTTTAAAACATATATTTCAATCAAGCGTACGTGTATGCATCTATCTATGTACACATCTATCGTCATTGATCTATTTAACTCACGAGTGACTCAATGAATGAGTCACTCACGAGTGACTCATTTTATTTGTATATACGCACATCTAAACATATATTTCAACCAAGCGTACGTGTATGCATCTATCTATGTACACATCTATCGACATTGATCTATCTTATGAGTCACTCGTGAGTGACTCATTTTAAAACATATATTTCAATCAAGCGTACGTGTATGCATCTATCTATGTACACATCTATCGTCATTGATCTATTTATTCATCTATCTATCTTATGAGTCACTCGTGAGTGACTCATTTTAAAACATATATTTCAATCAAGCGTACGTGTATGCATCTATCTATGTACACATCTATCGTCATTGATCTATTTATTCATCTATCTATCTTATGAGTCACTCGTGAGTGACTCATTTTATTTGCATAAGACTGAGCTGACAACTTACAGGGCGCTGTATTTATACTATCTATCTTGTGTATGTACCTATCTATCGGTCTAGCCGCTCTTTAAGAGACCACACATATATTATCAGGTCTTTGCCTGTGTTCGGACCACAGGAAGCTTTATTCAGGACAACACGTTACAATCCGGCGATGTCCTCCAGGAGTTTGTCGGTCAGGAACGCAGCATTCTCTGTCACTGCTTCAAGTACCGCATCCATCTTCTGACTGTGCACCTGCAGCTCCTTCCATTGTTCAGCAGATAGGTTGAGCCCTCTCCTACCCGGTAGGAGACTGTTGGCGTCGTCTGGCCGTCGTCGGAAAAATTCTCGCAGTGCCACGACAGCCGCCCCTCTGAAGACCTCCACGATGGTGTATGTCAGATTTCCTAAATGGAACCTGCGAGGTGAGAACAACGTCGTGTCATAAGGCATGGCGGCAAACGTACAGGCCAGCAGAGCCGCAGACACCCCGGACATGTTCTGTTTCAGAGTCCGCCATTGTTCGGGGGTTAGAACCACCCCCTTCTTGCTGCCCTTCCATACATCCTCTTGGTCGGGCCGCGGTCTGTAGAACTGCCGCACAGACACCATCGGCTTCCCCCTGAAATGTCCAACGGTAGCAAAGACGTTTCCCCCCAAGGGGAATCTGATTTCCGTCCCGTCGTTGTTACTGTTGATCTGAATTTTCAGGGTTGGTAAAGGGTCTGCAGAACAAGATGCGGTCCAATAGAGCGCTGCGTCCGCCTGTAGAGATGCAGACGATCCGTCGCGTGCTGGTGGTGCCTGCGTGGTCGCGTCTGCATACGATGCCCCCTCGTATATGGGCTGGTTCAGCCAATTGCTGATATCTGTAGCAGCCATTGCTTGCCTAAGAGTTGGTGTAGGGTGTTTGGCAGTCAGAAGCGCGGAGAAGTCGCAAGTGAAGAAGCACAAAGTTCCTCTGGCTTTATACAGAAATCTTCTTACGCCTCGGCCAATCAGCAAGTGGATTTGTTAACATGTCCAGACACGTTCAAATTCTTGTTCAAAATCATGATCCAACCTCGTGCAGTCCACATACAATAACAGTCCACATTCCACACACAATAACAGTTCACATACACAAGCTAAAATTATCTCGATACAATATGACTGCCCTGCCTGACCACACCCAGTCTCCTCCGATGCAGTGCACCACCCGACACGACCTCCCGCAGCGTCTGGTATGCCAACGACCCAAACCACAGAGGACGGCACACAAAGCGAAACGATGGAAAGCACACAAAGCGACCCAATCCCCAGCCCAATGTCCACAGACGCCCAGGTCGCGCCAGCAAGCCCTGCCCTTCCACTAGACCTGACGAGGAAACGTCCCGCCGATGCCAACTGGAGCACGCTTGGGGCCCCACCCACGAAGAGAAGCAAGTTTGAGAAAAAATAAAGATTTGGAAAAAAATTATAATAAAACGATACTACGCACATGTACATTTGCCTCCAGTCTTTTCTTTATCGTGTGTGCGTGTGTATGTGTGTGTATGTGTGTGTGAGTGTGTGTTGTTTGATTCGCTCAAGATAAAATAGCGGTGTTAATAATTGAAATGATAATGCCAACAAATAATGCTAATACCAACAATAATAACAAGCTCATTACTAAAGGATAATACCAAGATAAATAATACCACCCGACACGCCCTCCCGCAGCGTCTTGTATGCCACATTAACCTTCACGTGACCTCTGCACCCCTGCCTGACCACACCCAGTCTCCTCCGATGCAGTGCGCCACCCGACACGACCTCCCGCAGCGTCTGGTATGCCAACGTGACCTCCGCGTGACCTCTACACAAAACCACGCCCTACCGCTCTAGTCCACACAGTCCACAGTCCACCACAGTCCACAGTCCGCCAAAACGTGCAGTATCCTGTCGCCCCTATACTACTGAGGACTGTTGGTGTTGCACATTGAGGTTGAGTTGTTGTTGTCTAAAGGTGAATGCCTTATGTACAAATTTCCCTAATTTCCTGATTATACCCACTGATGGAATATTACGTTACTAAATTTCTTACCATTTCCTCGTTCTCGGATTTGCTGCTAGCGCTTATTGGGTGGCAGTTGTCAATGTAGTTCGCCTTTCTGGCCCACGTGCCGTTTTTGTAGCACAGCTTCGTTGCATTTTCTGTTGAGAAAGGGGACTAACTATAAGTTATTAGACATTACTATAAAAAAAACGTTTTGGTGATGAATGCGGTGCACTTTATGACAGAAAGTAAAAACGAAAAAATGACAACTGAATTTTGTGTTTAACATGTACCAGTGATTTGCCACTAGCATTGAAGTTGACACATCAATGTGATAGAAAGTACTTGATTTACTTTCCACAAATGTGTTTTGATTGAAGTCGTTTTTGCTGAAATGCAGCGAACGACGCTAGTATTCCATCACACATTGTGCCTAGCCTCCTTGATGCCACCTCTTCATAGTGACGGTCGACGTTAAATACGTGAGGAAGTTTAGGGCCTTTGCTTTCAACCACTTCAGTATGTCTAGACTTTTATAATGCGTCTTTCACTAGCTTTCTGCAATTATGTCTTATACAGCTAATTGGGGTATTAAAGCTCGTCTGACGCCAAACGTTTGCGTTAAACGCCGCTTGAAATGTCAAAATGAATCAAACTAAAGACCAGTAAACCATTATCCTCTTGTATCTCTTTCTATTAGATAACTTCTATCACGTACAAAAGTCACCGGTAAAAGTGGGTTTTGGCAACATGAAATAATGAAATAATGAAGTAATCAGATTAATGAAAGTAATTGCGCGTGTACAAACAATAAAGGCGCCGATGATTTAACTAAAGCAATCTACACGTCTGCTGTTCTTCACTTAATAATGTAATTTCCTTTCTAACCATCTTGTAGTTTCCCTAATGATCCCACCCGCGCGAAGCTAACGGTTTGAAATAAATAATGTCAAATCAAACCAAATAGGAACCCAAGAATATTGGAATAATGTCTTCCTGGCTGCATTTATATAAAATTACTCTCCAAGCAGAGGTTTTTGCTTCGGCTTATTTTTGACGTGTTTTAGGCGTTTTTACTGGGCTTTCTTTGTAGTACTGGTATCTTTTTTTTACACCGGGTAAATGGATACTGCTTGGCCAATTTGATAATGTCTTTGTAGCCACCAAAAGATTTGCTTGGAGGTAAGCTTAAAATCTGACATCTACTCTTGCTGGTGATGCTTGTACTGATAGGCACCTGTAGTGTCGTACTGTATCCCACGAAGCTGTGTGGGACAGGGCATGCTCACTAGCGTCCCGGCAGGTGCGGGCGGCCAACACGTGATACCGTCCCACGTGCTGTTACAGCTGGGACCTGAGACGAGCAGAAACATCACCAGTAATGTCTCAATCTTCATGCAACTTACAATGTTTATTGGTTCGTCTTTAGCAGAAAAACACAGTTGCCTTGTGGAAATATACAACATAACATATAGATAGTGACAATGCAATAAAATGGTTAATATGAGTCCTGCCGATAGCAGACAATCAAAGAACATAAATAATTACCAATATGTATTTAATAGCATACTACGGCGATGATTTATGATGATGCATACCATAGTCGACGTTTTCTAAAGACAATAAAAGAATATTAGGGGGTACATGTAGGGGACGTATTGCAAAATGAATGATATGTTAATAGATTTTGGCACTTTTGTATATGTATAAAGTGCAGAGAAATCTGTAAGGAATACTAATTAACAGATTGAAATATGGGTATATAATATGATTGAAACAGTAGATACCGTTAAATTTATATATATTACTATATATATAGTAATCAAATTATCTTATGTTCAAATGCATAAATGACTGATGCTGTCATAAAGACACAAACCTTGTGCATACTCGACTCAGTCATAAAGAAAATCCTGTATTTCAGCTGCAGATGCAACTCTTTAGCTGCGGAAACACACACGCGCACACACACACACACGCACACACGCACACACACACACACACACACACACACACACACAGGCACGCACAGATACATAGACACACCATAAACAATACCATTTTTCATGGAGGTAATGAAGAAATGCTGAAGAACTCATCTGTACCTGTGCTGTAGAGATGTGCGTCCTTGTGGTCATACTGACACACCAGCGTCCTCAGTTTAAACTCATCCACGCCCTCGGGAAGTTTTATGGACGTGTTGGACTGTGTTCCGCTGGTGCCGACAACACCGCACATCTGGGACAAAACAAAAGTAACTAGAAAGGTAACATTTGCAAAGCAAATGCATAATGTTTACCTTTGCATATGGTCTGCTCTGTTAATTCTTACTCAAACCAAGGAGGTTAACCCCCTTGTTCAAACACATTCATACATGTGGTCAGACAAGAGTCTAAATCCCTCCTGCTATAAAATTGCAACATGATGTAACCCAACACCAGTTACCATGGTAACAGGGGTCACTGTTTGGAGAAGAGGAGGAAGAGGAAGAATAAACGTAGCAAAAACAATATGTGATGGGAACTATTTGCATATATTCTTGATATAAATTGTTGATTCTTCATTAATCAAAACAGCCAGGCTGGGCCCCGGTTTGGAACTGTGACCTCAGCATTATAGGCAGAAGAAATACCACATGTCCATGCAATGTATATGTTCATTATGCTGTCAGTGTTACATATTTACTTCATAACATAGAAGACCTTTATTGCACGGCAATGATACGTTAGTTTTCTTTTTAACTTAGTTGCATTTATTGTATGCCATGCTGGGTGAGAGCCGGTAAAGATGAGTCACATCTGTTCTCTAACCCTGTACACGTGTGTTGTGAATATTAATAGACAAATAAACATGTATACTTGTAGATCATGTAAACTCACTAGCAACTTTGTCTGTGAAAATTATAGATTAATGGTCTCTGCATTCAGTCGACATCAGATTCATAATTAAATCTTTAAAAACTCCCCAATAATATAGATGACGTTAGTACCCATCTAGTTTCTTATTCATCGTATCATACCAAAAATGATCTGACGCCTAATTGTTTACGTCTAGATGCCCGTCATATCTATATCAATATCCTTTGATGGTTCACAAATTAGATTAGCCGCAGCAAATCAGACCCACAAGCAAAACTGAAATGCTTTGATCTATTGACTTGTTTCTGAAATCATCTGTACGAGGGAAATCTGATCTGATGCCTTTGATGCTTCACAAATCAGATTTTTCTCCACTGTGAATCAGACCTTCAGGCCAAACTGAAAAACCATAATCTGCTGTTTCTGGAACCATTGATGTGGCCGCCCTTCTTGATGTGGCAGTCAAATTGTACTTATTTGGTTCGAATATCATTTGACTGCCCCTCAATTTCATTAGCCACTGTGGTTCACACCCTCAAGCAAAGAGCGTCTTTTTATTACTTGTTCCGGAAATCACCCGTAGCAGTGACGTGGTAGGTGACGTGACAGTCTTAATATCTTTTGATTGCTTACAAATTTTATTCATCTCTGGTTTCGAGCCTTCAGGCAAAAACAAAGGTGTTTTTCATTTGTCTACATCCTGAAATCACTCGTAGGAGGTTGCAGAATGACTAAGTATCAAGATGTGCCATACATAAAATATGGTATTTGTATGGTGGGCGTGGAGATTAATAGAAGATGACTTTATTAATGGCTTAAAATTTCTAAAGATTGCAAACAGTAACATGTCAGAACTACGCCTCTAACAGCAGTCACTGCATGTATCTGAGGCTTTTCAACGTTAACAAAAGCATACCAAATACGTGAATGGCATGGTTATATGTGTTTATACGTACAGTCACGACTGCTGGTGGAGGGTTTTAGAAGTGTCTACTGTCCTGAACTTGCTGGACCGCTCTGATTGCCTCATGTGTCGGACGACACGGGAGCGCCTAAGTAAGTAAGTACTGTCCTGAACACGATGTTTACAGGCAATAAGGAATGAGTTGCGTTTTCTGGTATGAAGATACGTGCCATGATTTAAGTTATTTATTCTTAATTTGCTTTACCTGCAGAATGCAGTAGAGAGCCAGGGCCACACACAGCCGTACTGCCATGGTGCTGGGAGTCTGCTAACTACGTCAGAATGTGGTGCCGGTGGAACAGGGACGGAGTGACAACATCGGGGTTCTCCTAATCCACACTCACTCACACGCTACTGCAGCCTGCACAAGGAGGAAAACATGCGTATATGAAAATATCAATCTATAGCTCGGGCTTCTGTACCGAAAGAAACATGATTTACATCGAAAATGTAATTTGAATATTCTTTGTAGCAAATTTAATACCGAAGCAGAGCGATCGATTTTTGGTGGCTGCAAAACAGTATCAAATTTTTCATTGGCAGGGCAGTATCCAATACGCCACGTTTGTTGGCGAAAAAAAAAGATAATAGTACAAAAAAAGGAAAGCCCGATAAAAACTCAGTAAGCAATTTTGACTTGATGTACAAAGTACCAGTCACACGAACACGAACAACAAAAATACTTAGATAGAAAACATGATGAATACAAACTGTCATGTTGCTTTTGTAACTTAGCTCAGGGAAAATAAACACAGCAGAATTGAGGCTGGTGGTTGGAGACTGCTCCCAACCTTCAGCCAACCTTGGTCGGCTGGTGGTCGGGGGAAGGTTCTGAATGTTGGACAGTGGCTTAACATGTAACAGTGGGAATAAAACAAGGCCCAAATTGCAATTATCACCTTATCGATCTTCCCTTTTACCATCTCATCAAACCAGTCTGCTGATAAGCACTTTCAGACGATAGCAATCAGAGAGAAAAGCTCGTTAACCGAACAACATATGGATGAAAGATTCCATTCAAACAATTAAAGACACCACCCGTCCTGCATACGTAAACTGCCATTGCCTTTTTGATGTCGAATATAACTAAATCTTTTAATTAAAGGCATCCAATGCAAAATCAGGACTGCAAAAAATATTCTGAATGAGGAAATCTATCTGATATTGATGTTTACTACCATTTCGTAGCAAATTTTCGTCATCATTTCATACTTGAAGCGTTTGAAATAGTCCAAAAGCAAACCACGTGAGTAGTCCCTTTATTTTTTGGGTACCACCAATAAATAGCTAGAACCAGCCTACGATACGGAACAAGCAACCGTTTTCCGTCATCGACATTGCATTCGTGCCTCACTACATACTACTATAGTAGTACTTATTAACTTACTACATCATAAAAATTACTAGAAAACTGACTTTGAAAATCCAGTTTTGCTGCCCAGAAATCGCTTTGGGTGCCTTTAAGGATTAGAGATTGTATTATACTCGACAGCACTGATTCGTTCTTTCCACCAGGGTTAAACTGCGTCACAGGTCCGCCCACAGTGTCTTCAGAAGGTCGTAATGGACAGGATTTGAGGGGCTTTCTGGTTTCCATGTGTGTGCAGGCTGAAGTATACGTTTTGACGCAACGTGGTTTGATAAATGACGCACGTAGGTCGCTTCAAAAGACACCTGGCGCCTGCTGAGTGTTTTGGTGTTTTCCGTTATGTTTTGTATGGTTGTTTTTGAAAAGATGAGAGACGTTTCAGCCTTCAAGACAGGTGCAGTAAACCATTACCTAACGGTGTTTTCGTTGTGTTGGTAATAACATGATACAACTGGCGTCACTGCATCTCCAGTTCTGAACTATTGAAACTTCTTGAGTAGACTTGGCACATTTCCGTTTACGTAAGGTGGCTTTGATTGATGTTTGTCAAATGTATGTATTGGAGATTGTCTTGGGATGCTTATTCCACCTGTTATTAACAATAAGTTTGAGATGAAAAATTATAAAAATTTGTATTTATCGGCAATGATAAATGTCATTACTTTTACATTACATTACTACACAGGCAGACTCAACTGGCTGACCCACAAAATGTACAGACGTAATACAAAACGAATGTTAGAATTAAAGGTAAAATACAAATCCTGCAATAAGGGAAACAAATTATACAGTACAATATACACTAGAAGGTAATACATAATAATACAGTGTAAGAAAATAAGTCTAAAAATCACTTTTAAACCTAGCAGCAGTGTAGTTTGACAGGATACATTTCTATAACGTAAAGTACAACAAGTTTGAGTAGATGGAATGCTTAATGAAGTTTTCTATTTACCTGAAAATCAGAACAGGAGGTGTGTTTTGCAGTGAACCTTGAACTCTCTGAGGTATTACGGACCTATAATTGATTTAACTTTAAAGTGGCTGTCACATTGCAAAAAATACGCGCGATTCTCGGTCGATCTCAAAATCGGGCGACCTTTCGGCGACCAACAAATACGGCCGAAGCTCGTCGACAATGTGACGCAGGCATTATATAAAGAACACGTTTCGCGTGTCAGCGAGCTTCGGTCGACTCCGAAAAATCGCCGGCGATCCCGAAAATTCGCCCGATGCTCGACGAAACATCGGGTGTACTACTGCCGTAAATGTCGTTTAGAGCTCGCCGACTCGTCGGCCGATCGATTTTCGCGCAATGTGACGGGCCCTTAACGACTTTCCCGGGGACTGATATCGCTTGGAACACCCGGCTGTGGTTCGTTCTGAAACCCGCGGGACGTCTAACTGTGACACCTTCGCGTGAAAGTCACCAGAAAGTGACATTCAGCATGCTGGTCTTTATAATTGAAGACCTGTCCTTGATATTTTCTATTTATACCCGTGTACTATTCATCATATGTAGCCGTAGGGGAAGTAAGTTTACAAGCCTGGATTTGCCAAAAGTTTGTTTGTCATAAAGTACATAATAGTACAATGTACGTGCCTCTTTTGAGATATTGGGAGACTCAGATATATGAAGCCATTTCATGTGCTCAATTAACTACAGTGACAACTGCGTGTAAGATACAAAATATGACCAAAATTACCACAAAGGCTACCGAAGATAGCATGACAAAATGAAACAATTTCAGTTGACGTGGTTCAGACATATGAAGTCATGTGCTTAACACTGCGTGTCAGATACAAAATATGACCAAAATAACCAAAAAGGCTGCATGAGACAAAGATAGATTTATAGTATGACAAAATGAAACAATTTCAGTTGACATGCCAACGTTGCTGTTTATAAAACTTTAGACATCATGCCCCTTCCATGTTTTACGAGTCGACGATGCAAGGTCATTTACCAGTATATTATTACATCCGTAAAGGTACAAGGACAACAAACTATCTTCTCTGGGGATCTAAAATGTATTCAATCGGCTGTGAAAGATACATAGGTCACACATCTGCCACAGCTCATTGAATCCCCGTTTGCGTACAGTCAAACCTGTAATACAAGTGACCACCTCTATATACGAACCACCTCGCCAATTGCAATGTGACCATTTTTGTGGTCCCTTACATATTTTCCCCATTGACACAAACATTGACCTATCAACATAGACCGGATTTTATCGGTCCCCTGAGTGGACTTCTTGGGCACGTTTGACTGTATTTCTAGCTGTAGTATCAAGTACAGTGTCGTCAAATCTCCCTCTATCCAGGCAATGTTTTATCAAAACGTATTGCTCCACTTGACGCAAAAGCACACTGCACATGAGCTCTGACAAATCCACACTCTAAAAGAAGCACCTTTAAGAAATATAGATCACCCTTCCTTGAAAATATTGTGAACAATAAATTTACAGCTTGTACTGCATTTCAAAGATTACTTACAAGTACTTACAATACAGAGATTCTGTCCGCGGTCCTTTCAATATCCAGACCGTAGACACAACTCCACTGAAGCGGGACTACACGTGAGACCACCAGCGTCTGCAGTTTGCATAGCGTACAGCACTGAACAAGCTCTGAATATATCTACATAAACAGTCTCAACACGCGTCATAGCCATAGGCAGCACCACCGGCCGAATGAAATGACGATGTTCTTTCGGATATTAATAGTCGAATATCAGGCTTGGTCGCCTTAAGTCATGAATTAGTAATGAGATATGAATACTGATGGTGTATCTATTTTAAGGTCGGCTTGGGCAAGGCCATCATTGTAAGGCGGGATTATTAATTATCAATAAATAACAGTAAATGCCAACCGCAGTTTTACCGCACGACTGTCCTTGTGCAAACAAGCGTACACTTTAAGGTTCCCACGGGGACAGGCTATAAAATTACATCATCTGCCTCTTATGTACTGTGCAGCCGGTATAACCACCCTTGGGCGTAACACAGCAGCTTCGCAGCAGGAGCAGCTAGTTATATTACCTAGCATGGCTTGTCACACCTAACCTTTGCACATCTACATGAAGCAGAGGTTTTGGCTTTGGCTTTTTATTTTTGACGTGTTTTTAGGCGTTTTTATCGGTCTTTCTTTTTTGTTACGTCAGCCCAAATGGGTGGCAAATGGACACAGCCTGGCCAATTTGATACTGTCTTTGCAGCCACCAAAAGATCTGTTTGAAGATTAATCTACATGTAACTCTAGGCGTTTTAGGGCAAGTGAGATGCATTTATTATTCTCAATGACAATGAATTCCACTCTACGGTAGTTCTCGGGAAGCAAATGTTTGAACACCTCAATCATGGGTTGATAACTCTAGTACTTCTAGTTCTGACTGTAAGTTTGCCATTGCTGCCGGAGTAGACAACTCACACATAACGTGTAAGAAAATACGCGGTAAAAATGTCATTAAAAGCTTAATAGCCTTGCCATGGTGTCCGTTTTAACACTTAGAGGTGATAACATGATTTGGGTTGTTGTTTGGTTGCTAGGGTACCGGTGTTAAGACATCGTTAAGACTGTTAAAGATATAAACAACTTAGGGGGTTGGCGGGAAGATCTGGGATTACAATGTAACTGACTTATGCAGGTAGACTTGGAAATCCAAAAGCATATAATTCTCAAGCTAATGCAAAGTGGCAACGTTCTTGTTGCAGACCTAGAGTTGGTCTTCTTATATTTAGCTAAGTCTTGCCAGTTTGTATATGTTTCACTGCTTTCGTAAAGATAAGAAAGCAATGATTTAGCATGGAGTTCTGAAGCCGCAATGCTATTCATAAACGTTGATGCAAAGTTCCGCTCTTCGGGCAGAATTAAGGAAACGAAGGAAAGTCGGCACCACTGGCTCAGTTGGAGGAAATAAGAAAGCTGATAAGCCGGGTTGCCTGTGAAACCGTCATTTCCCACAGGCTATAATAACATTACTATACATAGACGAAGTTTTGGTCTGACAGGATGTATAAATATAGTCCTTTAAATATACCAAATAGAACGTGAAGCTCTCCTTACTCATTTAAACGGGACCACATCGGGCTAACATTACTATACATAGACGAAATTCTGGTCTGACAGGATGTACAAATATAGTCCTCTAAATATACCAAATAGAACTTGAAGCTCTCCTTACTTATTTAAACGGGACCACATCGCGCAATGCAAAAATAGACACAGTTGCCAAATATGAACATAATGAGGGATTTATTTCTTGAAATAGATTTGAATAGTTAGGAAAGCAATAATCTACTTCATAGTATGGCAATCAAAACATGGCAGTGAATGATTCTCATGATCTGGGAATGTTTGCTATAAGATTTCATTCAACACTACATATGGCATACTAACTGTTAGTAGTTAGACATAGACTAATAGGTCAATGCGTCGGTGAAGGTTAGACATCCAGGTGATAAGATACGCCAAAAACAGTTACTCAAGCAACTGGATATGATTTTGGAAATGGTCAGACGTTTCAGGTAGCATCCACTACCTTTCGTCAGTGACACTAAGAGACTGCAGGAGAATTGCAGGTTGCGGGCACTTGGGATTTGGCGCTGCCAGCCCCAAGGACAGACAACACTTGAGCTCCTGTTCTGAAACAACAGGAGCCTCATCACTAATTTGCATTATCCTTGTCTTGACTTGTCTAACTTTTGTTTCCTTTTGGACTTTCTTAAAATTTGTCGTCACTTATTTGCATATCAATCAATAGTTTGTGCTTATAAACTTGCAATTCTCCTGCAGTCCTTTAGTGTCACTGACGAAAGGTAGTGGATGCTACCTGAAACGTCTGACCGTTTCCAAAATCATATCCAGTTGCTTGAGTAACTGTTTTTTGGCGTATAATAGGTCAATGCAACTAGCCAAACGTTGAGATGATCACATTGATAGAGTTACATATTCCAGCTTTCTGCATCTTTTGGGTCAGAGTTTGGAATCAGAAGAATTGCAGAAAAACAAAGACATACTTTAACGTCTTATCTGACCACTTGTATTCAGGTCATGCATTGTTCTCAGCAGACAGTTTAGATTAAGAGGGATTTGTTTCAAAGAAACTTGGGTTACTGAGGCAAGGAGTCGCCGCAACAACTGTCTGGTTTCTGTTTGGTGAATACAATTAGTTTTTATCTACACATACCACAGGTATCTCATGGGGTTGTCCAAAGAATTGCCAAACAGGTATAATTAGGGTGGGCCCATACTTAAGCGCTATCAGATTTCACAGTAAAAGTACTGGGAAGATTTCGCTTCAGACAACTTTTTGTTTCTGTTTGGGATGACCGACAAACCGTAACACACCCCTGTTCTGTACCACAGGACTGGTAAGCATTTCAAAATGTTGTCCATTTTGAAAGTTAGTTACCTGCCAGTCATAGCTAGTTCAAAACATGAGATACCAAATCCTATTTTCCAATAATTTCCAAGTTCTTTCAGGGTGGATATGATACCGAAAGGAGAAGCACAAACCGAAAGAAAAGGAAACTTTAAGGCATACCATTGATCTCCATGCAGATCTTTTGGTAGCTACAAGACAGTATCGAATTGGCAGAGCAGTATCCAATACACCCCCGTTTGGCTTGCGAAAAAAAAAGATACCAGTACAAAAAGACAGCCTAATAAAAACGCATAAAACACGTCAAAAAAGCCGAAGCCTAAACCTCTGCTTAGAGAGTACATACCATGGCAAAACGCCCCATCTTTATCATTATATAGGGGTTGTTCATTCCCATAGTTTGCACCCATGGTTTGTTTACAGAATGTTGTTTTGTAACCCTCTACCTGGTCTTTACTACATTCCAGTACAGATCGCCAACAAAATTATTTTGACAACAAAATGATGATGACAACAAAATTATGGTGACAACAAAATTATGGTGACAACAAAATTATGGTGACAACAAAATTATGGTGACAACGAAATTATGGTGACAACAAAATTATGGTGACAACAAAATTATAGTGGCCAATCTGCTGAATCTTTGCGCCAGGTGTTCCACAAAATCAGTGGCTTTTTCATCAACCGAGCAGAGATTACATGCACAATGAAACAATTAGGGCACACGAAGCTAACGACGACATTAGAGCGAAATCGTCTACATGTAGGATTAAAGCCAACATTTGCGAGCAAATGTAGCACATTTCACTCCTCGCTTCCTCTCCCTGGAGAAAATTGGACTATCCCAAACTTGGAAAATTGGAAATTAAAGAAACCATCGATAGCAGAAATGGACATTTAGAATGTTAACACCCTGCGCAAAGATTATACCCATCATAAAAAGGTCTAACCTGATATTACCCCCGTGCAAAATGAACTATGAAACAAGAATTTGGCGCTCTCACCACCAAGGCCCGGGTTCGATTCCCGGTGTGGGAATCACTGAAACAACAGGCGAGTAGCACAGTCTTCTGGCCCAGGGAATCGAACCCGGGTCGCCAGCTCCCGAACCCGACGCCATACCCACTAGGCCAAAAGGTCCGGACCCGTCAGATGAGTCAGTTGGTAGCACTTGAAACCCCACTGTTACAACTATTACAAAATGCCCACAAGGTAGAGCCTCAGCTGTACGTATACTCGCTAACGAGACGTAGATTCACTGCGGAAATAGCGGGACGTGTTTGTCAGTTTTAGCCAAAGGGTCCTGAGCCTTTTCGTGGAAGAGTTGGAAAGTCAAGCCAAAACATGCCCATATTTGTATATATCATTGACCAAAAGCTAGTTCCAAGGAAAAAAATGAAATAACAATTCTTAGGATCATTAACAGATTGACGGAGCACGTCATCAGAACGTACTGCGCCTGCGCAAAACCCGGATTTTTCACGTTTTTCGTTGGATGTTTGGTCAACATTGCATGAAAATTTTGCCTGTTGCAGACGATATTCATATACAACATCTGAAAACTACAGACAGGCTGTCAACCTTACATGCTCTAATACAACCTTATATGAGACGTTCTGCCGAAGTGCTATGCACAATACATTACAGGTTTCGCGCAGGTGCAGTACGTTCTGCCGACGTGCTGATTGACGGTACTGTGACAAAAAAAGGAACTTCTCTACAATGATTTGAAATACTTCTCTTATAGATTTTTTTGTTTCTTTTAAAACAGAGGGTATGGTTTTACTTTAACAATTGGTCGGCAGTTTAGTAATCTCCAAGTAGATCTTCCGTCAGAAAAAATCATAACTCCCGCCACCAAGGTGCTTAATGGCCACTGAAGACCGTCTGGCCGTCAGTTAAGCCCCTGTCACACATTCAGAACCTTCCCCCGACAACCAGCCGACCAAGGTTGGCTGAAGTTCGGGAGCAGTCTGGCCAGATTTAGGCCACGCCTACCTTTCTATACGAATAGAGTTTGAGTTAAATTTGAGTCAAATTTCACTGCCAACGACGCCCCGACCTACTCCCGAACACCAGCCAACCACCAGATAACCATGGCTGAACCTCCCATCTACACCCGGATGATTTAAACGTTTTAAAACATTCGGCTGACACAACCGAACGGTAGCCGACCTGGCCGGACACCAGCCAACCACAGCCGACCTTGCTCCCGACCTACTCCTAACCATGGTTGGAGGGAGTTCGGCAGTGTTCGGGAGGCCATATTCGGCCATGTATGACAGGGGATTTACGATTTTGCACCCCTGTTACCCCAACCTGTAAGGCGCAAATCTTGACTCAGAATACTGACGGGGAGGATGGGATTCGAACCCGTGATCACGCGCTCCAAATGCCGGATTACATGTACCGATCGCGCAACTTTTGTACCCACACAAATACATTTGTCCCTGAAAGCATACAAAAATCAATAGATGCATAATCTGAAGATATAAAGTTGGCGTGTATGACTGAATACAGGGGACATTACTTATGAAGTTCCGTAAACATCCATGGGTCCGGCTAGCTGGGGCTACAGACAATAGGGCACGCACAGAGACAACTTCGCACTACAGGCAAAAACAAAGCTGCACTGATTAAAAAATCATCAGATAAAAAAAGTCACTGGATACAAGAATTCTTTTAACATAAAAACAAGACACTTAGCTGCCAGCGCTTCCGTGATCCTACATATACTACTACCTTCCTCATGGCCATAATGACTTCAGACAGTTGTCTTTTGTTGTGTGAAAAGAATTCTAATTTCGAATATAACATCCAAAACAAAGCGGACGATTGGCACAAACATAGAGCTTATGACAGGTTCCTTGACCTACACGTAGGTAAGATACCTTTCTTCTGAGAATTATCCCCGTACGTTTGTTAAATCGGGTGAAATAATGAAAAAAATCATTTAATGTTTATGGATGATCCCCGTGGATCAAACGTTACAGTTACACTAAATCCTGTTTTTACCCAGTTCCATAAATAGAACAGGGGACAAAGGGATCCGCACCTACTCTTATACCAGTGTTGCCAGAGAAAACATGGGGCGTTTAGAACGATGTTATTGTGACTACAGTGAGATTGATGCATTTAACGGCCCTCAGGCACCAGACTAGACCATAAGGTTGACTGGGTTCGAATCTCAACGTAGCCGCCGATGTTGTGACCCAAGAGAGACATAATTAAAGCATGCGGCCCCATTTTTACCTTCGCCAAGAAGGTTTTGTTTTTGGTAGAGTTTGTTTGTATGTGTGTGTATGTGTATGTAGTACGATAATTCAAGAAGCTATGGATGGATTATCACGAAACTTGGTAGGTGGGTAGGTCTTGACGAGACCTCAAAATGATTGAATTTCGGTCCCCCTAGCGGCTTGGTAAGTTTCGAGACGAACCATGCATTAAACACATTGACACTCGGTGGACAAGTACTATGGACGGTGTGAGAGCCAATTTGAATCAAACACATACAACAACAACTGTTACAATAGACTACGTGTGGCGATAAGCTGTAAATGCCGCCTCTTCAACACCACGTCAATGACTGCTCACTTCATTCTAAAGGAATTAGATCCATGAACACACTCACTTCTCGAGTCGTTGGTCAAAATCGCTTCGCAGGTTCGGAAAACGTGCACGCATCGATAAAATGGCTGGAATAACATTTCCTAACAGAACCAGGATACTCTAAAATAATAAGCGAGTCAGACACGGTACGTGCATATAAGACTTCGTGGGAATGGGAGCCAAAAGGACAATCAAAACAAAAATGTCCCCACCCACCTTTGAGACAAGACAGCTCTCCCCGCACAGAGAGAGACAGACCACCAGTGCAGTGCCGCTCCAAAGCCGACTGCTCAAGCCCTGTCTGCGTAACTGAACAGTAGAACCGGCTACCGAACCGATGGTTCTACATGTGGTGCCCGCGGGCAGGGGCTATTTTCAGACAATGGCAACACGACACCTGCAATTTTACAGTATACGGTGTATTTAGTGTAAACTATCGTCACAGCCAAATCCTCTTCACACGATCGATAATTGCATAAGCTATAAAGGATTTGGGAAGGAATAAGGTCGCCACCTGTGAAGGACGATGGAGCGTGTGCGTGATAATGCTGTTATGCCATGATTTTATGGTTCGGACGCCTTGGAGACACATAAAATGTACCTCCACCAGGTCTTCCTAAAGCCCCTGTCACACATTCAGAACCTTCCCACGACAACGAACCAACCGAGGTGGGCGGTAGGTTGGAAGCAGTCTCACCAGATTTAGGCCACGCCTACCTTTCGATACGAGCCGAATCAAATTTGAGTTGAATTTGAGTCAAATTTGACTGCCAACCACAAGCCAACCAGTCCCCAACCATGGCCCAACCTCCTGTCCACACCCGAATGTTTTAATCATTTTGAAATATTCCGCTGACCTTGCTCTCGAACTAGTCCCAACCATGGTTGGGGGAAGTTCGGCAGTGTTCGGGAAGCCAGGGTCTCAAGGGGTTTTAAATAGTAGATTTTGGCAAAAGTCTGGTAATAGAGAAAAGAGCAAATGAACTCTATGGTGGCCCAACTCCCCTGCTGGCAAATTTTCTCCGTATGTGACTAGATTTTACTATTTTTAGTCTGCGCTGTTTGTCTGGTTGAGACTACATAAAATGATTGATTATACCAAAAAAGGACATGGATGGTTATAACAGATGCCGAAACGTTGAAGGTAAAGGAATAACAGGACTGGTTCTGTTACATACAATGAATGTGTGATAATGAGTTTACCTGTTGCCACCCCCGGTATCTATATTAAGCTCCTCCATGTATGCGTCAACACACCGACGTGTTTTACCTCCGTAAAAAATGGAGGTATTGTTTGCCATACGAAGACGTGACAGCACCTAACAGTAACAGTAACAGTAACAGCATTAATATAACTGATATAAGCCTTATATTTTTATGCAGTGAAGGATTCAAATTCAGGCAAATACAGCTGTTTTTTTGTCATATCTATTTTTAGATATCTTTTATTCGATATAAAGTACGTAACCAAAGTGTTATTTAAGCATGGTTCATACCATCATTACTCCTCGTTATGTCCTTTCAGGCGAGAAGTTTTAATAAATTTCCACTCAAGCAAAACGTCGCAATAAATTTTTAATGAACCCCCTGGCATGAAGGCGCAATAAAAGTTTTATGGCTGCCATGGCGAAACGGAATAAAAGCTATGAAAGTAATTAAAAACAGCATTTATCACATGCCCAGTAAGCAATGTTCAGTCTTCTGGTGAAGGTTATATCATGACGTCTTTGTGTGTGTCCTTTTAATATTTTATTTTATATTTGAGAACTAAACAATACTAGTGGAGTTTATATAATCAACGGTGTGCAACAATTCGTTGGCGATGACACAGATATAAGTGTGATTTCAAAGTCTCAACACAGATTTACCACTATGACGCCTTGTGACAAGAGACTGTCCTGTTTTTGCAGTTCCGGATACATGAGACTTGGACTCTGTGTTAATAGCGCCGGACCTTGTAGTCGTAGACATACAGCCTTAAGTTACAACTACCAGAAGGGGTCATTTAAGGACGTTGGTCTTTAGTAGCAGGGAACTGTCTGTGTACAACTGTGTAAAAGCGTGCGGGGGTGCAGTAAAACAGCTACCTGTTTGATTCAGTTGCGTCCAAGATAATAGTATCCACACTTTTAGCGTTAGACACACGTACACGGACTTTTAAACAAACTTGTATGTCACCGTTAAAAACCCAAGGCGGGATAGCTAGTAGTGAAATTTGCCTGGTAGTTCCTTGCCAATAAAGTTGGTACGATTCCTAAAGTAAATTATCAAGGTTTTTTTCTAGATAAGATTTGCATGAGGGAGCAGACCACTAGCTTGGCAAGGGAGCGATGCAAATTTTTACAAGAGTAACACAGTTTGTAATGCTACAATGAATTGTTATGATGTTTTTTTAAATATATTTTCACGGGAAAAAGATCATTTTGTGTAGTAGTATGTAGCCAGTTAGGGTCGAAGGTTCAATCTGAAAATTGACATGAGGGAGCTGGCTGGTTACATGAGGGAGCAGCGCCCTTATTCCCTGGTTTAGAAAAAAAACCTGGTAATGAATCCATGCCACTTGGCTGACTGCAGACCTTGAGCTGAACATTAAAGTGGATGTTCTAACGTAACCCCATGGCCCTGAACCTGTGCGTTAAAGTAAAGGTGCAGCGACTACACAGAGTCGGTGATTGACTCTCAGGCTGGTTTGCTTGCCTTGGCTCTCCTGTCATGTCCTGTTCTGTACAGTATGTACAGTAAACTGGGACCGCATCGTAAATACAGTTCCCTAAACAGTGCATGTGTACTTGTAGATATGTAAATACGTTTGAGAACGCATCTATAGCAGCGACACCTATCCTGCAATACAATGTGAACCAGTCAGAATTGCCCTGAGGAAGGTGACAGACGGTCACCGAAACGTCGGCTGAATAAAACACTTGGTTGTGTAGAAAGAGTCTCTTTATTCACTATGCTTGCTCTTTGAACCTGTCATTAAATGTATTCTCTCCAAGAGAAGGGGTTTTGTAGCGAACTGAATGAATAAATAAAGGTAAAAAATACATATAAAACCTGGCCGCGATCAAGGTGACAGCCATGTATTTTTATCTAAACCGTAATTTTGTTTGTGAAAGCCCCTGTCACACATTCAGAACCTTCCCCCGAACACCAGACGACCAAGGTTGGATAACGTTCGGGAGCAGTCTGAGCAGATTTAGGCCACGCCTACCGTTCTATACGAATCGAATCAAATTTTGAGTTAAGTTTGAGTCAAATATGACTGCCAACCACCGCAGCCGAACAGTAGCCGACCTCACCGAACGCCAGCCAACGCCAGCCAACCTTCATCCCGACCTACTCTTTTACCATGGTTGGGGGGGGGGGGGTTGGCAGCGTTCGGCTATGTGTGGCAGGGGTTAAAACTTTACACTTTAAGGCCATAGTTTGTTTCTTTTGGCTTGCTATGTTCTGTACTTATGAGGTAACAGTGCCAAGTTATTAACGGACTCTCGGACTTTTATGTCCGAGAGTCCGTTAAACCTGTTTCAAAGCTGAGAGAAAACCTGCTTCTCCTTAGAGCTGAGTACATAGCTGACAGACGTGACCTCACGAGTTGCACCAAGCCCATTAAATGGCGGCGTCTGTCATTATAGTCATCAATTTTCGTCATCAAGTTCTGCCTTTTGCTCCCATATGTCATATTGTATATGTGCAATCGCCTTGCGGGGTCGCTTAGAAAATTGACATTCAACCTATAGGCCTAGTACCTATTTGTTCGGTGAAACTGAATGAATAGATGATCTCAACTTCTGCAAACAATTGGGAATGCGCTTCTATTTTGAAGCCGTGCGAATACAAACTATGAAAGATAGAGTCCCCGACTTTTTACTACTTAGAGAGAATTCGCTTTCTTTTCTGAGCTGAATAAGAAGATGAGAAAAGTTAGGGTTGAAATTTAAATGTTCGCCAGAAAGCCCAAAACTTGTAGGAGGCAGAGAAGAGGACACGCCAACACTGATGGGGATTTTGGGCCCAGATAGACTTCATCACGAGCCAACTGCGGACCCGCCTGACCTAACATAGATAACCTAACCAGTATCTCGAGCCGTAAAAGGCGAATTTCTCTAGAGAACATGAGAGAGAGAGAGAGAGAGAGAGAGAGAGAGAGAGAGAGAGAGAGAGAGAAAGAGAGAGAGAGAAGAGAGAGAGAGAATGGTTTATTCACTAATAAAAGCTTTGCAGCACCAGGGCTGAATTGCGGTTTCTTCACACAATACATAGTCCAAATCGTAGCATCATACATAACAAATAAGACTTAAAACAAATAACACCTCAAGGAAAATCACTAACATTACGACTTAAAATTCTGTTATAACATTAACTGTCATTCAGCAGGCGGACACAGTAAGGTAGTCTACTGTTTAGCATACGCTGTGTCCGGCACTTAAACTGTGTCAGTTTCGTGCTGTTCTTTTGTGGACATCACCCCTTTGTGCTGGCAACCAAGCACGGTATTTCTCACTGCTTGTGAGAGTAACATGGTTAAAGTATCTCTGGCGTTAAATTCACTCTCCTTATTGTGGAATTCCCTTGTTTTTATTGGCACCACAGCAGCTCCAACCTGGTGATTTGACTATGTCTTGTTTTTTCTGGCTGCTCACTTTGTTCCTACGCTCTGGTGTTTCTAAATCTGTCGCTGAATGTATATTTGTTCCCTGGGGACTTCATTCCGTCAAATCTCAAGCAAAGACTTGTTTTGTTCAAAGTTGAATACATAGATAACGAAGCTTCCAGTGTGACTGAGGCAGTTATGCCTTATCTTACTAAAGTCTGTGTGAGAAGATAACCAAACCCAAGTTTCATCTAATCAAATAAGATGGCAACGAGAAGATCCCTTAAGAACGTTTCAAATCATAGACGATACCTGCAGGCTGTATTTCTCAAAGACGCTTTTCAAGATAACCTTTTGAAATCCTTCCATGATGGGAGATGTTCTGAGATTGAGGATTCTTGGAGTCGTGCCAAGGATATCTGTCTCTGTGTGCTTGTAACGCCCACCTGTGGAACTAAACACAGTCTTGGCGATCAGCCAGGGTACGTGGTACGCATATCGACACGAAGTGGCCAATATTGAACGGTTTTCGTCATCTATAAGCCTCAATGCTGTTAAAATCTGTGAGTTGGAGACCATGGTACCAAACCCGAAAAATACAACTGCTAAAACTGACAGGAAGTTGAGAAATGTATGGAATTGTACAAGAAAAGAAAAGAAAAGAATAGAAAAAAAAAGTTACTCCAGCAGCTGGATAGATTTTGAAAACTGTCAGACGTTTCAGTGAGTTAACCCAGTCAGGTTTTGTAGTCAGGGTACTTGTTGAGGTATTTAATCTGTTTGCCAAGATGCCTGATTGTTCAGTCACACATTGTGGCAAAAAGTTTCTGATACCCAGGATCTTGCTCGTGTTTCCTTGTTATGCATGCGTTTTGATATGGAAAAAAATCGCGACAAATTAATGGGATTTCATATCGTTTTTCAGAAATATGAGAACGCATTTCTCTGAGGTCAACCCCCATTTGCACGCTCTCTCAAGGTCAACACAAAGAAATGCAGAACGTTTTATAGAAGATTTTTCAAATCGCATCAATGCAATCTCAAGGTCAGCCAAGGTGAAAGACTCTATCCACATCCGAAATTAAAATGAGCGACATCCATCCTCAAAATATAACGTTAAAAGAATTAGAAACCAAATTTATCTTGTGCGTACCGTTACGTGCTGTGATGTATAATTAATGAGTACGAGAAAACACTTTTCCCGCGGCGATTTTTCGCTTGTTTAGATTTTATGAAGCTTTTGGGAAATTATGTTGTGCACCCAAACAAGGTGATGATTGAAGACCTGTGAATCTTCAGTCATTAAGAACGGTAGGTACGTGTTAACGGTTTGTTTGGTCCAATTTAGGGCTAACTTGGCTAACTGTGACCCACTTTATACACCACCACTTTATACACAACATTTTCAAGTCGACTAAAACTCAAGACGACTTGATCTAGTCGACTTGAGCGAAAATTTCCCTGTGTAAAGAGAAATAATTCAACTCAAGTCGCAATTTAATCAATACGACTTGAGTCGTACCCAAACGAGACTTAAGTCGGCCACCGGGGTGACGAGTCCGCTAGCTTCGTGTGTGTAAGTCGACTTGAGCAGGTCAGGGTTCAAGTTGACTTGGGGGGAGGGTGGCACAGCGGGAGTCCCAAGTCGCTTCGCGGCCCCGTGTGTGTAAACAGAAATTTTTCAAGTCGACTTGGCCGAGTCAACTTAGAAATGGTGTGTGTAAAGTGGGCCATACTCTTAGATCGTGTGAATAGAGCATGCATTCGGTTCCAATTACGTCAAATCGAACATGGTTCGGGTTCTAAACTTGAAGAATAGTCTGGGCCAATTGGACAATTATGTACACTTACAGAAAGTATTGTTATCCTGCAGACAACTCGTCAGGAAAACGTTAAAGTTAAGCGGACACAGCGCTATTCATTTTCCGCATGTATCCACAGAAACAGGCAAACTAATTGGTGTGCACAACATGAACTCTTCAATACAAAATAGCGCTATTCTAATGCAGTGTTACTACTCCACAGTGTGTTTTTATTGACTATAATAAACTTTGTGACAAGTGCCTCTTTGCTAGTGAAAAATCTAGTTACACTTGATAAGGAAGAAAACTTAGTAGGAACACATGTATGTGACTCCTATTAGTGTATCATCTTTCCCAAAATATAACTTGTTGTTCCCTTCGAATTCAATTCACGCACGGGAAAAAACATTAAGATACAAGATAAAGATTTCAAGATAACCCAGCCCCACACCACACCGATATTGTACAGCTACCAAGTCTAGCAAAGCAGGTAACGACATAACTTTCTTGGCGGAGGCATGCCGTGTAGTAACTCACCACAGCCATCTAAACAGTTAACGTCCGTTAAAGTTCTGGCACCCACCGCGAACGATTTACCAGAAGCGGGTGTAGCCACGGGAATATGCTTAAAGCTAACGCGGAGAACATTTGAACCAAAACAACAACCGGCCCGAAAATCTCCGAATCATCGATTTGTACTCACCTAGCACGTCGGCAGAACGTACTGGATTTGTTGGATTTTTGGTCAACGTTGCATCAGAATTTTGCCTGTTGCAGACCATATCTTTTTCTTCACAACATTTGAAAACTACAGACGGGATGTCACCCTTATATACGTGAATTCAACCTTATATATAAGTCGACGTTCTGCCGAAGTGCTATGCACAATACATTACGTTCTGCCGACGTGCTTACTCACCTACATGTATGCCCCCCATGGACGCACGTCAGGCAGACACCAGCCATTAGATATCCCACGCACGGTTAGTGAGACGTGAATGCTTCCTCCCAGAGGCTGCAGTCTGCCAGGAATCGACCAGACAGTAAAGCAAGCAGGAGAGTTGTGATTGCCAAACTGCCTGGAGGAATGGAGTCCATATGGTTGTCTCGTCAATTCCCGTTGGTAAAAGGTGAAGGTTATATGGTGACGTCACTGGCGGAAGGATGAACGCTCGTCAGGTTGACTTTGGCTGATTGCCATATATCAATGTCATCATGGTGGTAGCGCTAAATTCGTCGCGTTTTTTATTTTTTATTATTTTTTTGTGGTAGGATTTTCAGTAAGTCTATTTAGATATGAGATCTTCTGGAATGGAAATGTTCAGACCAGGGCTGCTGATGCGCGAAGCAGGTGGAAGAAAAGAAACAATGACAAACCATCGGGTGCAAAAACAAGTATTACAGGCTCTCGCCCCCCCCCCCCCATCAGGGAATGGAATGAACTTGCGGAAGCGGCGTCTCTCACCCAGTTCAAAACTAGAACTAGCGAGGACCCTGCTGCATTGAGCCATCCCAACACGTCCTTGTATATATGTAAATATTACGAACGCACTAAACTCACTGTCTTGTCTTTACATACAGAAAATTTGTTATTTATGTTTTCTTCCAAATTATACATTTTCCCCTACGTTAACTTTGTAAGTATTGATCACTTGTTACCAACAGTGCCATGCGCAACTGCTAATAATAAACCCAGAAATGGCGCTGAGCAGTAAGAAAGAAGAAGATTAGCCAGAACGTTTGGGGCTGATGTTTAGACTGTCTACCAGGCTTCCTCCCGTTCCCCTCTCTAATGGCTCACCAATTAAAAATGTACATTTCCATGGTAGAAAAAGGACCCCTCACACCAAGGAGGTTCAAAGAAGTTTCTTTGAGTCTAAGAAGTTTCTTTTTGAACCTCCTTGCTCACACACACCAAAGACGGAACATTACATGGAAGTTCTATAATAGGTCCACCGTCACCCAGTCACGCGCCAAGGTCAAGTTCACAGCTCGGCCCCATCGCTCTACAACTTTGCTTAAACACATCAAGCAAAACGAACTCGACAGTGCAAAGGAAAACATAAGTAGATCACCATGTTTCGGGCGTAAATTGGTAATGAGAGGAGATCAGGTCCCGTTTTGATCATGAGCCGTGGCCTGACCTTTGGCCTCCATAAGGTCACCAGGCAGCACCAGGGGGCCGCCATGTTTGGGTTCCAGAATGTCAAACTCTGTATCCTTCACCTTCTATCAGGCTGGCATTAGGTAACGTTACAAGTAAGTATGGGAGTTAGATTGGAGGTCGCCAAGGCGGGCAACCGTTACCTGATCTGACACAAGGTTCTGATTCTAATTCGTGTCTCAAGGTCATGCTAGGTATTAAAAGGCCATCTATATCGGGGACAACCATTTTACGGTTTTCTATATATTAAATTTCAAAACCTGTACCCTTGACTTAGATATTGAGCAACAGTAGGTTTGAGTTATCAGGTGAAGAGGAGTCAACCAAGGCCGACCTGGTCGTCAGGTCGTGGGGTTTACCAAGGTCAAAGTCATCAATCAGGATGGTTATAACAACTAGTATGGAGGTGGGGTCACTCAAGGTCACTGGTAACGCTATCCGGACGTTCTGAATTCTGTCAGCTGGGAACAGTTGAACCCTGTACTGGATCAGCCCATATGGCGTCTGTGTATTTTAGGTTTGATGTAGTTTATAGGTTAGTACATCAAAGAATGTTTAGATCGTATTGAATTGCAGTATAAATGGCAGTTTAGCAACTCCACATGGTTCACATATGAGCACTTTGTTCCTGTCATATTGTGTCAATATTTATGACATGTGGATTTTGAGATATTTGACGTCAGGTGTTTGTGGACCATTACACTGATATTTCTTGTAACGTTACAGTTATCATATCTTATAAATAGCTGTGTGATGTTGCAGCACAAATGTATGGTGTAATTGAGTCGATAGGTGGCGCACCAAATCGGTCGACTCTCCTGACACAGTTTCGGTGCATCCTTACCTCCGTAAAAAGTGGTATTGTTTTAGGTATCTGCCCTTCTGTTGGTCTATCTGTCTGTTTATTTTCGCATACATTGTTCAGCATAGCTCAGGCCAGGAAGCTATGGATAGATTGTGGGCAGGGATCAGCAAATGATCTTTCCAATGAAATCTATGGGGAAAACATGAAAAACAAGCACTTTAAAACACATTTACCTTTATTTGAAACCTCATCATGTATGTATTATTACATCTTTGTTTCATTCTTTTTCTTGTTTGATGGCGGCGCTGATATAAGTTCGATGTAACTTGAGTGCGTCGTCATCTTGGCTGTATTTGTTTATTTCTGAAAACAAAAAGCCTTTTCCGGTACAAGAGAGTTTAGTACCACGCATACACGACTGTCCCCAGAATGCCCTCAAATCACTGTTACTGGATCCTTACCTCTACAATTAATTCTAAAGTAGAGATTCAATCAGAAGTAGAATCTAGTTCTGCCATATCCATGACAAGACTTAAGCGTAGCGGTCTGGGGTTGACGTCTATAGCTTTCTCGTCGTCACCATGTTTCTTCTTCCAGTCATACAGAGCAAGGGAATCGCTGCCATATACCTGTGGCTGAATCCTTACCTCTACAATTAATTCTAAAGTAGAGATTCAATCAGAAGTAGAATCTAGTTCTGCCATGTCCATGACAATACTTAAACGTAGCGGTCTGGGGTTGACGTCTATAGCTTTCCCGTCGTCACCATGTTTCTTCTTCAAGTCATACAGAGCGAGCAGAAGACAAGCCGTGATCAGGACGTTGGTAATGAAGGAGGCGATGAACAGGTAGGTACTCATGTCGGCGGTGTGGTAGAGTATGCAGGCGCCGCGTGCTCCACAGGTCTGGCCCCACAGCAGACAGCTCCGGTCAACCAGCGCGCCGAAAATGATCGGGCCCGGGATGGCCCCTACAGTCAAGGAGAGAACCATTAATATGTGTGTAGGAATGTTCTTTGAATAGCAAAGTTCTTCATTCCCAAGCACGCCGACGTTTCGATGACCGTCTGTCATCTTCATCGGGGCTAATATGACTGGTGAAGATGACAGACGGTCATCGAAACGTCGGCTCTTGTTAAAAAGTGGTTGTGAATAAAGAACTTTGCTATTCAATCATTCACCAAAGTGATGAAATTATTCACGGAAGAATGTTCTTTATTCAACAACCAGGGGTTTTCAGATCCGACGTTTCGGTCGGCCCGTCTGCCACCTTCCTCATGGCAACAATGACTGGTTCTGTATTATTATGTGACAACACTCTACGTTTGGACTGCGCCAGACGAGTATTCGGGTGTGAACGGAGGTTGGCTGGTGGTTGGCTGGTACGGAGTGCGATAGTAGGGCGTTCGCGTGTTTGGGGATCAAATTTGACTCAAATTTAACTCAAATTCTATTCGATTCGTATAGAAAGGTAGGTGTGGCCTAAATCTGGTCAGACTGCTTCCGAACTTTAGCCACCCTTGGTTGGTTGGTGGTCGGGGGAAGGTTCTGAATGTGTGACAGGGACTTTACGGACTTACCGAGAAGTCGAGCGACCAAGCTTGCCATACCTATAGCCATGGATCTCTGCCTTTCCTCAACACATCTATAGGGGAGAACATGAAAACAAACAAAAGGTAAGTACAAAAACAACCGGGATTTTATTGCTTTCTTTGAAAATTGCTGTTTTTTTAATTGTATTCCAGCTTATCTTGTTTTATTTTAATTTATGATATATCAATATTAATCATGGCGTTTGTTTCACGCTTTATTTACCAGAGAAATCATTTATTTATTTCATCATAAAACGGCAGGGTAGCCCATTCAGCTGGTATGAGCTGCTTCCCAGTGGGGCATGCATTTACACAGGACAAGGCATTTAGTCAAGCAACAAAAGGTGGACAACAGTCAAATAACATCCGATGCGTCAAAACAAAAGCATTCCCATAAATCAAAGTCGAAATACTGTTCCAAAGTCAAACACAATATGGACTAATTTGGACTAGAGGTCATTGTCCAAAGAAGATAGTGGATGCAGCCGTTGGGGGTGGGGGGTTGTTTGTTGCCATTTCAACAGAGCGTTTGAAATACAACATTTTTCTAACCTAAGAACGACGAATATTGCGACTGTGACCATCGCAGAAAAAGCCATTGAGAAGATGAAAATCATAACCAGAAGAGGCGGGAGGAGACCACAGTTGTTCTCGCAGTGTCCAGGCACTACGGCCGGGCCCGTGCTGTTACCGGGCGCCGTGGTGGTCCAGTCTACACAGGAACAAGTGCTGTAGGTCTGTGAAGGCATCAACAGATACTGAATGAATGAATGAATGAATGGTTTATTTCGGTTACAATCACTCGCAGCCATTTTGTTGGATTGTGGATTCTATTACAAAAAATAGATAAGTGCAAAAATGTGGCATTGGTGACTCACCAATGCCACATTTGGTGACATTCTAAAAAGATAATCGTAACATTTACATTCATATATGGTCTGTACCTATATCAGTATAACCGGTGTAACCACCCTTCGGCGTAACATACCAGCTTCGTAGGCACGGGGGCCGCCACAGACTACCAGCAACCTTTGACCCGTTGCACTTCCTTAAAGTGACGCGTTCTGAGGAATCGAGTCCTCATCAGTTATTTTGAAGAAGAGCAGAGAACTGTTGGAACAATCTAATAGTTCAACTTTTTCCATAACGTTTCTATTCAAGTTTACAAACGTACGACAATTTGCCAAGGAGCATGCTTTTTTTTTCTTGAACAGCGCACCTGTTTTGGGAGGTCGTGTTCCACACACCCGGCGTGGCAAGGTGAGAAGTAGGTGAGTCCGTTCCTACCGCACACGGGGTTATAGTAGGGGGTACAGCTACAGTTGCTGTTACAGTCTGAGAGAATGGCGCTTCCTGCTATCAAAGGGGGGTCCGGTGGACCAAACCTAGAGACGAATATATAGTCAAATACAACACATCTACAACAAATCACCTGGAATCTCTGTTTCTCAGGACTCTGTAAGAATATTGGACACAGAGCAAGACTACTTCCTGAGAGGGGTGAAAGAGGCTATTTACATCAGGGCGCATCACCCATCACTTAACCACGACGGGGGCCGACATCGTCTACCAGATACCTTTGACCCAGTGTTGACGTCACAAAATGAAGCCACGTGACTAGTCGCACTGGGTCAGTCTACCGAGGACAACCAGAGGAACTGGTCGAAAGCTCTAGGTGAGAAAATTTTCCTTGTGTTGGATCAAAAGTTTTAACTTTAAACAGTCAAATACCAATTGTCATGATTTTGTACCAGTGTTTGGACTATCTAGGCATCTGCCAGCGTGTATGCGAAGTGGGTAAATACATGTACATCATTGAAAAACTCTAGGTATGGTGAAGACTTGACACAATATCGAGGCAATAAAGGTAAAACCAATACAAGTTTTGAAAAAAAAGTTTGAAAATCTATTTTGAACCAAATAATTGACGATGTAGCGTCACTCTTGCATACATTGAAACCTTTTGATAGTAAAGATTAAGAATGATACTTTAAAGAGATAAAGTAAATAAAGAAATGAAAAATCAACTTATTGAAACGTTACGTTATTGTCAAGAACGTACCTATCATGGTATGGTACCGTCACCCCTGCAAAGTCCGTGTTAGCACACCTGATGAGTGTATAAGTGCTGACGACTGTACATGTGCCAGCGAAGACACACGCCATCTTCAGGGCCCCTTTTACTCCGACTCGGAACTTCTTCATCACGATCCCTGGCAGGAAACTGCCCAACACCCCTCCGGGAACAATGGTCGCGCCTTTTAGAGGGTAAAAGTCATTTGTAATTCGGAAGAGCTCATTAGTTCTGGTGAGAAATTTTCCCTCTTACCATACGTGACGCAGCAAATGCTCTAGATTATACATACATGTAAATATCAAAACTAAACAGAAATCAACGAAAAAGATAAGTCGAAATCATACAATATAGTATATATCAGGAGCTTATACGTATTATCAACAAAATGTGACCCATAAGACTTACAGTTTTGTATAAGTTATTTAAGATAATTAATCAATAATCAAAATTACTTAGGATGCTACAAGGATGTACGGTACCTAACATAAGGGACGCCCTCGCTGGTGGTAAAGCGAACTGCACTTCCAAAAACTTGATGGCGTAGGTGATTTGTCCTGCAAACACCATGGCACCGAACATAAAGCCCAGGACAGTCGCCACAAGACACACATTTCGCCCTAGTGTAAGAACTTCTCCTAAAAGGTCTCTGATGGCGGAATAAAGCACTCTTGGTCGTGACAAGTCTGCGTTCTTGGTATTGGGAACTTGTTGAGCTGCGTGTGCTGAAATAGAAGGAAAAGAACAACGTTCTGTTGAGACTCACTAGATACAATGGTACATGCAACTATTTCGACTTCTGCTATCTTAAACAACTAGAGTTACAATTACAAAAAAGTCAGTCGTTTGTCTGAATAAACACACACACACACACAGGTAAACATATCTGTCCTTGGTGCTGAATGCCATCCATGTACACGCACACACATTCACTCTGTTAAAAATGTGCGATTTTGTTTAAAAGATTGTAAGAAAATGAATCGTTTGTCTGAATAAACACACACACACACACACAGGTAAACATTTCTGTCCTTGGTGCTGAATGCCATCCATGTACACACACACACATTCACTCTGTTAAAAATGTACGACTTTGTTTGAAAGATTGTAAGAAAATGACTACATCTTACGGAGAAACTCCTGAGAAAAGCCGCCGTTAACGACACTCATGATTAACAGAACTGCTCCCAGAAGGAAGAAGCCTAACCACCATGCCCCCAGCCATCGAGGATCGGCCACTCCGGCTGTGGGCCTGTAGGTAAATGTAGGGAGGCGTGTTAATACCTAACACAACAATAGCCCTGATTTTCTGATGCTGCAAGGTGTTTTAAGCACTCCTGTGTACTTTTTTTCACCCCCACCCCAAAAATTCCTTTTTTACGCCGGAAAATTTTTGCTAAATTTTACAGATTGATTATGAATGGATAAGTATAACGTATATGGGCCATTCGGTTGCGTCATCGCAAAGGCGGGGAGTGGGGAAAATGGCGGCGGCCAATATGTCGACGCTAGGTGCTTAGCCACATCTTTAAACGGCCGCCAGCCGTCTACACTACAATGGACTTGCGAACTAAGTATATAGGAAATCACTTTTCAGACATACCATACATGATATAATGACAGGTTTATTGAACCTCTTGCCCCCCCTTAAAGGAGTGTAGGGACTGAGTGCAGCGTCACACTGTCCTTGTTATGTTTTCATGTTTTGATGAATAAAAAAAAAGGAGTGTACATTTCTATGTTAAGTCACCAGCCTTAGGATACATGACTTACAGTACTGCATCGGTCTTGTCTACATCTATGTAGAGCCCCAGTAGCTGCCCGCTGAGCAGAAATCCCGCCGCAGTTGCGAGTCCTCTGAAGGCGTTTAGAATACCTGGAAATAAAACATGCATCAAGCCCAGGTCACATACATGTACGATGCACCTACGATGGAGGATTTTTCGCGACGATCGTGCCTTTAAGACAAAACGGGTGCCTTTAAGAAGAAAAGGTTATCAAAAGTCAAACGGTTATTAAAGTACAAAATCACACACACGCGCATATACACACTTTCACTCACACACACACACACACAGAGAGAGAGAGAGATTATTAGATTTTTAGAAAGAGAGATATTAGCCAAATCTAAAGAATAAATGTACGTACCCAGATAAAGTCCTCCCTGATTCGGTGGGGCGCTCATCTCCACCAGATCAAATCCAAACATATAAAGCGGCGTTCCACCCATGCCCATCGCAACTTGGCCTGGAATTAAGTTAAGATAGGGAACAGTGACAAGTATTAGGGCGTCTGTCATATCACTTTATAAATAGCCTCTTGCGTTTTCTTGAATTCTTTGTACGATCGCAAAATGAAGGCATCCTCGTATCGGAGAATGTATCGTGCAAAAGTTCAGTTTCAGCTGTCTTATGACGGAAAGGATTGCGACAGATTCTTGACGGTCGTTTCTCTGATATGATGTAGTGTCACTGAAAATCTCACGACAACAAGAAAAGAAAGATTCAGAAGCCCACTGGCACCTGTTAATCCATACATGGTCTAGATATAGGAATCATTTGAATTATCTAAATCCTAGGAAAACTTCACTGCATTGAATAACTGTTACTAGTAAGAATGAAACCTGGTGAGTACCAAAAACAAAGACGTAGAGGTATTGTTGAAGTGTCCCTTCGTCGGTACATTCCGGCTGTGTGTTGTTTCCGTTAGGGACACAGACGTCTGCCTTCAGGGCTCCGTACACGTGAGGACCGACCAAGAAGTGCGGCAGCCCGTATAGCATTGCTCCGCATCCTGCAACAGTCAAAGTACCGTTCTTAGAGTCTCTAAATAGTCAGACGTTTCACATAGCATCCACTGCCTTTAATTAGTGACAAATGTAATGATGATCCATGACAGTGAATCATTCTCAGCCACTGATGAAAGAGGAAAGTTCTTAGAATCCGTATGGTTGCATAAAACCCCTTATGGCTCGGCAAATTTGACAGTATATAATTTATGTCAGATATAATTACGTAACAATATAGAATATACAGATTGTTTCGAGTCACATACAAATAGATTCACAGGCATATTTTTACGAAAGCCCAAAGGGGCAATTCAATACATCGGCGCAAAACCCTTTCTATGCCGGCGTGAATGGAATTGTCCCTTTGGGCTTTGGTATACTAGTATTAGCTAGTAAGTATAGACGGTGATTGTTTCTACAAGCTTTTTTGCTACAACAAGGTTTTGCTGTGATTCTATTTTTTGGCGGCGAAGTATCGTAAGATACCTATGAGTGCTGTTCCCATAGCTATGCATCGCAGTTTCATTCGTCGCGATTTGACCAGGCTGGACAACAAGATGGAGGCTGCTGCAGCTGCAAAGTCGTAAGATCCTGGAATCGTCCCTGGACAAACAAGGAAATGTTATTAACAAAATGAGATACTATATCCTCTCTAGATACGATATGATCCTCTCTCTATTACGATATCCTGTCTCTAGATACGATATCCTCTCTCTAGATACGATAGCCTCTCTCTAGATACGATATCCTCTCTCTTGATACGATATCCTGTCTCTAGATTCGATATCCTGTCTCTGGATACGATATCCTCTCTCTAGATACGATATCCTCTCTCTACATACGATATCCTCTCTATACATTTAATTAACACACAAAATATACATTGTCAAACAAAGACTATTGATTACATGTACAGTGATGTCATTCATTGCTTACAGGCGGCTTCAACCCGTGATCACCGGCACCATTATGATAGCTTACCAAAAGGGATGTATGAATATTGTAGTCATATAACTCTGTCAATATCCTATCATCCATATGGCCATTCATTCATTCATTATTCAGTTCATTTTTTATTTTTCCATTAATTCTTAGCTTCAAGCTAGCTTCCCTGTACCTGATTGTGAACTGGAGAGACGGAACCGTTTCTCGACGGTAGTGATGGTGGTACTGATGAACCCGTCGGAGATGATACCCAGCGACAGGCTCGTCACACAAACGGCAACCAGAAATCCCTTGGGTTTGTTCAGGAACTGAAATTCAGAATTTTTAGCCTTTTTTAAAAACAAACATTACTATAACCATCCATATTGATAGCGGTACCAGCAAAACAATTCATAGCCTATATTGGTAGCTCCTTTATGTTGCCGGCGCATGGAAGTATCACTATGAAACCTAGACTAATGTAGCTTTGAGTGAAAATAGTTAGTTTTGCTCTCACGTGACTGTGACGTAAGTACTGGCCGCCATGTTGGGTGCTTAAACCAGGAAGTTGCCGGGTAGATTTGAATTCGTCACTACGGTCACGTGCAAACACATTGTGCACATGCGCATTTATAGGTCAAATTAGTCCAGGTTCAACCAATCAGCATGGCGGAAAGTACTTACGTCAGAGTCACGTGAGCTGCAAACACCTATAAGCTAAACTATACAAATAAAACTCCGCGAATACACGACCGTGTAGTACTAATATACACCGTACCTTTAAAATCTTGGGTCGAAACCTCCACCATCCGAATGAGGCACCTTCCTCGTAGCTTTGGTCATTTTCATGCGCATCGTTTGATCTGGTCTGAAGCGGCTGCTGTTCCGGGGGCTTCTGGGATTGGTCGCCATTTTCTCCGCGGATCACGTGATCCTAGAGATAGGGATACAGACATGGAGTCTCTGATTAACCAATGGACTTTGACCCGTACAGAAGATCTGTACATTTGCAGTTTATGGTTGTCAGATAGCAGAGAGATAGTTCTCACTACGTACCTGTTGCCGTGATACACTCTGATCACAGGACCCCCCACAAGTTGTTCAAGTTGCTTTTATTTTTGTTGTTTGTCGGCATTTTGTCCCGGGAGACAAGAGATATGGAGACATGGAATCTCTGATCAGTCGATCGACTTTGAGTCAAACTGAAGATCCGAATATTTTACACCTTATGGCTGTCAGTTAGCAGAGGGATAGATCTCTGCCTCTTCTTGTGATACGCTGTGATCATAAAATCTTGGCTTTTATATTTTTGTACTTTGTCAAATGTCCCCAATCAAGATCAATAAACTCGAGTTAGTGTTTGACTTGTATCAATCCTTGTAATGCTGACTGGCAGCTCTGGCATAAACCCTGGATATTCCATCCGTTATTCATGTAATCTTTTTTTCAAAAGTTCATATAGACCTCGAATATGGGTATATGGATTAAGTCCTAATAACTTTAAGACCCTGTAACAGAATTCCTCTGTGAGTAAAGATTTGATTCGAAATCTGACCCGTCTTAACAAACTACAGTAACTGTGCAATCGTAAGTAACTCTAACCAACCAAAAACAGGAACACAGGTGACTAAAGTCAACTTACGTCCGTAGAGAGGTCGTCTGTTTCCGTTGAATACATCGTCTTTCGTCCTTACGATCGTAATACATCTAAAAAATCACTGATAGAAAACGTGAAGCAATTTATTGTGGAGACGTAACGACAAATGTTACGGTACTGGTGTTGTCAGCGGGCCTATTAAGATGACCCGGTGTCCGAAAGGTAGGTTGACCGCCTGCCATGTCAACATTCTTATCTGTTTGTGTACCTTGATAAAGATCAGATAATGATGTGCATTGTTAGAAGCCAGAAATAAACCTTCTAATAAATCTCTCATGGTATTCAATACCTTTAGCAGAAAGGAGAAATCATTTCATACAGGTATTTTTCAAAACAGAACATTCCCCTTTGATGAAGTAATTTTTTGCGTATGACTTGATTACGTTATGATGCGGTTACGAGATGTGGGACGCAACGATGGCAAACATGAGGCGCCAACAGGGAGGTGAGGGGAGCGCAATAAACATTCCAGTCTACTGTCCTGATGAGATGTGGATTGCACTATTCTAAAATTAGCTTTCGTGTACTTTAAACCAGGCACAATAGTTGTTTACTTGCACGAAGAATGGGGTGTTAAAGCCATCATTGCGAGCAAATGCAGAATATTTCAATCCTTGATGTCAAAGATTTGTAATCTTGATTTTTTTTAAATGAAGCAACCTAAAAGTTGTCTTATGTGCCCCTTTCCCCTGTACAACAGAGCCCCCTTTCGGATAATTTTAGTACTACATGTTTTTATCTTTTTTTAGTGTAACATTCAAACGGAAAGAAAAATTGATAAGCAGTACGCAGCATTAGCGCTCATTGTTGTTTTAGTCAATGTCAAGAACAGGGGTGCGAAGGATCAAACTCATCAGCGCTTTTTCAGCCTCTACTTAACAGTCGTCCTCCGACTGTTTATGGTAGGATTTTCAGCCAAGCTATGCAAAACCGAGCCCCGACAAGAATCAGCGACTACCTTTTCTGTCGTACCCGATTTGGAGGTTCCAAAAAATGTAACCGTACGGCCAAGTTTATGCGGTGTGGTCCTCCAGGAAAATTCCTGCACGATCTTGTCTTTTCTTTTTTGGGTGTTTCGTCAAGCTTTGTTTGTCTGGTGTCCAAACCGGCCAGTGGATATCTTATCTGGGAGCCTGTGGTGTATAGGAGAGGGCGTGAGAGAGACTCGGCAGACGGCGAACATTACGGGACTTGAGAACCGATTGCGAAGTAGAACGGTCTTGGTAAATCGCGGATAAGCAAGGTAGGTAATCGTTTATAATTTGTTTACAATGATTTCATGGTTGCCAGTCTATGACAGCAATGTCTCTAAAAGTTTTATTTTAGGAATAAGGCCGCCATTTAATTTACTGCTTTGGGGAGAAAAGCTCAACTTATGGTTCTAGACAATGAGAATGAAAAGGCAAACGCTAAGAAAGTATATTTATGAAAATAAAGCAGATGCTAAAAGAATATAACCTCTAATGTGTTATAAGACAATGTTAGCTATCTTTTATTTATTTATTTATTTATTGTTTGATTCAGACAGAGCCCATAGACATAAATACACGAGACAGAGACAACAACATAATGTACAGAGATCTAAAATACAATGTCTAGGCTTTTGTCCGTAGAGGACAACCTTGAGGCTAACCTATATGTTTTCAACTTGTGATAGGGTAAAACGTACCATATATGAAATGTGACTGTCATGCATGGTCACCTTTGAACGTGTGGACCTTTCCGATCCAGAGGAATTTTCCCATTACGGGTTAACCGACGTGAACCTAAATCAAGAGTAAGGACATGCCCAAAAGGATGTGGGTCGTCAAACTTGTGTGTCCTACATTCGATACTGGTTTTCGTGGTACATAATGTTTCAGTGTATCTGTTAACAATATACAACAACAAAATAAACGATATTTCTGTAGATGTAAGCAGTCTTTCTATAAAAATATGTGTCATGTTATATACCGACTTCTAAATACAAACCATAGATAGTAAAATACAAAAATTGAAGCTCGAGATATATTTGTTTCATTTAATTTAGGCAACACTGAACTTCAAGATGGCTGCCATGCGTCTCCTACTCGTAGCCATGGTAACGATGTGTCTATTGCAACACAGCGTCACCAAGGAAACCGGAAAGGAGGGAAAGAGCAAGAAAGACATGAAAGAAGCAGAATCAAGCCCAGGCGGAAGCGGAAGTGACGAAGGCGGCGGTGGCCTGCTGGACATGCTGGGTTTCTTCGGCGCCTGGTACCTAGGCTGGGGAGGGGTGGCGCTGATCATCTACGGGGGGTCAAGGGTCGCGCTGCGGTACGAGCTTTTGGACCTGAAGTAACAGGAGCGTGAAGCAAACGTTTCTTTTAGAAAGCCAGTCTGTGCTTGCACTGAGACATGAAGGAACTTATTAAAGGTGAAAACAAAGCAAGAAGAGCGTAAACGTAAAGAAAATAGGACGTATGATGAATCAGCTTTATCTTAGGACAAGCACCTGTTGTTCATCACAAGGACACACACTTTTACGGAGGCATGGCGATTGTTCCGTTGAATATGAATTTTTGAACTACGGAAATTTATTGCAGATTGCTACTAGCTATATGACTCAAAATAAACAAACAAAAAATTGCTAAGGAGTAAAATAAAAACTTGAAGTCGCAGCACAGAACCGTTGTAACCAGGTAACTTATGTGTCTATGTACAAACAAACTGAAAATTCACGTGATCATTTCTAACGCTCTCTTCAACGCCACCTGGCGAGACATAGCAAAACGACATTTTAATAAGTTTCTAGCTTCTTCCTACAGGAGATTATTCACTCCAATGGCAATATGAAGAAGACTGTATAAAATAGTTGTAGCTTTATGAATGAATGAATGAATGCTTTATTATGATCGCTATGATCAGTAAAGTATATCACAGTCACATTTGTATACTTTTTTTACAGATAATATGAAACTAGTGACTTCGTAGGTATTTACAGAGGCAGGTTACTGAACACTACACCATATGTACGCCTCCGCAAACTCGCATCATTTCGCATTAACCCCACCATGCATCGGTACTGATTTAGTTTTACTCCCTGACGTAGATGTGTAAATGACTTAAAAATCAATTATACTACATCACAAAACTCATAATTGCTAGTTATTGATCAATTAAGCTCCGAGTTTGGAAATTTTCCTCCATTACACCACTTGATTTACACCCGATGAGAGCTAACCGCATTAAGCGGTATATGTAATTGACCTGATTCTGAGGCGGAGTAGTAATTCAAGGTAAAACTGGTTTTCTACATGTAGGGCATCTAATCAAACTTATCAGAACGTGAATGCACAGTTCTCATGGTCAACCTGTGACTGATTGATATCTTTTACCAGACTTACATTCACGTGGCCGGCTAAAGTGAGAAGTGATTATGTTCAATGTGCATTGTAACAGCGCGGTCACATTTTCAGGCAGGCTATGACAGAACCGACCGCCAACACTTTAGCCAACCTTTTCCGTAACAAGGCAGCTGAATTTTGTACGACACATGCGCGACTATTCCACGAATGTCCTCAGAATGCCCTCATACGTTGTATGACGATCGTGAAAATGTGACTAAAGATTCGGAAGATAAAGTCACCCGTAGCTTAAGCTTCTTGATGAGTTATTCTGTTCAGCCTTGATTCGTAGTCCAGGAAAAAAAATACAAACATGACATCGCAATTACTTTGAAGACAGGTAATCCATTAGAAGAACCACCAGTTCATTTTATCATTAATGTTTTTGCTATCCTGAAATGTCCGAGGAGACTAATTAGCCTCTGCTGTGGCACAGAACGGCGGCAGGATGTCAAGACACCGATCGTGCTGTGCTATCCAGAGAGATTTTATATAAGCTCCACGAATAGCTTGACCTAGTTCTGTTGGTGATGTTTCATAACGAATCATACTGCGAAAGTTTGTCGGTTAAATCAAAAATTCTTGAACTGTTTCGGTGGGTGATAATTCAAGCTTTTATAGCTTCGGTCTCTATTAGTAAATAAGTAAATGAATAATCTCCACTGTACATTCATGCCCTATTAAGCTAAATAACCTATAGCCGAACACCAGCCAACCACAGCCGACCTTGCTCCCGACCTACTACCAAACATGGTTGGGGGGAGTTCGGCAGTGTTCATGAGACCATATTTAGCCATGTGTGACGGGGGCTTAACCTTGGGTGGCTCTCGAGTCTTGTCACGAAGTCCAGTACAAAAAAAAAACAAGTCTGAAATTGTAATTACTTACACAAGACAGGCGATCTACTGGGAGAACCAAGAACAAGAAGCCAGTTTACCTCTTATTATGAAGCCACTTGCTACTAATGATGTTTTTGCGATCCTCTGAAATGTCAGAAGACATTAAAATACTCCTCTGGCGTGACGCAGAAAGCCCACAGGTTGCTAGACACCGTGCTGTACAAATCAGACAGATTGAAAAGAGGCTTAACGGCGTGGTCACATTTGTCGTCGGTCGTCCTACAATTTTGATGCCGACGAATTTTCAAGCAGACTGCGTCAGGACCAACCGCGAAAAAGGATCTAAGTTAGCCTTTTTATAAGACAGTGAATTTGCAGGACTCATGCATGCATATGGCTATGATTTTAGTTTGCGATCGTACGACGGCGGCCCCTACGCCGAATAGCAGTCATAGCGGTTGACCAATTCAGATTCAGAAGTGCTGGTAACGCTTGACGAAAGTAGAAATAGCCATAATGCTTGATCTTGCTTAAGTGGTGTCCAGTAGGTCACGCGTGGCAACGTGAGAGAATACGAGTGGATCTGGATCTTATCTAAAGAGGTGTACATGTAGATGATTTCTCACGATTCCACCATGCTTTCTCGTATCGACATTGCCATCTCATCATCAATGCAAAACGCCTACTTAGCCTGAGAGTGAACGGTTGAAAGCAAAGTCCTCTTGCAGTTGAGAGGGTGCGACCTCTGCTAAATGTGTGTAAAATATTGGACCCTAGGACCCTTGAAAATAACATTTGGTTTCGTAATCCTCGACGGTATCGCTCACGTAAATCATTGACTCGCCATGTTCAGTCACTTGGAAGTATAGAATTCGTCGGAATCAGCTAGATGCCGAATTTTGTGGCGACAAACGTTCAAAATCCACAAAGTTCCATAAATAAAGGAAAAGTGGACCGGTAACAGCTGCCTCTTCAAACTGATCGGTTGCGTACATCGTTCAAAACGTTCTCTGGTAATCTGTCAATAAAATTGCGTGACCTTCTCATAATGTTTGACCAAAGTAATGAAACGTTTAGAGTTACTGTTAAGTGTTTGTTGCAAGCTGAACAACGACAGCTGTCATGTTGAACCTTCTTACATCTTTCAAAAACGGTCCTTCTAGAGAGCGAGACATCAGGCGGATAAAGCAAGGTTGCTTTTGATGACCTACTTTGATGTCTTTTTTTGTCCAGCTAGACTATCTCTTCTATAGTAGGTGCTTATAGATGATGTCCTCATGGTGCTCATCGCCAAATGCTCCTTCTATGCAAGATATGAAGATACTCCTTTTCCAAATCTTTTTGATGTTTCTATGTAGTTGGAGAAAGCTTTGTAAGCGTCGTGATATCGCGTCACACAGAGCCTAGCCTCTTTGGTTGTAAAGAAGTCGAGCCTCGGGCCGTTTATTGGCCGTCAGTAGCTAATGAAGCTTTTTATTTCAAAGCTTCTTTCATCTGTCTTGTGAGAATCATTCGATTCCGTGAAAACAAAGTTAAGAGGGTTTACCACTTGGGTTCATCAGTATACATCCACTACAACCGCCGTGAATAAAGTAAACCCTTGTAATGAAAAATTGCTTTCATCTCTCTAAAACGTCGCCTAACACGGTGATTGAGGTTTCAAAAAGTATTAGAATCCTCTTCTTTATGAGTTCCAGAATGGGGTTTGGTGCATTTCACGCACGCTACACATGTAAGTGACGAGGCGACGGGTGGTCTGGTGAAGGGATGGGTGAGGGGGCGTCAAAGGAAGTGGTAACTCAATTAATCCTCATGTTAGTCTGCGTCCTCTCCAACCTGCATGAGCAAATAGACGATGTCTTTCATCGTTAAATCCAAGTTGTTTTCATCCTATAAGAAACATCGATATCCTGGGTGAAAAGTAAGGTTGTAAACAAGACTGTCTATTACCGTTCTATTATGTTTGTTTACCTTCGCAGAAGGAAAACATATTGGCTTGCTGTTTCTTCTTCTTCACCAAACAAAAAAGGACAATGGCCTGGACCATTGACCTGGTGATGTAGCAGACACCTTGTGTTGTTGGATTACGTTATGTAGCAAGTTACAGGATAGAGTTGGAGAGGCTGGTTAATATTATTAATAATTATAACGAATGATTGCGTTTGAGTAAGAATAAACAGAACAGTAGTTCGATGAGCTAGGCCATCCCCATTTGAAGGTAAATATTATGCATCTGCTTTACGAATGTTACCCTTCTAGTTTAGTTTGTATCCGCTCCAACCGTTGCTTTCCTGCTTCCTAATAAAACATGATTTTAAAGAGTCCATCATGCTGCTGACATCATCTCTATGGAGGTGTCTAGAACTCGTCGGGATAAGCTAGATAACCCCCCTGTTCCACTAGGACGGCGCTCTCTCTGCGATCTAAGATTTTTACAGAGCGCTCAACGAATTTCATAGATTAAAAAACGAATCTTTTTAAGCTTTGTGTGTTTTGTTGTTTTTTCAGTCATACTTTTACACTTTACATAATATTCAAATTATGAAATGAAGGGCTACGCAAATTCAGTTCAAGTCGCAGCGAGAGCGCCGTCCTAGTGGAACAGGGGGGTAAACAACCTGCGTGTTGCCAAAAAAATTGCATGACGTTCCCATGATGTTTGATCAAAGTAATGAGACGTTAAGAGAAGTGTTTATTGCAGGCTGAACTACGACAGCTGTCATGTTGGACTACTTTCTATGCTTGCACACGTCTTTGGATGATGGCAGTGCTTAATCGGTCTCTAGGGTAGGATTAAGAAACGGCCACGTCTCAAGCATTTTGTCTTATTTGTTTTATACAGCTAGGGTAATTTACCCTCAAACGGCCGTATGGGGTCAAAATTGATCCCAGGCGTATATAAATATGTGCCATTTCGACATTTCTTGTCGAAAACGAAATTCCTCCTATGAGTTTGTTTGTATATATGTCTTATAACTTCTCATACGTTTTTATTGAGATTGGCTCATTATTGATTGAGTTATCCTAGAACGTTTATGCGTGGTCCAGTGGGGTCAAAACTGACCCCAGTAAAATGCTATGCATTTTTGACCACATGTGAGTCTTTTGATGCCCCCAATATTTCTTCCAGATGATATCTTTGCTTGAATTTTATGCTATCCTTTGAATGACCTCAATGTTGAATCAGGAAACTCAATAGTTGTAACCCTTGACCAAGTTGCCTATGGAATTGGGGTCAAAGGCTGGCTGTATGTCTCTTCTGAAATCAAATTGAATTATGATAATGAGCAGAAATTATTCACAACTAATCATGTCAAACTGTCCCTCATATATTAATGAAACTATACACACATACAAATCACAAAAAGTGTCACACAAAAACTGTATTCGTGGAAAACATGATTTTGACCCCATACGGTAAGATTTGTCGCAAAAAAACTACGGTGGTTTGAGGGTTAACGTGCTCGGGTGTGGCTTTCCTCAAACACGGGGCCTCCACGTCTACAAACGGGTCAGTGGCAATACACGTGCAACGTGTGTGGGATGGAAACTGTAACATAAGTAACAGTAATTTCGTGTTTAGTCCCGCGTACATTATATTATGTCCACAACACACTAGCTCGTGTTCATGCAATTAAGGTCTCCATTTATCCATTGTCACTCGTGCGGACGTTGGCTCCAAACTAGTTCTGTGGATAATCTGCAGAACTGGTTTGGAGCCATTCGGTGAATGACAATGAATGAATGAAGGCCTTAATTGTACGTACATGTGCTGGTGTGCTGTGGGTCTTATGTACACGTGGCTAACAAGACACTAAACAACTGTATCATGTTCTACCACACGTTGCACGTGCATCGCCTCTCGCCTGTTTGTTCTCTCAAAGTGGCGGCCCCGTGTTTGAGGAGAGTCAGACCCAGAGTACGTTAAAGAACCCACCACACTTATTGATAAGATAAGCCACCACTCTGGTGCGAGTAGATCAAACTTATACTGCACAAAACCGGTGGGGTTTTACCGTCTATGCGAACAAACAAAATACAAAGATAATGTACTAGTGCTTCTCTGTTTTACCTGCCTTTCTCACCGTCAGTATTCCCTAGCTATCCTACCTATAAAAACACCTTTCATTGAGACAGATGCTTGAGACGTGGCCGTTTCTTAATCTTCCCTTAGAGATCAATTAAGCACGTTTCCCCGCAAAACTAGACTACTGAAGTGCCGTTTTAAAGATTGACCGATATTCCCTAGAATCCAGTTGATGCTGTGCCATTTAGATGGAGATGCATTGATTTCGTCTTTGCTTAGACATAGACAGATGATAAATAGAAGTTTCAATGAAGACTTGGCAGCTATTTACCGACATATCCGTTCCAGTAACTAGAGTCCCCTGGTGTATACGTAACGATCATGACGTTAGTGAGTGCTTTGAGACTGTTGATCCTTTATTTTGATTGATATTGGGCGGTATTCCACGTCCAACCCTCGAGCGACGAAGAACACGAGACGTTAAACGGATAGTGAGTGTGTGTGAGTGAGTGATAGATTTTTACCGGCTCTTGTGACTGTCTCTCAAATTTTGTGATGATACCATATTATCGACTTACTGCCCTGCAGGGGCAGGTTTCTTTATGCTAGAGAACACCTCTTATCTTCGTTTGTAACAATAAATATGAATATGAATACGTGTGAAGATAAAGGCCTTTGAGACGGAAAGGAATCTGGTTCAGAGGACAACTGGAAAAGTTCTCGGCTTGACACTTTTTGTCAAGAGAAGGGTGACAGTGTGGTTGGATTTTGTTTTATTCACATGTATTTAATGAGTATTAGGCAGGAAGCACAGTTGCTTATATGACGCCTTCTACTCAACCCAAATATAAAACAAGAGTAAAACACAATGACTAAATACATACATAATTACAAAGTGGGTAAAAGAAAAATGAGTACAAACAAGACAAGTTGCAGATCTATCAATCACGAGAATGTACGTGGTTGATTTAAAGTCTGTCTCTGCAACTGTGAGACGTCCCACTATACGTCAAGGGAAACGTTAGAAACCTGCAATGACGTTTGACTTCGACTTGCTTCAATGTGTCTTGTAGCTGTGCCATGGTCACTATCTGTATAGGTAAATCTAACTACTAGACTAGTGAGGCAGCGGCGACAGCTAAAGCTGCATTGAAAAGAGTCGCTGGACGCATCCTAATAGATCCTGTCTAGCTTATTTCGCTATAACCCGCTGGTCTAATTAGGTTTAGGGGAGGAAGGAGACAGAATACTGAAAGCTTAGACTATCAGGCTGCAGTCCATCGTTCACTCTGACAATAAATCGAACGAAAGGGTTCAATTGGTAGATTCAATTTAAAAATCCATCTAAGAATCCGCAAATGTTGTTACGCTGAAGTCGCGTTGTCAACTACCTTTAACGGTTAAAGTTTATGAAGAAGAACCTCCGTGGGGTTCCTCTGTCTGTAACACCAACGTAGCCAGCCTCTGCAGAGCCCTGAGCTCAAGAAGTAACCAGCGTATGCCATATCATAATAGATCTTGACTAGCTTGTCCCGTCATAACCCTTTGAAATAATTAGATTCATTAAAAACAAGTAGACAGAATAAAGGGGCTTAGAGTATCTACAGTTCATCAACTTTCCCAGGGACGTGGACTACAGTTCAATAAACTGGGTGAAAAGGTTCAATATCTCGTTGTTTACGTGTGCACTGTGCTTATTTTGTTGCTTACCACGTCAGAGGATTCACTTGTGATAATGGTAATCCTTCAACACAACTCAGTCTCCAGCAGACTAACAACGTGGGCTGAGGGAGAATAATTAGCCAGGAGAGTTTGGAGTTCATTTGACAAGGGAAATGTTCCCCTTACAACATCTTCCACGACTCATTCCTCTGGTCTATTTGTGCCGAATCGTATCCATGACCTCTCGATCAGGAAGATTGGGGTGGCACGATTCAAATCATCACAATTTGTCCTCTACGTCACACGATGTGCCGGGTTACTGCTGCTTGACGCTATATAGCCTTTCTGTGCTGATTATGTCCTGTTTTCTGGATGTAGCCGTGTTCTGATGACTACCAAAGCATGATGACTACAATAATTATCAAACACTTCATAATAAGCTTCTAACCGTGAATATTTAACCTCCTGCCACATAGCCTGCTGTGGCGATAACGTACGATTTTATCTTTATTTGTGTTGCTTACTACATGCTGCGTTCTGATTGCTCCAGTAATCTGGTGGATTCCGGTTTCCCCCACACGTGCTATCAGCTATCATGATACAGAAGCAGTCGGAAACCTTTATCAGCAAAACTACGGAAGCATCTGGACTGTGGGTTGGCAGGATTACATGGTAAACTGAGTAGACTTACATGTAAGTCTGCGGTAGCTGAAACACCTGGAGTCACTTGAAATTTACCGCAGGCTATTAACTATAATGTATGCTTGTTTGAACGGGTAAGGCCTTTTCACAGAAAGCTTTCCGGAGTGGCCTATATAAGTGTCTCCAGAATCTGATTAATAGACTGATTGAAAGTCGTAGCTGAATGTCTAGACAATATCATCGGCAGAACACAATGCATCATAATCATCGATGATAACAACAACAGCCATTGGAAAAGTACTGTAGATTTTTTATTACAATTCAGTACCATTTACTGTGTCGAATGCCCCTGTTTACAGTTTCTGGTCCCATTCTAACACTTTATTATTTCTATTCACATTTATTTATTGGTGACTGGGGAATAGCAGGGGATTATAAGAAACTCTGTCCTCAAAAACATGAATACGAATATGGCAATTATATTGAGAATAACCACCGTTGCACATACATTAAACATGTTAGCTTTATCATATATTGGCCAATAGCAGGTCAATAAAGTTTGGTGTCTGCTCTCGCTATCGGAAAACATATCACATATCATGTATATAGGCTAGCCTCCACTAGGCCATCATAGGGGGTCATGAACAGTAGAATTCTGCAAAAACTCCCAGGCAAATTGTTCTCCCAAGTATTTACCCATATACTATTTTTCAGCCTGCGTTGTTAATCTGGTACAGACTGTTTCTAAACGTCGACACTTCAGGCCTACCTCAGTCTGTACTCCAGAGACCTACAGGGTAATTCACATCAATACTCACCTTCCTTATTTCATTCTTACATACCGTGGGCGCTAACAAGAATCGTAACGAGACCAGACATTTGCACAGTCACGGAGCCGGAGATGGATGAAAAGGTCACAGACAAGTTACCTAAACGTGGCTTAAGTGTTGCACCACCACATCAACTTAAGAAAGACCGCACTGCCTATTGAACGGGTTTGCCATGAGTTTAAAAGACTACTAGGGTTCAGGAAGAGGAAACGTGGCGAATGTCACGTACTGGGGATCACCTGCCTCATTGATGCATGCTTGTTTCAATTGATCTGACACCTCGCCGCCCAGGGTAAATAAATGTTTCTGCTCTAGTTACTTGAAAAGAGGCAAGAGTTAGTTCCCATATTAGGATGAAATCAATTAATCTATATCTTTTGGTATACACATGGGTAGATAGTTGTATAAGTTGGACCTTTTTTATGGATTATTGGCTTCTTTCTGAACAGAACACACACACACAGGTTTCCTTTTCAAGAAAGATAAGATGTTGGTGCATGGTCTTCGTTTCGATTTCTGGTAGCAAAAAAACCATTGCATGTTCTAAATCGCTTTGGGTACTTCTACGTCTTGTCGATATAATGGTTTCTGCTTCAATAAGTTGAAAAATGAGCTGTAAGATGATTTAAAGGCATCGTTTTTCTTAACAAATTAAGACGTGTAAGGTGCTGTAAGATTAAGTGACCCAATGCAAATAGCCTGGCTTCCATCGTGTCTAGAGAGTCCAGGCGTTAACAAATCTGAGAATGCACAAACGACTGGGAAATATTTTCATCTTTTGATTATTTGATGATTATTCAGTCTGTTCCATTGCGCTCTTTGGATGCCTCTCAACAAAGTTGGACGGTTTTGTTTCACCCTCGTATGAACTTTGTCACGCCTTCTGGTCGGAAAACGCATTTGATGTTTTAATCAACAGCAGTTCGTATGGATAAATTTAAACGAAAACAATTCGAATTGAAAGACTATTCTAATCTGTTAGCATTCTGGTTTCAGTATAAAATGTAACGTTATTTAATAGCAACCAATTTGATTCGTGTTTTCGGTTACCGGTAGACGTCACTCTTTGAAGTGAACCTGTTTATTTGGTTGCTATGGAGTTAAGTTGATATCAGGCAGTGCCTAATCTACAAAGAGACTAGAACAAAGTCGGCAGTTGTGATTCACCCAAATCTAATTTCTAAGATAAAATATAAGGAACTGATTTCATCTGTGCCCAGTAACCGTCAGTCTTCGTTGTGAAACCGGCTTATTTGGTTGTTTTGGAGTTTTGTTGCTAACATACTGTAACCAACTTTACCTGACCAGCTTTTTTGTCAAAGAGCCTTGATGTAAATGTTTGAAGAGAAATTTGGTTATTTGGTTACTAGTTTAGTTTAGTTTATAACATGCTGAAATCCACTATACCTGATCAGCTTTTTGTCAAAGGGCCTTGATCTAAATGTTTGACAAGGTCGCGAACTAGAAGCTTCTTTTGAACGGGATAAATTTGCACAGAGATGTGTGTGGTTTTTAGGTCGGCGGTTCGTTTCTAGGATACAAACTTGAAAAAAAAATTTCATCATCAGATCAAGCTATCAAATCTACTCCACTTCTCAAAGAGTTTCTATCTTCCATAATGTTTGATAAAGTTTCTAATATAAAATAGGTTTTCAACAAGAAGATACCTGCATATATTTAGCTCCGTGTCTAATGTATGGTAAATTTTGATGTCACAATTCAGTGAAGGTTTCGTAAGAACACGCCTTATAAGCAATTTACAATTCAATGATAGTTTCGTAAGAACAAGCCTCAGGCAATTCACAAGTGAATTATGGTTGGTACCTGCTCATGATCACCTATTGGTAGAACCTTTAACATATCTAAGTTACAGTGCGGAAAAGCCTTGAGAGCAGGTGAGGCTTAGACTCTGAATCCAGACGGCTGTTGCTCACACGACTTGTATACTACATGTACTTGAAACGTTGCAGTCCTCCGGAGGAACTGTCAATCTGGAGGTCCCATGTTTAGTGAACCCATACCTCGAGCATGTTTAAGATATCTATCGATAACAGTAGGGATGAGAAGATGAAACCAACGGTCGTACGCAGCTGTTGACCCCCAGCACAGAACTGGAGTGATAAAACATTCACTGGTTTCTCGACGCAAATAAATCGTCCGCTATCTGCGAATAAGTACCCTTCTCCAATTATGTCTTTGCGTCAGGGGATCCGGAGTAAACAAAAATCTAATAATGCCCTTTTAATAGGTTACATGTTGTTTTGTGTGTGTATGTTGGCTTGTTTTTGAAGGGGATAAATTTGCAAAGAGATGTGTATGATTGACGGTTGACGATTCGTTTCTAGGATAAAAGTTTTATGGAGATTTTCATCATCAGATCGGGCTACTACACTTTTCCAATAGTTTCTATTTTCCATTATGTTTGATAAAGTTGAGATAAGATATTCAACAAGAAGATACCTGCATATATTTAGCTTCGTGTCTAATGTATGGCAAATTTTGATGTCACAATGCAATGAAGGTTTCGTAAAAACAAGCCTTATAAGCAATTTACAATTCAATGATTGTTTCGTAAGAACAAGCCTCAGGCAATTCACAAGTGAATTATGGTTTCGTGCGTACGTAGCAGTAATCTTATTTCCGAGCCAAAAAAGTCTTCATTTAAAGTCTTGTTTTGTTTCTTGGAATCCGGCCTCCTTCGAAATATTCATTTGTAAGCTTGAATCGAAGTCGAGACATATCGGCTTTTAGTTGGTCGCAAAGGTTATATTCTCGCGATGATTCAGTGGTGAATGACGCAACGAACACTGTTGATGATATAATATTTGAATATGGACTAGACAAGTATTTTATTTGCACACATAAATCCTGATATGGAAGCAGGAAATCTTAAATCTTAACAAGGCTAGCTTTCAGAGGCAGGATTACTTTGACAGGTCATGTTATTTTTCTTCCTTCTGAATGGATATAGATTTAACACCGTTAAATGGTTGGCATCTCGCTTTATATTTAAATGGGGCAAGTACTTAATTATTTCTTACTTACGCCAATGCTACCAGATTACAGATTGACGTACCACCAACTGCACCCAGTAATTGAAGTGGTATCGTGTGGTGTAATGGTTGGAGGGTTTGCTCAAGGATCAAGAGGTTTTGGTTTCAAACCCCTCACGTACTCTGATGTTGTGCCCTTTTGAAAGGTGGAGATGAGTACCTAGCTTCGTCCCTCGCATAGGACGTTAAATAGAAGTTCCATATTTGAAGCAGGGAGTCACACCTAGAGCACTTTAAAGAACCACACTTATCGATAAGAGACTTAGTGTAAGTCTTTAACCCTATCTAGACCGGGGGGGGGGGGCTAAAAGTGCCCGCGCCAACTTTGACGTCGGATAGCGTCTGAACGGCTTGTGCTAGAACCACCAAACTTGGTGACTTTTCCTAAAATATAGTTGGTAACAATTTCATATCAGTGAGAAAAGTTCATGATTTTTTTGTGTTGCCATGGCAACGGGTTTAAAAAAGGCATTTTTTGCGAAATTCAGTAATTTTTGTTTCAACAATAGATTTTTCAGGATTTTATGTCAAGTTACACATGCTTTCTAATATTAATAACATTTAATGTAATTGTATGTATTTTTTATCAATAAGAGTGCATAAATTATGCTAATTTGATGACGTCATTGGCCAAAATCCAAGATGGCGGACCATACCATTACATTAGGTATATACGGGTAATTTTCCTTAAAATTTCATCACTACTTCGATTTCTTTTTACAAAGAAGGTTGATATGAACGTCTTTAGTCTATTTCCAATGTATTTTTAGACTTTATCTTGAAAAAAAACCTATTTTTCAAAATTCAAGATTCATGATCCAAGATGGCGGATAGCTTAAATATGCATGACGTCATTTTATGACGTCACCGGTGTTGCTATGGCCAACATAAGTCTCAGTACACCCTAATATTCTTTAATAAACACTTTTTGTTAGAGTTATGTTGTGCACCATTGCGTTTTAAGACAATAACCTATCTAGGCGGTTTGGGCCAATAAAATCACATTAATGACGTCATAATGACGTCATATTACGTCATAACGACATGAAAATTGTTGTTATGATTTATTTTTAGTAGCACACCACCATCTGAAAATTTGGTGGTCATACGATATACCGTTCATGAGTTCTGAGGGGGGGGCCGAATGAGCCCCCCCCCCCGGCCCCACGAATGCCAAAAAAGCCCGGTCTAGATAGGGTTAAGTTACGTTCAGTGCTTAGAGCCATCAACCGAAAGATGTTTACCACGTATTAATGAAGAAGAAGATTCCCCAATGCATATAGTCACCTGGAGTGTTGTGAATGATATTACCTCACTTACGCGTCCTAGTTTGGGGTTCATAACTCACGTGGTAGCGCGCATGATGCTCGAACATAAGTTGATTGTGGTTTGACGCACTCCTTTCTATTTCACTATTCTCGATTTGTTTTATAATTGATTTCCTGAACATAAATGCTGCATGGTTTGTTGCATCAGCCCTCGTAGTCAACGAAAGATGGTAACATCAGGCCCTTGTTAAATTACCAAAAAAAAATGTGTTGTATCATCTCTAGAAGTCATTCAATGGATCTTCATGATTGGGGCGAAAGGTGTGGCTTCATCGTGGCTTGGGGTAGATTTGGAATCATACTGTCCATCAAGCAACGTTACAAAAACTGAAAAACAATGTTGGGCTGCATCACTTGATATGTGATGATATTGATGATAAAGTTCATGAAGCTACTGTGAGATAGTAAAGGCGAGGGGGTACCTACGGTGATTCCAGAATGCTTTCGTAACTTTCTGAGTTATGCCGCACTAGAAACTAGGGCAACTCACAGATTGTTATTAAATGTTGTTTTATGACTACAGAGACTTCCATGACTTGCATTCATTCCTTTGAGGCTGATAGGTTGAATAAGGTCAATTTACCGGTCCAACTATTCGGTAATTTTTCATCGTTACGGCCCTTCAATTGACATGTACCTAGCCCTTGGAGGCATAAATGTGCAATAAAGGGGTTTCATTCATTCATTCAGTCAGTAATCAAAAGCATGGGGAAGAGTGTAAAGTCATATTGGGGGTGATTTAAGATGATTTATTCTATTTTGCATGTATTTTATGACACTACAGGTGTTCTGGAGTTTTCTTTTCCAACACCTACAAAATCAAAATTCAAGAATTCAAAGTGTGTAGTATATATACTTTTATTTCCCATACATCTCTTAATACATTAATAGTTATGTACAAGTTGGAGATTATTCGAGAAAGATGATGCTTTCACCAATATCTAACATACAATGACATACAATTTTCCAACAACAATAAAAACCTTACAACTCAACAAATCCGACAAAACTCAGCAAATGCAACAAAACTCGATTAATCAACATATAGATCAAAGTTTTATATCTTGAATGGATCACAAATGTATCTTCAACGTAACATTCTTATATAGAACTTTACTTTATTGCACGACAATTGTACATGGTAGAATATATGGCAACAACTATATATAACACAAAGTTCAACGAATTTACTATACATTCTATCTTCATCGTACTGAATAAACAATAAATTACATTTCACTGTTTTACTGAGAACACAAATATTACAACTCTAATTAGGATACATATGATATTTGAATTTACAAACAATCTTAAACCTTGAAGATGGTGAAATATACATATAAATAGTTCCCCATGACAGTTTATCTGTCTAGCAGGCAACGTTTTGAAACGCAGCCAAATCAAACTCTCTAAAACCTTAAAGATGGTGAGATATACATCAAATGATAGTTTCCCAACAATTCATTACTCTGTCTTCTAGGCAACGCTGTTGCAACACAACACAACAAAACATTTGATTCTACAGGCGTCTTCAAGATACCTAACCCAGCACGTCGGGCATGTTAGTTTACAGGCACGTGACTTCAGTAACAGATCAAAGGTGTCTGGCAATTTGTGCAAATTCCCGTCATGGTTGAGTTGTTCTTTTCTAGAAATAGGGTACACGCTTGACCAGCAAGCGGTGTTTGTTTTTTTCACTATCAGACGGGGCCCGGCAGGGGTCCCGACGGCTACCGGTCTATTCTTGAGCCCGCGCGGGCGCCGAGTTAATTTTAACTCGAACTTAAAATCACCCTGGGCCCGGCGAGGAACATTTAAATTGTGACCATGACAGCGGATTCATGACGCCGGCCGGCGTCTAGATCGGGAACATGCCGCGCGGGCCCCGCTGGAAATGTGACTCCAGCTTTACATGTTATTTCACTACCCAAGCAGTTCGAACTCATGACTAGGCCCAGCCCGTACCATCCGAACAGTTGACGGGATTTCCACACGATTTGGCGGGCTGTTGGCGTTACTGGACCCGGGGATGTTCAGCTGCCGGGCCCGGTGCAGGTACTTGCTGCCCGAGGAGTGGTTGTCGACGACTGGGGCCACCGCGTTTGTCCTGAAGCATCTCGGGAACAGCTTCTTGAAGCATCGCCTGAAGTTGTCGCCCAGGATGGCGTAGACGAAGGGGTTGATGGCGGAGCTGCAGTAGCACAGGCACAAGGACACGACCTTGACGACAAGGACGACATGGGAGATCTCCTTGGGCTGGGCAATCATCCACCAGATATTCATCACGTGATTCGGCAGCCAGAAGAGGGTGAAAAGGCCGACCACCACAGCCACCATCCGGGTCACCTGGAAGTGTAGGTTACAGAATGTTCATCTATGCATAGAGAACCGTCATGTAGATTTGGACAGTGATAGTTTTATCAGAAAATGGCAGCACTGCCCTCAGAAAGGGGTCAGAAACGTTATCAGGTAATTGGTATTGGTCGTGCACAAAGAACCTCAATAACATTAATTTACCAACCCAGTGGATCTGTTAACGGGGCGAATGGCAGACATTTGATTTGACTTACTATCTTAATTATCATCTTATTTGGCAAATGTCGGCATTAGCATGCGATGTGAGTGACGCACGCGTCACTGTATAAAATACACGTACTTTCATACGGAATGCATACGGAATAAACGTATTACGCCCACGCACACACACATACAGGCGCACACACATTCTTACCTTCTTTTTCCGCTTGATGGCCTGTTGTTGGATGTGGCTCAGGATGTGAACCTTGACACAAAGATGGCGGACGATCAGGGAGTGTGACGTCATGCTGGTTACCAGGGGGATGACGTAACTGATGAGGAAGGTGTAGACCATGTACGCCTGCCGTGCCACCTGAGAGGGCCACACCTCCGTGCACAGGATGTTTGTTCCGTACCAGTCGTGAGTCACCGTCTCCATGTGGACAGGCAGAGGAAGTGACAGCAAGAACGAGCCTATTGTAAAATCACAACAAAGCAAGAATAAACTGTAAAGAACAACAAAACTAGAAAGGTAACATTTGCAAAGCAAATGCATAATGTTTACCTTCGCATATGGTCCGCTCTGTTAATTCTTACTCAAACCAAGGAGGTTAACCTCCTTGCTCAAACACATTCATATCTGTGGTCAGACAGGAGTCTAAATCCCTCCTGCTATAAAATTGCAACATGATGTAACCCAACACCAGTTACCATGGTAACAGACAGTCTGGTTCAGGTTATTGACCAGGTCAGAGGTCACTGTTTGGAGAAGAGGAGGAAGAGGAAGAAGAGGAAAAAGAAACGTAGCAAAAAGAATATGTTTTTCTTCGGTAAACATAATTACAGAAGGTTAGACATCCAGGTAAAGAATACTCATAAAGAATTAAAATCTACTATTGGATGAATTAAGACGAGTATTTCTGGACGTTTCGAGTGACATCCATCACTCTTCTTCAGCGTCACACCCAAGAGGCAGTCGCAGTTTCTGTGGTGTTCCTGCCGTAGGAACTATCTCTACTTGTTTACATATCAGTGACGAGTCCTTGTCATGTTCAACAGCTTTTCTCAGTGCCTCATATATAAGTGTTGATTAGTTCTGTTAGTACAGCAGTAACGCTAAAGAAGAAGGATGGATGTCACTCGAAACGTCCGGAAGTAATCTATATATAGTCATTTCAAACATACTTTGTGCCGCTGCATTTGCCATGATCCAACACAAAAATGACTCGACAGTAATTATGTACTCGTATATAGTTCACGCATCGACTATTCTCTTTTCCTATGACTCCTGGCACGGCTAGTTAGACATATAATGGTACCAGAATTGACAAATTGAGTTATGTAGTGTCCAATTAAAAGATAAGGATTACCCGTACTGGTCCCACTTACTGCAATTGACGGCAATGGCACGAAGTACTACCTAATGTACTTTTTGGCATTTTGCATGCAATCTGTATTACCATTAACAAGCATGTAATTCATAGAGGCATATGAATCATGTACCGATACAGACTAACTACATCTTTGATCATATTCTTACTAATCCTGAAAATACCACTTCAAACTTTACGGCACCTGAGACTTTTGCTATGAATATACATTGTGAAGTTCCTGGAACTAGCTAATGAGATGAAAGTTCTCAGAATCGTGGTGATATTTTAGATGACTTCTGCTGCTAACAGTTAGTCCCAGGTTATACAAATTAGATTTTAAAAGCATCATATTATGTCATATAATATCACTTTGGTGTTACTTTAGACGACTTGGACGCCAGTGCCTGCAGTCACGGTTCAAATGTATCGCCTCTCAAAAGGCCACGTATGTAGGGCGAAATCAATAGCTCCACAGGATTTGACGGAAAGCTACAAAAGCCCATACGATTCCCGCGCGAAGAATCAACTGTCAAATTCGATAGAAGTACCGCTTGTTAGATTTTCCTCTTTCCTACCACAGACGGCATGTCTGGTTTATAGGGACACCTTCGAGAGAGCCGCGAGGTCGGTTCTATTCTTTGTTTGGCAATCCAGTCTCAGGAGACCACCTGTGCGCCTCTGGAGGCGTGGCTTTTGTTGTGGCTTCTGGTCGTCTCTTTTATTGATGTTTCAAAACAATCTAGGTAAATTTATTAAATCATTGAATGGTTTATTTATCATTTATTTATTTATTTTTTTTCTAATTTAATCCTTTTTTTGGCTTTGATGCATTTTATGAAAGAATTATACCGAGAAGGACGATAACGCAATAAATAAACAAATAAATAGATGGTTTAGGGCATGAAGATTTAAGCTTTACTAATTACCTAACATCTAAGCATTAAGTGTTTAGATGTAAACATAAGATAAAGGCTTTAGTGATTTATGTTTCACATATGTTAGCCAGCAGGAAAAAAGCGTTGTTTTGCAAATGGAGATGTTAGAGCTAGAGATAAAGTAACGGCCTCGTGAGCCCAGAACTTCACATGTTTCAACCGCTGAACAATGTCTAACATACAGACGAATCAGCACTACTTACAATTATAACGACGACGATCTATGAGGTAAATGCTTCATGAGTTCTGCTTATCAGAGGAATTATATCGCTATCTGATTCAGAGTGGGATTATTGCAGCAAACTAATCATCAGCAGTGACTGATGGTTACCTCAAGGCAATTGATCATGTACTAAGAGTATATTATTGTCTGCCAACGACTTAGGTCGATATCTCGTCTCCACCCGTGCCCGCAGACACCGTGGCTCCCAAGAAACAACATTCATTCAGTTATCCATTCATTCCGTTGTTCATTCCAACCCCCTGGAGCTTGTTTGAATCACATCGGAGCTGGAACAGGCCCTGTGTCACCAGAGCTGTCACCATACACTGCCTTTTGTATCAAATTTGTATCTGATAGCGTTATAATTGCTTTGCTAATCCCAACTACTGATTACTCATTGATGTCAGGAATCATCGTCGTTATCACCACAAATAGTACCGATTCATCTTCATGTGGTTCCAGAAAAACAACGTCATGCCCCTGCCCTACATGATCACAAATGACAGGAAAGAAGTAACTCGGAAAGGACACTTAGAAACCATAACCATCCTACACTACCAAAATGCCGAACGGAGATGCTGAAACGATCTTGCTTCTACCAAGCAACACTGGTTTACAACAAATCTCTGTAATTATTCAGCCTGTACCTTTTAAATTTTTGTACATCTGTAATTTGATTTCTGTGATTTTAAAATTGTATATTGTAAATGATGTCACATGTAATTGAATGATTCTTTTAAAGTCTTTAATCCTTTGAGAAATTTGTTACACATTGTTAGCGATACTTCAGATCATTCAGTCTGCCAAATGCTAATGCTAAGTTCTTATGATGACACAAAAATGATATGATGTGTGAAAGAGAAAGACCCACCGATCCAGATACAGCCGCTGATGGCCAGACAGGTCTTCGGGGTGCGGAAGTTCAGCGATTCAAACGGCTTCACCACACAGAGATAACGGTCGATACTCACAGCAGCGAGGGTCAGGCACGTGGCTTGGACGGTGACCTGAGACAAAGCAAAAAGAACCATTAAACTTAACCTTTAGTTTCAAAATTCCCCTGGCGAATCAAAACGTCTAATGTTGGACCAGTGGATAAATAATGACTCAGAAAACTTGGCCGTACGGACGTGTATCGTGAGCAGTGGGTGAAAGGTAATTGGAAGCTGGTACCGTCCGTATCCTGCTGCTGGCTGACCTTAGGTCATGGGTATGAACTGATTAAATTCAGCAAAGGCCTTGAAAGTTAACGTATTACAAAGTCGAAATAAAGGCCTTAGAACGCACGGTTTTAAGCAGATTACACAAGGCATGTACTACGTGTAGAGAAACAAAAAACCTACTCAAGCATATTTGGCTATACATCAAGCATGTACCTTAAGGTAAGGGATAATATTTTTCCGGAGATTTTTTTTGTTGGTATTTTCTCTCCTATTCTGGTCACTTGCTACAAACAGAGCTCTTTCCAAGATCATTCCTCCCTGATTCAGTCACAGCAGGCGGACATGGCGCAAGTTGACGTACTATGTTCAGAGACCCATTTGGCAAATTGACAAATTGGCAGAGGACTTTTGAAATCACTAAAGGTCAAGCAATTAAGGAAAGTGTTGCGGCCCCAGCTGCAGATGTTTCAGCTATATGATTGATATGGGTGCGTCATCTAAGGCAAAAAAACTTAACAGCCTTGTGGAGGTTCTCCAAATAATTAATAACCACCAAGGCCAAAGAGATCAAGGACGGGCTTTCTTCTATAACCTTTGGCTTTGCATTTTTCCAGACTTTCTAGATTCGAAGAAAAATATAGATAAAAGCTCAAGTGTTGGGGAAGAAGTTACTTTAGGGTTCACAATACGAACATAATTTTCAGGAAAGTAATTTCAGTAGAAGTAATGGTTCTGCAGAGCTGTACAGTCCTTTCATGTGATCTAGGGTTTCAAAGAGACTTACTAACATCAACGTTTGTTAACTTGCTGCAACCATATCTAAACTAATCTTCAGAATGCAATCACAGTAGATTAGAATTAACATGGACTCATTCTACACATGTATGTCGTAGGTTTATGTCGCTTACCTTCCTGATCTTCAAAATCAAATAGTTATTGTTTTAGTTTGTAGAAAAACGATTTCCAAGCTCAGAAGAATTAAGAGTGCCAGCCATTGATAGCCACAGAATTAAACAGTCAATTCAATGTATCACATAACTTGATATTATACAATTACAAACTCAATTTGAATATACTTATCGCATGGAATAAACTTTTCATCTTGGACGATCTAATCCTCGTCTCACGTTTTCCGTACGCGTGGTTTCCCTTATATGGAATTACATGGATAAATATGATTACTGTTGACAGAAGGGACTTGCATGTACAGTAACAGTAAATGCATCTGTACATGTTGTGTACCGTACGTCGCATATCATCTGTCTACATCATAGTGATCCCTCCATTCTAAACATCTTAAACCGCCCCTTTCTGCACCTTTGCATCACATTTTTTTTATTCCAACATTTCATGACAAGACATGGTGACGGAAACTCAAGTTTTTTCAACTTATTTTATGCCGCCACCAACGCAGAGGACAAATACAGGACAGGACAATACTCATTTTCACCTGAGTTAAGTGAGGAAGTCGTGTTAAGTGCCCTTCCCAAGGCCACAAGATCGGCGACATAGCAGGACTCGAACCAGGGACCTCTTGGTTCTGACTCGAGCACTCTGCCGTTGCGGCACACGACCCCACACAAAATCACATTTGAGGTCTACAGAGAACGTCGTCCATGCTTCAACTTAGTTTGGCTTGATACCAGTTCCCACGTAACGTGGAGGGGATATTTGTCGCAGCCAGGCTTAAGTAGTACGGCCATAAGTAAATAGCAGAGCTAAAAGGGGCAGCATGATGCAGCCCGACGTAAACATGCTAGCTTCATCCGTTAAGCTCAAATACACGGGAAACTGGTGGGCTCCAAAGGGCAGTCGGATCTTTGTAAACAGGAAGGCGGCGATTGCCTCTGCATCAGGCCTGGGTCAAATGGTTCGTAATCCGGACTGTGGATCCGAAGAATGGGTTTCGAATCCCAGCTAAGTAGCCTGTAGTCCGATCTGAACACCCTGAATAAGAGTCACTGGCCTTTAAATGGGACGTTGACTATAAAGGCAAAGGTCGCATCTCGTGTGTGTAAAGGCACTCGAAGTGATTTCAGTGCAATAAAACGGGATTTTCAACCTCCATTTTCGGGTCATTTTTAATGTAGTGAGTTGAATCAACCCTATCCCATATATGAATAGCATGCTGATATCTGTAAGGCACAAATACGATATCGCTGACGGAAAACAGTTGCTTGTTTCGTAACGTAGGCTGGTTCTGGCTATTTATTAGTGGTACTAAACAATGCTTGTTCCTCGTAGCTTGTTGAAGTATGAAATGATGACGAAAATGTGCTAAGCAATGGCAGTAAATGTCAATATCAGACAGATTTCCTCATCCAGAATATTTTTGGGATTGCCACCATGAAATTGCATTGGATGTCTTTAAGTACTGAAGTCGTGTGGGTCTGATAAAATCAGCCACAATTTGCAACAACCGATAGTCAAACTACTTCTGAGACGCTTCTCACTACTTCCGTTTGCATATCGCTCACTGTCTCTATGCATGTTTCGCCCTATTCAAATTGCTATTGACAACCGTGATAAGAAATAGTCTCTCTATGGTGGCAATCAAAGGACTGAAAAGACTGTAATCTATGACGGTTTCACGTCGTGGTAATAACTTACACAAATGTCACGATTTTCTAGTGCTACTGAAAGGAGCTAGGATGTAGTGTTGCACAATTTCACATCTTTATCATCAGCCTTTCAGACGTTCCGTTTCAAGCAAAAGTAAATGTAATAACAGTTATTCCATAGCGAGAGCATGCCGTTTAATAGATACTGCATACACGTGTCTTTCATTACCTTCTGATTTAATGGGGTTAAGTATAGACATGTAAAACAGGAATTACCTAACACCAGCATAGACGGTAGAAGAAGAATTAGAATATGTTCACGAGTTGCCAGGCTTATTATGATCATAAAGTGGAGTTGTCCTCAACTCCAGGTCGATGCCATATCCAAGCGTTATCATAACGTTTTGAGGGCCAACAATGTATAAAACGTATAAAAAGCAACATTTTAATTATGAAGGTACGACAGTATCGTGACAAAACGGTGACAAAAGAAAGTTCACAAGCTCGGAGTCAATGAACTAAACTCAATAACTTAAAAACTTAAAATCCTCTAAGCCACGAAACATCACGGTGTTGACGGAGCGTGCTAACACATTTAAAGTGCGCCGTTTTAGCATCGACCGTTTCAAACAAATGGGAACGAGAAGGAAATTAGCGACGGCGGACGGTATCGATTTCCGATCACCTCTGACCCATTTCTGACGTCACGTTTTCGGGAGGCGGAAAAGGTGTCAGAAGCAAGTGGGTCAGACACCCGGCGGAGACCGGTTTGACGGACGAGAATTCGATTTCGCGCGGCGCATGTCATCGACATTGCACGGTGTTGGATCAGCACACTGTTAATAGTAGCAGATACGTACCTGCATAAAGTAGAAGACGAACTTGCAGAGAAACTCTCCGTACTCCCAGGAAGGGGTGGCAAACTTGGCGGCAGAGAACGGCACACAGCAGATGAGGAAGGCCAGGTCGGTCACGGCCAGGTTCACGATGTAGTAGTTGGTGACAGTCTTGAGTTCGCTGAACCTGTAGAACATCATACTCACCATTTTAAACTTTAAAAGACACTTAAAATCCTAAAGCCCCTGTCACACATTCAGAACATTCCCCCGAACACCAACCAACCAAGGTTGGCTGAGGTTCGGGAGCATTTAGGCCACGCCTACCTTTCAATACGAATCAAATCGACTTTGAGTTAAATTTGATTCAAATTTGACTGCTAACCACACTCCGACCACTGCTGACCTACTTCCGAACACCAACAAACCATAGTCGAACCTCCCGTATACGAATGTTTTAAACATTTTGAAACATTCGGCTGGCGCAGCCGAACAGTAGCCGACCTCGCCGAACACCAGCCAAACACAGCCGACCTTGCTCCCGACCCTCTCCTAACCATGGTTGGAGGGAGTTCGGCAGTGTTCGGGAGGCCATATTCGGCTATGCGTGACAGGAACTTCTAGGTAGCATGGTGAATTCGTAAAAAAAGCGTTCTCATCCGCAATTATGAAAACTGTGCCGCAAATACAAAGATACAGCGCCGTTAAAAATTCCATACCGCAGGATACACATGTACAGTACCGTGAAATGTTCATACCGTCAGTTGAAATGGTAAAAGTTGATGTTATCTATATGCACATTTGTCGCCTAAGGAGAATGTTAATATGTTGCACAACCTTTCTGGGAGCTTAGAAATTATCCTATCGGCAAAGTTCCAAAGTGCATTGACTTAACGATAACACTAGCCCATACGCAACACTGAATCGCTACTGGTGATTTATGTCTTTGAATGACAACAGGTATGTAACCTATATTTCTAATGTGAAATAAGATATGACGACAACCTTTGCGTAATTCTTGATATTGAAGAATATAACAAGAAGTGTGCCTCTAAACGCGCCTCAGCTCACTTAATGGCTCTGGATGAAAAGCGTGGGATGCCGTATAGATACCAGACATACAAGAGTTTGAAAACAAGATGGAGGTTCATTTGATGGCTTGAATTGAAGTGGTAAGAAGTGCGTTATGTTTTGTGCCGTTTTCTGGAAGAAGACATACACGTGCCGTGCTCTGCACGCGATACATATAGAATACAACACGGTGTGTTCCGTATTGCCCGAGGTATCGGCCCGACCGCGAGTAGGATCGCCCGAAGGCCGGAGGGCGATCCGACTCGCGGGAGGGCCGAGACCGAGGGCGATACGGAATACACCGTGTTGTATTCTATTTATATCATACCCACCCTAGAAAACACGTCTTTCAATGCGAAATGAGCGAAAATTTGGTGTCCCTAAACAAAAAAATTGCAACAACATCAATTCCAGCGTCCGAATCCTGTGTTCGAATTTTCGAAAGCGATGCACACGGTTGGGGCGAAACGCGTTCGAATCGTTCTATGGAAGCCCGGTTTATACGCCCGGTCGTACAGTAAAATACTACACGGTCGGGAGCACTGTATCGCCGCCCGGGTATATATATGATATAAAAACTTATATAGTTTAGAAGCAACGTCTATATTCTCTGTCAGACAATTTAGTAACGGCCAGTAACAAGATATCCCTGTAGGAAGGTGTCAGTGGATTGGATAATCTGAAAATAGTCCGTCTGGGTGTCTTTCAACCAGCCCGATGATGAGATTTCTCTACAACGATACAGCACGTTTTGCTTCTATACCACAGGATACAGATACATACATGTAGAACATGAAAGTGAAAGTCGGATCTCAAACCAGTTTAGCTCACCGAAGAGCTACTCTTCCACTGGTCGTGACAGAGAAGACAGACGCTATGTACAGTATCTACAGCTTCATTGTACCTGGGAAATTCCCCTAGCTCTTTTCAACGAGTGAAATCAACAGTGGACCACACAGCTTAACGCCCCGTCCTAAGGACTGTGACCCTTTACAGTATAGTAGCGTGCATGTCGGGTGAGCAACAACAGTTGGGATTCGAACTCCTATAACCTCTCTTGGTCCGGAGGGAGGGTCTCTAAGCCAGGGACTACGGACGTTAAATGTTCACAGCGTGCGTCATTGTGAAATCGTAGAAGGATCAATGTACGGATTTGTCGCCTAAGGTGACTGTTAACAACGGCCATGGCAACAACACATCCCTGGTTTAAACTTAAACAAATCCTCTGCTTGGGTAACCTTCGAATTCAACCAGCCGTATTATTGGATTTCTTCTATAACATGATTGAGCTCGGGATCAGCCATTGATGCTCAAACATCGGATGCAATCGACGTGGACACTTATTTGCCGCCAACTAGGGATAAATTACATTGATTGGGGTGAGTGATACATGGTGAGAACCGCCAGGGGAGTTTACACTGATGGCTCTTTCAAGCAAAGTCGATCAATAAGGAGAAATTGGGGGATTATAAGCAGGCAGCTCGTCTTTAAGTCTTAGTCCACCTTAAGCAACGGTTTACGGCAGGTGGTCTGTTTTTTTAGCATCGGTAGAAGCGATGAATATACCGATGTTAAAAATACCCTTTTGAAATTATTAAGAAATATTCAAGAAATATTATACAGAACATTTAATTTATTCTGAAAACGTTTAGAAATGTTATACTAGTGATTCACATAGATACCTAGCGTGTGATATGTTATATTCTAATCTTGTGAACGCTGTAATTTGGTAAGATATCTTGAATAGAAATAAGATTCAACCTTAGGATTCGCGATGGGTGAGCGGCTCTAATGAAGTGTTTGGGAAGATTGAGTGTCACCAAAAACGATTGGGCTGTCAAGTCTATTTATGTAGCTGACATTTGCTGATCAAAAATGATGTATTGAAGGAAAAGACTAGAAATGTTTCCCTTATTAGTCTGAGTAGCTAAAGTAGTGCGTATTTTGCACATTCAACAGATACGGGTGAGGAAAATTGCATGAAAAAGCTAGTAAATATTTGTGACATTAGTCAAACAGATCTTGTTAATTTACTGAGTAGCGGTTTATTTTTTCCAAGAAATGTATATTAGTGAAGTGAACTCTGTTTTCTATTTAAACAAGAAAGTATGAGTGCTGGAGCAAGTTAGTATAAGTACACTGTAGGACACACGTGTTTCTGCGGCTGCTAAAGGTAAGATTGAAAAAAATAAAATAAAATAAAAACTTACCAGTAAACCATGAAGATGACAAAAGCGTTGCCAGCAACGCCGACGAGGCAGATGATGGCAAAAACCACCGGGACGATGTCTGCTTCCGGCCCCAGGGCCGGGCCTTCTCCCGGGCCGGTGGCGTTCGGGCTCTCGGTGGAGGAGAACCAGCCACCCGCTGCCGTGGCGAAGTCGCCGGTCGGGTAAGGTGTGACGGCATCCATGATGTTCGCCTCGCGAGCTTGATGCCGGAGTCCTAATGCCGAGTGTTAGGGGACGTGCCCGGCTTTTATTCTCAAGACGCGCGTCTGCGCACCAGGTCTTATCAGGCGGCCCTCGCTCAGGAGAAGACGAAACGGGCGGTGACAAGTCGTGACGTCATACGGGTGATGACGATGATACTGTTGAACAGACAACAGGGAAAAGACGGCTTAGAGTCGATCGTAATGGCCGGGTAATGGTTGGGAACGTCACTTTTAGTTATGTATCAAGCTTCTCAGATTCAAAATAGATCTGAAAGCCACAGAAACAAACAATCTGGTCCTTCTACAAGGCCAGTTCCTCAGAATACATAATAGATAATCAAAATACAAGGAAAACCAATACTATCGTTAAACACACTTGAATTGCTAACGATGTTTTGAGTAGTACCAAGACTGACATCTAATAAAAGATTCAACTGAAGCGGAGTACAACCATTTAAAAAAAGATGATGACAAAGAAATGACTCTCTAATGGATGAGTAACAGTTACTATAGATATATGTTAAATGAATGTATGGTGAACGCTCGATAAACGTTTTAAAGTCAGGCAATCCACGTGCATGAAAATAAATCAATACTGATTGATCAATATTCATTTCCCACAGGCCTTGCTCAAATATCTAAAATCAGTAACAAATATGTTTCTCGTATCTCCCATGGAAACGTAAAACATTTTACTAATAGCAATGTGCAATATATATATATATATATATATATATATATATATATATATATATATGTGTCAGATTCGAGACTCCGATCTGGTAAAATCGACGATTCTACCGGTAAAGATTCCGATCGGAGACTCTGATCTGTCAACGAAAACTCCGGTTAAGATCTCTGCCCGCAGAATCGACGATTCTACCAGCAGAGATCCCGATTTGACTCTGTACATTTTATGATATTCACCTAAAAGACAGTCAGAACTTTTTAAACTTTCATTCATGTCACTTAAAATCAATGGATTGACTTAAAATTTACAATTTGGGAGGCCACCCTAACACAGTAACAGCATCCTGATCGGAGTTTCTGTCAACAAAGACTCCGATAGGGATCTCTCGCCGATTCTACCAGATCGGAGTCTCTACCCTGACATGTACAAGATCGATGAATCTGAATATAAGGATAGATAGATTTTTTCATCTCTAATCTTAGAAATGATTGTTTAGCCCCCATAGCTGATTTCCCCATAGATACAGAACTAGAAAGCGTCTACTTCATACCGATCTACCGGCTCGATGAACGAACGAAACCCCCAAAGTTTAATCAGCTTTATTGCTTCGCCAGACAAATACAGTATTACTGCTTCTGTCTAGACTGTGACCTGGTTTTCTGGCACCCCTGCCAAAGGTTATGACAACACGTATATGATGAAACACAATTACCCTGAGTAAAGATACTAAAGGAAAAGAGACGTCACACGTTTTGCTAATAATATAGCCCATTCTTCACAGACAGACTGCCACATTGACGTAACTATGAGGGGTGAGGTAAAATCGTCCGTGAAGCATTTTTGAGGAGAACATTTTCTGCCTTTCCGAAGTTGCAGGTGAGTGAAATTTTCAGGACGCAAAGAACCTACCACGTTCTACAAGAAAAATAATAAAAAAGGACAAATGAGTGTCATAAACAAAAATAAAAGGCTTCCAAAAATGGTATTTGTAACCAAATATATATATGGGTCTCACTACTATTGTGATATTGTTCCGTGTCCTTGGTCCGTAGTACGACAGGCTATTCCTGGTCTTTTTAAACATGTACATTAACAATGGGCCACAGTCCAGTTCTAAGGACTACACCCCTAACTAATAAATGTGTAAAAACACAGCATCTATATGTGAACTCTGGCGAACTTTCTGGTCCAAATGTAGGGCAGCTAAGCACGAGAATTTTTAGTGGAAAAGCCGTGTGCGCGCACGCATGACCTGGTTCGACTGGAGCCGCTGATGTGTATATAAGGTCATCTTTCCTCACCCTTAGGTCATTCTGTAGCTTCTTTATTCTCCATGGATTGGTTATTAGTGAACCTGTTTGTTGTCACCGTTCCTGCGTGCCTGAATCGCAGTAATTATCTTCTATCTACTGCAGTCAAAGGTTGTTTTCAATATCTAGTGCTTATCAATGCATGATCCTGCGTCATATGCGGTGTATACGTGCTTCTGATTTCAAACAGGTATCCTTTGAAAGTTAGTAGTCAGTCGTGCTGAAGGCTAGGCTTGAATGAACATTGTACCACCAACTGAGGACGCCGGGGGGTTCTATGATGATTAAAGATGTACATTCATGCCTCGATCCAGCGCATTCCTATATGTGTTATAAGTTTATTCAACTTTTATTTTTTCAGACCTTGTCCTGGTCCCGTTATCAATATCAAACATCTGTCCAGACAGCTTTGCTCTTCTCATTTGCTTGGCCCTCAGAATTTATCTCTCGTTGTTGCTTTATTGGCATGCAGACGTACAGCCATGTATCTTGTTGGGTTCTCATTTCCCTGGCCGTTAGAATTTTTCTTAAACACCCAGTCTGGCTGTATTACGTGCCAGACTCCGCTTGTATTTTATATCGTCAAACATATTCATATCAACGTGCTTGTCGTCTGGTGTTGACATGTTGTTTGCACGCCCCCATCGTGCCTGACGTACATTGTGGATGACATGCAGGTTTCCTTTCTTATGCCATTCTGAAGCTGCTATGCTATGCAAGTCATGTAAGCCAACGCTCACGATCTAACTGTTGCAACGCGTCACATACAGCCGCGTGCAAGCACGAGAGAGAAAAATCTGTACTGTATTACAGCTAAACATCTAAATACAGTGAGCAAATATATCTTTGCGGATTGATTTGTCATGATTGGTCATTATATATCCTGATAAGGGCGACAGTGGTCGTTGAAAATTTGATCCTTGTGTACCTTTTGTGTTGGAATAAAGTTTAGCATCGTACTATGATTACTACCAACACAGATGAACTTCCGTGATGAATAGTCTATGATGTATACATAATGTATGATATTGAGCTAAACATTTACAGACACTATGAATGCAAAACTACAGGGCATCCTTATCAACCTTTGGCTATCTACCGCTATTGTCCGATCTTACATATCACAACAATATTTTGAATGCCTTCTGTTAAGGTACTCAGTTATACCTCTTCTGCATTGTGCAGATATAGTTGGTTAAGGACGTATCATCTGAAAGCCATTCAATCATCCGTTAAATTTTGCATTGAAATTAAATTGTTCTCAGCACGATGTCTGTGGTTTGGCTTACTACAGTAGCTGTAAGTGCAATCTGCGATTCTTGCTTGTTCCGCTGTGTGTCGCGCCTTCAGCTCTCCTAGTTGTAACGGGCCTTCTGCACACTGAGTGCTCGGCCCAAATGTCATATATTTGAATATTTATGAAAATCACATACCTAAATATGTTATGAGCAAAAGTATCATTATTACTGCATTCTATCTGTCATATATATCAAGTATACCAGCTATTTGTAGGATTACAACACTATCAAGTACAGGCCTATTAAATGTTTCAATTGTCATCCGCAATGACCCATCTATGTCGTCATCCTATCTGCAGTACCAATAGAATGTGGTAGATGGAGTTAATGAAATACTTTAGCAGTTAACCGTGCAGCGTAACATTCAATACAAATACCGTATGTAATCCTTTTGAAGATCTGCGGCGCCATTTACTATGTATTAAAAGCAAGGTAGCAGTTCCCTTTTATTTGTAACCAGGGACTGACAATCGCCTTACTAGTATCAGGGAAGGTTTTTATAAGTTGAAATTTATATTCATATATTCAGGGCTGCCCAACTAGCCGAAGACTATTATTACAAATGGCTAGCCATGGCGACTAGACAATATACAGTATTCAATACAAGCGGTTACGAAGCACAAGAGTTAGATTCAATGAGTCAATTTTGATGCGGTCTACTAACCTAAAAGAAGAAGTTCCATGTATATTCCGAGATCCTCATGTTTCCAACACTGTCAATGATCTGGTGTAAGAAAAAAGAGTAGGCGGGAACTATTTCTTTACAGGATGGGAAAAGAACATGAGTAATGACCCAGAAGACCTTACGCCTGTCTGCCATTTCATCCTATCCATCAAAATGTTTACAGAAGTCCGGGAAAATAACATCAACTTGCCCAGATATGTATAATACATGACCTATTTCATTATGAACCTCTAACTGCGTAGTGGTGGACTTACCTTTACCAAATCCATGTTATAGGGGATACGGAAATTTAGAAACAAGCGGAGACATTGAGTTAAACATACGCGTTTCAAATAGTTTTCTGATGCATAGTAAACAAATGGGTCTATAATTGTACACGCTCCTCTTTCCACTCTTTATAAACACTGGAACATCATTTGCTTTCTTCCACATACGCGGAATATTCCCGGTGTTTAAACATAGATCAAATAGCTTCTTGAAAGATGGCGGTAAATAATCTGTACGCTTTGTAAGACCGTGGCTGGCAGGTCATCAGGGTCAGTGACCTTAGTGACGCAGATTCGACCACCGAAACGACCACCGAAACGATTGCCATGTTTCACTCACAAGATAATCATTCAAAACAAAAACGGCTTAAACTTCAACCCTAAGTCTACATTTATCCCTGAAATGGTTGATAACATTGAGAAAATCAGACAGTTGAAGAGAAATGGAGCTAATTCAGTAACTTAGGGTTCTGGGTTATCCTTCCACCAATTTATATAATAACCATGTGCTGCTATCGGTGCACCGATCGGATCATCGATGATGGTATACCGTACGGTCCAGCGGGAGTACCGGTAGTGGCCGATTCTGACCCGCTTTCATACGATCACCATCGCTGATGGTATATGAATTAATTTGTGCTACAGAAAAGAAACAACATTGCTGAAGAGATGTGTGGTATGTTCCTAATTTCATCCCCCCCCCCCCCCCATCCGTGCAGTTGAAATACGGAGAAAAATAATCCATGGACATGTCAGCCATAATCGGCTTAGTTGTCATTCGTCAAACCTGTCATAATTAGGTCTGCATGTTTGCAAAGGATTAAATTGTTCTGCCCCTATAACCATCTAGGTCAGCTGTCATAGTAACGATGGCAGCTCAAGACAGCCGAGGGTATCATGCCTGTTTTTGTAGTCCGTCGGTGGTCTCTCAAATCTATACTGATGAACATCATAGATCACTGTGATTGACAGAATAGCTCAGACGTTATTATGGGTTCACCAGAACCTATATTGTTTTTCCTCATGTTTCTTTTTCTTCTTCTCCTTCTTCTTCTCCTCCTGCCATTTCTTTAAATGGACTCAATTTTTTTCATTTTTGGGCCAAATAACTTGAAATTTGGCAGGAAGGTAGGGTGATCAAATACCCCAGGACGTTTTTTTTTTTCGTTTTTTTTTATACAGGCTTGAAAAATGGTTTTATTTAGGTTTTTGTCCATTGCCATTGTTTAGAATAGGCCTTGTTTATCGAGGGCAGAGACCTTGGTGACATCATAGCAATGGTATGCAGAGGAAAGGACCAATAGGCATGCAGCATTCCTCCATTCTTGTTGCTGATTGGCTGTTGGAATTTACATTGTACTGCTATGTCAATAAAGTCAAAATTTAACTTTTTTTTCTTTTTTGCCCATTTCTTTTTATTTAAGCGTTTGCAATCGCTAATGACTGTCAATAAAGTAAACTTTTAACCCTTTTTGGCTTCACCAACACCACATAGTGGTGTGGTAAAGATGTATGTGTTGTTTTTACTCAATACATGTTTCTTCTTCTTCTCCTCCTTCTCCTTGATAGAGGGGTTTATAATTGTTTTATTTGAGCTTTTTTGGCTGTTTACATAGGAAAATGTACTTTGGCAATGTGTGTTACCATATTTGGTGTGGGTTACCATATTTGGACATGGAGACCAGCAGCCAGGTCCATTTTTGGTACGGGGGATGTGGTGAACCCATATGCTTTATTTGCTCCTGAGCAAATGTCTGCCTTTCTACTTATCTTGTGAGCTTGTTGGGAAGAAAACACTTAGATAGCTGAGTGGGAGTTCTCGATAACGAGGGTGACCTTTCCGTCTTGTCAGTTGCGGAGTGAAAGAAGCAGGATGATAAGCAGTCTCTGAGGAGGATGTTTACTGAATCACGATCCCCTGCTGTCATCGTCAGACCATCTAATAGCTCATCTCACTCCATGGTTTGTCCCACTCGACCTATTATCTAGCTGAACAAAAGTTTTCATTCCCTGTAGCCAATTTCCTGACAATTTCCTGTCTGCTACAATGAATTAATGCTAGCTATTTAGTGTTTAAAAAACACGTCACTAAACAGTTGGGTGTATCCTGTAGCTAATTTCCTGTGCAGATCTTGTTTATTACAGAAGTTGAATATCGAGTACCTAATCAAAGCTAGGATCAAGGCAACAGTCCTTCCAAATCATCAGGAAGAAACACTCGTTTTGAAAAATTGCTGTGAAAACCATTTACACTTAATTTATTCCACCCTTTTGGGGGAATTTATCATCAGTTCTACCAATGATCTGCAATAGATATCCTACCATCATCGACGACGCTGCATGAGGTAACGTGTAGGCCTGGGAACCTAAACAGATTTCCGCCGAGATGTTATGCTTATGCTGAGGTTACATTTACAACTAGTTGTTACTACGTAAGTTGTGTAGTAGATTGAGCTAATAGTGTTTTTTTCTATTTCAGTTATGTTAAGTTCATTTACGACTATGACACATGACATCATGGACCAAAATATTTATTCCTATTCGTGAAAGATGGCTCAAAAGTTCTGAACCGACATCGATGTAATATTTACATAGGTGCGTACAGTTTACAATATTGGAAAATATTTCAAGTCAGAACGATTCTTTATAGGAAATCCCTTGAATAACATTGAAGGTGTGAAAAAGCTGGATGAAAACCTCTTTAAAGTGCAAACAAACACTGATTGACATAATCTATATACTAAGTGCGAAAAACTCTTGATTTGAAAGATATGCATAATTATGGTTGAATCTTTAACATCATTGAAATTTTGACAATCATTTCTAAAAGTGCAAACAAATCCTGTTACAAATCTATGAGACCATATTTCATATCCTTAGGAATGTATCTATATGTGCGATCAAATTGAATAGAAATATATTCTAAAAGTGCCAGTAAATATCCGATTAAAGTATATATAGTAAATCCGATTAAAATATATCACAGTAAATCACAAATCTTGGTTAAATCATCAACACAGGTGCCAATAAGTCTTCATACGAAAATTGACACGAAAGTACGATAAAATGGTTATAGAAATATCTCTAACAGATCTTGATAGAATAACTTTACAATACAAAGAAATCTTGATTAAAATATTTTCAAAGTTAATATTACAAGTGCGAGAAAAATCGTCAGCTAACTTATGATCTTCACAAATACGAAGAGGTGGTTACTGGCACTAACAAATCGTATTTTTTCTATTTTTTTATTGATCTTTACCACATTTGTGACATAACAGGCGAACACTTTAATATGTCAACACGGAGATCAGACTGTAAAGTTTGAACCACTCACACCAGGAAGGACCCCTGCTCTTTTCAATAAGTGTGGTGGGTTCTTTAACGTGCTAGAGGCGTGGCTCTCCTCAAACACAGGCTAGGACCACGAGCTTTATGCTCCATCAAAGAGGACGTCTCTCACCGGAGCTAGGTTCTCATTTTTATCTGACTCGAGTGAGGAAATAGGTGTACATTTTCTTTACCACGGGTACAACACTGGGACCTGCCAGTGATTCGAACCCAGAACCTTCAGAATCTTAGTCAACAACCCTTATGGCCAAAAGACCACCTAACCATCATGATACAAAAATACATTCAAATGAAGTGGCCCGGGCCAGTGTTGTCATAAATTTATCTTACACCAGATCCTCCTGTGCCTTTACCTCGCCATTTTGCTCGACATTCTTCACAGCGAGTTTCCCCTCACCAGTTTCCCCACCCCCCAACTTTACCATAGCGATCTCCTCCTCCTTCGTGGTCTTCGGCGTCCTGGGTGTCATGGCCGATCCCGCGGCGTGAGAGTCGCCCTTCCGGAAGGACTTGGCGAAGGCCTTTTTGAAGCTGTCTCCCATGATGCCGTAGACGAAGGGGTTGACGCAGGAGTTGGCGTAGCTGAGGCAGAGGGCGGAGATCTTCAGCCACACGGTCACCGCTGCGAACCCGCCCGACAGACCCTCCCGCTTGAAGGCGAACCAGAGGTTGGCTGCGTGGTTCGGGGCCCAGCACACGGCGAACAGGATCACCACCGTAGCCACCATGCGGGTCACCTGAGGGGTAAATTGAAAAGGTGATCTCGAACCAGTTTATCTCACTCAAGAGTTTCTCTTCCACTGGTCGTAACAGAGAAGACAGACATTATGTACAGTATTTACAGGTTCATTTTACCGGGAAATTCCCCTAGCTCTTTTCGACAAGCACAATAAACTGTGAACCACGGCTTAACGTCCCGTCCTAAGGACTGTGAACCTTGAAGATGAACGACACTTTATCAGAGATTGTACTCGATAGGATGATAGAGGCGCAAAGGTGATGACCCTTCTCTCTTCTTCTTCAATACATCCCATCCTATAAATATGTGCAATTACATTCTAGGATAACTCTTCCAGTGTACAAATAGGTAAATACACCAAAGAATGTTGGCTCTTAGAACCAATAGTGTACATGTAAACGATGTGTTAAACTCAACATGTTGATTTATCCATGTACGTGTTTGTAAGTTCATTTATATCCACTTGTTCGTTTGTAAGTAATGTTGTAGAATACCTTACGAAAGTCGCTGCACTTTTATTTTGTCAAAAAAGATAAATCCTAAAGGGGAAACGTAGAAAATCATGCCATGATTGAAGGGTTAAACCCGTTTCTTGTCAAGCATGCAGTGTACGACACGATCGTACGTAGGTGCATCGTACGATGGATGTGAACGGGACTTGACTTACCCGTTTCTTTCTGTTCATGACGTGCTGCTGTGCCACTGACGTGTTGACGGACATGGTTGCTAGGTAACGCAGGATGAGGCAGTGGCTGACCACGCTGGTTGTCAGGGGGATGACGTAGCTGATGAGGACGGTGTAGATGATGTAGGCGCGGAATTCGTCCTCCGAGGGGAACTCCTCCATGCAGAAGTGCCGGCTACCGTACCAGTCTCTCTCCAGCACCTTCATGAAGAAGGCGATGGGCAGGGACAGCAGGAACGAACCTGGGGGAACACGGTAGGCACGGTTAGACAATTAACAATATATAACGAACAATGCTTTTAATGACAACGTTTTAAGTTGTAATACTTTATTGTGTACACAGCGCAATTCAGGCAACCGATGGGGCTGCCTGCGAGTCTGTTGTCGATACTGCATTCTGCACACTGTATATACTGTACATATTTTAAATAAACCATTCGTTTCATTTAGACGGATCTTCTTTACATGTATTACCTTCAGCCCCTGTCACACATTCATAATCTTTCCCCGACCATCAACCAACCAAGGTTGGCGGTAGGTTGACCAGTCTGACCAGATTTAGACCACGTCCACCTTTCGATACGAATCGAATCAAATTTGAGTTGAATTTGAGTCAAATTTGACTGCCAATTATGCAAATTATGCCAATCAAAAGGTCATAATTAAGGAGGGAATTTTATATATTAGCTGCGTCATTGTTGTCCTTACCTGCCCAGATGATGGCGGTTGTGATAGCCACGCCCACAGGTGTTCTGAACCAGGGTGTCTGGAAGGGTCTGACGATAGCCCAGTACCGGTCCAGACTCAGGGCCGCCAGCGTCATGCACGTGGCCTGCGCCGTCACCTGGAGCGAGACTACACTTAAGATTCGGGCAGCAAAACTACAAATACATGTACTTAAAGATAACAGAATCTTGTTTGAAAGTCATCCATATTGGTAGAATTCTTTGTCGTGGAACCAGCAGTTTAAAAAATCATGTTACAACCAAATCTTAATGTTGCTGACATTTACAGGCGCATTTTAGCACATCTGCGTCATTATTGTGTGTGTGTGTGTGTGTGTGTGTGTGTGTGTGTGTGTGTGTGTGTGTGTGTGTGTGTGTGTGTGTGTGTGTGTGCGTGCGTGCGTGCGTGCGTGTGTGTGTGTGTGTGTGTGTGTTTTTAAACAACTAGTAACTTCTCAGATCCCTGATGCCAAAATAAGAGTAGGTCCCCCGCGTAACTTACCTTAAAGAAACTGATTGAAACTGAAACATGTCTTAAACGAAAGGACCTGATAGCTTGTACGGGTATGACGCGGTGTATTGGAGGACAGGCTTTATATGTACTCCGAGTCCCCAACTCTCTCTACAGAGCATGGGTGATGGTCATACGAACGTACGTATTCCATGACTTCATTTTCTATTTCCTCTAATATCTATAGTTATGGGGACTGATTTAAGTGCCCCATACAGCAAGGCAATTGAAGGAAAAGACGACAGCATGTTATTCTCCTTTACGGAATCCGTAATGCCCATTTATTTAATGGAACATGGCAGCACCTGCCACTTACAATAAGTAACTACTTATATAGCAACTATAATAGGGCTTGTGTAGCTCCCACCTAGCTTGCCCCCAATGAATATTAAGGTGAAAGAAAATCTGAAAGGCATTTTCAACTTCTCTCTAGATGTTTCCATCTAAGTACGACTTACATGTATCTGAATTTTCCCATTTCCGTACTCTGTGCAAGGCCAAAGCACTTAGTAAAGCCAGGTTTTTACACGAACAACAGAGAGGAAGAGGCTCTGAATTGAATGCTGCGCATTCTTAGCATGAAAGTGAGAAAGGCTGGCCTGGAAGTCATCCTATTCTAGCTCCGGCTCGCTGCTCTGATCTGAATATTCAATAGGAAGCGACTAGAGCTAGGAGAGCACCTTAACCGCGCAGTTAGTCTAAGAATAGGGGGATACAAGGCCAAAGAAAGAGCACACAAATGTCAAACCGGAATATAAGTAGGATTTGGGATTGAGACTCTCTTGGCAGGTTTCTCAGATTTCATTACACAACATAGAATACAAGAGCAGTTTCTAGGAATCCTTACAAACAAAGATCAAGTGTTCAAACGGAACGCTGCAGGTATTTGGAACTCGTGGCTGTCTTCTACGCTTCCTACGTGCATAGCGAGCATAGAGTATAAAAAAGTCTTTTGATACCATCAATAACATCGCATGATATAAATACCACAACTGTGGCCCTTCTGCCACATGAAGGTAAAATATGTTCAGCTACTGCGTTTGGTTTTGTTACTTGGTTTGAAGATGTCATGTTTGCATCTGTAACGCAAAGCCATTTTTAGGACGCCGACACCTGCGCCCTTACATTTCTCTACATCTAGTATCTAGATATTTTGTGAATTCATTGGCACAACCAAAGAGATGGTCTAACATTAACGTACTACAACGGGCCTAGGATGGAAACATTGTTGTGACAAGCCCTAAGCAGGTACCACCAATGACTTTCAGGAAATTTGTGGTTGAACCATCCCGTCAAACTGCGGTCATAAAATCCCCTTCTCCCTTCGGCATTTTCCACCGAATACAATACCTCTGACTCCGTACCCGGAGGTAAAAAGGTCAACAATCGATCCAACAATAAAAAAACGGCAGATTTCTGTGTTGCTAGCTGTACATCTCACCAGATGCTATCATTTACCTGAAAGCTTCGGTCTCTCTGGAGGCATTCCTGTCCAACAGATCCATTAAAATTCCTTCTTCCAATAATTTCTCTTCTTTGATCTTTCAGTTACTGTTTTGTTTTCTCGAAAATGCATGACGGCCTAAAAGTAAGACACCTGCGCCCATTGGCATCTTCTTACATCGTTAGCGTCAACTTATCTTACCATTGATAAGCTGCCGAGGGGTTTACGCTTGATAGTAATCTGACCTTTCTTGGCCTGAGGCGCTTCACCTGAACCAACCTGTGTGCGCAGCTAACAGAATCTAAAACTACGTAAAAATTTCTGCGCAAGAGATCGATCAGATTTTCTTCTTCCAGGAGTTTTGATTGAATAGGTTTTTTTTCAAGCACCCCCTCTCTCCGGAACCATTCCCAGCTATACATAATTATGTTTCTCTTATTACAGCTATTAGGAGTCTACTTTTGATTGAAGACGTTACAGCTAAAAGATTTCAATTGATCAGAATGCGTTTTCAAGAATGCTCCACGACTCCCACGGGACCTCTCCGAACTGAATTATCTCTCTCTTATCACGGCTATTGCGACTCTAGTTTTCATTGAAGACGGTGCGTCCGGAACTATGTGAACTTAAATGCTTTCCTACCGTTTTGATCATTCTCGTGTGTGAAGGCATCACAAGAGCCAATTACTGTCGGGTCACTAATGCCGTCACATTGCGCGAAAATCGGTCGGCCGACGAGACGGCGAGCTCTAAACGACATTTACGGCAGTAGTACGCCCGATGTTTCGTCGAGCATTGCGCGAATTTTCGGGATCACCGGCGATTTTTCGGAGTCGGACGAAGCTCGCTGACACGCGAAACGTGTTCTTTATATAATGCCTGCGTCACATTGTCGACAAACTTCGGCCGTATTTGTTCATCGCCGAAAGGTCGCCCGATTTTGAGATCGACCGAGAATCGCGCGTATTTTGGGCAATGTGACGACGAATGTTTCTGCCGCCACATATTCTAGAAATCGATGTTTGCTGATGAAAATTATTGAGCCACTTTTCGGTAACCTATTTAGTGCAGAAATAGGATATCCCTCTCTCAGTCCAAAAACTGAATGTTTTCTGTTTGTTGACATAAAAAAAACTGCAAAGAAAAAGATTCACATAAATCGGCAAGAACGTCTGCTATTCCTAACGCCAGACGACAAGTGTTTTCCGCCAAGACACCTGTTACTTCATTTTCCCGCCTAAATTTTCCCGCCTACATTTCTGTCAGGCCGTTCATGCTTAAAATCAAGAGACTTAGCTAGACATGCAAAACATGCAAAAAGAATTGAGAACCTTTATCGGTGATGAATACTTGCGTGACACGTGTTCCATTTACTTCTGCACGTGTGGCGGCTACGCATGAACGGTCACTGTAATGAGCCGGCCATTGAGCAAATAAAACCCAACTGGACAACTAAGTTTTTTTTCAACTAACAGTGAGCCATGGTTATCAAGATCGCGTCCTAAAGACTGAAACATTTGCCGGTATTATGCAGTTTTGGTACCCTTCACCAGGGTGGATTCTACCCACTGCGGACTTGTTTTCGGTACCCTACGCTTTCCCTGTCCTTGGAACTGAAATGGACTAACAATACAATGCATGGTGGTGATTGAATACTTGGACACCCTGTCATGAGCGATAACCAAGAAGACCGATGTACAAAAAAGATTTGCACCACTGCTGACTTGTTTTCGCTACCCTGTGCTTTCCCTGTCCTTGGTACTGAAATGGTCTAACAATACAATGTATGGTAGTGGATTGAATACTTGAACACCCTGTCATGAGCGATAACCAAGGAGACCGATGTACAAAAGAAGCCAGATTCGCACCACTGCTGACTTGTTTTCGCTACCCTACGCTTTCCCTGTCCTTGGTACTGAAATGGTCTAACAGTGCCATGCATGGTAGAAAGAAGGTGTTGGTTTGAATACTGGAACAAATAAACATAAGCGATAACTAAGAACCTCTGCTGACTTGTTTTCGCTACCCTGCGCCTTTCCTGTCCTTGGTACTGAAATGGTCTAAGATTACTATGCGCATATGCGTGGTAGAATGATGGTGTTGGTTTAAATACTGGAACACACTAGCATACGCGATAACTTAGAAGACTATTGCAGGAAAAGCTACCTTCGAGCCACTGCTAACGTGTTTTCGCTACCCTGCGCTTTCCCTGTCCTTGGTGCTGAATGACGAGTTAGCTCTATGTACCATGTGTGATAGCCTGGTAACCATTCCTAGGGGCCGGCTTAGGGGTGCTTCACTGGCCAGATTTCTACTAAATCATGGTCCTGACAGCTTATCTTTCGGGCCATGCAGCCTTTCTGATTACTACCTTTCCTTCAAGAGCTAATTAATTTAAGCCAACCACTTAAAATTTTCCTTACGTTACCAGGGACCTCCCACTGGTATGGTTATCTGGCTATATGCATGTTAGAAAGTTGGCGTTGTTTCAACCACTGAAAAGAGGGGTAGGCAACGGAAAAAAGGAGGATAAGATCAGAAAATGGACCAGCATGACTCTAAGTGAAACGTTAAGAGGTACAGAAAACCGAGAATGGTGGAGAAAAAAACAACAGTGTTACGTCTCGAAAGCTCCCCAGAGCAATAAAACTTGTTGTGTGTATAGTTTAATATTTTGTCAAAAAAAAAAAACTGTTTGTCAGATCATCTGCGGTGCCCCAACGGTGGAATCATTAAGACTAAGGGATAGATGATGAGATAATTACCACTAAACACGCTAACATAAGCGTTGATTTCTCATTTCTGCCTTTTCTGTCCTTTGGTTTTGAATAACAAGCATTACAGAACGCTCTAACTGTAGCGTGTATCATAGAACGTTAGTGCTGGTTTGACCACTGAAACATGCTAACATAAGGAGTAAAGCAATAAAGCGATTGTAAAAAAAAGTCAAATCAAATCAAAAAAGGTACATTTTTCCTTCTACCCTTTACCTGTCCCTGGTGCTGAATATGTTAATAACAATCATCACAGAAATGTCAAGCCTCACCACATATGATAGAACCTATTTTCCCCTCTGGAACCTGATAACGTAAACGATAAGTGATAAGCCAGTGTAGAGATAGCTACATGAGTAAAGGAAAGTGATCTCGATCCAGTTTGAGCTCGCTGAATAGCTAATCTCACACTGGTCGTAACAGATAATTCGAAGACAGACGCTATGTACAGTATTTACAGGTTCATTGTACCGGGGAAATTCCCCTAGCTCTTTAGAGTAGAGTAGATTCCTACCTGCATGAAGTAGAAGACGAACTTGCAGAGGAACTCTCCAAACTCCCATGAGTGGGTGACGATCTTGGCTACAGAGAACGGCACACAGCAGATGAGGAAGGCCAGGTCGGTCACGGCCAGGTTCACGATGTAGAAGTTGGTGACGGTCCGCATCTCCCTGTGCCGCCACACCAGGTAGATGACCAGGCCGTTCCCGAGGATGCCCACCAGGCAGATGACGGAGTACACCACGGGGACCACGATCTCCCTGGCCCCGAGGTCCGGCGCCGTCGGCTCGGTGGGGGCTGCCGCTGTAAAAGACGTGACATTGCTGCCGAAATCTAATGACTCGTTCCACCACATTGTAGAGACGAAACGTTTCGTTACACACACTAATGTTTTAGATAAAGGCTGTGTTCGGCTGTAAGGTGTTTACAGCACTACTGCCGCTACACTCTAATGACAGCGTGAAAGCTGTAGTTATACTTAATGCCACCTGACTACAGGTGAGCCCACAAGACTACCGATAACCCGCGCGAGCACGGCGTTGATATTAAGTGATCACATGACCGGATTCATCCGTTTTACCGACGCCCCAGCAACACGTAGTTATTTCAATAACAAAGTGGTGCATGCGCGTCGTCGCTGAGTTAACAGGTTCGCCCAGAATATGATTCACGATGTTAAACTATGAGTTAAAGGATAACAAAACTATTTTAAAAATTCGTTCTCCGAAACTTGTTAAGCAATCTGTCCATATTTTTGTTGTTTTCGTTTTCTCAATAGTTGCCGACTCCAGAGGAAGGTGGGAGTTAGGCAGTGCAGTGTTCAAGGAAACAAGACATATTTGAAATTTGAGCCTAATACATAGAGCTCTACTAATGCTGGCGGAACAGATACGATGTATAACCCTATCTAACCACCATATCATGTACAAAGGCACATTAACCATTCGCTTTACCCTGCGGGGGCGTACTTGTGATTAAAACGCCTGACCTTTCAAATTGACCATCTGAAAGAGCCAGTCCTCGATCACGATAAATACCCCCCTACGATTATCGAAGAAGAGTAGGGGTCCATTCCGGTGTGTGTGTGTGTGTGTGTGTGTGTGTGTGTGTGTGTGTGTGTGTCTGTGTGTGTGTGTGTGTGTGTGTGTGTGTGTGTGTGTGTGTGTGTGTGTGTGTGTGTGTGTGTGTGTGTGTGTCTGTGTGTGTGTGTGTGTGTGTGTCTGTGTGTGTGTGTGTGTGTGTGTGTGTGTGTGTGTGTGTGTCTGTGTGTGTGTGTGTGTGTGTGTGTGTGTGTGTGTGTGTGTGTGTGTGTGTGTGTGACCTTACAGTCCGGTCTTACGCAGCTTGTACTTACTGTACACCTAAAGGCAATTGGCCGGTTGTAAGAAACAAATAAACAAACAAACAAACAAACAAACAATTGTCAGAGTTTAGATAAATCTGTACTTCCTATGATGGTGACGACGACGTATTCTGACGTAACCAACACCGGCATTTATGCATCACTGTTCAACAGTCCAACTAAGTAGGGGATCACGGAGGTCTTGTGTGGTGACGCACATGTGAGTGAAGTAGCGACAGAGTAATGGTAAAGGCCGTAGGGCCAGTGGGTTGTTAATCCACTGTCTGTCAGGCACAATATTGGGCGATCTTTCTCAAGGACGCTACGTCTAGCCAGGAATGCAAGGAATCGGACCCGTCCATCTGTCTTGTTACAGATGGCATAGACTCTTCCCGGTGGTTAGTTCTGTCACAGCCTGCTTCAAAATTGTAGCCCTAACCCATGTCCTGCTGCACATTCTGTGTAGTACATGCTTCCTATGGTGGGGATTTCAGACCCTCTTGGAATATATAGGGGGTACTGCTTTTATTTTACTAGGCTACAATGTTACATACATGGAACAAAAACCCCGAGCCTTTTCACATATGTTGGTCACAGCACAGGGGACGTGAAACTACTTCCCAACAATTGTTGGTGGAAGCAGCACAAGGTTTTCAAGCGGCAAGCACTACCACAATCATGTACACATATCATCACTTTCAAGATTGACATCTTGTCAAATTTGTTTCTGAACACAAGTAAACACGGGCACACGGGATGCAAATGTACACAACAGGTGCCAGACCAGCTCCAGACAGACTCGTTACTTTGACAAACTGGTGAGAAAGTACGTAAGCCAACGTTTAGACTGCATTGGGGAGCGGTGCATAAACGGGTTACATTAACTTCATGTGGGCTATAAAATGGGAATTGGAATATATGACGCTTAAATTACCATCCACAACAATTTGAGAACGTTCGATTTAACTGACAAACTTTTTGTTTTGTTTTGTTTTGTTTGATTTGTGAACCTTTTGAAAGACCAAAAAACAAAACTGGGTCACGCTTTTCGTGAATGCTGTATAAAATCTGTCTGATTAGCCCAGCACGGTGTCTGGACATCCTGTGGTCTTTCTGCGTCACACCAGCGTAAGCGCCCCGGCACCTCGCTACGAATTACTTGGAATGAAAAACCTTTTTCCTGGGAAATACTAGAAATTAGATCAGCTTACATGGGCCTTGCAGAAAAGGGCACGAAAGCTGTAAATTGGAATTGGAATATGTGACGCTTAGATTCTCATCCACCGCAACAATTTAAGAACGTCTGATTTAACTGACAAACTTTGAACGTTTTGAAACACCAAAAGCAAAACTAGGCCAAGCGGAAGCTTAAATAAAATCTCTCTCATTAGCACAGCACATTGCTTGCACACCTGCGGTCTTTCTGCGTCACGCAAAAAAACATAATGATCAAAATTACTTCATAACAAAAGGTAAATTGACTTCGTGGTTCTCCCAATGGATTGCCTGTCGTGTGTCAGTAATGGCGATCTCAGATTTAATTTGTTTTTTTTGTACTGGACTTCGTGACAAGACTCGCCTGAGAGTCACTCGAGGTTACTCGCAACTAGGTCACATACGTCGTAAAATCGTCGTGCGATTGCAAACGGGTGGCATTGTTAATTAAGCTTGGGATAGTCGTGCATGTAGCCTGCAAAATCGTACGACCACCTACGACGAATGTGACCGCCCAGTTAGTTACATGACAAATGAAATGATTAGGTGAGAAATGCTAAGTTACAACTAGTTTGGTCTAAACAACGTTCGATTTAACCGACTGTATTGTAAAAAATTGGCTTCTTGGTTCTCCGAGGAGATTGCCTGTCTTGTGTGAAGTAATTGCAATTTCAGATTTGTATTTTTGTACTGGACTTCGTGACAAGACTCGAGGTTTAGTCTCTGTCACACATAGCCAAATATGGTCACACTGCCGAACTCCCCCAACCATGGTAGGTGTTCGGCGAGGTCGGCTACTGTTTGGCTGCGCCAACCGAATGTTTCAAAATGTTAAAAACATTCGGGTGGCTGGTGTTCGGGTCGGGAGTAGGTCGGGGCATGTTTGGCAGTCAAATTTTACTCAAATTTGATTCAATTCGCATCGAAAGTTAGGCGTGGCCTACATCTGAACAGCTGCTCCTGAACGTCAGCCAACCTTGGTCGGCTGCTGTTCGGGGAAAGGTTCTGAATGTGACAGGGGCTTTACTCGCAACCAGGTCACATACGTCGTGCTATTGTTGTACGTGATGTGATAATTGAAGATGAATGTCACTTTATAATGAATTGTACACTGTATAATGATAAGCGCCTATCGCTGTTTACCTTTCTTTCCACTTGTTCAACTAATTTCAATACATTAGATGCTATAAATAAATTCAAGTACATTTTAAGTGGGGACAATCCATATGGTGTGCAAGTAGGAAAATATAAGGACTGTTTACATTTTAGAGACTGCATGTTAGAGAATAAACCTGTTATGTTGCCACTGGTATATATTCTGTACGTAATTTCCCCCATACATATACTCTGTACGTAGAATGAGTTTATTCATACATGTATTTAGTTTTGTTCGTAGTCATAGTTGACCATACAAAAGTCCCTGTACTTTTTGTCGAGTCAATAAAGAATTGTTGTGATATTTGGCTAACCATATGTAACACAGAAATAAAGTATAACACTTTTATACCCTGTTTCACTGGAGCTAAACGTGCACAATCATACGACGAATGTGACCGCGCCGTTTCATGACGATGTGATTATAAGGTGAGAAATGCTAAATAAGTTACGTTTTGATACAAGTAGATTGTGAACAGAATAAAGCTACGGATTAGTCACTATCTTCCAAATGTCTAGTTTTTGCTGGCCCTTAGGTGTCGCCCTCGACCCTCTCGTGACGGCTATAGGTGTAGGTGTGTGGCACCACGGGTATCTGTACAAGCTCTCTTCAGTCCACCACGATGAATTCTATTATCTTTCAGCAGGGAGGATTGAAGTCGTGTTGTTTTCAGCTGTTGTCATTAAGAGACTACAGACTCCAGGACTCTCCAGTTTGAATGTGCGGCTAATGTTTAATAGAAGAAGAAGTTTATTGCAAACACATGCCCGAGGGCTAATTGCAAGTACAAACAAGTAACAACAAACAACATGAAAAAGAAGATACAATGGTATGAGGGACTACGTGATACTACATTCTACAACATACGTGGTACTAGTTTGGTTGGGTTTGACTTCTTCTTTTCAGGCAGTGGGAGACGAATTTACCCACTTCGTCTATAATATGTGGGTTCTTTGATTTAAGTAGGAAAATTGTTTTCTTTTGTTAAGGAATAGTGGGAAAGTAAGGGTGCATTTTGGACACGATGGTAAATAATTGATTTCTGATATCATTATAAAATGTACAATTAGACATGAAATGATATTCGTCTTCCACTGCGTTTGAGGAACAATATTTACAGATCTTCTCCAACACGGGTAGTTTTAATGGTAAACTGACAGCGGGAGAGATTGAAGTCGTGTTGTCTCCAGCTGTTGTTATCGAGCCTCTACAGACTTCACGACTCCAGGATGTATCTATCTTGATTTCTCCTCCGTCAGGACTGAAGAGAAAAAAACACGTCTGCGCATTATGGAAATGTCGGCTGGCTCCTTTTTCCAGAACTTTCGAAAAGTCCACGCCCCCCAAAATTGCTTCAGCAATTAATTAGACAGTTCTAGCAATACTGCGTGATTTCTTAATGCGTGAGAAACATTTTAGGAATAAACTTTTTATCATTCCACTTCAGAGGGCCTTTAATATCGCGACCTTATTTGGAAACAGGCGTCAAAACAGACAAAAAAACTTCTATATACGTTCACCAGAACTCAAATCACTGAGATTATTTCTTGCAAGCTTAAGGCGACGCCATTTTGAAAATCACCAAGCGAGACGAATATGAGGACGGAAGACGCTAGAACTGTGATCAGGGCTGTGGTGTCGAGGTGTCTTCTGCGCTTGGAAATTTTACAAAAAGAAGAATTACTTCTTATTTCAACCTAAGAACGTGGACATACACACACATGCACACGCACACACACACACACACACACACACACACACACGCCTCTCTCTTTCTCTCTTTCTCTCTCTCTCTCTCTCTCTCTCTCTCTCTCTCTCTCTCTCTCTCTCTCTCTCTCTCTCTCTCTCTCTCTCTCTTTCACGCACACATAAGCTAGCCATACAAACTGTACTCTCTAGCGGCCCAACTCCCCTGCCATATCATTTGTCTTTCGGGCCAATTTCTACTCTTTCCAGCCGCTTCCCGAAGCCTGGTAGAGGCTACACATAAGCAAGGTGAAGGCCGTTTTCTCAGTTTACCGTTCTCAATCAAAACAAAGACACAAACGACTTGATATGTAGGTGAAACGTGAAACGTGAAAGACCTCTGACTTACAAACAAAAAGACGACATCTCTCATGTTGTTTTGCCTAACACGGCTCACAGATCGACCAAAGAGATAAAGTCCCTTTAGAACTTTACATGAACAGTCTGCACAACTGCAAACATGACCTTTATACTAGGCAAACGAAAGATGGAGATTCCCCGGGATATTCCATAGCTCAACAACCACAATGGGCAGTGGACTACGACTTAATGTCCTATGCTAAGGACTGCAACCCTTTCCAGTAGCGTGCATGTCGGGTGAGCGACTCAGTTCGAAACCGAACTTTCAAGCTGTTGGTCCAGAGGCAGGGTCACTAACCACAGTGACTGTAAGCTACAGAAAGGAGACTGAGGCATTGTGCATATTTTACGTCCCATTTTACGTTCCCTATAAGAAAGGGTTGAGGGTTTATTCTAAGAGCTGCGTGCATGGAAAATAGCCGGGATTCGAACCCCTAACCTTCTGATCCAGAGTTTGGGTCAGGTGGTACAGACAGTGCAGTCAACCGCAGCGAAAGTCGCTTGGCGAGTTTCCCGCGTTCGACTCGCGCCGGGGGTCTTTGTTACCACGTGTGGCGCGCTTACTGATCACGAGCACAGGTAGTGACAGACGCCACCCCATTGGTCGGTTTGTCTCTCACCTGAGCCCCGCCCACCGACGTGCCCCCTCCCCACCTCGTGACGTCACGTTATATTTTTCTTTGTGCCAAAATGTCACGGTGTGTGGTGATATATAGAGAATAGCTAAAACTCTAATGCTGCCACTGACATATATTCTGTACGTAGTTTGTCGCACACATTTATTCAGTAAGTAGGATGACTTTTATCATTCGATCTTAGTTGTAGTAGACCATACGAAAGTCCCTGTACTTTTGCCAAGTCAATAAAGAACCTATAATGGTATGCTGGAATCAACTCCTGTGTAAATTGTCTTACATGCGTATCCTTCTTAATCAACGCCCTACATCCAATCTCAGAAACATAAAGAGAAACAAACTATGTCCTTAAATATGGTTAAGTCGATAGATATCGGGATTATACAAGTTTCACCATGGACATTATAATGTCCTTATTTTCACCAAGTAAATCGCGTAGTAATCACTCTAAGATAACAAGGCACCACTTCGACCTTGTCGATTCATAAATGTGATCGTTAAAGTCTTAACGGTTCTTTGTGTCGCTTTGAAGAACCTGCTACTTCAGATCCCCTTCTTACCCATTGACTTTCACGGGTTGTGATCTTCTCATTAATGAGCACATGCAGCACACGTAGGCCTCTTGACATCAAAGAAGCCTTGCGTGCACTAATCCTTAGTTGTGCTCAGTGTCCAGCCATGTTAAAGCGACACGAGTACTACGTGAGAGGCTCAAATCGGCCTTGGCGGCGATTTTCTTTCAGGTCATGAGTTATAAGGTAAAGGCCGAGCAAAATATAACTTAGATACAGATTACATGGCTGTACAGTGCTAAACTTTATTCCAACACAAAGGGTACACAAGGATCAACTTTTCAACGACTACTGTCGCCTTCAGATAATTACATGATCGAAATACTAAGAACGTATAATGGAATCCTTACACATAGATAGTATTCTCTTGAAGGGAGGCGAGGGGTTACTTACGTGAAGCATTTGTTTTGATAGTTGTTGCCAAACTAGAGCTGGAAAGGAAAATAGTAAATATAACATATCCTGGCTGCACTGAGACGAAGAAAATCGGGGCAGTCGTGAAACGCTTCGGTTTTAAGTCCCGACGTCTGCTTGGAGACTATTTGTTTAACACCGCACTCCTGTCCAAGTTAAGGGCGGGCTTTCTCATATGTGTCGTACGATTACGGTGACAGCAAATTAAGGGCATTCTTGTGACAGTCGTAGTTCTGTCGCACAAATTTCAACTGTCTTGTGAAGGGAAAGGTTGACACGTAAATTCTTGTGGACAGTTTTTTCAGTCTGAGCCTCGCTGATTTCCGCCCGATGAATGAAACCGCGCCGTGTTAAGTCAGCGGGGCTATTGAAGTACTCGTGGGCAGCTCGTGTTACAGGTACGACCGGTGTGGTGTTCATACCTGTGCACGTGCGTGGGTCGTGGCATGGGCGTGATGTTCAATTGTTGCCCATTCATATACAAACCATTCATTCATTCCCTCTGTCCGGACATATTCTATCTAAAGGTGCTTCCTTCTTCCCGTTTGCTTGTACCTGAAGGTGAGTTCGTTGGTAGAAAGCCCGCAGGTGTTACATGTGTGTGGAGCGGGTTATCTGGTGCATGGTAGGCACGTGAAAGGGTGTTGTTCCGGCCCCGCGATTTGCATATGGAACAGTCCTCAGAGACCAGACCGATCTGAAAACCGCCAAAACTGACATTCCAACCTCCTGGCCTGCAAGTGGTGACCACTCGTCGACAGAAGGACCAAGGAAAAGCATTTGGGAAGGAACATTAAGGTAAGCAGCACTTCTAGTGCTGAGATATTGGTTTAAGCAACAGTAGAGTTTGTGTCAACTCTAACTTAGAGTCGTTGACGGCACACTGTGGACTGAAGTTTCCTGGCCCACAGAAGTCAGACTGTATCTAGTGTCGTGGTCTGAGAGAACGCACATATCGTATAGCCCTTGTGCTTCTTGCAACCAGCATACAGGGCCGGTCCTGATGTACATGTATGATTATCAGAATACTTATTTATATTAGAATAGGATACCATACACAGTTTGCGAGTGTCGGCTTTTTTTTTGCCCGGAGGAAACCGGATATAAAGGCCCAGCAAAATATACCATAGATACAATACATGATTGTCCCAGTTCTGTGGACACTACATGTAGTGACGTGGTCTCTTGTACTAAGTTGTAGGGGTTAAGGGCACATTAGATGCGTAATGGTCATGCTAGCAGTTCCCAAGAACTCCTCATAATGTTTTACCAATAGTTCTTGGCAGAACGGGCTATATTGGCCATTACAGACGTACAGCGTGGCTTTCAGGTGTCATCAAAGAAATCGCCCGCCAAAAAAAATTGAGATGCAAATAGCGGAATGTACAGTTACTATTCCTATAACGGGATAGGCGTGGCGACAGGTAACATATTTTCTTCGTGGTCATATATATATATAGAGAGATTGCGATCTGATATAATCGTCGATTCTGCGCGTAGAGATCCCGATCGGATTCTTTGTCAACAGAGATCGCAATCAGGATGCTAGGAATGTGTTAGGTAGGGCAAGGACGTATAATGTCCTTGGTTAGGGTGGTCTCCATTTATAAATGCTCAGTTCCAAGTCAATCTATTGATCTAAACTGACATGAATCGAAGTTGAGAAGTTCTGATTTAAAATCTACAGACTCCGGAGTGTAATTTGATACCCTGTGTAACGTGTATGAATGCACACGCTACTGGTAATAATTACTATCCTAAGGATGGGGCGTTCAGCCAGTGGCCCTGTGTTAGAAGACAACGAGACTTCAAGCAAGTTAAAGAACCCATCACACACGAGGATGCATAGATATAAGTGTACGTATAACTTTGTAGAAGAGCTGATTTAATTTGTATCAACTTGTGTGTGTCTGTATTTGTAGAAGCCATTGTGAGAGTTCCTGTATTGTTGTCCTGTCAATGCAATTAAGATCGTTTTACCACCCCCAATGTCTGCTTAATAAACAGCGACTTTTTGACACTTTCCACTGCTACCATACCGTGAAAAAATACACGTAGAGGCGCCGCAAAGCGACTTCACAATGAAATAGCTGTAAGAAAGTGTCATTAAGCTAATAACACCCCTTAAAGCGGCATATGAATCAATCAAACGTAGCCCTAGGCCTAAGGAAAAAAATGTTGTGTTTCCTGTTTCCCGACCAAATCTAGCAAAAATCCGCTGACCCTAGCGTTTTGGGGCGACAGCTGGCTAGAGACCTAGAATTTTCAATCTAACATCTGAATTTTAAACCCTTTGAAATGTTCTTTCATAGATTTTCAGTTTAAAAAATACACCACAAACGATAATAGATATAGCTGAACTTATACCTTTGTAATTGTAGGTAGACTGATAAAATCTGTAGCAACTTGTGTATGTTTGTAGCTTTAGAAGGCATTGTGTAAGTCCCTTTATTTTTGTTGTCGTGTCGTTTCAATTATGATCCTTTCACCAACCCAACCTGTGCTTCGATGAAAAAAACGACTTCCTGACACGTCCCACCGCCAACATACCGTGACAACGATACACGTAGTAGCGCCGCACCCAAAGCGAAGTTTCAATGAAACAGCTCAAAGAAGGTATCATTAAGCTAACACTCCTTCAACAACGGACGTGACGTAGCCTTCATCACTATCATTACCATGGTCGTCGCCTATCAGTAATTACGTGTACTGAGGCAGGCTGTCATTGTTCTCCTTTGTCGTTTATAAAGTCAACCTTTATTTGCAAATTCATTCCCGAACGTTGTGGGGTCGTGTGGCGCAGCGGTAGCGCGTTCGGCTCGGGGCCAAGAGGTCCCGGGTTCGATCCCCACCCATGTCACCGATCTTGTGCCCTTGGGAAAGGCACTTAACACGACTTTCCTCACTTCACTCAGGTGTAAATGAGTACCTAGCTTCGGTTAGGGACGTCCCTCGGATAGGACGTTAAATGGAGGTCCCGTGTTTGGGGAGAGCCACACCTCGAGCACGTGAAAGAACCCACCACACTTATCGAAAAGAGTAGGGGTTCTTCCCGGTGTGAGTGGAACAAAAACCTTGCAGTCTTGTACGTCTTCATACGTCCTCAGCCTATTGAGGTTAAGCACGTAATAAGGAAGAAGAAGAAGGTTAATTGCAAGGGATTAATTACAGGACGTATTCATGTGGACATATTCCTGTACAATTCCTAGAATTCTTGCAGACTGCACACAATACTACACCATTAGGCTCGCCTCTGAATGTACGATGACTGTTAACTAGCCACTCTGTGCACAAGAATGAATGACCGCGAATTACCTCTTCTTGTTTATTCACCTACTGTGCCGTCTATTGCTTGCGCGTATTTGTAACAATTACAACTCTGAGTTACTCTCTGTTTCCGCAGCCAACAGCTGACTGAATGCGATTGGGTGTATATTTATATATATGTACCGGTTACCAAACCTATTATAGCTCCCGAGTCTTGTTGGTCCTATTTGCGTAGAGAGCCAAAGAGACTCGGGAGCTAAAATAGATTTGGTAACCAGGCTACTGTTTCTGAAGCTGACTGAATGCGATTGGGTGTACATGTATATTATATATATGTACAAATTGCCATTGGGGGCTGAATATCTAGAAATCAGTTTTTGAATTGGTCAAAATTAGGTACAAATTAAATATAAATCAGTTATATATGTATCCATCAAGTATCCATCAAATATGACCGGAATGACGTATTTGTTACCATGGCAACGCCGAGAGACGCTGATGTAACGCTGAATTGATCGAAATGAAATGAAATGAAGCGAATAAATGTAATTTACCGCTTTGAATAGCTCCTTGGGCAATTCACGCACCCTAGTTTGGGCCTGTGTGAATCTAATATGCCACACTTCAGTCAACCTTTTCGCTCAAGTAGCTCATTGAGCCTGGCTTCTAGCCTCCACCAGGTCTTCCTGAGGAGTTATGAATAGTGAGATTTGGCAAAAATAGGGCAGTAATTGGCCAGGGGAGTGCGGGTAACATTTCCCTTGGTACACTATGCGGGTGAATGAACTTCATGGTGGCCAAACTCCCCTGACAAAATATTCTCCCTTTTTGGCTAAATCTTACTGCTTTTCAGCGCGCGTGGTTAGTCTGGTGCAGACTACTCGCTTCAAGGAAAGTCCCTTCTAGGCTTGCTAAAACCCTAGGAGGAAATCCCAGGAGACAAGGTTTAGGAATGTTACTAGTATTCTCGAGGGTTTGTCCCCTACAACTGTGTACGTGCTGAACATCCGGGCAACTATCTGCCCTGGGGGCATGCCGGGATATTATCAACCCCCTACAGCACACGGGCATGCGCAGTTGGCACCTAAACTCTCGCAGCCACAAATACCTGGATGTAAATCTTTTGAGATCTCCAGTCAGATATCTTTTAAGATCTTGAAGGTGTTGCTTGTCTTGTAGACCTAGTCTTTATAGCATCACAACGTTTGAGAAGTGCATCAGGTTTAATAAAAATGTAAACAAATCTTCAAGCAGATGTTTGGGTGGAAGATCGTAACATTTTAGACTACCGGGCTTCTCTGACAGCCAATCAGCTCAGACATTAGAGTAAATGGTTGTCAAAAAAAGCCTGGAAGTCAACAGATGTGACGATCTTCCACCGAAACATCTGCTTGGAGATTGAGTTGACATCGCTCCCGGGCTTGTCACCACTGATCCGTTCTCATCTATTTTATCTGTCAACGTTGATTTGTTCTCCTTTGAACGTCTGTAGTTGTCTGGATAGTATCTTGTTTCTTCAGATGTAACTTCGGTATTACACCGACCCACAAATCATACGACTGGATTAACGTGAGTCAGAAATAATTCCTTTTTAGCTAATCCAACTGATATGTCATAGATAGCCTTTATTGTACATTCATGCAATATAGGGCCGGCTAAGTACAGGCATGCAATTACACTTTTAGCAGTAGTAAAATGCCCTTTAGGCAGACCCAGAAAAAGGTGAAGGACCACATGCAGTAAATACTGACAAAATACAGGCTAGGCAGACTAGACAGGCTTGAGGAGGAGGGGGTCTTTGAAGACCGAGAGGAGTGGAGAAGACGATGCTCTCAACTGACAGGCTCTAAGGCCTTGTAACCTGGGGAAGGTGTAAGAACAAGAAGAAGAAAAATGCTAGAGTGTGGGATCTGTTGGTAACTGAGCAAATTGGCAGCCAGTTATAGATTTATCATTTGAAGCGCATCTCAAAAAGCACGTCAACGCCTCGAGGCTTGTCACATTTCCCAATGATTAGATGGCGTATCTGTGAAACGCGTCATGTTGACGTTCTATCTTTCAGATTCGCATAAAAGTTACATTTAACTGATGTAGATATATCTTGTGGCATCACGATCTACGAACTTACAGAAAACAAGACAATTTGCTGCAGTTTGAGAGACATTTGGCAACACCTTTATGGCATTTCAGGTCACAAGAAACAATGATTTAGTCATTTAAAATGATGTTAAACCCTTCCATATTTGTTGCTGCATTTCCCATTTGACGTATGTTCCCATTTTTCCGTGTACTCAAGATTTCTCACCTGTTCAGTCATCTGAGAGTAATTTCAAAATCACTGAGCAAAATGTCAACAACGCGTCGTGCCACATTTGACCCATGATTGCCCTCATCTTTCTCCAAAAAAGATTCGTTCACATCTTACCTAGGCCAGCATATTGACTACTACAACGTCCTTGGTTTTACGTATCTCATAGTAGAGAAGTAGACAGCAATGATTTTGTGGAAATGTTACTAGGACCTCAAATAATATACCGGCTCTGTTCATTGACGTTGTGGAAATTTTAGAAACTAAACATTAAATTCTATCGCCTCCCTGTATGGATAGATAGTGGGTAGTTTAAATCATCTATTTTTATTTAACTCCAGTGCGTTTTACACATTAGTATATGGACTATATCAGTAGCTGTCAGTCTTTATATCTACACAACACCCAGTCGGAGCCCCAGAAGGAACAGACAGTACTAGACAAACGTGTACACATTTTGCCCGCAGCTCTGTCTCACCTCGACGCTGGCTTTTATAATTAATCAATCATCTGTCTGTCTCTCTGTCTGTCTGTCAAAAACAAAAAACGTCGCAACAAACTATTCAATATGTGTTAAGCCTTCGAATTCATAATAAGCCATGTCTTGGTCAGATTGAGTTCTTTCTAACTCAATGCGTTTTAAATGTGTTGATAAAATGCGCTTCAGCAGTCCTGGTACACGTCTTGCTATTTTGCCTTATGGCACTACTTGGCGCGGTAAATTTGACCTTTTGAACTTTGTGCTAAAATTGCCTGAGATGCGTGATCATCGTACAGTCGTCTGTGTTCTTGGTGTGCCGTGGGACCAACTCAAGAGAAAAGAACTTCAAAAGCCTGGTAACACTTGACAACATCTACATACCCTTGTTGGTTGTGCTTTCTTACGTACATTGTAACCGTACTAACGAATTTTAAAGTCGTTTACAAAACTTTGTCATCACAAAATTAGAAAATTATTTCTCGAAATAGTTTAAACACAAGCGATTGTGTTGCAACGGTACTGGGTAACACGATCTGAATGAAGTTTTTATCTCTTAAGCGTTCCGTTTGAAGCTTCTAAACAATCTTATCTCACAATCAAGTTTGGGTGGGTGTAGTTAGGTCACGAAGCATCTTCACTCTGAACGCAGGTCGTGCATTAGCATACTAGATCGACGAGAGTTGAGGTTGTTGGGCAACTTTCCGTGGCTCAGATCAGATGTTCCAAGCGGTGGCCGGTGAAGTGCAGAAAAAAAGGGTCGACGTTCTCAACGAAGATATCGAGAAAAGGCCTGTATCACATTTTCATAAGTAATTAGCGTACTGTAGTGGTCAGCGAATATGTCTCTGGACAGGACAGTCAAGGGTTACAATCCTGTCCTGTGGACGCTTGCCGGCTGCTAGCAAATGTTACATACGCGGTCTAATGTGCATAATGTGTGCTAGTCAGAACAAAGGTGACGGCCCATAAAATTTCTATGTGACGTGTGTACGTGAACTATGCCTGTTACAATGTACCTCGATCAGTAGGGAGAATATCTGTTTCAATTCGGTAAGATTTATAAGTAGGTCGAGATAGCGTTCCATTTTTCACCTTCATGTACTACTAACCTTGACCGGAGGTGGTCATAAGTTACTCTCTGCTGGTACGTACAGTTTAAGCACTTGTGTAAAACGTTAGGTGGTGATCTTCCACAAAAAAGGTAGCGTAAGAAATCTAGTTTGCCCCCTTTTTTTTCCTGATTGAAGATCTCTGTTGAACCAAAGTTCTCGCACTTTAAGAGCCAGCACGCGTAAAGGGGCCGTCACATTGCGCGAAAATCGATCGGCCGACGAGTCGGCGAGCTCTAAACGACATTTACGGCAGTAGTACGCCCGATGTTTCGTCGAGCATCGCGCGAATTTTAGGAATCGCCGGAGATTTTTCGGAGTCGGCCGAAGCTCGCTGACACGCAAAACGTGTTTTTTTATATAATGCCTGCGTCACATTGTCGACGAGCTTCGGCCGTATTTGTTGATCGCCGAAAGGTCGCCCGATTTTGAGATCGACCGAGGATCGCGCGTATTTTTGGCAATGTGACGGTCCCTTTACCGACGCTACCCCACCGGCAAGGATGTGTAGCCTCGTTAACAGCCTCTATCACTGGGCACTTCTTTTACAGCAAGTCACTTCTATACGTACTCGGGTTCTTGTGCAGGTATAGCGTTGCCGGGTAAGATAGAATGTAAGTGAAAAGAATGTACAGATAGATTCTCGTAAGTTACTTACACCAAATCGTCTTGCTTTCGTTATTTTTGTCGTCCGTCTTGTATTTCCTATGTATTGCTGATCTTGTCTTTGTTTCAAATGTATTGCTTTATGTTTGTTCATGGATGTTCTTAGATCTTGAGGAGAGGACCTCTATAAGCATATTTTCTTTTTGTCAGATCGTCTTTAAATAATTGTGAATGAATAAACAAAATCCCCCAAAAAGCCCCAACCGTACATCCTGCCAAGGAGGCTACAGGAAATGGCCGTGGGAACCCGGTTCTATTCGTCGTACGACAGACTCACGACCGGAAATTAAGGTCATTCTTCAAGTCGTGCACAGGTCGTAAATAAAGTTAGCTGTCTTGAAATAGAGTCGTGGTGAAGCCATTTTTATTCATCTCATGGTCAAAACACCATACTTAAAGGCCCCCCTTTGTTTTGCTGAAATGGGCGTAACTTGGATAAAGGTCAAATTGAATGCCATTACATACAGTTGAACCACTTTGTCTATTTTAGGCAAAGATTTGAGTCGTAGAAAAGTAAAATGTTCTACAACAGTCGTATTTTTGTTCACACAGAGGTTTTATGCACTGTTACGGTGACTGACATTGGATTATTGGTTGTATGGTGGACAGTATATACTATATAATTGCTTGATGTTTTGCGCTTTATTGAAGGCAAAAGTTATTAAGTTTACAGAATATTGTACTTGAAATTGTGGCGATGTTATACAGCATGGTGACGACACAGTCTTTACAGGTCCTCGTCGGCATTCTGACTCCGCAAATATTCGTATACAACTTGTCTTAAACAATATGACTGGGGGCAAAATGGCGCGCTCTCTCCTGTTCTTTGTGAGGCCCAGCAGGGGTACAGTAGTTAGCTGTTGTACAGACACCAGTTGCACGGGTGTAACTGACAATGATAGATGAACAGTCCTATTCTGTGGTGACTCTTTTTGTTCGTCCAAAATTCCAGAATAATGACCTTAACCCGTGGTTTCATTGGCCTATAAACCACCGCCATGTACCGTACGGACCTTACAGTACTTAAATTATGCCGGGTCCCACTGAAATAATACTCAATATATCTTTTTTTCATTGCTCCAGACTTGACACCGACTGTAAACCGCCAGCATGTACCGTACGGACCCCGTGCCGGCTGTGGCGGTGCCTGTACCGGACCCCACGGTCATCAGGCCGTCCGAGTCCCAGGCTGACCTGGTCAGAAACATCGAGACTCAGCCCACCAAGGGCGCACAGCAGGAGGAGCACGATCCCTGGCACGTGGCCAGGCTTAAGGACGAGGGCACGAAATGGAGAGGTGGGGCATCCTTATATAGTTTTTTAAATGAATGGATGAAGGAAGGAAGGAAGGAAGGAAGGAAGGAAGGAAGGAAGGAAGGAAGGAAGGAAGGAAGGAAGGAAGGAAGGAAGGAAGGAAGGAAGGAAGGAAGGAAGGAAGGAAGGAAGGAAGGAAGGAAGGAAGGAAGGAAGGAAGGAAGGAAGGAAGGAAGGAAGGAAAGAAAGGTTGAAGGAGTACGGCCTAGATTGGTGTCAAATTAGATTATAAACCTTTTCTGACCATGTAAATTGTAACTATTTGTCTGTATTTCCAGACTTGACCGGTAAAGGGAAGATCCTGCGCGCGATAGGCTGGGTTCTGAAGCCGCTGCTGCTGTTGGGACTCATCTATCTGTTCATCTGTTCCCTGGACTTCCTCAGTTCGGCCTTCCGACTGCTGGGTAAGTGTGGAACGTTAAGCCCCTGATTGTGTGAGGCTTTAAAGGCATCCAATGCAATTTCACGGCGGCAAAACTGGATTTTCAAAGTCAATTCTATTGCCATTCTTTTAATGTAGTAAGTTGAATCAATCCTATCCCATAGCATCCCCTAGCATATCGATCTTTAACATAGGTCTTTTTTCCAGGAGCCAAGGAATTAAACTTTGTAATCCAGTAGAAGTCCTTGAATTAGAAATGGTCACAAACTTAACATCCCGTAGGCAAACACACTAAGATACAGCGAATCCCCCGATACGCTATCTGACTAGTTTGTTAAACGAGTATGGGCATTAGTATCTTTTGCCCTAGCTGTTGAGAGATCATATATTAAAGATACATTCCGTAAAATAGCATTGCCTGCGACCTTTTTATTTTTTAGCCTATATTGTGTAAGAAGACCTTTAATGTCGGCATTTAGCTTTTAAACGTTAAGTTTTAACTGCGACTAACCAATAAATTCATCTCGAATCTTGCACAGGCGGGCGAGCTGCGGGTGAAACCCTGAGTAACAACCAGCTCCTGACCAACCCTGTAGCGGGCCTGATGATCGGTGTGTTGGCCACTGTGCTGGTACAGAGCTCCAGTACCAGTACCTCCATAGTAGTCACCATGGTGGGGGCAGGAAGTAAGTTGCCTCTCTGTATCTTAGCTTGACTACCTCACGTTTCTAGCAGCCCTTTCATTACCTGATCAGGCAGCTAGAAGCTTAAAGACCAACACCTCTAAGTCAGATAGAAGAACCGGAAACATCTTAATCCTGTTGATTTGCATAATGGACCTTTCCGGACTGTCCATCACAATTATCAGTTCAACCAATGATAACATAACAATTAGCGGTTCGGCCAATGAGAGAGTGGCTGCATGTCGGTCAAATATTTGCCTTTTTATGTTTTGACCGAGGTAGGCGGGACTATAGGAAAGGTCCATTGTACTAAGTAAACATGGATCAATCATTGTCAGACTGAGAACTGTCTGTTACCATGGTGTGGAGGCTGTGATGACTAGTTTTCATAGTGACAGAGACTCCTGATTTCTATAGTGATAAAGAACCCTAAGCTCCTATTGGACTGGGAATGGTTCTCTGGAGTTAGAGGTGTGTGGCCACAAGCTCTCTGACAGCTGCAGAGGGCCCAACCAGCCCCTGACAGCGAAAGATACTAACAACGGCTACTTTCATGACCTCTGTCTGATTGCCTGATTCATTCTACAGTTCTGGAGGTGAAGCCAGCGATCCCCATCGTGATGGGAGCGAATATCGGCACCTCGGTCACCAACACCATCGTCTCCCTGGCGCACGCTGGCGACAGGGACGAGTTCCGCAGGGCGTTCGCCGGCGCCACGGTGCACGACATGTTCAACTGGCTCAGCGTCATCGTCCTGCTGCCAATCGAGGTAAACACCACCAGTTCTTGTGTGACAGGCTGAATAAAAGTTCAAAACGGGAACTATGCGGCTCTTGATGTCTTACTGAGGGACGACTGCGTGTGGGAGATGTCGGTTAGCTTGAGGAATGAATCCACTCTACTATATACTATATACTACTACCACGACCAGTTCTTAAGTTATCCTCCCTCGAATAAAACCTTAGCTTGAAGGATGGCTTAAGTTCGGGAGCATTCTGACCAGATTTAGGCCTCACCTACCTTTTGATACTAATCGAACCATGGCCGAACCTCCCGTCCAAGCGAATCTTTAAACATTTGAAACATTCGGCTGGTGCAGCCGAGCAGTAGCCGAACACCAGCCAACCCTGCTCCCGACCTACTCCTAACCATGGTTGGAGGGAGTTCGGCAGTGTTCGGGAGGCCATATTCGGCTATGTGTGACAGGGACTTAACTGTCTGAGTCTTTCTTTGTTCCAGGTGATTTCTGGGTACCTGTTCCAGCTGACGGCTGCCATTATCAGCTCTTACAAAATTGAAACGAACGAGGACGCCGAAGTGGAAATCCTCAAGGTCATCACCAAACCCTTCACTGACCTCGTCATCAAGGTCAGGAAACGAAGTGTCTGTTCTTCATAGTTACCTGTTCTTCATAGTTACCTCAAGCGTACAATAATCCTTATTAAAAAATTTTTACGGCTCTCAGTGGCAAATGTGCAGATGTTGGCACATTGGCAACACCAAATCCGTAGTGTGTTTTTGGCACACTTTTAGACAGATTAGCCTAAGAGGCTCGGTGGGCGTCACTCCACCGTCAGGGAAAATCTTGTAAAGTGCCTTTCCCAAGGGCACAACGTCGGGGCATGGTGGGTATCGAACCTGGGACCCATGGGTTCCGAGTCCAACGCTCTAACCATTGCGCCACACCGACGCCACTAATAATCCTTATAGTGTGAAAATAGCTACATACATTTAGAGAATATTTAGATATTAGAACCTGTAGTGTGAACGGTAGTAGTTGTAGTTGTAGTTGAAGCCATCGTGTCATGCCTTGTAAGTACAAATGTGTGTGAGAATGATACAGAATTTTAAAAGTTTGAAGTTGACAACTGGCAACATATTTATTCACTGCCAAACGGAAGGTTGATTATTTTCATGGTTGCAGATCGACAAGAACGTGTTTAAGGAGATCGCAAAAGGATCGAACGAAACGCACAAGCTCAGTCTGCTGAAGAAGGGAAACTATCTCTTCTCGAACACGGGGCTGAGTGAGAGTGAGCTTGGTATCGTCCTCCTCATACTGTCCCTGATCATCCTCTGTGTCTGTCTTGTCCTCATCGTCAAGCTGCTGCACTCCATATTGAGGGGACGTGTGGCTTACTGGACCAAGAAGGTGAGTACATTGCCTTCTTCTTCTCGACTGAAAGACATGCAAGTTCATCCGTGTTGGTAGTTACATGTTTAAAGTTAAAACGTTTGATCCAACACAAGGTAATTTCTCACCTAGAGCTTTCGACCAGCACCTCTGGGCTTCCTCAGTAGACTGACCCAGTGAGACTGTCACGTGGCTTCATTGAAGTGTGACGTCAACACTGGGTCAAAGGTATCTGGTCGACACTTCAATGAAGTCACGTGACAGTCTCACTGGGTCAGTCTACTGAGGAAGACCAGAGGTGCTGGTCGAAAGCTCTAGGTGAGAAATTACCTTGTGTTGGATCAAACAAAGCTCTAGGTGAGAAAAATTACGTTGTGTTGGATCAAAAGTTTTAACTTTAAACCTGTTTCCTTTTCTCCAGGTCATCAACTCGGAGTTCCCCGGCAAGGCGGCCTTCCTGTCGGGGTACCTGGCCATCGCGGCCGGGGCAGGCATGACCTTCATCGTGCAGAGCAGTTCCATCTTCACCTCGTCCATCACGCCGCTGGTCGCCGTCGGAGTTCTGCACATCGAGCGGTGCTACCCGCTCACACTGGGCGCCAATATCGGTAAGGGCGAAGCCGTTTGTATTTTTGTTTGTTTATATATGGAGGAGGCCAGAATATCTGCACAAGTCTCGACCTAGTCTCGTGTTCTCGTGAGACTAGGTCACTCCGTGCTCAAGACGTACAGTAGATGTCGAAAATTTGGAGGTACGTGTCTTTACCTTTAAAACTCGTCACTGATTGATGAATATTCAACTAACTTTTGTTTGTTTGTTTGTTTGTTTGTTTGTTTGTTTTTTTCCATTGCTGGAATCCTTTTTTTTTCATATTTGTGTACCTTAATCGTCAAGTACATGACGTCCTACCTGACAAAGCCTAACACAATATGATGCTCCTATTGTCGCAGGCACGACGGCGACCGCCATCCTGGCCTCCCTGGCTTCAAGTAGCGAAAAGGCCCTGGCGAACTCCCTCCAGCTGGCGCTCTGTCACTTCTTCTTCAACATCACCGGCATCCTCCTCTGGTACCCCATCCCCAACATGGTGGAGGCATGCGTGCCCAGGTCTGTTTGTTTGTTTGTTTGTTTGTTTGTTTGTTTGTTTGTTTGTTTGTTTGAGCCTATTGTATCTAGAACAGTGCCTATCTAGTTCTATGCCTGAATGGGTTAGGGTTAGGATCAGGCACGGTTCTGGATAGTTTCCGCGTATCCAAGAACGACTAGATTTGCTACAGGCACAGTTCTAGATTCGCGTGGACTATCCAGAACCGTGTCTGAGCATTGTCCAGTGGTTCTCCCATCCACTGATCTTCCTGGCCTAATGGCACAACCGTGTGGCCCAAGGACTCTTAGAAACGGAGATGGGCACCACCCTATACACCAAACGGTGTGGGATTATAAGGATGCTAACTTTGATCTCCCTTGCCTAGGATAGTCCAGTGGTTCCCCCATCCACTGATCTTCCTGGCCTAATGGCACAACCGTGTGGCCCAAGGACTCTTAGAAACGGAGATGGGCACCACCCTATACACCAAACGGTGTGGGATTATAAGGATGCTAACTTTGATCTCCCTTGCCTAGGATAGTCCAGTGGTTCCCCCATCCACCGATCGTCCAGGCCAAGTGGCACAACCGTGTGGCCCAAGGACTCATAGAAACGGAGTGGGGATTATAAGGACTTTAACTTATAAATTATAAGGATTCTAACTTTGATCTCCCTTGCCTAGGATGACCAAGTGGTTCCCCCATCCACCGATTGTCCTGGCCAAGTGGCTCGGCGACAAGACGGCCAAGTACCGCTGGTTCGCGCTGGTGTACCTGTTCCTCATGTTCTTCATCCTGCCCGCGCTGGTGTTCGGGCTGTCGTTCGCGGGCTGGGAGGTGCTGGTGGGGGTCGGCGTGCCCATCCTCGCCTTCTTCGTCGTCATCGCCATCATCAACCTCATGCAGGTGCAGTTTCCTCGGTAGGTGGAGTGTTTTCCTCTTTATTTCATTTTGTTTTATTAGTTCAGCAGTACAGAAGACGGTCAGGGTTGCCCAACTAGTTACAAGACTATTCTGAAGGGCTAACCCTGGAAACAAGGACAACAAGCTATATAAGATAAGGACAGTACATTAAAATCAAAGTCGTCAACTCATTACATCTACAGGATAATCTGTACATAAATACACAAAGGCTTAAACTAAGAAGCTCTGTTAAAGATACTAATTACTTTGGAGATATCAATCAATTTATGGATCAATCAATCAATATCCTTTATTTTGACTGGAATGGCATGTCGGCCTTAACACCCCCCTTGTTGTTCCCAGGTACCTGCCGAGCAAGCTGCGCACCTGGAACTTCCTACCGGCCCACCTGCACTCCCTCAAGCCGTACGACGCCATCTGCACCAAGGTACTAACCCCGTGCGGGAAGGTCTGCAAGTGCTGCCGACAGGTGACCAGTTCTTCTTATCATTTTTACCATAGGCCTCGCAAGAAGTTGCGCAGTGCCAAGCCAGGCCTCGAAATTAACATTGTCCCGATGTCAAAATGACGCTAAATTTCAGCTCGGGACAATTCAAATTACGTTTCGGCAATTTCGGGGCAATTGGGCAATTCTGACGTCCACGTCATTTAGGAACGCGATCCCTCCGTGGGAAGCAAAGGGAAGCAATACTGTCTATTTTTCAGGTCTTTCAATTCACTCTTTTTAGCATTGCTACAATTCGAGCAAGGTGAGCAAGTCATTAATAGTGCACACCCATGCCACCCATGCCACCCAAGCAGCTATTCCCATTTTGGCGGCCTATGGCCAGCTGTGTTTAAAAGCTTTCTTGTTTCATTTATTCTTATTTTACCAGTAGATCACACTCAGATCTGTGGCCAGTTTTTCAGGTGTCCCTGGGCACATACAAATACATACATACATACTCAAGCAATAAAACAGATTGATTACAATGGCATAAAACAAATTTAAATAACGTCGTTAACATATGTTCAGAACAAAGCGGAATACAAGTCCTATTTCAGTCCGTTTTTAAAAGCCGTTGTGGTGGTAAGTTGCCTTTGCTTGGTAGAAAGTTTGTTCCACAAAACAGGCCCTTGAAAGTAACTGTATTCAACTTATTACATTTTTTTAAAATGACCAGAAAATTGACTTTGAAAATCCAGTTTTACTGCCTTGAAATCGCTTTGGGTGCCTTTAACGTTTGACAAAGATGATGAGTTGTTAAAAATGTAATGTACCGTCCGGCAGGTGACCGAGGCAGACGACCCCGTGGACCAAAACACCTACTTGTAAACACGTCATCACTCCTGCAGTACTACGTCACTTGTTCCTGTGCATGACGTCACGTCTTTGTGTGTAATACCACATATTTCTGAACATCCTAAAAACTGCAGTACATGTGACGCCAGTTTATGCTCCCTTTCGACGACGTTTTTGTCTTGCATAAATGAACTAAACTGAGCAGTTATCTTTAAAGCACTGAAGAACATCTAGTTTGGACCTTTTGCTTAACATTTTTCAGTGATAAAATATTGGGAATATCTATGGACCTGCTTTATATTTCACTCAAGAACTGGATTTCGACAAGACATGTCTATGATGGAAGATTTTGTTTATCGATTCATATCAATGTTTTCTGTAACATTGTTTTGACTTTGTACAGGGTAATGGTATATGACCTACATGTATGCTTTCGTTCACTCTGAGCTGACCACTAAAACTATAAAAGTCAACGACAAGTATTCAGGCAAGAATATTTCTTGAGATAAATGGACAAAGAAAATTGTAAGCCTAAACTACAGTGTGACGGCTAGACCTCTGGTGAATTATATAAATTTGGGGAATTATGAATTATGTAAAGCATTTATCTTTATATATATGTTTTTGGCATCATGTAATCATGAAATACAGAATCGTAATTTTAGATGCTTAAAGTGCCTTTTGAATCTTAAAAGCTAAGGTAAAACACGGATTTAACAAGCAGATATAAAAGACCTATATTACACTAAGCTATATCTGGTTCTTCTAACGGTACTGTTCAATGTTTTGGAGTAATTTTAACATGGAAAATTGGGAAACTAACAAATTAAAAATCATGTACTATATTCAAAATACTAGTACGTCCATAGGTTGTATAAGGATAGAATTTGAAAACGTTCGAAGGATTTTATTGTAAGAACCTCCAGCTTGTACATAGCCGTAAATATGATCAGGTAGTGGTGGTGGTGGTGTCTAATATGTATATAATTTGTTGTCTGGTGCCAGTATCCTTGCCTTTGTCCATACACCACTCTTATTACGTATAGTGTTTCGCTCTTTTACAAAATGACCTCCTTGCCTTTTAATTCCTACGATGTTGTACAATTTGCCTTTTTAACCAAGACTCCAATAAAATTTGGGAACAATATTGACCCTTTTCTTATGAATCTTTTCTCTTTAACTGATGAGAAAAACCGCATGAATATGTTAGGCTACAGTAGTATCCCTACCTATTTTCAAGAACTCAGTCCTATCAAGTACGGTGCGTCTATTTTCGGATACGGCAAACGAACTGGAGCTGAAATACTGAGCTTTATAAGCCTGTGTTATATCTTTAAAAAAACCTGCTTTTTTATATCTGCCCCCCCCCCCCCCCCCCAATCCATTGTTACAGATATCAAGATCTAGGTGTTTCTCCTGTAGGGCCTTACGTAGTTTTATGATCGAAGCCGGATCGAAGCCAATCTATTCGGCTCAATGCGGGCAATTTTATCCTAGTGGGGAAAAGGACCAAAGAGTTGTGTTGCAAAAAAAACATGCAAATCAGAGTCGAATTCAGTACCACATATGCTGTTCTACAGTTTTAATGATTGTAAGTCAGCGATGGTGGGACAACAGGGTCCGTTTGCAAGGTCTTACATACACTGGCCAGCATGGGCGACCTGGAAAAAAAAATAAGAAAAGAACGTAAGATTTTATTTTTATATAAAGAAGTAGGACTGATTAAGATGGATTGAATGGACCTGTGGACCTGAATAGAAGTGAAAACGACGCGTGATAATGGTGACTTGTTTCTCCGTTAATAGTTTATCAGGTTGGTAATCACTGGAAAAAAAATGATCTCCAAATGCAACATCTCCAAGTAAAATGCATTCTTGCATATCTATACTGTGCATACGGGGGGGGGGGTGCTGCACTAGAGTAGAGATCTCTCCAAAACACTTTTTTTTTCAAAGTGCCGGATATAACACCACGGTTAATGGAAGTTACCTGTTGTGAAATCTTTACTGCTTGATGGTCTTGCTGCTTGGGATGTGGTCCCCGACCAGATTGATCTGTAATAAAATAAAATTCAACAATAAACCATCATATGTCGTACAATTTTAAGTTGTCTTGTTACTGAAAAGGTTATGAAGGATCCTTGTCGGCGGTTGGTTCTGTCACAGCCTGCTTGAAAATTCAACGACATTAAAACCGTAAGACAGATGTATCAAATTCAAAGGATGGTGCTGTTACTTACGCCTTGCTCCTTCAGTGCATCTAAGATGGGGGTGACCAGGTTCATCGCCTGCTCAATAGCGAACGCCTCAAGGTCATTCAGGTCAACCACGCCGTCCAGGTGGAGCTGGGTGATCCACTGGGGACGGGAAGAACGTTGTTTGTTTGTTTGTTTGTTTATTTGTTTATTATTCTGCATGACTTGTGCAACTTATACTTTTATCACAGTAATAACATCTGCGTTCACACGACAGCTGATTATTTTCTTCATAGAACTGATTGACTTCAAACTTCACAACGTAAACATAACAAGATTTTATGAAATGCCATAACACCACCACGCATAATTTTTAAAGGCCCTTACATAATCGAGGTTCAACTTGTCCATGAAGTTATCCAGGAAAGAGACGATAGTCGAGTTGATCTGCTGAAGAACTGAAACATAAAATGTAAAAATAAAAATAGTTGAAATGAGTATTTCGGAAATAAAACCCCAAACTCCAAAGAATAATGCGGTGTTTCTATGGTTCCTCACCTGAAGTTTCCAAGTTGTTGGCAGCGGTAGTAAGGAGAGCGTTCTCAAGGGCATTCTGCATCGAGTTCTTGATATCATCACTGAAGGAGGGGGTGGCCGGATCATTTATTTTCAATTTAAGTCATTCGCAAGGGGTACGTACACACATATGTTAACACAAACTTGTTTCAAAATTAGATTTGTACATTAGACCTTACCATGCTAGCTGACTGCAAGGACAATAATCAGTGCATCTTATAGCACAGCATCTATAGTACTTTATAGCATCTTAAAATAATCCGCATCTTTATAGCCTTTACAACCGCCCTTCGGCGTAACACACCAGCTTATATAAGAATCATCAACTGTTTTTGGTTACAGATAGACCGTAGTTGCCTGAGGGCGAAACTGCCAAATCAGTGTACGCCTTTAAAAACACGAAAGAGGCGGACAGCGAAATAGTACATACGCGATGCTCCTCTGTCTCATCCTCCTGCTGTCGGTCGGCAGGTGGTTCAGCGTCAGCTGAATCTGTGTTGGAAAAGGCAAAGCACAAGATTTAAAAAAAAACTGTCGGTGGATTTAAAAGGCTGTGCATGTGGAGGGTGTGCAACACTGAGTATGCACTACATGAACTGTGCATATTGAGAATTGTAGAACAAATACATAGATACACAAACACACACACACGCGCACACACACACACACACACACACACACACACACACACAACACACACACACACACACGCACACCCACACACGCACAAATACACACACACACACACACACACACACACAGACAGACACACACACACACACACACACACACACACACATACATAGACACACGTGTACATTGAGAAACACACACACACAGACAAGCCAAAAACAATACTTCACTATTTTAGAATGACTCGGTAAAAATCGTTTTGTTTCTTTGTATGATAACAGCCCCAGACTCACCCCTTGCTCCTTGAGGGAGTCCAGGATGGGGGTGACCAGGTTCATGGCTTGTTCCACGGCAAAGGCCTCGATATCAGCCAGGTTAATGACCCCGTCCAGATGGAACTGGGTGATCCACTACAAACGAAAAACGTGAAACCTTGAATTTCATTGCGCAACAGTTGTACAAGATACAACGTGTGGCAACAAATATTTCACAGTACTTCTAATAGACTCTTCGTTATCATTTCTAATCCCACGGACTAGCTAAGACCACTGTATCTCTCTAACAGACTCGTCTATTCTAAACATGGTAAGATATATTCCACAACAATTCCAATTTAAGACAAGTGTATTCCACACAATAGGATGGAGCACTACTAGTATGTGGCAGTCTAGTGACATAATTTTCAAATGTTTTACATTATCGTCAAGTATGAGTGATACACTTTGTATGCTTGGTATCTCTTTAGAATGGATCTATTTTCAGATATCTAGTTGGGTCGGTGGACGATACCGACTTCCAAACACCTTTGACCTTTTACGTCACCTGTCCGGCACAGGGTTGGTGGTGTGGGCGGGCACTAGGGCTTTCGTCGGCCGAGAGGTACGAGAGGTAGAGTATGATAACCAGGCTAACATGAGATCTCACCATGTCCAGGTTCAGCTTGTCGATGAAGCCGTCCAAAACGTTCACGATGGTGTCGTTGATTTTCTGGATCACTATAGCAACGAAAACATATCAATATTAGGAACAAATTTTCATCGACTAGACACCGTTTAACCCCCTGATGTTTCAAAACTAGAGATGGGAAAGAATACACTCTATCTTTAAAAGGCAAAGAAAACAGAAATCATGTGAGTAAGTAAGAAATTGAGTGAAAGAGAGACAGAGTGAATGAGCTCTAGTGAATGACCGAATGACAGAATGATAAAATGAATGAGTGACTGCCTCACCAGAAGACTCCAGGTTGTTAGCGGTTGTGGTGAGCAGTGCCTTCTCCAGGGCCGCCTGCATCGAGTTCTTGATATCATCTCTGTAGGGAAAAGTGGTTTGAATCTGTTTGTTAATGTACATTCTAGAAATGTTGTCGGTAAGAATAGGGGTCCATTCAGGTGTTGGTAATTTTTTTCTGTCAGTGCTAAAATATGAGTGGTAATGCACGTTATACTTACGCAATGCTTCTCTGCTGTTTCACCGATCTTGCGTCAGCCAGCGTGGCAGCAGCGACCACTAGTACAACAGCCAGGAACTTCATCTTTCTGTGGTTTTATTCTGGGGTCTTGAAAGGATTAAAAAAACTAGTAAAACACATGAACACAATCTAAACTTCATCTCTTTTATCATTTAAAGATACTTGTTACTGTTGTAAAATATTAAAGGCAGGTTTGCTGTATTATTTTCCTTCGTAGTAAAGATATTTGCAGTTTGTATGAAGCCTTCTTTACATAATCAAACCTTTGTTCAAACTCTTACTGACCGTTTCCTCTTGTTACATAGTGGTACAAAGTACATGAACCCCCTGACTCGTGCCTGTTTTCTGGATAACATTGTAACCTTCGCATATTTTATCCACGGAGAATGTATGTGAGAATAGTCACATTTACACAGCTGATAGTACATCCGTGTCTAAATTGATTCAGAAGGTATAAGTATAGATTACCATATGGTAAGTCTGTAAAAAAAAGACACCGTCTTAACAACAAGTATGATCAACGAAACATTGGCTAACGTTATGTGTAAAATTAGAATACCCGTTCTTCTGGCATACCCAGAACTATAATGGTTGACTCTAACTTGTCATGTACTGCAATTCGCATCTCTTCATAATGGTTTTTAAAGAATGATATAGTTACTTATGTATGCAGGCCCTATGTGTACACAAATATCCTAATTTCTTAGTTGTTAGATCATTGAAAGTCTTGCACTCAAATTTCAGTCAAGTCATTCGTTCTCCAAAATAGGAAGATCTAATGACGCCAGCAAACATCGTATAACCTAAATTTGCGACCATCAAATTTACTTCGTTTAATTGCCTTAAACACCGACCTGTGACCCAATTTTACTCGTTGGTCGCCTGAGACAGAATTGTCGAGACAGAATTGTCAGTGAAGTTAGCCAAGTATAACGTTAGATCTTCTCTTGCTTGCCATCTCATCAGAAAAAAAATTTTCTTACCCTGTTTATGCACAACATTTACCATTCTCTTAGCCTTGAGATGACTCTTTTTGGAACTAATTTAAAAGCTCTATCACATTTCTGAGGAACACAAAATACTTTGTCGCTGCTCCTATTTTGCAATGCCTTACAGCATATCATTTCGATAAAGAGACTATCTACCTGATAAATGTAGGGCTAGGAGTAACGTTGCAATTCGACTATTAGTTAAGAGAGAGATTTAAGCCACATATGATACCAGTAAGCTTCAGAACCTCTTTGCGCTAAACGCTGTCCACTTCACAAACTTTCTTGTGGCCAAATATGGCAAACCCATAAAGTATTTGTCTTCAGGAGGAAAAACAAGGAAAAATTCTACAGTTCTTACCTTTTCGTGAATCTTTCAGACGGTTCCGATGCAGAGAGGCCTGGATACGCGCGTGGCTTGCTTTATGAAGGGAAAACGACGGAAGGAAGGAAGCGCAAATAGACCGTTCTATAAATACGTAACGCTTACCTTGCAAGTAAAATTCCTCAGTCACCAATGTAACTCAAAGTTTGGCCGGAAATGACGTATTGATATCTCACATCACACGATACGATATGCAATGTGATTGGTGGAGAAAACGTTAATCGGAAATGACGTCACTAAGGATATTTGCTTCGTTTTTCCGACTCTATCTATGCGCACAAAAAAGATTAATTGCCAATTAATAGAACAAATGCACAGAACGATCTCTTTCTTTCTAGATTAATCTTATCAGAAGTGCTTTATAGATAAAGCTCAGAAGTGCTTTTTAGATAAAGAACAAACAGGGGCAAGTATTCTAAGATGTAAAAAAATAGGATGACTTTAACACATTCAATTTACTTCGTAAGGAGACGGGGCAAAATGCGGACAATGAAGGTAGTCTGAATCTGATGAAAACAAGATTGCAGCGGAAAAGTTTGACGAATAAAATGCTGACGTGATAAAATACCTGACAGTGGAAAAAATTGCTAGTACAATGGGTAAAACTTAGATATTTTCAAGATTCATATGTATTTATTGCACATTCGCAGTGTCCCTCTCGATCACTGAATTGCAAACAATTTACAATTCGTTTAAAACTAGCAAATATACGTTAAAATTACACATTAAAACATTACAAAATAATATCTTATTACACGACAGTACTAGAAATCCTTGAATTGTTAACATATGCCATATAAAAGATATGTAGTAGATATACTCCGATGTCTACGATCAATTTTGGACCACTCCAAAAAAAACAACCACCTGAAGTGTTTACAGGTTCGAGTGGTGGCATGGCGCGATCCTGACGCCACTTCCCTCCAAGGTCTTTCCTGAGAACCGGTACACCTGGTCTTAACAGGAGCAAATAAGGGTCAAGACACTGCCTTGTACTTACCAGGTAACATGTAGGTAAAGAAGATAACACTAGTCAGCCTGAGGCTCGTTTATAAGTAAAGAGACATACAAAATCCGCAGTAAAACAATTTCAGAAGAAATGTAAGAAAATCTAAAGCCTATGACACAGAGCAGTTTGGAGGCAAATAGTGTCCGCAAATAAAGTGTGAAAAGACTCCATACTCCAGGTTTGTCATCGTGAGAACAATCACACCTGACCTGATTGAACGAATGAATGAATGGTAGGATGGATGAATGAAGGAATGGATGCATGAATTGGTAGATGAATTAAAGTACTAAAGAAATAAGTGATAAATCATTCAAATTTTATCGATTAGTGACTTTGATTTTCCACGTCCAAAATGTTGTTGCTTGCTGGAAATAATCCCGATATCAGATATCTTCGTGTGTGTGTGTTTAATACTAGTAGCTAAACCAACATTTGATTCAGAACGAAAGAAAATTGGGTTAACCCTTCAATTGAAAGAGTTAAAACTTTGTAGCGACTTGAAGTTCTTGCGCTACTTTGCCCTGCCTGGAAATACGTCATAGACAAAAATCCGGAAGTACTTTGGGCGATACCACCGTAGCAGTTTAGCAAGGGTGAGTCGTCATGTAACTTGTTCAGGGAGGAAAATATTGCTGAAAGGAGGCTTTTTGTGGGTGACAGTGCATTACAGGCACTGCTGTAGAAAATGTCGGGAAGGGAAGAAGAAGTAGAAAAGGAAGAACAAAGGCTGCGACCTGAAGTTGACGAAGAGAGGAGAGAAGGAGTGGAAGAGAAGGGTCATGGAGAACAGAAAGGGTGCACCGGTATTACATTTTGCATGCTTTTCACTACTTTAAAGTTTTCCAACGAGCTACAAATATTACAACCACTAATATGACAGTGTACAATGTCCATAGCGATGCCTGTATTTCGAAATGAAGACACAGGTTCATGAAATGTCCATGTTGTTGACAATTGTCCACGTCACGTGCCATGGAAATGAGAGTACAACTTACAAACAATGCAGCACGCTCTGTTCATGTGAACAGCAGTGAGGTCAATGACCTAGCGTACGTAAAATGTCAGTCAAATGTTTAGGCTAGATGCAGTGCTAGATCCTATGTAAAGACACAAAACTTCCAAAGTTCTGATTAAAGCAGACTGCAAAAATGCTCTGTCATTCCGAAGCCAGTGCACTGAGGGACTCATGATCTGAGAGATACGAAACCGGTCCTTCCGGTATAATTATGTATTCATAACATAGTTAATCATTAAAGACCATATGACACTTGAGTGTGCCATTTTTTCGTAGCATTATAGTGTTATGCTCATTTTTTTTTCAGGAAAATTTACAGTATCCCTGCTTAAAAACAAACAAGACAAATACGTACCTTACATGTACACACACAATGAGACATTTGTGGCTAGTTTGATACAAAAATGTTACTGGTTCAATATCTAATGCCTTTTTCTTATTCGCAGATAGGATAAAAGACTTCGTGGGAAGTACAGTATTTCTTGTGTATACTGAAGCCACTCTCTCAACATGGGTAGGTTACTTTATATGTTGAAATAACGTTTTCTTCCAGGAAAGATGTATTAAAAAGAAAGTACATTTTTGTTCCTTTCCTTGGAACAAAAGCATAGTTTCTTGATTCAATGTATATAGTTATTTTCTATCCATCCATCCATCCATCCATCCACCCACACACCCATCCATCCATCCATCCACCGTCCTTCAATCCATATAATCATCCATCCATTCATTCACTCCCTTGTTCCTCTCCTGTATTCTCCAGGGAGACCGTATGTGGTCCTTCGCGGTGGCCCTATTCCTTATAGAACTGTCTCCAGGATCTTTAAGACTCACAGCTGTGTACGGGTTCTCCAAGTCGTGTGCGGTGCTGCTGCTCGGAGCGGTCATCGGAGACTGGATCGACCGAACTGCCCGGCTTACAGGTAAGGAAACTTTAGCTTGAAAGTTCATCAGTTTTGAACTGTAATTTCCAACACAAAAAATTGCTTACCCAAATTTCGTTGTATTAGCATATTTAGCCTTCAAATATTCTGTCGGAAAAGATGAAACGTTGACCAAGTATCCAACGAAAACCATGAAAAATCTGGGTTTCGCGCAGGTGCAGTACATATTGTACAAGGTGCTTCAAATAACATGGAGACAACGTTGCATGTAAGTGTAAAAAGTAAATGTTTTCAACTTATCGATAGTTATTTTCCCCGGCCCCATCTACCCAGCTGTGCGTGTATCCTTGGTTGTGCAGAACGGGTCTGTTGTCCTGTGTTCTGTGGTCCTGGCTCTCACCCTGATCTATCGTGTGCAGATCGAAAACTTACAGGGAGGCTGGCTCATGACTTTGTGTCAGGTAACGTCACACATCTTCTTTATTTAAGATTAATTAATATAATAATACAAATCATCAACTTTCTATAATTGTGTTTTTCATTCAGGCAAGTTGTGCCCTTGGCTATGGCACCAAAATGAGTTTTACTTGCTTTATTTTAGCATAATGTATAATCAACATTGTTACAGTAATACTAATAGTCACAGCACGAAGATGACAGTATCTTATGTTTATGTTGAAGTCCTGTTCATTATATGAAACATTTTAGAGATGATGCAATTTATCTAAATGATAAGTTTTGATCACTGTAACAGTTATCTTTTCCAGGTTGTCCTGATCATCCTAGCAGTGTTGGCCATCCTCGCCGGCCAGGCCACTCGGATCTGTCTCAACAAGGACTGGGTAGTGGTCATCGCTAGCGGGGACAAGGAGAAACTTGCTAGTAAGTCAACATCATGAAAAGAATGTATAAGAAGGTTCTTTATTCAAGTAACAACCAGAGGGTTTTCACATCCGACGTCTGTAACCTTCTTCAGGGCAACAATAACAGTCTGGTTCTGATTCGTACTGCGGCTAGGTGTCGCTGCTGCAATATTACAAAGACGATCCCAAACGTAGAGTGAAATTATTCACGGATCATGAAGAGAAACTAGAAGACGACTGTCTATAGACCTAGTAGCCTTGTCACGCGGGCTAGATCTAGTGCCTGATTGTTGGGAAGCAAGGTCAAAAGATGAGAGAAAATGGGTTGACCGTGAAGGTCTCAGAAAATATGGCAGAGGTTAGTGGTTGACATGGGGGAATTCAGGATTGCATACTTCCCAGAAGTATAAAATCTCCTATTTATTTTCCTACCAGAACTGAACGCAGCGATGCGACGAATTGACCTGTGCTCGAAGATCCTGGCCCCTGTTGTGGTAGCCCAGATCATGACCTTCGTCTCCATGTTGGTCGGTGCCTTGTTCATTGCGGGGTGGAACGTGGTTTCCATGGCGATAGAGTACTACCTGTATCATCGTGTGTACGTCAGCGTTCCTGCACTGGCCGTGAAGGAAAAGAAGGAGGGAAAGAAAGGTGAGTTTTGGATTTGAGCTTACCTGTCTTAATGTGGTTTGTCTAAGAAATGCGGTGTGGTGTTCTAGTTACAGGGCTTGAAAGTCCTTTTCTGTATACCTGCTTTGTAACAGTCAAGATTACCTGCACCAGACACATTTTGATTGCACCACGACTTATGGATCAGTTCTGTTCTTCGTTAAGTATTTCGTAGGATCCAGAGGTAACAATCATTTCAGCAAACAAATATCTACATATGCTTTTATATATACCGTGCTGCACATGGACCAGTGCATTTTAGGCGCAGGTAGACATCAGAACTATCTGTATAACTGTGTAATGTACATCCATGCCAACACTGTGTTGCGATTTGCCACAGATAAAGCAAAAGATGAAGAAGATGACACAGAGAATCTAAGCGAGGACCAAACGGTCCAGAAGAAACCTCCCCCCACCTGTTTCCAGAAGATGTTCAAACCTGTCCTTACCCTAGTCAATGGTTGGAAGACGTACTTTCAACAGACCTGCTTCCGCGCCGGCCTTGGGTTGTCCCTCCTGTACATGACTTTTCTCGGTTTTGATAACATCATGGTAGGGTTCGTCTACACCCAGGGTCTTTCTGAACTCGTTGTCAGCCTTCTGGTTGCAGCCGGTGCTGTGCTTGGGGTGGCTGGAACGTTCATCTACCCTCCCCTTCGTAAAAGAATCGGTCTTCATCGCACTGGGTTGATATCCGGGACGCTACATTGGAGTATTCTGATTCTGTGTGTTGTATCTGTATGGACCCCAGGAAGCCCATTTGACCCGTTTTATTACACCCGAAAGTCTAATGTCACCCTCCCTGATGTTACTCTCCCCCCTGATGTCTCCCTTCCTCCTACTTTCACCCCCTCCTCCAATTCGTCAGCATTTCCCTTCCCTTTCCCCACCCTGGTGTCCAACACGATTGCTGCCCCCCAGGACCCAGTAGAACGGCCCCTGTGGATGTACACGTCTGTGGCACTGCTGATGACTGGGGTCACACTGGGCAGGATCGGTAGGTGGAGGATTCTTTAGTATGTTGTCTGTTTATTTCATTTCTGGAAGAGTTTGTGAACAGATACATGTTACCTCTAACACGAGGGAACCAGTACACAAAAGTCAAACTAACACAAACCAAATATAAGGCCAGTATGTGAGTCACTATGGAGACCTCATGCAAAACAGACCAAAAAAAGTTTTCTTTTGAACGAAGTCATACCAACCTATGGCAACCTTCAACAGAAAGCTCTTACTTTTAGGCATACAGCCCTGTTTACAACTGATATCTTTGAAAAGGTATCAATCATAGTTCTGTCATTGGCTGCCATGCTTTTTCCTCACATCTATCAATCTGATTGATTGATTGATCGATCGATTGATTGATCGATTGATTATGAATTAATTGATTATTGATTGGTTGTTTATTGCTGTCCGCAGGTTTATGGATGTATGACCTGACCGTGACCCAACTGTACCAGGAGACGGTGGAGGAGAACCATCGGGGGGTGGTGTTCGGTGTTCAGAACAGCCTCAACTTCTTCATGGACATGATGCACTTCCTCCTAGTGATCGTCCTCCCTGCTCCAGAAACATTTGGCTTCCTCATCCTGTTGTCATTTGTGTTCACTGTCTCCGGACACCTGTTGTATGCATCATACTCACGCCAGGTAAGGGCTATGTTAATATGGTACCTGGTATAATTATACAAATACAGTCCAGTAGACCTTCCTTGGTGCCTTCCACTAGACTGTAGACCTGTCCTTGGTACGGAACACCTTCAACTACACTGTCACAAACAAGTAGACCTGTCCTTGGTACTGAACACCTTCCACTACACTGTCACAAGCTAGCAGACCTGTCCTTAGTACTGAACACCTTTCACTACACTGTCACAAACAAGTAGACCTGTCCTTGGTACTGAAAACTTTCCACTACACTGTCACATGCTAGTAGACATGTCCTTGGTACTAAAATATTCCAAGAAATTGTCACAGACAAGTAAATTGTGGATTCGGATATAGATATGGGGGATTTTTGCTTTTTTGCATTGTTTAAGTTTTACCATTTGTTTTAACAAGTGCTATATTGCATTCTGTGTTTACAGGTCAGAGGTCACCTGTTTCACTTTGACCTCCTGTGTGTGATGTGCAAACCTGGTTCTTCACATAAGTCAGCGACATCAGCTGACCCTGTACAGGACCCTACCACACAGCATCCATTAACAAGTCCTGAACATACCAGCAACCAAGAAGAAATGACACGAAATGACAAACCTTCAGAATGAAAACCAATGCTGTATAAGTCTAACCCAAAGTTCTCCTAATACTGAAACCAGAATGGACATTATCTGGATTCATAACAGAAATGCTTTATGATATCCATGACATTGGAGATTATAGATCAAATGCAGATATCGGTGCTATTTTTTTTATCTTAGTCCAAGTGAGGTTTGAAATAAAGCCAAAAGGTACAACAAGAACTCTGAGATTCCAAACCTCCGGGACTTTTGATCCATGGCGATATTAACCAATGTCTTTGCCGAGCTACTCCTAGAACTGCAGTTTTTTCGGCGTTATGTATGTATAGAGGAGTGTTAATTAGTCACCGAAGTGTGCTGGTAGCCACTCCTCTGGCCAATGGATACAGTCTTGCCACCGTAGGATCTGCTTGGAGATTAGCAAACACCTAAGCTTCTGTCAAAAGACATGTTATGATTGATAAGTAAATTTAAAATTCCCGAGATGGTTGATTTTTAGCGGAACTATTTCAATAAATCTATTGATTTATACCAAGAATATTTCTTTAACGTTTATAGTTAGGCATTGCCCGCGAAAAAGCACGAACGATTGTGGCAGTATATTGATTGGTCCATTTGGCGGCACAGAAAGACAGAATTAAGCTTATTATCACTTGGCTGGTCACAGATGAACTGACCCTGCAAGTCCCGTGCAGACAGACGTTTAGTATTCAAGATGTGTTTGAGGGCAAAGGTTGGTGATTAATCTGTCAAGTTTGTTGGGAGCGTCTCTGTTTATAAGTTGTCTGTCTTCAAAATCTCTGTCTGACAAATAAACAAAATTGTCTCATATATTAAATCTTCCACAAACCTGTCGGTTTCATATCTTTTTATTTTGTCTTTAGTAGCTCGTTACAGAGACTCTAGCAGCAATGAGAAATCCTACACTCCATGGCATCCGTGCTGTAAATGAAATAAGACAACAACAAAATCGGTCAGGTATTCAATTTGTTGTATTCTAAGGGACTGTTCTGAAAATACCATGGAAAGGATCGTGAAAAGAATGATGCAGTTTTTTTACAGGTCAACACCTTTTAATTTTCCTTCTGCCACATTTCTTGCACAACCACTCGATTTTTTCTTCTTTTCCCCAATGTGCACGTTTAACCACAACCCTGGCCCTCGCCATAACTCCTCCCGTCAGCGGCCCGGGGCCTCACTACTGGTGGCTACATATAGTTAACTCCGGTTACACCTGTGCCCGAGGCGCTTCACAGCCTTCCACCGTGCACACCAGCTACGCACACCCCGCCCCAGCACTCTCGCAGTCTTGATTCAGACAGAAAGGGGCGGACACCATGGAGTACTGGCGCGTTTTTGCGCTTTTCCTGATAATTCCAGTGTTGACTTGTGTTCACCCATGCTTGGCGTCATCAGCCACACTGAACAGTGGTATGTCAGCGTTGTTAACTCATGATAGTTCCAACTCATGTGTATTTCCAATCTATGCTTTTGTTAAGTTCGTTATTGTCATATTGTGTATAATGACACCATATGCTAGAAGTTGTAGGCTTTCAAAAGACACTTGATGCTGTTGTGCGTACTAGTAGGCCTCCACAACCAACCCCGACAGGGAGAGTTATGGCGAGCGCCAGGGTACCTTCGATATATCGTTGAACAGTACGAGTTTGCGGCTCGGTTACTTGATATAACGTAACACTCTCTCCTGTTTATGAGTTCCTGAGGTATCCTTATTAATATAATATTGTTTTCCCTGTGGGTGTGCCTTGACCGACTGAAAGTTTGTGACAGATTAACGTATCCAAATTGGCCATGATGACAGACAGTGCAGGGAAGATTATGGAAAGATGTGTGAAAGCTAAAAGGTTATCACCGTTTTTGTCTGGCGACTGGAAGGGTTTTTTCATGTCTGTTTTACTCTATATACACCCTCCCCGTTTTATGCCTGTACCCTCGCCATGAACCTTGTTCGGACAACAAATGGTGTTCAACCAGTTCCATTGTGCCTTGGGCATTTATTACACCCACCGCATACATGGGTACGTACTTGTTGAGGCACTGTTTAGGGGTGTTGTGATTATGCAGACACAAACAGACACGAGCACACACATACATACACATACATTCACTATCTCTATTGCGCGCGCACACACGAGCGCACCCACACGCACCCAGACACCCACACGCGCACAAACATTACACAAACAAACACACAAACGGCATCGGATTAACAACTAAACTGAGGCCGCCGATGCGACCCCCCAGATTTAGTTCAACTTAGCATTTCCAGACGTATGCACAGAACATGGAAGGAACATTCAACAACACAAACATGGTCTTAGGAAAGCTACATGTACATACCATTCTTGACAAGGCGAGGGTGTGTCACCCAAGCCAAATATTGATGAGGCAAAGGGTAAAGGTGTTCCGTCGGGGCCATAGACGCGCTGATAGAACTGGATCGGCAACTTTGCCGAACTGGCTTATTGCCAAAATGTAATGTTTTTAAAAACAGCCTTTAACATCTAAAATTTTGTTCATATTTTACAGAAAGTACATAGATATGCATCCGTCGTACACAAAGATGCACCCCCCCCCCCATTTCATGGAAATCTATGTATACTAGTAATCAGACAGCAAAGAAGATAAACCTACTCAACATTTCATTATCAAATCTGGACGTTTCTAAAACATGCCTTGCCTCTTGTCCATGTATTGACGTCATCATCATGTGGGAGGAGGTTGCTAATAACTATTTCGTTCTTTTGTCTAAAACAACTTTTTACCTTACGTCTGTGAGAAATGTGTACGTTTTATATTTCTTTCTCCTTTTGTACGTTATCATGGCTTTACTTTTTTTTCAATTTGTAGCGTCAAAATGTTGTCATTCCTTTGTTCCAATCAGTTGAAACTGAGAACCTAGCTTCGGCTATGGATGTTTTCTTTGATAAGCCGTTAGGCAGAGGTGCCACATATCACCCACCACACTTATTGATTATAAAACAAGATCCCACCACACTTCAGAAACCCCACTGGTGTATCTTGAAAAGGAAATAGTCCCCTGAGGAAATAGTTGTGCCAATCGTTCCACAAATATGGTAAATCTCGATCAACAAGAATTCAGAGACCTCATATCTCCATGAAATATGGTTTTCTCAAGACAAATAACATATTTGATGTGAAAGTCCAATCCTTTGGCAATGTTTCATTTTAATATGTTATCATAAATTATGCAAATGACCTCCACATTAACATAATATATGGTGTTGCAAACTATTAACTAACTTACACATGTCACAAGTATGAAATTCCCATCATTACACTAAGGAATCAGAATTTTTAGATTAATTATGCAAATGAGGTCGATATTTGCATAATTGGTATCTGCTGATATTCTACCTGCGATAGATTTACACATTACATGTATGAAAGTCCTATTATGTAAAACACTGGAATTACATAATTTCCTCATTAATTATGCAAACTAATTCCTCGTTTGCATAATTTGCATCTAATTATGTACATCTCTGTGTAAGCTACCTACATACCAAAAATCATGATAATACGTTTCTCCTTTCTGGACTTATCTGCTCTTAAAGATTTCGCCAGCCACCCACCTGCAGTTCCAGCACAAGCTGCCAGGAGGACCAAACTCACACCACATATTACTGACAGGAAAAGCTATCTGCCACCAAAAAATCAAGACCATAGCATGTTCAGGACAAAAGATACAAAAACCGGAAGGTCTGCTGCAGTACCAAGGTCAGCCACCAGGAGGCCCAGATTTGACCTTGACCTTTGTCTTTCTAAGACCTACCTATGTAGCAAATATCATCACCATACATAAAGGCGTTCTTAAGTTATGCTCACCAGTAATTGGCGGAAACACACACAGACA